>OZ022583.1:20555294-21185294 GCA_963669155.1 Arbacia lixula | reverse complement strand
GCCAAATATCACATTTATAACAAATAACGTCTTAGAAGTGAAATTGTATAGTGTATAATTATGGTGTTGGTTTATAATAAATCATTTTTTAATGAACATCCTTATGGACATACATGATCAAAAAAGATGAGTCAGTGAACGAACAACGGTGTCAGAAAATCATAATGTTTTTGGCAATAAATCCTGCTTGTGGCCTTCAGCTGAAAATGAGTAACAGGAGGCACAGCTGCTGGCATCATCAAGGTGAAGAGAGCGTTTCCATTTGTGAAAAATTATCAGGCAGATATTTCATTCACGGTAATAAAATATGCATATGTTCATGTACTCCTTAATTTTGGGATTACTGAAATTGTTTTCGAATTGAGACTCGGCCAGATGAATTCACAAAGTATTTGATTGATTTTATGGGTAGTTGAGTGCATGTGCATCTTTGTAGATTTTATGTTGTGAGAGAGGATCTACAAAATGAAACAAATGTGAAAATGATTTATTCCTACCTACTGTACATGTACATGTGACATCACAGTCGTATGGCTGAGTTGCAGATTGGCCTCTCCCTAATGTCGATCTTCATATCATTAAAACTTGTGACCAATTTTCCTCAATGTTTTTTTTTGCTCTTTTCTGAGATTTTTCTGCATTTATTGAGAGCAATCTATTTTTGAACTGGATTCACCTTTATATAAACTGGGAATAACAGGCTTTTGCACATGTCCAAGTACATTTACAATGCACATAAAGTATACTGTACTTATAGTATAACAACTCTGGTATGGTTTGCTTAGATATGGTGTAAACACGTAAGCGATTGTCGCTGTAGCCCCACAAATTTGATTATTTTCTGCCATTTTCATTTTGTCTTACCTAGAGGCATTCATTTACATGCATTTATTCAGTCCTTGTAGATATTGCATTTCCCCCAGAGCAGAAAAGATAGGAGAGGAAAAGAAGAGGTAAATCATAACAAATGGTATCCAATTTGTGACGGTTCTGGGCACTCTCTTCTTGTTATGATGCAGAAGAAATTAATTCAAATTAAACAAGTTGTGTTCCAATTTCAAGTGAGTGAAAGTGATTTCTATTACCTAGAAATGCCCCAAGCTTGAGAGCTAGTCTCAGTTAATGAATAATAAATTGCTGCCTTCATTTAAAGGTTACAACTATAACTTATGAGTACTTGTAAAGATGATAGGAAACAAATTCATGGCAAAACTGTGTCGTTTAATGCCACTGTACCTGAAAAATAGGTTTACACCTGGATGTACTTACATTATGTTATTTAAATCTACTGCAATTATTTCTCATCAAACATGTACATGTGTGTTATTGCCTTGTCTAAACGATATATACTGTACAGTACATGACATGTACAGACAGGTGTTATGATGCATCTATCTAGCCAGTTATCTGATTCTTTTAGCCTTTTTCCTTCACTTTAACCCAAGCGATAAGTAATGTTGCTTACATGTGTTGTCGTTTCCATGCTATATATCCACTATCTACACATTGTATGAATGTTTAAGAGAGGGAGAGAGAGGGAAGGATACACAGTATTAACTTGTACATCATACTGTACGTACATTGTGCGTACACGCTGAAAGGATGCACTTAAGAAAAAAAAGATGTGCAATTGTAGCGTTTGGCTGGCAACGAGTGTCTCTATTTGTGGCTCCATAGCTACACACATACACGTATGACCTATGGGCATGCTGGCAATGCTGACTGGCTTTGGCCTGGAGGCAGATGAAACGTACAGTAGATACAGCAAGCAAGCAGCCTGATTATGTATTCCACCGCAGAGCTTGATTGAGCAGGAAGGCAATCATGTCTGCTGGGGATGCGTTCACATTGTGCTCAGCGCGATAATGGTGAGCGAGCTTGACTGTAGTCCCAGCCATTGTGTTTTATGTACATGTACAGTTCATTTATGATTGTGGTTTATTTTGTAGTGAGAACAAGCTTGATGTCTTTCATTTCTTTTGGATTTAGTGTTAGGCTAGTAATACGTTCACATGCCAACCTAACAGTCATTACTATGTAGGGACACATAAAACAGGTAATACTGTACACACTGTACATGTAATCATTTATTAGAACATGCCTGATTTTTTACAAATCAGTCAAATATATACATGTATGTAGATAGTCATGGGTAAGTTAACTTGTCTTTAGTCCCAGAGATACATGTATATGGGTGGGCTACCTAATATGATTTGCTCTGAAGCTGTGATTTATTACATAATGAGAACATGCCCAATATTCAACATTTAGATTGGCCTGAATGTTGGTGCTGCCTTCATACTGACTTGTAGGCCTATATACATTCAGGAATTGTATAGAAATGATGGAGAAACAAATGCACACTTAATAAACCTTGTGCCAGCCAAATATGTTTTTTTCTATACTAAGATGAGCCATATCCTAAAATGTATTTATTTCTTGAAGCCGGTGGGGGTTGTTTTCACAGTCACACAAAGTGGCACGTAGACCACAGAAAAGAGTGCACATTTACCCCAAAATGAACAAACATATTCAAGAAAGGGTGCATTTGACACTTGTTTTCAGATATGTGATCGTCATTAATGTCAGAAAAGGAGTTTCATATGACATTGTGACTGGGTAACAACATACTACATGTACATGTAGGTATGTATACATGCCCTTGGATCTTTTTTGTTTTATCACACAATTATCTCAATGGAAATTGGTGTCTTGGGGAATGAGATGGACAATAGGGAACAGAGAGGGGCAGGAGGAGGAGGAGGAGGAGGAGGAGGAGGAGGAGGAGGAGGAGGAGGAGGAGGAGGAGGAGGAGGAGGAGGAGGAGGAGGAGGAGGAGGAGGAGGAGGAGGAGGAGGAGGAGGAGGAGGAGGAGGAGGAGGAGGAGGAGGAGGAGGAGGAGGAGGAGGAGGAGGAGGAGGAGACAATAAAGAGAGAGGGACCGATTAAGTTGGTGATAGAGAAAGAAAAACGGAGGGACTGATAAATAGGATGATGAAAAAAGAAAGAAGCTAGGAAGATTGAAGGGAAATAATGATAGAAAGAGAGGTGGAGTTAGAGATGAGGGGGGGGGGTTGTCTAGATGAAACAGCAATGATTGATTCTTCATTTCACTGGCGCCAGAGATATAACCGTTGAATTACTCCCCCAAAAAAGGGGACACTAAGATGAAAAGGAAGACTGATACAGAAGGAACAGAAGCAGATCAGGGCACAGGAATACGTTGCAAAGGAAAAGACAAATGTCATACTCTATAGGGAATCTTATATCACTAACAATTGATAATGATTCAGTAAAGACTGAAGATTTGTCACTACACTTAAATAGTGTAGTGCGCTCTGTTTTGTACTTTTGAAGTGTAAAGATACGGTAGCCTACAACTTATGAATTATAACATTCTCATTGTGTTGAGAAAGTGGGCGCTGGCTTCCATGTTATGTTTTTAGAATATAGCTTTTCATTTTGTTACTTTTTGTGCACATGTTTCCTCATTTAGCACTGATTACATTGAAAGCCGCTAAAAAGTTTGTGTCACTCATTTATAGAGATGTATTTCAACTTCAACTACAGAGAAGAATGGATCAAAACACCATTGCGCAGTTTATCCCTGACTTAATGATCTTAGAGGAACGGGAGGAGCAAACATTATATAATGCAGCAGTCATTAAAGCGGCCTTATCAAGCGCAGTCACCCCCTTGCAATGTTTAATCAGCACCTTAACATCCACTAAAATGAACAAAAGGAAGAGAGATGGAATAACTGACCAGTGAGCTTACAACAGTTTGCAGTATCCCTGCAGGAGTTGCATTAGTCTGGCTTCCAGCCTGTTGGACATTTCTGATCTAAAGGGAAAAGTAAAGTCTGGTATTCTAAGACTAGTCACTGTATCATTTCTCTTCTTTTCTCAGTACATCTGTCCTGTGGAGCTGGAGATGAAATTGAGAATCATTAGTCTACTGCAGCCAGACCTCCTTATGGATTATGTACATGTAGTTTGGTTTAGAAATGCACAAACAGCCTGAAAGCCAGGCTAGTAGAGTTGCATCTGCTACATTTAAAAGGGTGGATGGCCTGTTTTTGCAGAATTGAAATAAATTTAGTTAAAGTGATATAAGTTATGTTTAGCTACATGTCTGCTCTGGGTCATCAGGACCTGTCCGTTGATGGGTAAAGAGCCATGTAAGTGTATGTACTATAAAGACAGTGTGCCCCATTTGCAAAGGTCATGAAACTTGGCAGGAATCAATGATAGTGTTTGTAGGTGGCCAAACTGGCCACATGTAAGACTACCATTATGAATACATATACAGAGCTGATTTTCAGGCAGAATATGTAGAAAACAATAAACACTCTGCTGTATGTAAATTGATTTTAGGGAAGTATCCATGTTTTTTGGGTGTGAAATATTCATACACATACGTGTACATGCGTATTCTTATCATCTACACTCCAGCTGAAAAGAGATGGCAAAGGGAAAGGGAAAGGGAAGGGGAAGGAGCCGCAGTTTTAAACCATGGTATATTTTGTCCAGTTCAGCATGAAACATGATGCTTTTTAGGCTAAAGCATCATATTTCATGCTGAACTGGACAAAATAAACGATGGTTTAAAACTGGGGCTCCTTCCCTTCATTCCCTTTCCCTTTACCCATGCCAATTCCTATGTATCTATCATCGTACTTACCTTTATGTCATTATATCCACAATGACATTATGTGAAGGTGACTGGTGACATAGTACCAGTGAGTTAATGTTATTTCTACAGTGCCATTCGCATTGGGCTTAAAAAATTGCGAAGTTAAAAAAATCGCGAAGTTAGGGGACAGGGACAATAGGACCATTCGGCTTTTGGTACGGTTGCTAGGCAGCTTTCACCCCAACTTCGCGATTTGTCTAACTTCCTGATTTTTTAAGCCCAATGAGAATGGCACTTATTTTACCACTATCATTCCTCGGCACCATCGTGGGTTTTGATAATTGAGGCTTCTATACACAAGTAAAAACAATACATTTTGTGGATGTGGAGAGGAAAAAAGGGGTTTGACTGAGAGAGAGAGAGAGAGAGAGAGAGAGAGAGAAAGAAAGAGAGAAAAAGAGAAAGAGAGAGAGAGAGAGAGAGAGAGAAAGAGCGAGAGAACAGGGTGTGCACTGACTCAAGTCTCCAGCACAGGAACTGAAGGTTATACTTTGCCCCTGTCTTGACGTTCAAGGCAAGAGAAAAGATGTAAAGGAGAAGCTGAGAGCGTGCCCACTTGTAATTTGTGCAGTTGTTTTTCCGCTTTCCTCATCTGGAAAAAGCTTACTGCTCCACGCATTCTCTGGCAAACGCTTTGTAACTTGACCGGTTTTCATCCCGAATTGAGAAAGCATTGTTTGGCGGGCAAGCCCCGCTTCTGGGTCGTCGTCAGAGACTCACGCCTGGTGGCGATGATTACAAGGGTAATACTCTGGGATGGAGGGAGCGAGGCGAGTGAGGGGTGGTGGAGGAGGGGGAGGAGGTGGAGGAGGAGGAGGTGGAGAAGGTGGTGGTGGAGAAGGTGGTGGTGGAGAAGGTGGTGGTGTACAGATGGAAAGGCTTGATATGGTGGTGATAATTACAAAGGTGATATTTGGGATGGAAGGAGTGAGGAGAGTGAGGGGTGGTTGAGGAGGGGGAGGAGGTGAAGGAGATTAAGGAGGAGGTGAAGGAGGAGATGGAGGTGGAGAAGGTGGTAGTATAGGGATGGAAAGGCTTTATATGGAGGTGATAATTACAAAGGTAATATCTGGAATGGAAGGAGTGAGGTGAGTGAGGGGTGGAGGAGGAGGAGGAGGAGGAGGAAGAGGGATGGAAAGGGTTGGAGAGAGAGAGATTACAGAATGGTGGTGATGATTACTAAGGAAATACTCTGGGATGGAGGAAGCGAGGCAGGTGAGGGATGAAGGAGAATGAAGAAGATGAAGAGAAGGAGGAGGAGGAGGGGTTGATGTTGGGATGGATAAAGTTGGAGAGAGGGAGAATGGATAATAGAGGTGATGAGTGCGCAGGACATCATTGGTGGATGGAGTGAGGAAAAAGAAGGAGGAGGAGAAGGAGGAAGGGAGAGATTGGGAAAAGGGAGGGAGAAAATAGGGTAGTACACAATGATAGAAAGAGAAGGAGAAAGATGGGGAAAGGAAAGACCGAAAGAAAAATCAACTATGAACAATTTTCACTGGAATTATATAATGTGAGAAATGGGAAAAGGAAATTTTAATGCATGAAATCTAGATTTTGGAACAGATGAGAAAATTGTAACGACTATAATTGTATCTCTCGAAATGTAATAGCAAATACACAGTAAGTAGTCATTTGGGTCAATGCAGCATATTTCAATTTCAGTTCTAAACGCCCAGAGTAAACAGATAACTCAAATCCTTGTGGAACTCCACACGTGTCGCCCTAAAACTTGACATTTCATCCCAACACCAACATGGCAAAGCAGAGGAAAAGAGCAAGAACTGGTGAGAAGTGTGTTGATGGATGGGTGCGCTGGGTGTTGTAACCGGGGGATAAACAAGTGCATAATGTATCGACATCTAGCCGGCTCAGGACTGGGTGCCAGCCCCTACTCAGTCACTGGCTCTTAGAAGTAGAAAATGCCCTCACCACGTAGTCGCCTCGGCATTAACGAGTCAAAGCCCAGAATTGGTTTTGTCCTAAGCAATCAAAAGTTACGATTTTGATAAGGGAGAAATGCAAGCCCATTTTTATAACAGAAGAAATTTTCCCCCAAACATCACCACATCATTGAGATGTTGGAGGTATTTTTTTTCTCCAAAATGTAAATGATATAATCTAAATTTGGGAAGAATATAGACAATATCATATTGAAGGTAAGGGTGAGTTTCCAGTCATTTAAGAATTTCTAATTCAAATGTTAAAGATAGAGTAATAACAAGACTTCATTCTCCTCTTTTTACCCTCCATCCTACAGCCGAAAAAGGAATTCAGAATGATATATTCTACTGCAACCAGACCAATTTATTGAACAATATGGCTTGGACATAAAAATGCACAACAGTCTTGAAGCCAGGCTACAAAGTAGTGGGTAAAGTGTGTGTGTGGTTGTGTGAAGGGGGTAGAAGCCTTCAACAGGGAGGGGGGCGTCCTCCTATGTAATGTAAGGGGTACATTCCGTGATTGAAAATTCTAATTTCGTGCGGAAATGGGGACTGCAGGAAGTGGAAAATGGGACAGGAAGGAATGATGGGACGGCGGCGATATCATGGCATCCTGGGCCAAAGTCAGAGCCTGCAAGAAGCATGTGTACTTTCAGGAGGAGAGGGGGACGAGGGAAGGGGCGAAAATGGATGTGGAAGGAAACGAGAGTAAGGCCTCGCACGTGCATGGCCTCATTTTGCAGGTTGCTGTCTACTATAATGCCACTTCTACCATTACAACCACTAAAGCAGTTCTACCTCTTCTGCAAATACTAATTCTTTTACGTTTTCTCAAAGTGAATTTAATGTTAACATTTTTTGCCTACATTTTGGAATACTGTGAGAAAAGAAGAAAATGTGTAAAGATAAATGAAGACAAGTATTTGTGAGTAGATATGATATTTATGTGAAAAGAATGATCTGGTGGGGTTGAGTTTGCAGATAAATAGATAATGAGTCAGATAAAAAGATAACACAACACAAGGAAAGATGATTATATGATATGAAATGACAGGAAGTTGATTAATGAGTAATGCATCTAGATAGCTAGATACCATGCGACATACATATATTGATTAATAAGTAATGCATTTGCGAAAAATACTTACATTGATTGAAACACATTTGTTCAGATCTGAATATGAAATAGGGCAAAGAGAAGGATGGATAGATAGAGAAAGAAAGAAAGAGGGAAAGAAAGTGGTGGAGGAAGAGAGAGAGAGAGAGAGAGAGAGAGAGAGAGAGAGAGATGGGGGGGGGGGGGGTGGTAAACTTGATTAAAGTCCTCAGTTGTGCATAGTCAGAAAATGGCCAATACTGAGATTGACGGAAGGGGGCTGAGATGGGAGCCCTTCCTGGGGAGGATTGGAGGCAATTAATGAATCAACGGATGGATAGATAGGTGGATAGAAAAAGAAGGAATGTGAGGGAAAGGGGGAGAGGGAAAGGGAGAGAAGGCATGGAATTGGTCCATCCCAAGCTGGAATGAACATAGATATACAGATAGATAGCTAGATAGATAGATAGATGGAGGACATGATAGATAGAAAGATAGATAGATGGGTTAAACTTGATTAAAGTCCCAGAGTGGACCATAGTACAGTGAGCAAGCTGGAGTTAGAATGAAGGGGGTCGAGACAGGATCCTTTCCTGGGGAGGATTGGGGGCATTGAATGGGGGTCGGGAGTGGATTGGGTTGTTAGTAGTGAACATGATATCATCATTCACACCTGTGTCTGGAGGGGCTGGTGAGTAAGTGGCTTAACTAGCTATGTGCCTGAGCAGAGTGTATGCTGATGGAGTGATTGGGGGAAGAGAGGAGAGGAGTGGTTGGAGGAGAGGAGAGGAGAAGAGAATGAGATAGGCAGAGGAGCTGGGAGGAGTGGTTGGAAGAGAGGAGAGAAGGTGGAGCACTGTGTATGCTGATGGAGTGATGAGAAGAGGAGAGGACGTGGGGGGGGGGGGGTGAAAAGACAGAAGAGCTGAGAAGAGTGATTGGAAGATAGGAGAGGAGAATAGAGAGCATAGGAGAGGAGAGTGGAAAGCATAGGAGAGGAGAGAAGAAAGGAGAGAAGAGAGGAAGAGAGGGAGAGGAGAGATGGTAGGGGCTTTACAAGCTATGTGCTGGAACAGAGTGTATGCTGATGGAGTGATGGGGGGAAGAGAGGAGAGGAGAGGGGTAGAAAGACAGCAGAGTTGAGCGTAGTGGTTGGAGCTTGGATGACATTAGTATGAAGTGGGAACAGGAAGAGAGGAGAGGTGATGAGGGGCCTGTGTGTGGAGCTAAGTGTACATCGACGGAGGGATGGGAGAAGGAGAGGAGATAGACGGAGAGAGACGTACATGTACATAGAATCTACATTGTACAATAGCAGTTGTGCAATGGACTATTTGAAATGGCTTTCCATGTACTGCATGCGATTGAATAGATAACACCTTTTAACTGTTCAATATCAAACACAAATTATCAAAATGGCTGATAATCTGGTATATTTATTATTGGAGGACATAGTTGTGCGTTAACAGATTCCCCTGGTAGAATTACTCAGCAGAATCGCCTGCCTGTTTTTCTCATTGTGTGTGGGTGTGTAGTATAACACTCAGGCCTCCCAAAGTGACTTGGCTTCTCTCTAGCTCTCTCTCTCGTTGCCGTCATCGTTGTCCAAGAGCCGCAGCAAACAGGCGTGCGGTCCCCCAATGGCACGTCAATGACAAGAGCTCTGTGTTGTCGCAGCCACTCCAGTCTTGATGACGAAAAATCAATGGGGCAGACTGGCAAAGTGAGGGGGGACTAAAGCAGATAGAGAGGGAAAGAGAGAGAGAGAGAGAGAAATTCCCGTACATTTACGTCAAATCCGCCGTCCACAAGTGACTACAATACCATCAGTCAGTCAGTCAGCCTGTGTACGTGTATACGGCATAGTGATACAGCTGGGAAGCCAATTCGCATGTGTGTCTAGCTCAAATACCAACCCTGGTAATGTAGCAGCCTGGGTAAATGTATGAGCGATATGATAGTTTATATATCCTTTTCTTTTGTGGCGGGGGAACAGGGGGCGACAAACATTCGTGACTGGAGAAAATTTGTCCCTTTTTCACTCACTTGTCGCACTCCTCTGCAAATCTGGCCGTGTTTACCCGGGCTTATGAATGTAAACAGTGAGTTGGAAAGAATTTATTTTTTTTGAAAGAGAAAGAGGGAGGGAGAGAAGAAAAAAAGAAGTGGGAGCTTGGAAGGTGGCCTACTACGTGCTTGAGTGGAAGTCCGTGACAAAAATACTGTCGTGAGATCGATCCTGAATTGATGACATCACTTTAGATACTTTGATTTGTTTGCTTGTGACCAAATGCTGTTCGTTCTCCCCACAACGCATCACTTACTGAAACTGTTGTCAGTGAAAAAAAAAAATAAACCTCCCATTGTGTGTTATGGGGCTTCAATTAGGAGCTATTTTCGGTGTGGGAGAAGGCAAACTTATTATTTACTGTCATGAGACCTTTAATGTTTAGTTTCAGATTGAAATGTTAAAGTAGTAATAAATATGTTGCCTCTGGTATCTTATAGATAAAGAGATGAAAACACAATGGTGTCTTGATTTCCTTTCTCTCTTACTTCATTCTGTCGCTCTATCTGACGCTGTCTCTTGTCTCTCTTTCCTTCTCTCTTTATTTCTCCCCTTCCCCTCTCTTTTCTTTCTCTCTCCCTCTCTCCCCTCTAACACTGCCACATAAAAAAATGAAAAATTATATAAACACATTGAGCTTCAAAGCAAAACAAAAAGAAACAGCCTCTAGTGACTTGGAAACAAATCACTCCTCTACATTTGCAATAATTCAAAAAAGTATTTCCCAGGAAATTGCAATTTGGTGTTCACTACATTCTGCATGGAAACTCTTCATATTGTGCCTGTTTTGCTACATTTTCAGTCCTATTAATTTGCTTCAGTGGGGAGCTGCATTTCAGAATGCATGATTGCTCCATGTTCGATAACCTGCTGTGCCATGGCCCGTTGAAGCTTCATTAATCTCGACACTGTAATATTGTAGATCTATACAAGCACAAGCAGACATTTGTGGTGTACACATGTACTGGTACATATTGTGCTCAAATGCATGCTTTTTATGTTCCCCTGCCCCCCTGTGGCCCTGCCCATACTTCTATCTCTCTAGTATCTCCCCCCATCTCTCTCCTTTCTCCCACCCCTTCGCCCTGTTTCCTTACCCTTCTCCCCTCCCCCATCTGTCTCTACCACTCTCTGCCCCTCACCCTCACCCTTCCTCCTCTCCTCTTTCTCTCCTCTTCCCCCCTTCCCCTCTTCTCTTCCCTTCTTCCCCTCTCCGTTCTCCTCCTCCTCTTCCCCTCTCCTCTCGTTTTCTCTTTTTCTCTCTTCTTCTCCTCTCCTCTCCTCCTCTTTTCCTCTCCTCTTCTCCTCTCTCGTCTTCTCTTCCCCTCTGTCACTCTGCCCACATCATGCTCTCTTACCTCCCCCAAAAAGGGAAGGAAAAAAAAAAGAACCCCAGTTGATTCACTATGAGGGATATGAATAGCCCGATTTATTTACACTTTTCACCAATACCTTTTGTGAGATTTTCATGCATAACTTCATCGGTTATTGCACACTCTGATTGTTGTAGGCACAGTTGATGTCTGTGTTGGTGTGAAACCTTGCCGCTATTGGGTTAGTCAAGGTTTCCTTGATTACTGATATGGGACCATTCACACGTGAAGCAGAGATGGATATATGTAGCCTGGTTTCCAGTCTGTAGGGCATTTTCATTCCTAACTGTAATATTTATACCTCTGCAATGAAGTTGCTGGATGGCATTATTTATAAAAGGGTCTGGCTGCAGGAGACTAATCATTTTCATTTCCTCCATCTCAAAGGAAAATGAAAGAGTGGCTAGTCTTGTACTAGACTTTCTTTTCCCAGTGTGAATTAGAAATGTCCAAAAGCCTGTAAGCCAGTCTACCTCTAATCCAGAGCTTCCAAGTCTCCCTGATTTTGCAGGAGACTCCCTGAAAGTAGACCAATAATACTGTATTGGATTTCAACACATCACCCAATCTCCCTGATTATTGAAAGATTACTGTCATTAGGTTGTATGCATTTGATAGACGTCTCCCTGATTTCTGATAAATTTCCCAAAATCTTCCTAATTGTTGAATTTCAATGTTGGTAGCTCTGCCAATATGCCAGTCATGTCGTGTACAGTATAGAGACTAAAACTGACATTATTGAGAGTCTTAGCCTAGCTTTCAGGCTGTTTGGCATTTCTAAACCAAACTTTTCAATGAAAGGGCCTGACTGCAGTAGACTAATCATTCTCAATTTCTTCTTTGGCTGGGACAGACTGAGATTAAAGAATAATGATTTTAAAAGTGTATAAATCTTAAAATGTAACAGTTAATTTGTTAGTTTAAATACTAAAAATCTTAAAACCATTTAAGCCAGGCTAGAAGATTGAATATTGTGCCCAGTCCCCAGACTTGAGTTTGGTACCCTTGCTCTCCCATCAGACAGAGCCAGAATTGGGGCTATCATTGCATGGTCAGATGGGAGGGCTACTTGACCTTCAGACCTTTGACCTCATGGAGCTGAATTATGGCCTTTGACCTCTGTATGAAATCCCAAGGCTCCTTATACATTAAGTTAATTGATGCCCATATTCCTGGTCATGGTCATGTACACATGTACATACCTCGTCTGAACATGCAGACTCAATGGTGGAACTCTCACCAAAAAACAACAACAACAAAATTACAGTAAACTCAAATATATATTAAATTGTTTACATAGTGCTTGAAATTATATATCTTGAGATAAAATCTAGTATCTATGTGTTTTAAGATGAACTTATCAGATAATAGGTACAGGAGACAGGACTAACAGTGTAAATGTGTTGGTGTGTGTAGGGCAGGGGGCATGACTCTGCTCCTTCTTCTACGTAACGATTGCCTTTCAAGTTGGTCTTTTGCCTGTAAGTTCTGTTTGCACCACCCTTCCTCTCTCCATTTAGTAGGAACTTCTAGACCCTGTCTTGTAAAGAATTGTGATCAGTCGCAACTTGACTTGTGATTGATATGGATCTTAACTCCTTACTTTAGAAATAGGGAATTGGACTTGCGATTAATTTGAATCCATCGTAAGTCCAATTCTTTATCTCTGAAGTACAGAGTTGATACACTTTGATAAAGTTAGTGCACTTTGTAAGATGCGGCCCTGCTCAGCTTTGATACCATCCCGCTGCCTGTGTTTTCAAAGAAAGATTCTCCTTGTTGTTGCACTCACTCACATTCTTTGTTTCTGGTTTGAGTCAGATGAGCTGAAGTGTTTACACGAGATAGATTTATCAGTGCAAACGTGCTATGTATCAAACTGTAATTGTCACTGCATAAATAGTCTTGAACTCTGAGGGCACTGGTGTGTGTGTGTGTATCGTGTGCAAAGAGAGACACATACGTGTACACAGACGCTGTTCAGACATATCTCATAGCCTGTTCACACCTACAAATTGTGAATGTTCATGGTGAGATGTGCTTGTGAGACATGTTCAGATTCATGAAAGCCTTTATATATTCACGTACATTTGTTAAAGTTCTTAGTTTTCACATTGTCAGATCTGCTTGCAATGATGGTCAAACAGAACATATTACGTGTTAAGAATTTCAGCTTGAAATATAAATTTTTCTTTTGCAAAAATATGAGAAGCCAGAAAATACATGTAACATTGCCTATCAAACAACAGTTTCCTAATAGTACCATTTTCCTGTACTGGAGATAAATTATTCACCTTGAGAATGTTTCTTTCTTGTATTTTTCAGATGAAGTGAATGCCAGATCAGCCAAACACCGCCTCAGACGAGATGCGACACAGAGATATGCACACTGGGGCGCCCTCAATTACACGTTCTACACAAACCCCAATGTGTTCCTATTAGAAGACAATACTATCGCCAGCGCACAGAGCGAACCTGTGAGAAACAATACGCAATGGGACACGTTATATGCTGAGCAGCTGATTGGGGCCTCCGAGGCCCAAAGGACGCTTTTAAAAGTCGGGAGCGGGCCTTTCTGGGTCCAGGACGAGCTCTTCCCAACGCCGCCAGAACCATTCTCAGATCTGACGGTCAACGCCCACCTCTTGCAGAAAGAAATCCCACCCTTTGCTGGAAGCATCGGAGTTCTATTCGATGTCAGTGTAGATAACATGTTTAGAAGTAGGAGCAGGGGATGGACTAATAGTGTGCAGCCGTGTTTCCGAGCCATGGCGAGACTTGGCGGCGCTACATCCGAAGGCGTGTGCTCACCACAAGGTGGGTCAACCCGCTGCGTGGCCAAGGTCCCCATCCCTATTGCATGGCACGAGCAAAGCCGCGAGGGCGCCGTCACTGATATCGCCATCTCCTACGTCCTGTTCCCCGCCTCCAGCCTCGGGTCCTGCGGGCCCAGCCCCGGTAACTCCATCTCGTCGTCCCGGGAGGTGGCCGACCAAAGCCCGCCCTCTGGAGGCGAGGCTGAGGGGGGTGAGTCGGCGGCGGGGACTCCCAAGGAGGTGGGGAGCGTAACGCTGCTCGGGTGGGAGGGGAATATGAGTGCGGTGGAGGAGGACCAGTACGTGGGGCTGTACGTGCCGACCAGGAGGGTGGGCATTGGCGAGCGCTTCATCATCCCTATCACCATCAGCAGTCTCTACCTGGATGGAGACTGCACCATCAAGTAAGCACTGCTCCTTTACTCTCTCACTCCCATAGGCTAAAGAGTATCAAAATGTGACATCATTTGAGCATTATTGTCAAGACAACTGGTTGTAAACTATGCGGGTAGAGCAAGCAGCTGGTGATCACATCCGGGACACTAATTGAAGGCGCCCAGCACTAGCCCGCTAGATAATATCGGTGCGGTAAACCTCTTACTGGAGTGATTTTGATTAGAAGAAGTTGTCTTGACATCATGCTCATATGATGACATCACTTCATGTATTTGCTACATTGCTACATTGCGATTGACATGGGATTCTCAATGGATGGTACTGAGAGTTAACTCCTTAAATGCCATGCATATATTTTTAGCAGTAATGCACACAAACCCAATACAGTAGCAGTTTAGCTGACTTTAAAAAGGTTTAAACACTTGTAGAACTCTTGGAAGATTTCACTTTAAGACTTTCAAAAGGGTTACAATTTCTTGTTAATCCTCCTTCAAATGCTCAAACAAAAGGGTCACCACTACAGGAAAACTTTTGAAGATCTCTCTTCAAACCCTTCCTTTCTTAAAACCTTTAGAGTGATAACACTTTGGGACAATTCCAATTTTGCATCATGCGTCATAATGTACATGTACCATTGACAGTGAGTGTTAATGTTTCTTTTGTACTCTCCTTTAAAATGAGAATAAAATGCTAGTCACAACCTGCTTTGATCCAAAAAAGAAAAATCAGACATGCAAATTAGTGAAATCTCTTATAGGAGAATCAGACAAATATAGGTAAAATAAACCCTAAAATTGAGTGCTGCTAATTTTGTATGTATCCATCCGATCCATACACATAATCAAATATTGAACTCAAATATTTAATGTACACTTATAAATGTAATCTTATGTTAGAGTTGATAACATGAATGCAATAAAGTCACATCTCAAACAGTAAGATAACAGCTTCCAGACTCTGAAACCAAATTTTGCAAATTCCTTTACATCCCTGACAGATAGAATGTACACAAACCTGTCCTGATATTGTTTTCTCACATAAAGATCTTATCAAGTTTTTTTTTTGTTCATCAAACACTGCCCGCCTTTATGTCTTGGCCATAAAAATTCTTTTGTCACCCAGATTTCCAAATATGCAGAGGTGTCTCTGTTGTGCTTTTGTTTTATTAACCCTGTTCATATACACCACCTATCTGCAAAATAAGCGCAACATTTGTGGCTTTTGCTGATGCTTTATTGATAGCTGTGTATATAAATGATAATCACTCAAAAAGTACAGTATTTGCTTCCTCCTTTTTATGCTAATTTTGCGGATCGAGACCTAGTAATAATACCGCAATATTGCGGTAAGCGAATTGTATAAACTGCGTCTGCAAAATAGCCGTAAATGTTGTGCCTCGTACATCGTGCTCTGGCATGTGGTTCGCCTGTTGCACTGCTTGTATGGCTAATTGGAACATGTAACCATCGCATTTTTTTAGCTAGGTGTGTGGATAGAGTCCAGCTGTCCAAAACAGCTCAATATTATGGCCTTTTCATATATGAATGGTATTTTTAGAGGTTCGCCAATATGCATCGGGAATAATAGCTGTATTATCATGATTATTTTATATGAACAGGGCTCGTGTGTTTGTGTGTGTCTATCCTAAGAAGAGGGAATGACCTTTGATTTGTGTGACACATATTGGGGTGATAAGATGAGTGATTTAGAATTACTACCATCATTAGTCTTCGTAATGGACTTGTAGGAGTGGGCAAACACTCAGTCCGAATCAGTAAAAAGGTAAGACTCATTGGGGGGCTTTAACTTGCATCGAAACAAAACGTAAACACTGTGATGCGAAGGTGGCAAAAGTATCGAGCATCACTTTGTTATTACATACATTTAGTAGGGAAAAGAAAAATGACTTATTCCTAGGCACACTGTATACAAATACATTTTTGCTAATTAAAAAAACCCCAACTTTTCTGCAGAGTTATAGTGCTATCTACTATTGGTAGTACCTAATTGGACCCAGAAGTTATGATATAATTTTGTGACAAATTTTTTGCACAAAAAATCCGCCAAAATTGGTACAGATTGAATCTAGTATAGCCACATTGTACATACTGTATTGCTAATATGCTATCCCTCTTTCACAATCGGGAAAGGTTTTGTCTCCTTAAAATACAGTTAGAAGGAGGGGGGTGTGGTGGTGGTAAATAATTGCTTTAGAATTCTTGAGAAAGTGTGACTCGAATCTCCAGGGTATAGGAGCTATGGATCCGCTGCTCCCTCAAATTTAATATTCGCTCAAGTTTTCCTTCTTCTCGAGCTTTTTCTGTTTTTGCTGTATAATTCTCCCTTCCCTTCCGTTCTCTTCTTTGCTCATGTTCATTCATACAGTATATATACCTAGCCCAAACATTGTTAGCATTATTGCTTAATTAGCTTTGCGAGATGGGGATTGGGGGGGGGGGGGGGTGTACTCCAATCCCTAATGGAATAAACATACCCTCGCTCCGCAAACCCAAGCTCGATTGCCTCGGCTGGGCCCCTCTTTCACACGTGCATATGGTGCATCCGGCCCCGTCTTTCACACATGCGTAAGGTGCACCCACACATACATGCTGCAACGTTACTGATCAGGATGTGTTAGGAGATGTTAAACTCTTTACATAGTACATGTAGGTGGTAATTCCTTTTGCCATTGAGGAATTTCTACACGAGCGATACACACTAACCCCATAGAGCAGCAGTTTGTCTGGTACAGAAGGAGTCAACCTCATCATACTCTACAGCTCAAAGGAATTGGCATAGAGAAAGGGAAAGGGAAGAAAGGGAAGGAGCCGCAGTTGTAAACCACGGTATGTTTTGCCCAGTTCAGCATGAAACATGATGCTTTTTAGGCATCCAATGCCAATTCCTTTGAGCTGTTGTGTATGCCATTAAGGCATTTCTGAACAAGGGATACCCATAGAGCAGCATCTTCTCCGTCAGAGAATGAGTTACCAGTACTTCACTCTTTATGTAAGCTATTGAGGCTGCTCCCCTAGAGCAGCAGTGTATCTGGCACAGTAGGAGTTACATGTAACTTATGTGCAATTGAGGCATTCCTGCCAAAGAAATGCACACTCATCCATAGAGCAGCTCAGCAGCAGTTTGTCTCTTTATCATTGAATCATGTTGGCACAAGCGATATATACAGGTCCTATAGAGCATAATTTCTCCATCAGAGAGTCAGTTATTTCACTCCTCATATAAGCCATTGAGGCTTTTCTGCACAAGTCATATACACAAATCCCATAGAGCAGAAGTTTGTGTGGCACTTAAGTGAGTTAAATCTTTACATAATTTACACAAACATGTATAATGTTTGACAAAGAGTCATTTCGTCACTAATAATATGCACTAATCCCAATGAGATGAAGATTGTCTAGCCCACGAAGGGTTAAATCTAATAACCTCTTGAGAAATCGTGTACATGGAAACAGAATTCTATACAACTAGTTTTAATCATGCCTGAATTGCCCAATTATTACTGTCTGTAACCATAGTAACCAGGTATTATGGATGATTATAGGATAACAAAATGTACTCAAATGTTATACATCTTGTGGCTTTAGATGAAGCATCTTTGGTATCATGATGATGAGGATTGAAGATGATGATTTCCTCAGAGAATATTCTGGCTCAAATGAGATAATTGGATGACGGCTGAGGAGTATGAATGACTGTGAGAAGGGATGAGACATTGTGCTAGGAGATTTTGACTCATATTGAAGATTGGGGGCTAGGAATTGAAGATGTGACAGATTTGCTTTTCAAAGAGGGGATGGTATTCTTCTTTTTCCAGTGCTGTTATCTATATGACATACATATTGGTGACCATTCTGTGCCAATCATCTCTGTTCAGTGGGAATTTGATGAGTGCTAAGGTTTACTTTGCACTCCACATGAGATATCATCATCATTTTTTGCCTTCCTCTTGCTCTTTTAGTACACGCAACATAGTAATTCATTCGCAATCTGAGACTATCCCTGAAGCTATCCCTTTTTTTGACATTCTGAAAGTGGGTTACCCTATCTTACAGCAGAAACTATTTTGTATTGAGAATAAGGTCAAGACAATCTAGTTTACACAAAGTGCAGGAAAAGTCCCAATTTGAAGAGCTAATATTTGGTTCACATGTTCCCAATGTGAGCACTCAGAGATTTTTACAAGATTATTCATTTCACACTAAGAAATAATAAGCTCCAGATTCTACAGCAAAATGTTGAAAGTCATATGAGATGTGAAACAGAACACACAGCTTGCACATTGCACATTAAGTTTGAACCATGAAGTTTAACACTGAACATGAACCAGTGTCGGTACGACGCATTGTCCCACGTGTGAAAGGGCTCCATTTTGCAATTGCTTCGGCTCTCTCCGACTCAAATCTGGGAGTATCATCTCATTGGAGATCAGACGGCTCGCCGACTGGAGACATGAAAGTTGGCCGCGGACGACGACAAAATTGAATCATGCACGTGAGGCAATTAGTTGCCCTAGTAGCCTCGCATCAAGGCTCCCCAGCATTTTGTTATTTAGTCGAGACTTGCCGATTTTGTTTTATTATTATAATCCAAAGTATTCTAAACCTACATGCACCAGGACAGCAAGTGGCTGTCCATATTTATTTGTATAAATGTTGTAGTGGTGCTTTTATGTATTCTATGCAAATAATAGGAAGAGAACAATAATGAAATCATGAAATAAGCATTAAAAAGAGAGAAAATGGAAGATTTTCCTCATTCGTGAGCCAGGTAAAATGTTGCTCTTTGGGATAAGTGAGCATTAATGGTGATAAATAACACACATGACATGTATAGGTTTAATGTTCTTATTTTTTTGCAGCTTTCATAACTTGTTTTGTATTTATACTTGAATATCCACTGAACATGTACGCCAGTTCAGTGGAGCTTCAAAAGCAATTTACTTTTGTTTTCATGTGGTTTCCTTCCTTTGATATTCTGCATTTTTACAACATGATAATTCAACCTGTTTAAAAAAAAACATAACATGCAGGTCTATTTTAAGATGTTACAATGACTACAAGTAATGCATTGCACCAAGTTTTTTTTACCAATAATTTGACTTGGAACACATACTTGAGAAATACAATATTCAGCTTTTAATCTGTACTATCTAGAGCGACACAAACATATTGACCTGTTTTTTCTGAAGGCCTCAATGGAAGATTAATAATTTCTTTACCTGTGTTTTCAGGTCAAGTTCATATGCATTTACATTGTAGTTGAATCACTGGTTGCAATAGGTAAAAGGTAGATTTAATGAGAAGGAAATCAACATGGCATAGATTTCAGGATTTCAGGAAGACACACCCATCTGAAAGTCACATAGATAATAATTTTCTTGCATGATAGGATTATTTCTGTGTGTTGGATTTTTTTGTAAATTATTTAAAGAAATTAAAAATAGTGGCCCAAAACTCCAATTTAGAGCAAAAGTGTGAGTTCACCCTTTTCAGCTTGTTGCCAATTTGAAGATTTAGTGATAATTTCACCTGTATGTTGATTTGAAAAATTATTATGTAGGGAATACGTATTAATTAACAACAGCAAAGTATTCTTCCTGTGTAGAAATTCATGCTCTTTCACTCGATGGAACGTTTATTAGAAGTATTGATGTACAAATTCATAGCCCTAAACTACGTATTTGTGATACTTGGTCCAGAAAATATTTAGCCTATAGAAATCAAGCTGTGATTGCAGTCCTGTGTATGGTGTGAACTTCATAGCTGCATCAGCTGCCTTGTTAAACGCTGGGAGCTTAGTGTAGGGATAATCCCAAAGCTTTGCAATGTTGTGGGAACACATCTCTGCAGATTTCATACGTGTTAACTCATTGTGTGTCATGTTTGCTTTTTTTCTCCACAAGAAATACAAACACATCCCATCGAGCAGTATTACATCAGGGAGAGAAAGGGTTAATAGATCATGCATATGATATAATAACGCTGTCGAAATAGAAACATGCTTCGTATGAGCTGGTATGAATAACTGCGAGTGGAAGGCAATTTTGTTGTATTACTGGTGTCGTTAGCTAGATCTATCTCCACGATAACCAAATACACCTGGCTCGATGAAACACACCAGCCTATTAATCTCGTAACAAGCGAGGGAGCTGTGAGCAGGCAAGCGTTGTGACAGTAATTAAGGGCGCTGGGCCTTTGGCGGCGCTGGGAGCATGGCGCGGCGTCTCTGTAGCGGCCTGTAGCTCGGGGCTGTGGGAGATGCGGGGAGGAGATAGAGGTGCTTCCATGAAGCGACAAAACATTTTGCCTCCTTCCGAAAAAAGAGAGAGGAAGAGGGAGAGAGAGAGAGGGAGAAAAGAGAGCACAGAAAATTTAGTTCCCCCCCCCTGCCCTCATGGTTTCCCAATGATATCACTTTCCTCATTGTTAGTGCATCTCGCCCAAACATTTTCCTGCCGTGGCCTTGAATGAGGCGGTGTGTTACGCACTGCCTGGCATTTAACTCGTAAAAGGAGCGACGCCTTTGTCGCTTTTGTCCATTTATGGGAGCGAGGGGATAATCGCTTTAAAGTGTTTCCCCGACAAAAGCGGACAGACAGAAAGCTGTGCGGCAATGACTCGTTGGCGCACAATCCGCAGTCAGCCTTGGCTGATTCGTCAGATAAGCGGAATTTCATATACGTGATAAACATCTCATTCAAAGATTTTTGCAGCAGAGTGTGTGTGTGTCTGTTTATGTGTGTTTATGTGTGTTACCTGTTTGTGTGTGTGTGTGTGTGTGTGTGTGTGTGTGTGTGTGTGTGTGTGTGTGTGTGTATTTGTATGTATTTGTATGTATACTTATAAAAGTATTTCAAGGGGTAAGCTCCTTGCAAATCTCTGTCCCTCCTCTTTCCCTTTTCATGTAGCAACAGAGATTTCATTTTTTTTCCCCTCCTAGGTATTTCTTTGTTGCTTTAGCACCTTGAATGTAAATGGGCCCAATCATTGCTTTGAGATGTTATCAGTGTTTACCACACTAATTCCTCTAGCTCTCTATTGTTCTGCTTATTTGTTCAGTGCGTACATTCATTCTTCCCCCATCCCATGAAGATTCTATGCGCCTCCACTACCTCTCAGCAGCAATGGGTTTGCCCTTGCATGGCTTTTCTCTCTTTCAATCAGGGGAAAAACCATAAAGCTGGCTGATCATTGTACAATATTTACCAAAGGGTGTGATATGATCAGAGAATAGAAATACAGTTTTCAAACGGTTGTTTGTCCAACAAGAGGTATAATTTACTCTTATGAATTGCCTGGCCTGTGCAAGAGGGAATAAGAGACAAAACTCAAATTTCCTACAAATGAATGAGATTTGTATTGGCCGGATGTTAGGGTGTGTTTATGTCTCATTTGCGCTGGAACCTGATGTACAAACATTGATTCTGCTTTAGAAGGTGCGTCTTCATTAGCCCGATCAGACGAAATTTCAAGCTATTTTACCGATCCGGGGAACTAGCCTGAACTTGCAATCGCGTTTTCTTTAGCTCGAAACTCTGGATACGTAAGCTCGAAACTCGGGATGCATAAATTATCCCGATGTTCGCACATGTGTAGTGTGCGACAGGAATAGGCCATGACCGCATGGCTTCGGTTGTGAGCTCGCATTAACGCACGTACAAAAACCTAACGTAAACAATGCCTCGTGCGTGCTGATGCATGCCGAGGTTGGAAAATTTTCGGGCTAATGAAGATGCTCCGAGCTAGCTCGAGCTATTTCGCGAACTAGCTCAAGCTAGCTCCATCTAGCCCAAGATTTCTTGGGAAATTTTCTCGACCAAATAGCGAGCTATTTTGCCTGATCTGGCTAATGAAGACGCAAATAGCTAGCTATTTCGTGATCTGGCTAGCTAACCCGATCAGAACAAGCTCGCTATTTGGCCCACATCGGGCTAATGAAGACGCCCCTCTAGAGAGTGTTACATTTAAGTTTATATCAGCATAGCCTGACTTCCAGACTGTCAGATATTTCTGATCCAAACTGAAAAAATAAAGATATCGTCATGGTATCATTCTCCTATTTTCTCAGCTTGTGGACCCAGAAAAGAAATTGAAAATGATTAGTCTACTGCAGCCAGACACCTTCATTGAATAGATTTGTTCAGAAATGCCCAACAGCCTGAAAAGTGAAAACCCAGCTTATATCTTCAAAGTTAGTCTAGAGTCTACTTGAATGTTGACTTAATCATGTGCAATTTTTTGCGCATGTTATCTTTTTTCTAGAAAAAAATTGTAAATGGTGTTCATACGAACTGCAATCAATACTGGCGAGACCTCTTGGAAGCAGTATTGCCAAACAAGGCACCATAATTCATTACCGATGTCTGAACATGTTCATTTGAGAATGATAGATTGTACATCTAATATGTATTTTCAGCTCATAGGGGAACAAATAAGGGAACGTAATTCACTGACATCTTTCAAGACTTTCAAAAGGATTTTACATTTTTTACCTGTTTTTTTTTTTTTGGTGATTCCTGAGACTTGAGCAAACATCAAATTCATAGCTCTAAAGATTGTGTCATGCATGTACAAAAGACAGATCATAAAAACCAATATGTACTTTAACTATTTTTTATTTTGACTCTCGCAACTTGAGCAAACATTTAAGTCATATCTTAGGCAATTGTGACATATTTCCTTTTGACAAGGGGTACACGCGATGCACTCATTTGAGAGTTGTATTGTACCAGTAGAAGGTTACTTGTTTTCATGTCCACCCATGTGCATCTACCACCTGGAAACTATACAGAGCGGCGAACGACTGACATGGATATATTTGGAAAATCCAAATAGATAATCTATTCAGGGTGACAATTACATTGTATTTGATGAGCACAAGCATTTGTAATCTATTCAATTATTTCTGCTTATCTTGTTAAATCAGTGTTAATATTTGCATGTACATTTGTATTCAGCGTGATTCATTAGAGCAACAGGGCAATAAAATGGAAGGCAAAAATAAAAATAAAAATGAGTTGACACAACACCTGAACAGATTAGACTGAGTTCAGCTTCCGAATATGCAAAAATCCTGAAACTGTGCAAGAATCAGAAGTTTAACCTAACAATAACATGTATGATGTCTCATAGTCATAGCTTCACAACTCTTTTCAGGATAAGTGTGTAGTTTCATAACTTTTGAGAAAGGGCTAAAATACATTGTAGGCTTTGTTTGGAAGTAGTTATGTAGGATTAGCTTTAATCTACTGCAGTGAAATACTGTACCAATGGTGTTTTATTCACAAATTTAAATTTAAGAGGATTGGTTTTGCCACATAGGTAGGTGTGTGCAGAAAGAATGGTGTAGAATATGTCTGACATTCTTTCCAAATTTGCTGCAACAAAACAACTTTCTGTCCTGACAAAAACACACACATACTTGTACATGTACAGATTAAATTTGCCTCAATCTCGGCAATTGACTGATCCAATTGTGAACTCAGAAACTCAAGACCTTTTAACTTTTTATGAGAGAACAATATCTGAGCTGGGAAGTTTGGATGTGAATTTCAAGGCCTAATTCACCTTATTGCCCTTTCTGAAGTTGGCTTTAAGTTCCTGTCATTCTTCCCCTCTCTCTCTCTTTTTCTTCATTTCTGAATTCTCTTACTCGCCCTTTTTCTTTCTCTCTCTAAATATTTTTCTATTTTCCTTCTTCCCCTTTTCTTCTTCTCCTTCTTCACTTCATATTTGTTTACTACTCATCACTCTGTCTGCCTGTCTATCTGTATCTTCATCTGTTCAACTGCCTCTTTTTTCTTTCACCATCTCCTTTATTCCTACAGCTTCTTGTCTCTCATTCCTTTTCTTTGAGTCCCATATCTTACACCTCTCCTCCACCCTCATCTCTTGAAGAGGAGGCTGTTATGTGTCTGTTCCCTATCTCCTCCAATCCGGGGGGAAAAATTAATTCAACATTTTCAGGGGCTACTTTTTGAGCACATTGGCCCATTTGGCTACATCTTTATATTGTGTCTATGGGAATTTGATTGGCTCTTTTAACATTGTCTAGAGCTCTTTTAAGCATTTCTGCCCGTGTATTCCCCCCCCCCCCCTGCTCCAATCATCTGTTTGTGGACTCTTTAGACCCGCCTTGGTGTCTCCTACCCATTTATGTCTCCTTGTCCCTTTCTTATTCCCTTTTCCTCTCTTCTTTGCCTTACTCTCCTCCCCTCCCCTCCTCTCATCCATTTCGTCTCAACACTCGCCAAAGTCTCCCTCCTTTTGTAGGTCCCTCCCAACGCTTCACTCTCCCTTCCTCTTTTAGCCAACCTCCCCTCTTTCTCCACATCCCATTTCTCGACGGTGAGTGTTCCCCTCCTCTCCTTCTTATCTTCATGCATGTTTCTTTAACTATCTTGTTTTCGCTCTTCATATTTCTAAGTCTCTGTCTTTGTGCAGTCTTCCCTCTTGCTCCTGGTTTCCCGCTGAGCTCCAACTCTCTGTGTGGCCCTGTGCCGGGGCGAGATTGAAACTGTTGCAATTTTGCTTCTAACGAATCTCGCATACTCAACAAATATTGCCAATTTACGTTCGGTATGGGGTCCAAAGGGAAGTGAGAATCTATAAAGCGTATGCTAACCACCACATGAAGAAGTAGGGGGGAGGGGGGTGGGCAGGGGGGCATGGGGTGGGATGAGGTGAGAGTGGGGCACTTTGTTTACCAATCTCTTCAGAGAGTAATCAATTATGCCTCCATGCCATGGAAGTCAAGATGACAGTTTGTATGAAAAAAAAATCATATTCAGACTTTCATGTGTTATATTCAGTGCAATTCTCTTATGCAGTGGCATTGATTGATTTCCTTTGAAATTTAGGAAGTGCTATGCTGAAGATTAAAAGATATGAGGAATACCCACACATATATTCAAGTAGTAGGATTACTCATGATTGGTGACTTTCTTTGCCTTTAAATTCAATAGATTCCATGTTTATTTGATGCTTACAGCTTAAACCAAGTAGCCATATGTTCTGTTTTTCTATACATCATCCACTGCAAAATGTATATTTTTGTTGTAAGTTGAATATGGCAAAATAACATGCACTTTTGTAAATCTCATCCATATTTCAAAATGTTCAAAAGGAGGTCATGTTCCTTAGAAGACAATTTCCACTGCCAGCCGTACTGCAGGTTTCCCATTAGATTTAGATGTAAACAGACATTGAAGAGGAGAAGAAAGTCTCTGTTTGTTTTGTGAATGGGCATGAGTTGAGGAACATGTATGGGGCATGCAAGGGCAAGGGGGTTGTCATGCATGCACAAGATCATCAACATTTGATATACTGTGAAGGCCTTTCTGGAAAGATGAGAACTTAAGTTGTTAAGAAGAGTGAGAGTGAGAAGGGTGAGGGGGGGGGGGGGTATGCATCAATAAATCATTCAAATTTTATAATGAGCGCTTCACAACAAATAGAGATACATACTGATGGGTTGGGGTGGGTTGGGTCGGGTGAGGGGGAAGGGGGGGGGGAATAAGTTTGCAAGAGCAACGAATCATTAAAATCTGACACTGCTAGGCAATTTAAAAACAAGTTAGGTTTGATTACGGGCTCTGGGGGTGGTGTTTGTCAGTGTAACAACTCCAGCAATTGTGGGCAACAAAACACTGAAGTCAAAAGTCCTCAACTGAATTAACCTCTGCTGACATTAACACGATATCAAAAGTTCTGGAAAAACAACCCATCTGCTCTGCGGTCCATCCTTCTATTTCTCTCTCTCCTCCTCTCGCTCTCGTTCTATCGCAAGCTCATCTTTCTTTCTCTTTCTCTTTCTCTCTCTCCCTCTCTCTCTGTCTCTGTCTGTCTGTCTGTCTCTCCCTCCCTCTCTCTCTCCCCTCTCTCCACCTCTCTCCCACTCTCTCTCTTGCTCTCCTTGTCTCCCTCCCCTTTGTAACCTTCTCTTTTCCTCCTCTCTTTCTTGCTCTTTCTCATATTTTTTTTGCACTTTTACTCCACTCCTTAACATTCCATCTCTCTTCCACCTCTCTCCCACCTCTCTCTCAACTCTCTCCCACCCCTCTCCACCCTTCTCCACCCCTCTCCATCTGTAGTACCAGCCGCCTTGGTTCCATAAATTATGATCTGTCAGCTACATGTATGATCCATGAACAGTAATGGCGTTCAAGCGTTTTATTTCCAGACATATTGCTTCATGCTTTGCATTGTAGCCAGTCAGATGTGTCTCTTGTCCATGACGATTAATGATCATCACTCCAAAACTCTTCATGTGTTTTTTTTGCTTTTATTCAATTCAACCTATTATCCAGGGTTTCATTATTCTTTACATTATCTCAAACATTTAAGAAAATAATGTGGGTATTAAAGCCCCCCCAAATGTTCTAATTGAAATTACCTCACATAACCCTCCACTTAAACTATACAAATAGTTTTAGAATTCATTTAATTGTTCTAAAACTTTTGCAAATGCATTTATCTGATTTTTTTTTTTTACTTTGATGGTGCGTAAAGAGTTGAGGAATGCTTCAGCATTCTATGTATGCTCCTCTATATTATTCTAGTCATTCCTCTGATTGGCATTCTTCTCAGTGGCTTTATGTTTGTAATCTTTTCTTTATACCTGGTTCATGTTGCATAAAGGTGTTCAATTATTGTAACTTACCATCAATGGTAACTACCCTGGCAACATGTGCAATAATAAGAGCTCAATGGCTGTTGCCATGGTAGTTACCATTGATGGTAAGTTACAGTTATTGGAAACCTATATGCAACATGACCATGAACCCATCAGGATCAAGAAGGCAGGGTTGGGAATAGATGTGTTTGTGTGTGTGTGTGTGTGTGTGTGTGGGGGGGGGGGGGAGGGGGGTTGGAGGGGGGAGGGGGGGGGGAGGAGGGGATATGACTGCAAATATTCTGCAACAGATTCAAGTAGCTTTAAAAAATGGAAGAAATGGTTCTGTGTAAACACACCCACCGTCTGATACATCTAAAAAAAACATTGACAAGTTGCGGAAGGAAATGGCCTCATTTTGCAATGTTTTGCAATTGTTTTTTCTCTTCGTTCCACTTATGTTTGTTAGTCTACCCCATAAAGGGGCAAATTCGCTTCCTTGAAAGGAGGATCCTCCGGTCTTAATTCAATGAAGCGTTGATGTGATCCAAACGATACAGGACCACAAGACAGACATGCCCCGAAAGGAAGCAAACTAAAAACAACAACACATTCTGCCTGTTTTTCTCCAGCCTCCCTGCTGTCTGCCGGGCTGGGAGTCAGCTCTTCGCCCAATTTAGGACCCACTTACCGCCCCGGTTGGGTGCCCCGCGGGCCCCTAACGCAGGATGGCAGGTGCGTGGAGGGGTCCTGCTGGGTGCGCGGCCTGCACCCCCTCCCTCACGGCTTGTAACGCTGCGTTTTATACCAATAGGACTTGACCTGCGCATTGTGGCTTGCTTGTCACATTGTTACAGAATGTGTGTGGTTATGTCGTGGAAAATCATGTCAGGATGCGAGGAGTGTGTCCCCTTGCATTCTCACTCCATTAGTCTTATTCCTACTAAATACATGTAGACTGGGTTTCAGACCGCAATTCCACCTTCGCCATGAACTACCATATCAATGTGTGCTCTTGTCATTCTGTTAAGGCATTATCACATTTGTATGTGACACGGAAACAGTGAAAACATCGAAAGTTGAAGATGATCATTATTCAATAGGTTCTGGTTAATACGATGCCTCGTATGAAGATTACTAATGAACGGTATATCAGTTCGTTTTAAAGGCTTTAAACGCAAACAAACAATTAAACAAACAATAATGTTCCATTAGACATTTAGCATTGATATAAAATATGTTCCAGTAATTGGAAGAGTGAGAAGTTCTGATTTGAAATAATGAATTACTATACAAAAGATAAAGCCATTTGGATTAATCCGGGGCCCCGTAACATAAAGGTTTGTGATCACTCGCAAATTTGAAAGACAAATTCTGATTAGTTGTTGGTCAGTCTTTTGAACAAAAAGCGCATGCAACAATGATGTTGATTGACCATTGCCATTTTGCGATTGATCACAAACCTTTATGTTACGGGGCCCTGGTAATGAAATATTATACCATTGAAACGAGATGAGCTCACTGAAACTTTATGCTTGATACCTGTTAGTTGGTCTTTTATTATCAATGGATTGCTACAGTGTTGAACTATTGTTGACAGTTGTATTAGTATTAATTTTCTAAATACATGTAGCATGAATTGTAGAGTAAATAAACATTAGAGTGAAGAGTCTGTGGGCTGGCTTCTTGTGTACAGAGTGCAGACCAACCAGTCTTTTTTATTAGGACCTCCTGATTCCGAGAGACATTAATTGCCTTGCAGACACAATTTCCTCTGACACATGACTCAAGTCAGATTTGTTGATCTCATGGTGTTGATGCTGTGCACCAACTGTGCCTCTTACACCCCACCTCGTGCCTCCTCAAGCCCATAATGCCCCCCTCACCCTCCCATCCTCTTCCTCCTTTTAGCTTCTGACCCCTGAAGTAAAGCTCTATCTCTAGGTGCGTCTTCATTAGCCCGATAAGACGAAATAGCGAGCTATTTTGCTGATCCGGGGAACTAGCCTGAAGTTGCAATCGTGTCTTCATTAGCTTGAAACTCGGGATACGTAAGCTCGAGCTCGGGTTGCATAAATTATCCCGAGTTTCGTACATACCAGCAGTGTGCGACAGGAATAGACCATGGCCGCATGGCTTCGGTTGTGAGTTCGCATTCACGCACGTGGAAAACCTATTACGTAAACAATGCCTCATGGGCGCTAATGCATGCCAGGATCGAGAAATTTTCAGGCAAATGAACTAGCTTGAGCTAGCTCCATCTAGCCCAAGATTTCTTGGGAATTCGACCAAATAGCAAGCTATTTTGCCTGATCTGGCTAATGAAGACGCAAATAGCTAGCTATTTCGTGATCTGGCTAGCTAACCCGATCAGAACAAGCATGCTATTTCGCCCACATTGGGCTAATGGAGACGCACGTTTGCCTTTAGCCTGGCCTCCACGCCGTTGGACATTTCTGAACCACACTGAAAATTAGAATCTTGTATCTTAAGACTACCGCAATCACTTTTTCATTCTCCGCTTTTCTCAGTTCATCCCACGTGAGAAGGAAGTGAGAATGATAAGTCTACTGCAGCCATGCCCCTTTGCTGAAAGTTACATGGAAGGACCAGTGATTATCCTAGAAATAATATGTCTGTGACAAAATACATCAACACAATCAGTATTGTCCTGGAATACACTTTTATCCCTCAATTCAGTAATGAAACTAATCCCCTATTGTATAAACCAAAGAAATGTCAAGCAATCATGCTGAAAGTATATTGTGTATCACAATTCAGCAGACGTTAGCAGTTCTAGCAACACCCTGTATTCATTATGTTATGAAGTAATAAGACTACCCGTAAGTGTACAAAGACATCAGTGTTCTGCATTAAGAGAGTTCCATAAAACGGTAAGATTTAAGCCGAGATTAAATCTAAAGATGTGCTTTCATAATGTGCTAATTTAATATCTGTGCTGTTCCCTCACTTAATGCAGTGTTTTAAAGAAAATGCCTTTGAGTGTAAAAGAGATACACTGCCTTTAAATGTCTTTCCAGCTCTTTGAGCACTCTTGATAAATCTTGGATCATAATCGAGAATATGACTAGTTCCTTAATATGTAGACATTTTCTCTACGTTGCTTTGGAAGGCTGGTATGATCATTGCGCTGATTAACCAGAGTGCCAACACTGGGGCGCGCAAGGTATCATGGGATATCAGGATGTGGAATTTCACTTGGAGAATTTCTCTGTGTGGGCAATTGATGATATACTGCATACTAGTAGTAATGCAAGTACTATAGCATGGTAGTTCTGTGTGTATGTAAAGCCTGTACACTGGTTAATATATTTGGAAAGCCTCTTGAAAATGGATTAAATCTTAGAAAATATGAAATATGAATGAGTTAAAAATATTTGTTGAAAGGAAATCTGTTAAAGCACAAATCCAGTCTCTTCTTTAAAACCAATATTATGTTAGGCTAAATGAAGGTAGCCTGCTAAGAGACCTCTTGATCAAATAACATTTTCTCCGTCATCCTTCCCCACAGAGCCAAAGCAAGGAGTGGAATCACGGCCATTGCAGTGCGGTCAACCGGTCAAGACCGGTGGCACACCCTCTCCATGGTCAAGCAGAAGGGGACCTTTGCAATGGTGACTGCTCAGGGGCTGGGGTCTACGCTCATGGAGGGCGTAGCCACAGAAAGGTATGTACATCCAAGGGGGAAAAATACACAGGGGCTCGGGATATTTTGGCTCCCGAAATGCTTAAAAGAGTCCTGGAAAATGTTAAAAGAGCCCCTCAATTTCCCATAGACAATGTAAAATTGTAGCCAAAGCGGCCAATGTGCTAAAAAATAGCCCCCCCAAAAATTTTAAATTGATTTTTCCCCCTGGATATGTGTCCTCTTCTTCTTATGCCTGGCTCAAAGGCTGTGGGGCTTTTTTAATCCAAACTACAATATTCAGGTCTAGTTGCAGTAGACTGATTATTCTCACTTCCGTCTCTGGCTTGCCCAAACAAGAAAGGAGAATGAAAGAGTCGCTAGTCTTGTGCATGCTAGACTCTATTTTTAAAGTTTGAAATTGAAATGTTCATATGTCTGGAAGCTACTGGAGGCTACTTTCTCCTCAGTGAAAAATCACGTTCACGATAATACTGGAAAAGCTGATATGTCTATGTGCTGTAGAGAAAGAGAAGAGAAGGCATATTTAGGACTGCTTTTAAAGGATGGGAGGGGGGGGGGGGATTGAGGCAGGTCTCCACCAAGTGTAAAGTGAAAGAAGGGTCCATGAATCTGCTATTGTGATGATGGAGTCATTGGCAAATTATATCAGCAAATTATATGTTCAGGACTTCTCAGAGGCCAGTTTGGACCTTTACCAAAGATACCCTCTGGTATATGGGTATGTAAGGAAAATGATACAATACTCTATTTGTAAATTGTGTGCAAAAAATATCTATAACTGATGTCAGTTAAATCTGTAGAGGTTGGTGAAGATTACGTGTATGTTTAACACAAAGTATTTTATGGCAACAATTACAGTACCGTAACTGGACATTAAACCTAATTAAAGAGGTAAAGGTCATATCGATATTGACTTCATCATCATGAGCTGCAAGTCTCCCTGATTTCGCAGGAGACTCCCTGAAAGTGGGCCAATAATACTGCATTGGATTCCATCACGTCACCCAATCTCCCTGATTATTGATAAGTTATTGTCATTGGGCTATATGCATTTTATAGACATCTCCCTGATTTCTGATGAAATTTTCCAAAATCTTCCTGATTGTCAATTTTCAGTGTTGGTAGATCTGTATCATCCGCTTTTTTGAATACCAGAAGATGATTTATTCATCATTGATACTATCATCTCTAAGCACCATCTAGAATCTTGAGAGGTGAATCTTCAATGAAACGTTCCCTGCCAAACTCTTCATTCTCTCCCCCTCTGTCTTCCTCTCATCTCGTCTGTGTCCCATTAACCCTCATCGGAGCCCCTAAATTAGGGGCGCTTTGATTGGATACATCGTTAGGAGAAATTGATCCCCCCACACCTCCCGGGAGAAGTTATCTATCGACTCACCTTGCCGCACGGGGAGGGGGAAAGTTGCGCCCCTGAGTTCGCCTCTCTTTGAGCCCCCCAAATTGAATTTTTGGATTGGAGTGAGCGAGAGGGGAGATTGGAAAATGAGTTGATCCAACAGAAACCATATGTTGCGGAGTGCATAGTGGAGGGACCAAGCAGTGACATGTGATACGTAGGTCTAGACTCTTCACCAGGTGTTTTGTTTGTATGCAGGGAAGAGTTTAACTCTGTAGTCCCACAGGCAATATATTGTGTTATATGTGACATGGGGCTATCAGTGGGTGGTACTGAGAGGGTTATGAACAGTTGAAAGAGCTTTGTGGAAGTCTATGGAACAGCAGCCATACTGTGTATCTACCTTTTTTAAACATGCATCTCCGACCAATTTATACACCTGGGTGTGGAGAAGACAGGGTGTCCCATTTGCAAAAGTCATAAAACTTGGCAAGAATCAGTGATATACCATAAAGATAAAGTGTATGACATCTTACAATCATAGCTTCACAAACATTTTCAGGAAGAGTGAAAAACTGTCTTTGTTTATGTTTAAACCGCACTTTCGGTAATATGTGTAAGTATATGTAAGCTTTATTTTGGACACTGAAGTATATGCACAGATACTCTAAGGTGCAACCTTGTAGAATTGCATCCTGGAAAAGACTGGATTGACTACCCATTATTGGGGCTGTGTTACCAAAAGGCAACAAAATGCCCATACCCATGAAGAAATTGAGTAAAAGACTGGATGGTAAAGACTACTCAACCTTTTTTGGGGTTGTCTAGCCAAAAGGGGACAAAATACCTGTATCCGTGAAGGGTTTTAGTAAAAGTGAAGCACTGCCTTGAAAAGCCTGGATGGTAAAGACTACACATTCATTTGGGTTTTTTTAGCCAAAAGGGGACAAAATACCTGTATCCATAAAGAGTAAAAGTAAAAGTTAAGCACTGCCTTGAAAAGCCTGGATGGTAAAGACCACTCATTCTTTTTGAGGTTTCCTCCAAACCTGTGTCCACGAAGGGTTTAAGTAAAAGTAAAACACAGCTTGGAAAAGACTGGATGGTGTAGACTACTCATCTTTATTGGGGTTATGTTGCCAAAAGCGGACAAAATACCTGTATCCATGAAGGGTTTGAGTAAAAGCGAAACGACCCGATCAGCTAGAGAAGAAAGAGCTGGAAAATCTCGGTTTCTCCCCTCGGCGAAACCCAAGTCTTAGCAATCACGGAAACGTAATTGGAGTCATGTGAGCCCTACTTGTATGTGGTATCGTGGATGACCATTGGGGAATGGCTGGGAGATGGGAAGGCAGTGAGGAGGAGAGAGACGGGGATAGGGAGAGTGGAGTAAGGGAAAGGGTGTATGGAAGGGGAGGGGAGGAGGTTGAGGGAGGGAGTGTAAGGGACAAGATGGAGGGATGCCAGGGGGTGGAGAGGAAGGGGTAGGGGTAGAATGAGGGGTAGCAGGGGAGAGATGGGGATGGGGAGAAAGGAGTGAGGGAAATGATGTTTATAGGGAGGGGAGGAGGTTAAGGGAGGGAGTGTAAAAGAGAAGATGGAGGGATGCTAGGGGGATGGAGAGGGTAGAACGAGGGGTAGCAGGGGAGAGACAGGGATGGGGAGAGGGAAGTGAGGGAAAGGGTGAATGGAAGGGGAGGAGGCGAAGGGAGGGATTGAGGAAGGGAAGGAGGGAGGGAAAGTAAGGAAAGTAAATGAATGTAATCTTATCTCGCATCATAGCTCATTCAGAATCAAAGTTTAGCACGGTTTACCTACCATGTAAGCTGATGATGTAAAAAAAGATGGAAGAGATGTGATCAAATGAATATACATCAGTAGAGTGGCCATTTTATGATTAAAAGTCTTCTGAAAACATACAATGAGATTTAAGATTTAGAAGAATATAAGATATTGAATAAGTCAAAGGGGCTGGAATGATGACACAAAGAAGGAAAGGATTCTATCAGAACTGGAGGAGAGAAGAGAATAGTTACATCCTTAACACATGATAGGTTAATAAGCAGTCCTATAGTGCTTGATATACTGTTCCTCTATAGATTTGAAACATGATCACCAGTAATGTCTGTGTACGTATGTGACAAATCTGGCAGCATGTTAAGTGATTTGACTTCAGTGCATACTTATCACCGAGGCCCAAGGATCCCCCTTCCTTACCCACCCTCCCTCCTGAAAGCCAATATCTTGTGCTTCTGGCTGCAGAGCAAGCCACATGTATTCCCGCATCATTGGGCTTCAGAAGTGACTAAGATTTTGCTTCAAAGACAAATATCGTTTGATTTGAAACAGAGTGTGTGGATAGGGAAAAGAATTTATCCCTCCCCCACTTCCTAGGATAGGAGAAAGGAGCCCTTTCACTCTCTTGACCTCACAGCATGGGTCAGTCCAGAACTTGTAACTCTCTTTCTCTCTTCCTCTCTCTGTCACCTTTTCTCTCTCCCATTTCCTCACGTTTCTTCTTCTTCTCTCTTCCTTGCTCTCCATCTCACTCCATCTCTTCTCCCTCCCTTTCTCCTCCCTCTTCCTATCTTTTCTTCCCTCTCTCTTCCCTCTCTCTTCCCTCTCTCTTCCCTCTCTCTTCCCTCTCTCTCTTCCCTCCCTCTCTTCTTTCTTTCTTCCCTCTCCCTTCCTCTCTCTTTCTCTGACTCTTTTCCTCCCTTTTCCTCTCTCTTTTTAACACTCTCTTCATCTCTCCCTCTTCCTCCTCCTCTCTCTCTTCCTTTCTCTTCCTCCCTCTCTCTCATTCTCCCTCTCTTCCTCACTCTATTTCTGCTCTCTCCTTTCTTCCCCTCTGTCTTTCTCTTCCTCTTTTCTTCTCTCAGCTCCATCAACTCGGTGGCTTTCATTTTCTCCCATGAGGTCATTCACCACACAATTCTATATGAGATGATATAATTGTTCTTGATTTCTCTCTCTGCTCTCCCTCTCTATCTGCCTCTCTCTCTCTCTCTTTGCCTCCCTCTCTCCTCTCTCTTCCTCCCCTCATCTTCCTCTCCACCTTCATTCTGCCCCTGCGCTGAGTGAGATCCCAGTTGATGTGGCTATGAAGACGCACTTGTGTTGGCCAATACTCCCGCCAGTCCGTGGATTGTTTTTGAGCAGCGGTTACAGTAATTTACTCTGGAATTTCGGCAGTTATTTTCAGACCTATAGTGGATTCCGAGTTGGGAAAGTACAGATAGTTTTGCTTTCAGGACTTATAGACTTATTCCTGTCTGCTGATCATATCAAAACTAAAGTATTTTCTCGGTATGAAGTGTCATTGGGTCTGGTTGAATAAGACTAATTTGCTCCTAAATGTTTGAAGCTGCCATTTGGTAGAAGAGGAAATCAGTTTAAGCATTAGTCTTATATCTACTAGACTTAAATATTTAGAGTAGAAATGTCCAACAGCCTTAAAATCAGGCTAGGCAAGTCAGGACACATTGCCACTCTGTATTTTAATCTCAATGTCAGACCTGCGACTGTGTTCTACCCCCATATGAAGCTATGCAGATTGCTCTCTAGTCAAAGTTGTGCAGATACTTCCAAGGTTATATTCATGTCAGACATGCACCTAAAATCAACCAGCAACAACAGCAACAACAACAACAGAACTGAAGCACACGATAATTTGAAAATAACCAGAGGAGTATAACCCTCTCAGTACCAAACACTAACAGCCCTATATCAATAGGCCTCTTGATACTTCTCTCAGACCATATTGTATTAGTAAGAGGAAAGATGAGGAAACGCAAATCTTTTTAAAAGTAGATCTTACATTTTACTTCCTCTCACTTTGCTAAAAACTTTCTAATCTTCAAACTTCTTCAAATGTAAATAAGTAATGCAATCTGTGAGGTCAGTCTTATTCTGTCTGCAACATTACTAGCAACAATTCGCACTACAAATTTGTAAATGTTTAATTATTTGTGAATGTAGTCTCAATATGCTGCAGTTTAACTGCACTCTGGAATCAGATTGTTATTGTTTTTAAATGTGACCACCCAACCATGCCATTGTAGAACGTGCACATAAAGTCATAAGTGTACAGAAAAGTTTTTCCAACTCCTCATATGTTGTGGGCAGTATGACTGCACAACTCTTTGGAGTTTCAAATACCGGGAATGAATAATTCACATGAAGAATTAATACTTCTGTATCATGCAATTATGTTTCTAAATTGGATATATGTGTGTGTTTGTACTGCTGCAATTATGCAACATCAGCACAGGGTAGGTTAACCAGTGTTAAAACTTTGATTTTATATGAGCTATGATGCGAGAAAAGATGAAATTCATTTGATTTACCATGAGATACCCATCCCCCTCCTCCTCCTCCTCTACTCACCTCCATTCGCCCCAGAGAAAGATAATCCCCTACCATCTGTTGCTAAGTGTCAGGTGATGATGGTAGGAGACAACAAGGAGTGGTTGGCATGGCGATGATAAATGCACCTTTCTCTATAGGGATACTAATGCCCCCCCCCCCCCCCCCCCATTTCATGACGATGCCCTCTTCCCTCTCTTTCAGAACATCATGAATGAATTCCAAGTCTGAGGGTTGGACACATATTCCTGCCCATTAAAAACACTAAAACAGGCTTCTGTTACAAAGTATCACTTGATAATATTTCATGGTTTCGTAGTGGTACTTTTAGATGGTGTTTCCATTTTACAGACAAAATAAAACTTTAACAAAAATTATGAACCACAAGAGCAGCATATAAATGAAGTTCACATAAAATGAAATATAATAATGCAGTAGAATTAAGATAAGGAATAAAAACAAACTTGTTTCATTTTCCCCGGTAAAGAAACCTAACACAAGATTGATAAGAAACTTCCCTGTCTGCATCATTAAATCTTACTGAATCAATTAGATTGTGATGTTCAAGATAACATTATTAGTGAAAAGGTCTGTAAATTTAAGACTTTACTAGTTCATCTAGTATATATTTAAGACACACTATATTTAAGACACACACACACATGCTCTCATATACATGTATAATATACCTTAGATAATCTTTGGAATATCAAACGATTTTGGAAGAAGTGAAAATGAGTTCTCATGATTGCCAGCCCTTACCTTTAAGACTACAAGTAGTTTGAACATTACAGAAATAACTTACTGGTGCTGGTACATTTACCTGAAATTGGTACTTATTTTTGTTACCTTGCTTTATATCTGTTCTGTATAAATATACATGTATTACATTTAATGTTCAAATATGAATTCACTACATGTGTATTTTTATAGCACATATGATCAAGGTGTTGCAAAATTACATCATGGGATAATGATAGTTGTAGTTTATAATAATTGAGCATTTGTCTTTCCTTGGTTCTTTGAAACAAGCTGTGTACATGTAGCTCATACATGCAAAGCTCTAGTATTACCTGGCAGTCTACAATGTCTGTCTCAAGCTTTCTTTTATAGCACATACATGAACGATGTATCGCCAATTTGAATCCTGAGAGCATCATAGTTGTAGCTTATATTCATTGAGCACTTCTCTTTCCCCGGTTCTTTGAAGCAAGTTGTGTAGCTCATACATGCATACATCTCTAGTATTGTCAGTCCGTCTTCATTGTCCGTCACAAGCTTTCTTTTATAGCACATACATGAACGAGGTATTGCCAATTTGAATCATGAGAGCATTATAGTTAAGTTGTAGTTTATATTCATTGACCACTTGTCTTTCCTTGGTTCTTTGAAACAAGCTGTGCACAGTGGCTCATACTTGCATAGGTCTAGTATTGCCAGTCTGTCTATAATGTCTGTCACAAACTTGCGATTACCAGCCATTGATGTAGTGCAGCACATATCATGCACATTTTTGTAATTTCCACGGGAGCTTGTCTCTATAGTTTTGTGATAAGTCGAGGGAAAGGAAAATATTGCGAGTAACCGGCCAACAAAACAATGAAAAACAGCCCGTAGGTCAGCCAGTTTGCAGTGAATGGCTCCGTTTCCAATGCATCCCTCCTGGGCCTAGTTCAGACGCGGTCATTAACATCGTATGAAAACATGATTTGATCATTCACTTCAGTGCTTTGTAACGTGTGCATCTGTTGTCTCTATACTATAGTGGTGTAGAAGTGTTGCTGGAGTAAGAAATGATTTAAATGTTTGCTTCAATTGTGAACAAGATTACAATATATACACTTGTGATCAAATGGTGAAGCTGTTAATCAAGTGGGAATGGTTACACACTGCTTGTGTTTGACAATGTTGGAATGGTCGACAGAAGTTTTCAACCACATCATAGAAAAGCTATTTGACTAGGTGTCAGTGCATGCAGAGCTGCCAATGAGTCTGGATTTTCTGTAATTAGTCCTTAAAATGAACCTGAATACTGCTAGTTTCAGTGAAAATGCTGAACTTTGGCAACAAAGTTTATGTGTAGTGAATGGGGAGTGTTAATTTTCTCATCAGAAAAGTGATTTTTAGACAGCAAAATACTGAAGTTATGGTTAGGAAGTTGGTAGCTCTGTGCATGGTGTACTACTGTAGTTTTGTGGGATGTAACGGGTTTGATGTGAAAGGGGGGGGCAGTGTGTTACCTGGTAGGGGTTCGTGGTGGAGTGCTGTAATAACAGCCACGGGCAAGCGTTGTATGATACTGGGATCGCAAGGAAGGAAGGAGGAGGAGGAGGAGGAGAAAAGGGGTGAGAGAAAGAGAGAGAGAGAGAGAGAGCGAGAGAGAGAGAAAGAGAGAGAGAGAGAGGGGGGGGGGGAGAGGGAGAGAGGTAGGGAGAGAACAGGTCGTCACAAACAGTGTAAAATTGATGGAAAACAGGTGAGAAAAAAGATGAGAGCATGTGAGGAACAGTGGTGAAAGTGGTACAATCGAATAAGTAGTACCGGTAGTTGCATTCATTAGACATGTTTGAAAAGTTAAACTGTGATATATTTTCAATGGGTTACCGATTTTGTGATCTATTGAGTAGATGGTTTGCAATTCTATGCATTTGTAGTTTTACAGAACTACGAAATTTGGGATATCTTGTTCAAAATATTTGTTCTTTCTCTGGATTTGTTTCTTCTCCTTTGTACAGTAAAAAAGCCTTGACAATTCAGTGTTCCATTGCTTACTTGCACAGTATATGGGGTCCATTGGGTACACAAACTACCTTTCGATGTTTCTTTCTACTTAGTTTTAATCAATTTTTCTCCTTTTCTTTTCTCTTTTCCTCATGCTTGCTTCCCCCAGTCCTCAACAGGCAAACCCTCTCGTCTTCGTGATGGAGTTTGAGGTGCTAAATGACACGGCGCCCTCTCGGGTCATCAACTGGAGAGTGGACTGCAATCTGCGAGGGGAGGCGAGGGCGTCCCGTTTTGGTACCGACGTTCCAGTCTCCGAGAACTGGATCCAGGCCGTCGTTCCCATGGCGCCGGTAAGATCTGTCACTGAAATAGAGCTGAAAATATATTTGCTTGCTTGGCATGAGTATGGTAGTCCCTTGCCAGACCATGCCATAGTCTTGGGGCATGAACCATGACTGAAGCATACGTTAATGCAGAGATTGAATATAAATTATTTACATATATCTTACAGAGGCTGTAGACAAGAGATTTGATATCAAACTCACTTAATGAGCGATAGCAAGCTTCTTCTCAGACAATAGTATTTATGCAACAGTTGATACAAAAAAAAATCAGTCACCTGCATCTTCAGTTACTTTTCATGAAGAATTACATAAATAAAGGCACTGAATTTGAACCATCAGAAAATTTGTGCATATATTGACAACATGTTATGAATGAGATAGATAGTGTCCCAGATAAATTCATGGGAGGATTCATCCTAGCATTGAATGCTTGTACCTCCATATAGCAAAGCTGATATCATTCAAACACCTGTCTGTGGACACTACTTTGCTGTTCCCATTATAAACATGGTTTTGATTCTGTGAATAACTTCTCTCTAGGGATTGTGGTATCAGTAGCAGTATAAAGAGTGGAACTAATTTGTGTTTTTGTCTCCCCCTCCCCTCTTCCCACAGGAGAGGAGCATTACCAACACAGCCATCCTGACAGGTCAAGAGGTCACGGTGAACCTTGACATTGGGGTCGTGACTTTTCTGGGTGATGTCATGGATGCAGCAGGTCATGCTAGATGCACTAGCACCGACTCAAACATCCTCAAGGTAACACAAACTCTCTTCCTTTTTTTCTCTTTCATGCTCTTAATCTTTCCCTGTCTTTCTATTCCTACCTATCTATCTTTCTTTTACCCCATGTTTTTCTTACATTTCCTTGTGTTTTTTTTATTTACTTCTCACGTTGTTCATTCTTTTAAACAGTTTCCTATTTTTCTTCCTCAGGTTTCCCATTCTCTCCTTTCCAAAGTATTCCTCTGTATAATCTCTCTCATTACTGTTGGCATGAAGATTTGTAATAAGCCATTGGGGTCTTCAAGGCTGGGTAATGTAAGGCTAAGAGCATTTGGAATGTGTACAAAATAATTAATTATCCTTTATTACATAACAATATGCCAATTACACCCCCTCCCTTTCCTCCCCAGGTTCGGCGAAACTGTGCCAGTGTGTACGTGAGTGGGGAGGAGACGTCAGGGTCTGAGCGTGTCGGTGTGCAGGTCTCGCTGCAGGGTCACACAGCGATGATCCTCTTCAGCGTCTATGTACCAGAGCTGCCCCTCAGGGTGGCGCTGTCTGACTCCAAGCTCAGCACCGTCCGCGGATGGAAGGTGGAGGGCGGTAGACAGGATGAGTGAGTGATTAGTGATAGTAACAAATCAAATAAGAACAGCATTCATTTGGTGCTTGCCCTGAGTTGTAGGAAAGAAAGAATTTAAAGATTGACTTCAATGGGGAAAATAGAGGGGAAAAGAGCAAGATGAAGGCATAGAATGACGTATCTCAAGCGAATTGTAGAGTGAAGTGGGAAATCAACTTTTCAATGCTTCAAATATGCATAGAACAGAGATGATTAGCACCGAGTGCTGGTCTCTAGGTATGTCATAGATAGAGAATGGTTCACGAAGAAGAAGTTACCATGCACAAAGACATCTGGCAGTGAGAGAAGATTATAGAAATGAAGATATTTGTTTGCCATAGTAGTGACATTGGTATCTTAAAAAAATAGATGATAATGAAGTTGTACTATTTGTTTTTTTATCTTCCACTTAGGGAATATACTTAACTTGTAATACTCATTTCTCCTTTGAAATCTTTGAATCATAGAACAGTACTCAACATGTAATACTCAATTGTCCTTTGAAATCCAGGGGCATCTTGGAGCCAGAGAAGATGCTGAACGGTGATGGGGAATCTAGCAAGAAGAACACCTGTCGTCTCAAGTACCAAGACTCGAAAGTCCAGGTCTACACTCGGTTCTACGCTCCCAATGCCAACTCAAGTAAGGCTGCTGCGTTTATTACATTTTGCCTACCCACACTGTTTAAAGGCTACCACCGGGCTGAGATTTAGCTCTCTTACATCAAAATATATCTCAAATGAATTAACAAAACAAGTTTGAGATCCTGAGTTTATTTCTACATTGCTAGGGAATTGTTTTTAATATCATGTTTCAATAGTTCTGTCAGCGCTGTTCTGATAATAATACCACCTAACGATACTCGATCGCAGCCAGAAAAGAACATTTCATAAATCATTTGTGTGCTTGTCGCTTAGCGTCAAATTTAGTTACCTTTTACAAAAAAAAAAAAACCAGCGAATCTGTGATGGCTCAAGGAACAAATAAAAACTACAAAGGTACAGTTTGGAGCCGGAGTACACTTTGGAGGAGAGAGAAAGAAAGGCGGGCTTTGGAAGCAGGTGGAGAGAACAGCGACACCGCCGAACGTACTCCATCGTGCTCGACCCTGGCGCCATGTATAGCTAGGATTAATTATAAAATGGCAAAGATTGACTTTGTAATGTTGGGAGTGCAAATGTTCCTATTCTAAATTAATAATGTTAATAGAGACAATTGATTTGTCTTCTTTAGAAAGCAAAAATCAGTCTCACAAGTTTAACAATGTTACACAATGATAGTAATGAAATATAGAATGAAGTGGATAGCTGTGATGGTCACACATTTCTCTCCGTTGTTTGTTTGCCAGTGTTCCGTCCAGACGGCAAGAGGAGCTACCTGTTTGGGGAGAGCATGGATCTGTCCATCACATACCTCATCCGCAACCAGCTGACCGTGATGGACCCTACCATTGCCAGAGTGGAGGGGACCAAGATCGTAGCCAACATGCCCGGCAATACAAAAGTCCAGGTATGGAAAATACATTTCCAGTCTAGAGCACCGTCGAAATGAGTGTTTGGAGGAAATGGATCTAAATTTCCCATTCTAGGTCTAAAGAAAAATTGTCCCACGATGCACCATGCAGCCACGTTCGGATTTTGTTTGCAGTCATGTCTGCTTCGGGTATAGCGTAATAGTGTATAAGAGCGGAAGCAAATACGACTGCAAAGAATATCCAAGGGCCGATAAGTGGTACGTTATGGTATGACTTTCTCCTATTTGAAGTATGGAGAATTAGATTGAAGGAGACATCATATAAATCCTGAAATCATTTGTTAATTCTCACATAGATTTGACCATATTCTAGTGAGTGCATAAATTAGTTTTCTGTTTTGAGGGTAATAAAAAAAAAAGTTACAAATGTTTGAGACTCTGGAACTGTGAAATGAAAATCAGCCATGTGGTGTGAAGATGAATGTCTGATTGTGTGTTTTTTTAATTCCTAAATCAAGGTGTATCATCCCCGTACGAGAGCAATCCTGGGTGAATCTCCTCTCACGGTGGCAGCAGACAAGGTCAACATCGCTAACCTCCGGGTCACCCTGGTCTCGGGCATGGTGCTGCAGGTCAATGACGTGGCAGGTCAGGGGTCAAAGGTCAAACAAGCCACCACCACAGCAATGACTGACCTCTTTGTAGAGCACCAGGTAAGAATAAAGCAAAATTTAAATTGTATGCAGTTAACTATAGTTCCGCCTAATATGTCAAGCCTTTATGGATTTTACAAGTGTCCCTTTTTCCTTTATAATACTGATTAATGTATGTTATTTTGCAATTTTGTCTACATGCCAACACAACCTGTTCATTTATTGTTGTTTATGTTTGTATCATATTTCACTAGGAGTGTTAACATGATTTTATGTTCAATATGTTACTCACAGCAGAAAATTGGCAAGTAATAATCATTTGTCTTGCAATGTATGGTAAACGGAATCGAAACAGATCACGACGTTTCGTGCGCCGCTGCAACACTTCGTCAGGTGTGGTACAAAGTTATAGTAACTAGGGGTTTAAATACCCTATGGTCAGTGCAGCGCACTAACCGAAATCTGCTCATAATTGGTCCAATACTAATGGCTGGCGTGTCTGGGTACCAACAATAGACCGCTGATGCAACTCGCATCCCCCAGTGGTAACAAGGTACCGACAAAGGACAAAGGGACAAAGGACAAATGTTTTCATGTGGATGGATATGAATAAAGTTAAATCAGTTTAATTGCTGTCACTTGCACAGTTGTGATGCAAAGTTTATTAACTTGTTATGCACCATTTCTTGCACCACTGATACACATAAATCCCACAGAGCAGCTGTATGTCTGGGACTGAAAGGAATGATAGAAATTCAGCTTTTACTCTGTTTCATTCTGGTTTTCTTCCTTTTTTTTCCTTGTCCTTCTCATTTCTACCACCTCTTCCTCCTTCCCTGCTGTCACCTTCCTTCCCCTATTCAGGAAGCCCTCCTGGACGCCTTGGTGATCTACGACGATGGAACCAGTCTTGCTCTTCACGACATCAACCCCAGGGATTATACCGTCTCCATAACAACCTTACATCCAGAGGTTGTACTCGAGAGCCCAGACTCTATGCAGGTATGAAGCAAATCAGCTCATGATAATCAGGGAACATGTCCCTCTGCTCCTCAGACACTTCTCTGTCGTGTAAACACAGTGGCCCAAATTTACAAAGCTAATTCAGATTCAGACCACAGTTTATGCAGATGTCATGGCAAAAATTTGCTTCTTTTTGCATGTACACTTGAAAAATGTCTTACTGAATGTGCACATTTGGAAAAGGGAGCTAAGTTCACACTGGTTGTGCCCTTATACCGTGTATACGCCATTAAATCTGCACAAACAGTTGTCTTAATCTAGACCACCTTTGAGAATCTGGCCTTTGTCTTCAGATTTCCTTAGCACTGAAGGCTTTAGCTAAACGCCACAGACTTGAGTAACAAATCGCTCAAACCTGTCTTATCTTTTTTTGTGGTATTTACAGTTCTTATTTGTTTGACTTGCAAAAGGGCATCACTGCCTTTAGATATAAGGTGGTGCAAATGACATGGCATATATCAAGAAAACACTGTTTAAGAACTTCACTTACAATGTAGATACTGCATGGTTTGGTGTTAACATTGACATTTTTGGGCAGGTTGTTTAACTATAAAGTCTATTATCTGCAGACTCTTACACTGTTGATGTTATCTTGAATATCCCAATTTATATTCCACATACTAAGAATGTTGCTATATGATTGGTCAAGAGTTGATAACGTGATAAAGCGTAGTTTTGCCCATCTGATCACCTAAGAAGAAAAGTTCGTTACACTCTAGGTGATAGTACTTTTGGTTTTGCTGATCTCTTCACTCCTCACAGTCCTAACGCGTGATCAATATTTTGAGTACGCGCAAAATAAAAGTGCGTAACACTCGGACTATCAATTGACTAACAGTAGCTCCTACTAACGCGTCCTATATGCGTGTTCCCCATGGCAGCGGCTCGGCTTAGGTAGAGAAGTAAACATTACTTTTGTATTTCAAATTGTCATTTTTGGTATAGATAGTTGGTTTCAGATGTGGAATATAAAGCAAATAGTCAACTTTCGGTTTCAGGCAATGAGACGAACTATCAATTCCTCGGCGATCTGAATGTATACGCTATTTTTCCTCAGCTGCGCTTCGGATAGCTAAGATAGCTACATCCAGATCGCCTCAGAAGTGATAGTCCCTCCCATCACCTTCACCAACGTTGATTATTTGCTTACTAATTGACTCAATCAGATTGCTGTTGTATGCTAGAATAACTCTTGTCAAGTTTGTGAAAAAATAGGATTATAAGGGTGCATGGAAGCTCTCATTGTTAGTATCAAAGCTCATTTCACATTTCTGCAAATGGGATGTAGAAACAATGCCAGAAACAATGCTTACAGGATTGCTTGGCATGTATCTTTTTCTTTTCTTGTTGTAGGCATACCCTGGCCTGATTGCGATGGGCGAGGGCAGCACGTCCGTCGTTCTGGAGATCGCGCTTCCCAAGCCATGCATGAAACGCCGTCGTAGCAGCACCATCACGCATAAAATCATTTCAGTCAACGTCTCCTTTGACAACCCCAAGTACGCTGGCCTTGTTAAGACTGACCTCTCACCCCCGCCCTCTGGGCCTGCGAGTCTGTGGCGGAGCCTCACCAAAGCCCCCGGGCTGGTAGACTACGGCATCGTACGGATGAATCTGGACCTAACGGAGACCGGAGGTGGGAAGAAAGATTCCAGCGTGATCTCGTCCATCCCCATCGACATCGACTTCAACGACTTCTTCCCGATGGGGGGAGGAGGAGATGGGAACGGGCAACGGGAAACGAGGACGGTGCCGCCGAGCTTGGATGGGGATGAAGGGGCATCGAGCCAGGATGCCGGCAAGCTGTCTGGGATTGAGATCGGCATGTACGTGCTGCTGGGTGTGTTTAGTCTGGCTATTCTAGCGTTCATGATTAACTGCATCATGTTCATGGCCAAGTACCGCCGCACTAAGGGTGTACCCAAGAACCCCCCCTACCCACAGAACTGGGTCATGTTTGGCATGCACGAAGAGGCACACCCGAGAATTTCGCTGGACCCCGCCGAGAATATCCCTCTGAGACGAAAGGAAGAGGAAGAGGAGGGAAGCAGCCGGGATGAGGCCATCGGCACGGAGAGCGAGGTCAGCGTAGAGCGGCACAGTGGCGATGAACCGCCCCGCTTGCCACATGAGGGAGCCCTTCGTGTGGAGGAGACGTCCATGACGCAGGCTCCACCCCAGGCAGCGCTCCGCGACTCACAAGAAGCTGACTGTGGTGTCGTCATGGACTGCGACTGCATTGAGGAGGGGTCGCTAGAGGGACTCGATGCCCCGTGCCCAAACAGTGAGGGCGCTACACAAGAACACAATGACGCAGAGAGATCTGGTCCCCCGACCGTAAACACATATTTAGCCACCGTGGCACACGTTACGATACCATCGCCTGGCGGGAGATCGCCTCCCGCGCTAAATTCAAATCAGTCCAACGGCTCTTGCGACGTGAAATTAACTCTGAATCCGTCGGAGGATAACACACACGTGAAGTCAAGGTTGGACGGCATGGAATACAGCCAGATTCTCAGCTACCTTGACAACCTGAAAGAGAGCTGCACGTAGCGCTAATCCTAGGGATAATGTCCGACAAGCTTGGGCAATGGTTTCTCGCTCTCTCCTGTGCACAAACAGCTCTCAATTGCTAATCAGCGTACAATTCTGTGTCATAGACTTCTTGCAGTTTCTTGGGTCGCATTGACCAGTGCAGTGGAGGTGTGCTGAACTGTTATGAATAGTACATAGCTCATTTCAGTTGTGTTCTGGTAAATTGCAGACCAGTGGAAATGCTAGGCCTCATAGTTTGATGCGTGAAAATGGCAGGAGCTGTTTTGAATTGTCAGACCAAAAACCATTGCCCTTGTTTCAATCCGACATTATCATGTAGTGTGTCCTTGTATATCTGTGCATAGTGATGAATGCTTGTTGTGTGTGTATGTGTGTGTGTGTGTGTGTGTGTGTGGAAGGAAGTGTATAAATGTGATTGTGTGAATGACTGAGACATACTTGAGGTGTAAATGAGTGTGCCAAGACATTTATCTTGTAAATTATCTGACAGAGAAATTTTTATATTCATCTATACCAATCTAGATGATGGTGCGAGAGAGAAAGATGTTTTTGTTTAATACGTATAAGTAACATGTATTTAGACCAAACTTTATTCACCATAATACTGGTGAGCATTGCTCAGCCTAATGCAAACCAACGACCACATTGGATTTAATCTATCGTGCAGGTGTGATAAATTTCTTATTTGATTCCCCTGGTCTTTAGAATGCCAACTGTCACCTTTTCCAATCTATATGACTTATCACAATTGTAATTATGTGGCAAAGTGCATGAATTGCCTTTAATTATGAAATCTTTTGATATGTAGTTGAGAATTTGATAATTTCTCAAATAATTGTTTTGTTCTTATCTGATAACATCAGTTATTTATAAAACAATAGAATTGACACAAGGTGTCCATAAATCAGTGGGTGAGATTTAATCTAATCAATTGATTGCAAGAGAAATCATTGATCAACTTTCTGAGAAAAAAATGGCCGCCCCTGTTTTAAGGGGTTTGAGTGCACATGCTTCAATTCCAAATCAATAACATTGGGGAGACAATATTGGGGAGACAATATATTTTATGGTGAAATAACTGGAATTTTTTCACTTTTATGTGATGGATCTGGCTTTCTTCACATGCTGTGAAAATGAAAGCATTCATGATTGTTCATATATAAGGACTGTGAAGATTTTTTGTAAACTCACTCCATCTTTGCCACATCGCTTCAGTTTAATGTTGCAGATAGAACTGCACTCTATGTTTTTGTAAGTAAAATGAATGTCATGTGTGAGACTAGCATATCAATGTTGTTTATAATTCATTATGACAGATGAAATAATCCATGACTGATGTATTTTTAAAAAGAAACATAATGTTTTGTCAAAAGCCACCCACATGTTTAATGAAATTGTAGACTCTATGCAAATGAAGGCTTATATTCCACGTAAGTGTGCTATTTTTACTACCGCGATACCACCGCAATTGTTCATATTAAGAATTTATAATATTTGTTAGTTGTTCATTTTGATCAACCCTAACCTGTTCCATCGATGAGATATCTTCCATGGCCAGACGTAATATTTGTAATGGATCTGTAAATGACATCCAAAGAAGGAAACAAGACTAATCTTTTGTACCGATTTGGTGTGAAGTTTTGACGTTTACTGCACTTTGATTTTTTTCTGATCCAGTTTTACACCTAAAGCATTTATCTTCTGTACCTCCTACTGTACTTCAGGGACTTAAAAACACTTTTGAAGGGTTAATTTTAAACCGAGCAGAAAATGCATTAAAGGATTGAGGATTATCAGACATGTTATACCAAAATGATGTGCTGGTATTCAAAAAAGAATCTAAATAATGCACTCTGAAATCATGCATTGCCAGTTCCACTGGTCCACACTGTCATGTTTTAAGCAAAAATAAAAGATGGCTTTTTGGTATGTCTTTTCAGAATACCCTCCCAGAACCATCGTAACTATAGAGATAGTGTTTTTTTCTTAATCACGGACATGTCAGCTGTAAGCAATTGGCTCCCTTAGAGGGAGAAGTGATCAAAAAATTAAAAAAATACAAAAACAATAAAGAAATAAACGTTTTGTGGATCAGTCATCTCTGGTAGGCAGATGCCCCCTTGATATTTTAACAAATAGTGGTATGGTGTCCTCAAGAGTCAATTCTACTTGTATTTTTGTGCTCACAACAGATTTCACTGATTGACCATCAGAATATTCAGATGTTAACTTGCTAGACCAGCTTTTGACTGTTTTCATTAGGGCCCATAGAGTTGCGATTGATCTGAGTCAACCACCAGTCCAATCCTTTATCTACAATTTACAGAGTTACGATTGATATCAATCGCAAGTCCAATCCCATATATCTAATGTACAGAACTACAATTGATACCAGTGAACTTGCAATCAATCGTAACTCTTTATAGGACAGGGACTAGCTTTTAACTGTTTTCATAAGTACTTACTCATCATCGCTGTGAGCAGATTGTATGAAATGCCATCATATTGTCCAGTTTCCATTGCAGAGAGTATTCCAATGAACATGTTATATTGTAATTACCCTTGATCTATGTACTTTTTTTTATGAATTAGTCTTCAAAAGACACCTTCCGATAATTTGTCTATGGACCTATATTTAAAGTTGATTTTTTTTATGTGTGTGTGCATAAATTTCACCATTATTCTTGCAAATTCTGAGGGATGACCGGCGTGTGTTTCGTCTTTCTTCTGAAGAAAGTCGGCACGTGATGCCGCCCTCTGGGTGTACGAGTGAAGAAGCTTTTTGTACAGAGCTGTAGCATTCGTGTAGATATACATATTGCCAATTCAAACTATATATCATGAGGAATGGAAAAAAAAGTTTTAATGCCATGTGAAGCTCTCATTTTTATGGAGACCTTTATGTGGAATATGAAATAAATAAATGATAAAGGATACTTATTGAAGTTTAATTTGGTGAAACATTTTATTATTGTATTGATACTAGGAGACAGAGAAGAAGTCAAACATTTGTACCAACATAGAAACATACACGCATAAATTGTGAGAGTGTGAGAGAGAATAAATTATGGTGAGGTGAAGTAATAATTACACAACAGCTCAAAGGAATTGGCATAGGGAAAGGGAAAGGGAAGAAAGGGAAGGAGCTGCAGTTTTAATCCGCGGTATTTTTTGTCCAGTTCAGCATGAATCACGATGCTTTAGCCTAAATAGCATCATGTTTCGCTGAACTGGACAAAATATGCCGCTTATTAAAACTGCAGCTCCTTCCCTTTCCCTTTCCCTATGCCAATTCCTTTGAGTTGTAGTGTATGTGGGGTCTTTTTCTCAACAAATCCCTGTCTCTTCCACTTCCTCGCCCTTTTAGCTTTCCCCCACCCCTCCCTTTCTTCTCACATTATCTAGAGTGACTGCTAGGTGGTTGGGCATTTCTAAACGAAACAATTATATTCAGGGTTTAAACCATCAAGACTAATTGTCATCTCCTCTCTGCAAAACGAGCGGTTAATTCCAGCTAGATTCGTTAAAAATTAGCACTGTACTTATGATGGTAGGCTTTTTTTTTTTTATCATAAATGTCCAACAGCTTGGAGTCAGACTTTTCTAACTCTCTTCCATAGATCATTCCACAATATCGCTGACACAATATGATACATCGAAATTCAATCTTGCAATTATGATTGTATGATAGCTGAAACACAAAGAAATTCAGTCATGCAGTCGGCAATTCAATGTAGCTTTTGTTTCCGTTTTATTGTTTTGCATCATGCAGTTCATGGGGTTACTACTACCAACACACTGTCTGTCATGATTACTTATCATTTCATTTACGATGAGAAACATCGTGTTTGGTTGTGACTGTTTATGTTATTGACAGAATACTCCCTTCATCGGTATAAACCGTTTCATAATGCGTCCAAAAATGCTCACGATGATCATGATCTTCTTCATGGTTATAATTTTAGAATTTTGTCGGTTAAAATCCAGGAGAGGGCACTGTTCAAGAAAGCAAGTTCGTTTCGTTCCCATGGTTTGTTTCTTTCAAATATCGCCCTGAAAGTGACATTGGTCACGACAACAACACACGGACGAGTTTCCCGTGGTTTGCTGCTGGCATAACTCCTCCCAACCCCACCCCAACATCCTATGCCCAGGCACCAATATGCAGACTTCATGATGATTATGTTTATCTTTCTTGGCAGAAGCAGGATCTAATGATAATGAATATGAGAGGAGCGGGGCAGGGATTGACGGGGAGAGGGAGAAATGGACGGGGAAAAGAATGGTGGCACGATAGAGAGAGAGAGAGAGAGAGAGAGAGAGAGAGAGAGAGAGAGAGAGAGAGAGAGAGAGAGAGAGAGAAAGAGCGCACGAGAGATAGAGTGGGATAGAAGGAAAGAACGGGAAAGAGGTTGAGCGAGAAAGAGAGGGTTTGAGGGAAGGAGAGAGGAAAGGAGATGAAGGAGGTGGAGGGGGGGGGGAAAGAGAGGTTTCGAGAGAAGAAGAGAGAAAGTGAAATGGAAGAGGGGCGAGAGAAGAGAGAAGAGAGAGAGAGAGAGAGAGAGAGAGAGAGAGAGAGAGAGAGAGAGAGAGAGAGAGAGAGTGGAGATGTATGTTAGAAAGTCACCCAACAGATGCTGAATCTTAATAATTTTAGAAATACAATCTTGATACACGTTATGAAGTGAAGGTTGTTTGAAAACTATATAACAGCTTCTTAAAAAAAAAGTAACAGATACATTATCGTTCTACATTCATATGGAAAGATATCATTACTGAAACAAGAAAACGTTGATTGCTATTTTAATGATATTTAAAGTTACAATTTGTATGAATATTCTACACTTAATGAAAAATCAAATTCAGCATCCTTCAATAAAAGCTTTTGATTAATATGAGCAAATATTTACCTAAATGACATCTTTAGTGCTAAAACTTTCTGTTCCTGTTATTTTGTCCCTGTCAGTTCTTGCTGGTCGATGTCACAACCTATCCTGCTGCAGTACCCACAATGCATCGCCGATTCATGCTGAAAACTAGATGAGAAAAGAAAACCGAACATACCCACTTACTAATTATGCTAACAAAACTGTTCAACAAGATCATGCAAATGGAACAAGTACCTACCCAGTGGAACGAATCAAAAGTTATCATACTGTTCAAGAAGGGGGACATGAAGGACATCAAAAATTACAGGCCCATTAGTCTGTTGCCTCATATATACAAAATCTTCACACGAATTCTTCTTGCTAGGGTAGAGAAACAGCTTGATGAAAATCAACCACAGGAACAAGCTGGATTTCGTACAGGATATAGAACATCAGACCATCTCCACACCTTAAGCCAGATAATCGAGAAGGCAAAAGAATGCCGTTTTGATGTCTGCCTTGGCTTCGTTGATTACGAGAAGGCATTTGACAGCCTAGACCATCAGTCATTATTTAATGCCTTAGAAAAGCAGGTCACAGATGGAAAGTACATTCGCCTAATTAAGAACATCTATAAGGACTCTAGTGCCCGTGTACATCTAGAAAGCACAACAACAAATGCCTTTAAAATCCTGAAAGGGGTAAGACAAGGTGACCCCATCTCACCAAAGCTCTTTACTGCAGCTATGGAGGATGTCTTCAGAAACCTCGATCGGTTATCATTGGGAATAGTGGTGGATGGCGAACACCTGACACATCTCAGATTTGCAGATGACATTTTACTTCTTAGCCATACACCTCAGGAACTGGAAAAAAATGGTCCGAGAACTAAGTTAAGAAAGTAGAAAAGCTGGACTGAAAATGACTATCACAAAGACAAAGGTAATGATGAGCAGTAGATTCAAAGAACACAAAATCACAGTTCAGGGGAGGACCGTAGAAAAGGTAGACAACTACATATACTTGGGCAAAAAGATCTCCATAGAAAACGAAACAGCAGGGAAAGTGAATAGAAGGATCCAGTTGGCTTGGGCAAAATTTGGCAAGCTCAACTTTATCTTTCGTGATGAGAAGCTCCCTCTTTCTCTCAAGAAACAGATTTTCAACCAATGTATCATACCTGTGCTCTCTTATGGAGCAGAAACATGGACCACAACTAAGAGACTGGAGAGAAAACTTAGAGTAACCGAAAGGGCTATGGAAAGAATTATGATTGGTGTTACAAAGAGGGACAAAGTTAGAAACCAGGATTTGAAAAAGAAAACTAAAGTACGGGACATAGTACAGGAAATTAAATCCAAGAAATGGAGGTGGGCTGGTCATCTGGCCAGGAGGAAAGATGACAGATGGACATATAAATTAACCATCTGGACCCCCAGAGCTAACACCAGAAGAAGAGGCAGACAAAGTAGGAGGTGGATTGACGATATTAGAGAATATAGTAGTGTGACATGGAAACGAACGGCACAAGATAGATCATGATGGAAAAATGATGAGGAGGCCTTCCTTCAGCAGTGGAGAGAAATAGGCTAAATAGAAATAGAATAGAAAATTATGCTAATTATTGTAATGATATGCACACGTGACATGGGTCTCCCCAAACCTGACGTCTAGATCTTCGTACCTCTTCAACATGACTAATGAGATAATAGTGGCATGACTATATTGGGCAACATCGGGCAGACTTCATGATTATTACAATCACGGTTTGATAGATCAATGAAGACGGCAGATAGTACACTGTTCCATGGACTAAGTCCATCATTCGTTAGTTTTCTGCAAAATTGTATGTATGTTTCTCCAATGGTTGCCTTGGTTACGTATAGGCCTTCAGAGGAATTGCGTTAAGATTGAGATGCACTATCTTTCTTACCCTTATATTATTTCCTCCATCATGTTCATGATTCCATCTTCCCCTTTCTGTTTTCACATTCCCTTCTTCAGGATCTCCCGGCTAGTTTTTGAGAATGCCACCCCACTGCTTTCAATCCCCCGAGCACAGGCTCTGGCTTGATCCCCACAGCCCTCGGGTCGGACCACTGATAGTGGAGAGATCAGTGGGTCGGACAGCCACAGCCAGCCCCTTGCAACCCCCGGTTCCGGCACAATGCACCCACCAGTGTTGGTTTCGTGTAGCTCCTAGTGCTGTTCCCATGTAGCCCCCAGTACCGGCCCCATGTAGCCCCCAGTACCGGTCCCATGTAGCCCCCAGTACCGGTCCCATGTAGCCCCCAGTATCGGCCCCGTGTATCCCCCAGTACTATCCCCATGTAGCCCCCATTACCGGCCCCATGTAGCCCCCAGTACCGGTCCCATGTAACCCTCAGTACTGGCCCCATGTAGCCCGCAGTACCGGCCTCATGTAGCCCGCAGTAGGCCTACTGTACCCATGTAGACCTCAGCACCGGCCCCGTGTATCTCCCAGTACTGGCCCCATGTAGCCCGAAGTATCGGCTCCATGTAGCCCCCAGTATCGGACCCATGTAGCCCCCAGCACCGGCCCCATGTAGACCTCAGTACCGGTCCCGTGTAGCTCCCAGTACCTGACCAATGGAGCCCACAGTATCGGCCCCATGTAGCCCCCAGCACCGGTCCCGTGTCGCTCCCAGTACCGGCCCCATGTAGCCCGCAGTACCGTCCCATGTAGACCTCAGTACCGGCCCCATGTAGCCCCCAGTACCGACCCCATGTAGCCCCCAGTACCGGCCCCATGTAGCCCACAGTACCGGTCCCATGTAGCTTCCAGCACCGGCCCCATGTAGCCCGCAGCACTGGCTCCATGTAGACCTCAGTACCGGCCCAATGTCGCCCCCAGTACCGGCCCCATGTAGCCCCCAGTACCGGCCCCATGTAGCCCGCAGTACCGGCCCCATGTAGCCCGCAGTACCGGCCCCATGTAGCCCCCAGCACCGGCCCCATGTAGCCCGCAGCACTGGCTCCATGTAGACCTCAGTACCGGCCCAATGTCGCCCCCAGTCCCGGCCCCATTAAGGCCCCCGGCCCGCCCAGGCCCCATTCACCAGATGTCATCTTCGTCACTTTCTACATCCTCATATCGCTCTGAAAATTGAATTGCAATACTTCACGCTCACCATCTACAAGGGACAGATGGACTACACCACGTGCGCTATGCCATCTCCTCAATATAATACAAATATAATGTGAAATGATTTTAAATAATTGTATGAAATATACATTCTTAAAAATATATGAGTTTTGTTTTAAAAGTATATTTGACGAAGTGAAAGCTTTGTTGGCACCAATTGGAACCCACACATTTGAAAGAAATGCATTTAATTAATGAAAAATAAATTCTTAGAAAATCACATGTCCTACAATTATGACGAAATAGTTTCTTCATACAAAAATATTTAATAACTTAATTATATCACTCGGGTTTGACAAACCAATCTAAGGACAAACCAGCATCAAAGCTCGGATAGGATCTACATTAATTGTCCAATGAATAATGAATCAATAGCATGATGAATAGAAAGGTCCGACAGTACTTACGCTCCACGATGAAGTGGTAACTGTCGTTTAGGTCCCTGGGGTATGACGTAGACGGTTTGTCTGGGTCCATCTCCACGTAGTGACATCGGCACCTCCCCGATGCGCAGTCCACTCTTCCCTCATTGGGCAGAAAGTTTGCTGTCGTCATATCGTCCCCCGTCTGATTGGCCAAAGCGAGCCTCTCCGTAGCGCGCAGTCTGGTACTGAGTGTGCGCAGTGTGCGATCCCACACGAAGCAGAGGATTGCGCAGATGGCCATGTTCTGAGTAGACCACAGGATGAAGAGGAGAGACGGGCACAGGTCGATGTGGGTCTCATCCAGGTCTGCTTGGCAAGCCGGTGACGTCACGTCAACGTCTGGAGGGTCGTTCACCACACTCTGGGTGTGCTCAGCAGATTTGTTGGCGGTGCTCTGAGCATGCTCAATTGGCTGATGAAATTCACCTGTTTAGAAGAGAAAGTGAAAAAGAGAAGGGGATGAAAAGAAAAGAACATTATTCATGGTCCTTTGAATAATGGACCATGATCGTTCTTCCATGAAAATAGTTTACTAGTTTCAAACATGTTAGCGATTTCATTTGTTGAGGAGGACGGCTTGTTGAATAAATTGAATTGAATCAATAATGGTTCATTCGAATAAAAATCATCAGTACAACATAATTACACCTTTGCGTCTGGCAGACCGAATTGCGTGTGACTTTACATCATAAACTAGAGCAATTCGACTGCCACGCAGTCGATAAATATACCTCCGCCTCATTGCTAGCTCTATTAAGATTATTTTCAGAAAATCTGTTTGTTTGGTTGGGTATGTTCCAGTGAATTCCTATGTAAAATGAAAATACCATTTATTCTGTTTTTCCATGTTTAGCGAAGTTTGGCAATGTTCATTTGACCTTTGACCTCCTAATTCTTTGACTTCCAATCTAACCAGTCTGTCTAAATCCATCCTTGTATCCTTGTGATTCTTGTACCATATTTTCTTGAAATGCATAATTGGATTGGGATTTATTCTGAAAAGTATCAATTTGGGGGCATTTTTCAGCAAATTTTGGCAAAGTTCATAAACCTTTGACCTCTGACCTTTCAGGAATTTTACCCAAACTTTCACTAGTCTACCTTCATGAAGTGACACATCTCTGTACCATGTTTGTTTGAATTGAATCATTAGATTTGGATTCAATGTGAAAATAGCCAATTTTGGCAAAAGGGATTGACCTTTGACCTCTGACCTTTGAGAAATTTCACCAAAAATGTTATCAGTCTACCCCCAAGTAGTGATCCATCGTCGCATCATGTTTAGGTGGTAATGTACCATTGAATTTGAATTTATTGTGAAAAATATAAAGTTTGGGGCAGTTTTTAGCCAATTTTGGCAAAGTTCATTGACCTTTGACCTTTCAGGAATTTTACCAAATATTTCATCAATCTATCCCCAAGTAGTGATCCATCCATGTACCATGTTTAATGAGAACTTCATCCTTGGACTTGGATTTATTGTGAAAAAAGGTCATTTTTTTTTAATTTTTCACAAAGTTCATTGACCTTTGACCTCTAACCTTTCAGGAATTTTACCCAAAATATCACAAGTCTATCTCCAAGTAGTGATCCATCTTTGTACCATGTTTGATGAGAATTGTATCCTTGGATTTGGATTTAATGTGAAAAAGGTCCATTTTGGGCAATTTTTCACAATGTTCATTGACCTTTGACCTTTGACCTCAATCAGATTTGACCCCAATTTTACACACTTCATTGGTTTTATGCAATACATGCATGTACCAAGTTTGAAGCAAATCTGGTTCACGGTTCTCAAGATATTGCCTAAACGGATTCGGGACGGACGGACGGACGGACGGACAACCCGAAAACATAATGCCTCCGGCCACTTCGTGACGGAGGCATAAAAATATTGGTACGGTACAATGATGATGATCTCTATGGACGGTGAAGTATTTATTCGTATCGATTACAAGAATACCAAACTTGCAGCAAAGTAATTAATGTACAAATGTTCTGATTCATCAATACCTGTCTGCTCAGTAGAACTGATTTCCCTGATCTGTACTTCCGGGATGCGGGTGGGCGTGGCCTCTCGCCTCTCACTCACGTAGCGTGCGTAGTCCTCAAACGACACCACCTCGGATGACGTATCCTCATCCTCGTCATCGTCGGAGTCGAAATTATCGCTGTCATCATCTGTGGGATCTTCCGTAAGAAGAAAGAGATGTGTGTGTGTGTGTGTGTGTGGGGGGGGGGGGGATATTGTCATTACCATAAACTCTCATGCAACTGTAACATTACGCTAATGCAGTAGGAACAATATTGTGTCTAATAGCCAGTTCCCTTTATGCTATTTCGTGTTTGAAAAAATATAACTCAAAGAAGTAATTGTTATACTCTATGTGGTGGAATTGTACTTAGCACATGATAATCGGTTATTTCGGCTAGACTTTCTGATCTTTCTGATCTATCATAGTAACACGAAACACTGTAACAAGAAATAAATGCTAAATTTACATTATCATTAATGTCATTTCAGAAAAAAATGAAACAGTTTTATGAAAGTAAACGTGCACTTTATTCTAAGCATGCTTATGATGAAAATTGTTAATATTTGTTCAGACAGTGTCAGAGTAAATGAGACGACATGATAAACGGTGAGTGCTGACAGGACTCACTATACACGATGCAGAAGTCGTCGAGGTTCCTGGGGTATGACGTAGACGGTGTGTCTGGGTCCATCTCCACGTAGTGACAGCGGCACCTCCCAGGGCAGCCTGCGAGGACAAGAGGGTGAAGGGGAGGAGTAAGGGGTACATTAAAGAGCATGTATGTTGTCTTATCTAATGAAATGACGTCTGTTACACATTCAGTGGGCTGCATTCTAAGTATTGTATTTTGTATAATCTCTCAGTATCATAGGTGCACGAAATGTGTACTAAGTCTATGGGCTTATCCTGGCTTCGTACTGTGACGGTTAAAACGAATTATCAGACACTTTGCACATATACAAAATATGTAAGAAGAATTATACAAGAATGGTGATGAGATCTCTCCATTTAAATGTAATGTGAATTACGTACATTAGTATTGTATTTCTATTTTCTGCTTTGTGTTTCACAATTTAATTTTTTAAATCATTGCAAGTTAAGAGTAAGAACTACATGTACTGTGTTCTCCTAATCTATTACAGACTAGTGTATATTCATGTATTGTTAACCTGGTATGTCACTGATGTGTTCTGGTATATTACTAGCTGATATCTTTCTTGACAAATGAATTAAAAGTATTTTGTTTTAATGGATATTTAATTTTCTTGAAACGTCATTAATTGTTGTATTATTGTTGAATCTATACAGAGCAATTACATATTTTTTAACATGTTTTTCCTCTTCCATTCCTACATACCTGGAGAAATTGTGGACGGGGATTCTTTTCCTGCTTCCTCATTGGTCAGAAAGTTTGCTGACGTCATATCGCCCGAGGCCTGTTTGGTCAGTGCCAGCCTCTCAGTAGCGCGCATGGCTCTTGCATTGAGTGTGCGCAGTGTGCGATCCCACACGAAGCAGAGGACTGCGCAGATGGCCATGTTCTGAGTAGACCACAGGATGAAGAGGAGAGACGGCCACAGGTCGATGTAGGTCTCATCCATGTTTGCTTGGCGTGCCGGTGTCGTCACACCGACGTCAATTGGAGTATCGTTGACTAGACCCGGGCTGTGCTCAGCAGATTTGATGGCGGTGATTTGAGCATGCTCAGTCGGCTGGTCAACTTCACCTGGTGAAATAAAGTGCAACAGTGATAACAACAAACGTCGTTTTATCATGGTAGTGTTAAAGCGCCTTATCCATAGTGTGAGAGATCTCTCCCCCAGTTTTTCACCAAAAATGTTAATATTTGCTCCTCTCAACTTACATAGTCTTATGAACATTTGAGAAGTACATTCACTGTTCAATTTGTTTTCATTATCAAGATATACCCTTATCAATTAATCACACCAATATTACTCTGTCCACACAGAGGGCCCTGTAATCGGTTTGGCTCCCTCTAGTGGCCATTACTGGTAATGCCATCGAAATGCCATCGAAATGCAAAAACTCCACCATAGTGTACAGCGAATGGTCGCTATTTTCAGTTGGCTTCCAATCATAAGGCTTTCAATTCTCGCCCGGTGAACGCACATTCAGTGGGAAAGATCGCACAGCGCCGCGCACACGCGAGCTATATTCGAGACTTTAGCTTTACGATAATCGACATGGACCTGAACAAGTGGCAGAGAATTAAAGTGAAAAAACGAGTATACCTGCAGATATGTGAAATTGGAGATGCTGAGGGCCTGAGGACACCAAACGAAATCGTGGCTATGCTAGCTGAACGGTGAGTTTTAACGTTAATTGGACGTTGTTCATTTTCCAGATCTTGATCGTCAGCTAGAAAGCTAAGTCATAAGTGTATGCTTTTGCGTTCTGTCTATTTGTATACACGGTTCGTATACATATTACTGCATCTACGTGTACAGTAACTCGTATTTTGTATTGATATTTGGGTGAACTAACCCTGGCTCTGTATGAAAGATGTGACTTTGATTTTGTTATGAATATGACATCAATCTAGTCTACATCAGTCAGTGCATAATTATATCCAAAGTTTACTGCGACCAGCCCGCTCACGCAGGAGCAGTCCCAGGGCTAATCCAAAGTCAGATCAGTTGAGACAGAGATACGAATGTTTTTTTTTCACCCTTTGATATTTCTTGGTTATATTTTTATTCACTGAAACTTTCTAAATAATTATCACTCCCTCAAGCTGAGCTCAGACATCAAAACATTACAAGGCAGAAGACTCTTTCAGCCCCGAGAATTATATTAATTATTATGCCCGACACTGACCAGCATAGATAATAGATCTACTTTATACTTATTATAGAACATCATTTTATTTCAGCCAGCCATGCCAGCTACAAATACTGCCTGCGTGTGTATGCCTCACTCAAGTTTGATGTACACTCCAGCTCAAAAGAATTGGCATAGGGAAAGGGAAAGGGAAGGGGCCGCAGTTTTAAACTGTGGTATATTTTGTCCAGTTCAGCATGAAACATGATGCTTTTTAGGCTAATGCATCGTGTTTCATGCTGAAGTGGACAAAATATACCGCAGTTTAAAACTGTGGGTCCTTCCCGTTTTTCCCTTTCCCTAAGACAATTCCTTTGATCTGTAGTGTAGTCTACATTGCCTGAGCCGTAGCCTCCACTCTTTGGCACCAGCTGTGTGCAGGGCAGTTCTGTGAGCCTACTGGGCATTTTTTTGTTGTGGCAGTACATTGAAAGTTAACCAGATTTAACAATTACAAGATAAATGTAACTGCTCATGGAATTACATGTAGGGTCACGCTTCATTAATTTTTTTTTTTCTTATTTTTTCTTTCTGTCTAGGTATAAAGGGAAGAGTGTGACATACGAGAGGTAAGCTTTTCTTCGAATACTTGTGAACTGGTATCTACAATGTACACTACAGCTCAAAGGAATTAACATAGGAAAGGGAAAGTGAAGTAGCCAAAAGAGTTGGCTATGTATGTGAAGAGTTGATTGTATTGACGTCAGTCTTCTCCTTGAAGTCTTAACTTTCTCTTGATTGAACTTCAAACAACTTTACCAAAAGCATCTCGTTTCCAAAGAAACGAGAATTACATCTCTGGAAGAAATCCTTGGTCTTTCCCCCATAACAAATCGTAAATGTCAACCCCAATAGAGTTGAGCGGTCAGAAGAATGTTGGAAGAAGAGAGAAAATGGCTTATTGCTGGATCATAAAATGTACTCCGCACCTAAGGACAAGCTTGACCAGAGCTGTGACGTAGACGAGATCATACTCAGTTCCATGCCTTTCCGAATAGAGAGTAGGGACTTATGCAGAAAGTATAGGTCAATAATGACGTCTCCATTAAATGTCTAAGAACTTGGTCAATGTAAATGTTGATTTGAGCTCGAGGTTACATGTATCTAAGAAAGAGGGGGTGTTTGGGAGAATATGGGCTTACTATAAACATGGGAATAAAGGGAACTCGGGGACCGTAACACTATTATGACCTGATAGGCGTTACGCAATTGTGCGAAAGCACTGGTGGCTTCATTCCTGTAGCCATTGTCGTGAAACTGTAAGTCAGATCGATGTAGCAAATTGCAACATAGACTGTGAGGATTTGAAGTACTGTTTTTTAGATTGAGAAGGACAAATCTTGACTGATTAGTTATATGGTGCATTGTCCTACATGTAATTGATTGAAGTAATATCTAGGGTTTTCAAATATGAATGTGACCAGTAAATTATTCCCCTCTTTCTTTCATGTATGCAGTTTGTTCTTTTCTTGTCAAAATGTTTCTGACTTTATGTGATGAATTCTCTTTCATCTGCATTTGTGATGCCAACCAGCCTATATGCAATAATAGCTCCATGTATTTAGAGATTTCTGTTTTCTTGTTTTTTTCCAAAGCCTCTTTACAATGTGGAATTTGTATAAAAAACATGCAATTCGTTCTTGGAAGAATATGAAAAAATTGAAATGTGTTTATTCCTTCTCCATGAAATTGCCAGTTGCTGATGCTCTGGTGTTTTTTTTTTTTCCAGTCTGATTATATTTTTGTTATTTTAAATTTAAAATCTGTTCTCAGTCCCAGCGTTCAAGCATCACCATCCATTACCCCGATACGTATCCCTTCGACGCCAGGGTCAAGCCCAATTGTAGCCAAAAGGTATGTATTGTAGAAGTTCTCAATACTAAGTCCAGTGAGAGCTGGACAATGTCATGATAGTACATGTATGTGTGTCTTCATTATGAAGAAATACTTATCATTTTGATTAGAACAAATCATTATCCATAAGGTTCTGTTTTTCATGCACTATCTGCAGTATACGGTGCAGTACAGGTAATAAATTTGTGTGTATTGCAATGGCATGTGACTGAGAGCATTTGAAAGGCAAGGCATTGATAAAGGGAATATACCGTATGGGAAGACAAAAAGCGTTCAAAAGGGTGATCATGAGCAATCTTCTAAAACAGTGATTTTTATTATATGCTATCATTCTAAAGGATTTACTGCTGATTCGTACTGGCTTTCATGATTTTGTAAAGGGGCAACTCTATCTTTAAGGTTTGGTTAAATGTTGACTGAATTTTTTTTTCTTGCACTCCTTACATCATTGTGAAAGAATTTAGTATATTCATTTTTTTGTGTGTGATATGTTCATGTCTCTTCTCGCAGTCCTCATTTACCATCCACATCAACGCCACTTCATGTCCCATCGACACCCGGGTCAACCCCATTGTCAGCCAAGAGGTATTAATCGTATTATTATCAAAATTGTTGTATTATCATGATAATGATTATTCCTATGTGTGTAATGACAGTAGATATTATTGATGGAGTAACTTGCTGGCATTTTTTCGGCAGGAAATATATTTCACTCCCTATTACATTTTGAGGCTGGCATTGCATGTGACAAGTTATGTTACACAAGAAGTAATTCTCTCATTTGTGTTCAATTTGATACTAATTATATTGGTGAAAGTTTGGTGAAGGTGATGATTAAATTTATTTGAAAATTACTGACTAGGCAACTGGCAAATTAGTTGAGGTAAATTGAAAATCTGTCTTTACAAATTTTTACCCCAGTCTCCCATTCTTCAGATCTCCTCAAGTCCCCAGGTGTTCACGGTAAGCACTATAATACATGTATGATGTATAATGTACATTAATACATTTATTTATTGAATACATTTATCTTTCTTTACATCCTGAGACACTTAAATATACACTATGTTGCACCATCACACATAGTGAAGGAGCCTTTCTGAAAATGACTTTGTGTATTTTTGTAGTCAAATCAGTTTTAAAGGAAGGTTATCCATACGTTGGGTACTCATCAAAGGTTGTATAGACATCATTTGTAGCCCATTTGACCTGCATTTATTTACAAGCATTAGTATCACCATTCATATGCATGGACATGGAGATGTGTTATTGTACTTTTTACCAGATTGGGATTAGCTGCATGTAGCAGTGGTTGAATGAGCCCTTAGTAGTTGCTCTACCAGGCTTAAACACTTCTGTGTGTGCAGTAAGCACAATCTTCTGCAATGTGTAATTCAATGATATTGATGATTAATGGTACTAGAATATTCATGTATCTTTCAGCAACACTTACGCTAATGCTAAAGATAAAGACATGATATACAATAAGACATTTAGCACTGCATGTTATGTTGTGTCTAGGCACGCTTCTCTCCCATGGTTGATCCAATCCATGTATTACAAGTGGCAGTAATTGTTTGTTTGAATATGGAAGTCACAGTATAAGCTTTGATCATGTTGTGTGGGGTTAAACCTGTTTCTAAAAAATGTTTTGCTCGTAGAATCGAAGCCAGTGATGCTGTGGTGGTTTCTGATGACAGGTATATATATTTGTTTTGTCATGATTTATTTCCTTTGTGTTATTTGCTCCCACATAGGACTTTAAATATTTTTCTAATACTTTAGCTTCTTATTCAAAAATATTGCTGTGTTATGTGTTAATGTCCATGTTCAAACACTATCAAGCTACTTCTGTTTGATTGCATGAGTGTTTAGGGATATACAAAGTGTACACATTTTACATCAGTTCATAATTTATATTGTGAAGTACATGTGCATTCATGCCTCTTCCACATAATGGCCGGTGGTTTTTATGCATCTGGGTCATTAAGAAAGCTCAGTTATTGGAAAATAATCAAAGAGCAATTTTTTAGCATTGGACAAGGAAATAATAATTTGAAATTACACCATTATGGAATACATCGTGTTTGTACAGGAGGCAGTGACATGCAAGTGGATGTACACAATTGAATTTCTCTAGTCATGTTTAACTTTTTTTTTCCCTTAGCAATTCATTGTCCGGTGTGGAGAGAATGCCTGAAGATTCAGACACGGACTCCAAGGACTGCCCCAGCAGCCCCACAGTGTATGTATGCTCATTGTAGTATCATGGCTTTTTCTCTTTATTGTAACTTGTGTAATTTATTTGTGCAAATAGCCTACTTTTGTGTGCAGGGTGGTGTTTCACCAAGCAGTTCGTAACTTACGAACGACTTTACGAACGTCCGGTGTTCCCTTCTTGTGCTAAATCAGATTCTCAATGAGCAAAGTATGGTACCGCATTTAGCCCAAGAAGGGATCACCAGTCATTCATAACTTACGAACAGCTTGGTGAAACACCCCCCAGGTATTATACAGTGGTCTTATTGTGGAAACAAGTCCTTCCATGTAGAGAGCCTGCTACACTCTTATATGTCTCATACATTGAAGTGTTTTTCAGGCACTTTTAAAGATAAGGTCTTGTCCTTTGCAAAAGTCCTGAAACTCAGCATGGCACAGGAGCATTTCCTTAGGATAACATGTATGACATCTCACAGTATTAGCTTTCCCAGCACTACAGTAAAAGTGAAAAAGTATCCTTTCTGTTTTAAATTTTTGTAGCGACCATAATCTAGCATTTATGTTCATGTACATGTATCATATTGTAGCGGGCTGTGGCACACTGCTCACATAATGTGGGATGGTAATGGTGTTGGTCTGTAGGTTATAGGAACTGCACAGAGGTTTTGATGACCTGTCTAAAACCTGCTCAAAATCTAGTGATTGATACGGTTCCCCTAAGTTCACACTTAATTCTGTATTGCTCTGAGCTCAAACAATAACATGGCTATTTACGCACACGGCAAAGGGAGTTTCACATTTCAGTTTCCATTTATGACATTGTGAGGGAAGTTCTATGACCCTCTAATAATAGTGTATTATTATGTACATATTTTCTAATAGTAATATTATATTTTGATAATGTTGCCACATGTTATGTAAGACATGCAGTCATCGTGCATTTACCGGTAGCAACCATTACCCACATGTACATGTAGTGAGCAATCTGAGAATATTAATGTCAGTTCTGTTTCTGTTGCAGAACAAGCCCAATTTCGAGGACACTCCCAAAAGATTTAGAGTAAGTAGACAGACTTTGTAAGTAGGCAGTGTTTGTATTCTGAAGCTCAAAATACTACTGGTTCCCTTGTCTTGAGATTCACTTTTTATATTCTGCATATTGCGGAACCTTCTTGAGAACTATTTTCTCTCTATACTGTTGCATTTACACAAGTAAGACTTTGTTCTCCATAGATACACCACCCAATGTACAATAATGCATATAAAGTGTATTTTGCTAAATGTAGATCTGTTTGGAATTGCTGTAACTGATATATCAAATGTTTTAAAAAGAATCAAGATTTTTCCTAAATGAGAACACATTCATTTTATCACATATTTGGACAAACTGTTCAGAAAAAAATGTACAACTTGAGACAAAAACATGTGCTCTTCATACAGTATCAAAATGTTGCATATTACAGCTCTGTTGACCCGGACCTAGACTTGTTGGGATCGGGCGAGGAGACGGAAGAAGACGAGGATGACAGTGACTGGTATCCAGGGCGTAGCAGGATGAGGTAAGAGACTCTTTTTAGTACATTTGTTCTACGAAGTTTAGAGTCAAATTCACTGCACAAAGTCTCTTTTTTGGTTGAGATTTTTTTTTTCTCCCATACTACTTCCTTTCAAATGATCAAGGATGTACAATCTTCACATTATCAAGCTCATCTGGCTTTTACAAAAGGAGGTCTTAGCTTGGAGCTAATGAAATGAAACTAAGGTAGTCAATCACATATTTTCATATTAATATATGAATGTTCATACACTTTGTTGATATGTAGTTATTGGGACAATTCTTTATCTTTGACAGTCAAACAATAAGTGTGTTTTATTGATTATTCAAGTAGCTTTAACTAAAATGTAAAAGACTCACATGAGACCCACTATGCACGTATAAAAGAAAAGTCTGTTAGTCATGTACAGGTGTGATAAAAAAAACCCATGTCAAGCTGTACGTTAAGAAAACCTGCCTATCAAGACTGCTCTTCTTGTTTCCCTTGAGTGGTTGTTCTGTGCCGGTTTGACTGTCATGCATTTTCATATCTTTGGGGTAGGAGTGTCACCTCACATGTCACACAATCAATTTATCATAGTCAAGTACGTGTACTAAATTGATGTCTTCTTATCTTGCTAGGCCTCGTGATGCACCGCCTATTGGCATTGGAGAGGAGGTTTTTGGGAGTGATGATGCTGATGAGACGACATGCAGAGGTCTCCATTATAAGACTTCCAGTGGAGAAGATGCAGCAAAGGAGAAGATGGTCCTTGCCACCTTTTCCATGATCAAGCGCCTTGCCCTCATGGCGAAGCCGATGTGCCTGACGTGCAGGAAGGAGCACATTGTTGAGCTGGTGCCTGCGGGTACATCAGCCCATTTGAAATGGGTAAGTAATGTATTGAAAGCATCCTTAAAAATATCTGCACATATTATGCTCAGTTAACTCAGTCGTACTCCTTGTCTGAGTGTGTGTCGATATCCTAATACAATCATTTAGGGCATTGTAATATTTGATGTTTTCTTTTGGAAAGAAGTGACAATATTCGCAAAGGACATCTTTTTGTATAATTTCCAATGAGATACAAATCTTGCTTTGATATCTGGTTGTTTTTTGCTAATGATCAAGCAAAATGTTAAGTGAGGAGGGGTGGGGGAGGGGAGCCATTTTGATCCCCACCACCGTCCTGATTAAGGTTAAGGTACGTGATAGTGTGTAACAATGCTTGGTATCTACTGTGCCATTAATGTCCACATCAGTGACTCAGCATCATTTGGACGTGGCCTTTATTATGTTGACTTTGCTCGATTACTAAATAGCTTTAATCATATTTGTTTACACAGTAGCTTATACATGTTAAGAAATATCCACATCAGGAATTCAGAGATTAGACCCAAAGTTCTGCAGGCTTGGTGCTCCAGCAGCAGATGCTCCATTCAATCAGTCCTGCTGTACACTTTTTTTTGTTGTATTAGTATGACAGCCAAATCGTCAAATTGTTCAAGGTTTTACAGTAATCATTAAATGTTAACATCTTGCTTCACTGAAGATTGTTGCACTGACATTTTGTTTGCCAAAAAACATATTTTTTTTAAGTCCTCCTAACTTTATTGAACAGGGTGAGGGTTGGCATATAGGGAACTGGTATGCATTGACCAACATGGCAATGAGAGTGTGTGTTCTCATGCATGCACATGCTTTTTTCACAAACTTAATATCATTTGAGAATGATTTTCTTTCACATGATGTGTAGTGGTGGCTTTATCAGTGGCAAACAGGGTTTTTTTTACTTCAATATCAAGACACAGAATTCCGTCTCCACATAGTTTATTGAAAGCCTGAATGGGACATGTGATCGCGCACAACTACTTTTAGTTACCAAATGACAAGTAGAAATCATTTTCAAATTATTTCAATTGTTCACTTGTTAACTATTTCCAGAGCTGTGCCAGTGGCCACATAACAAGATTGTGCATGCAGGAAACTATTAATGGGTCACATGTGGGTGATATGAAGTTTGCCACTGCCATTCTGCTCTCTGGCAACAACTATGAAAAGATAAAGAGAATGGCTGACTTTATGTCACTCCACCTGTTTGGATCCAAACTGTTTCTTGCAGTACAAAAGTTGTATGTGTGTCCCAGGGTGGAGCAGGAAGCCAACTTAATGATGGATAGGGCCAGAGAGGAACTAGGCAACAACAAGGCTGTTGTGTGTGGTACGTATAGTGATAATAGTTTTCTAGTATGTAATTCATTGTATGATGGTCAATAAAGCATCTAGGGTTTATGCTGTTTATAACATAGTTTCCCCCATAATCCCACTTTTTCACACGAGCATGGAAAGTATAGAGACAACTTCATTGATCGATGTTAAGATATCAATATCAATAAAAATTATCCTTTTGATTTGTATGTGTCTCTTATCAAGTTTTCATGGTGTCCATCTCCATTTCTTGCAGTCAGATTTAAAAGTGAGATGTTGGTACAACTATGAATTGAAATTTCCATTGTGTACACCTGAGATTGAAAATGTGGAAGTATAGATATTTTGCATGAAGACAAATTTGTTTTATAATTTTTATAGGAATAACAAAAGTGCAAAAGCTCATTTTTAGAAAATTTGTTTGCAGTGGCCAATCAAGGATATCAAAATAGATGGGGCAACAGTAGACACATAATAAGTCCGTGAGTTGGGTATGAATTTAATATTGTTTCTTGTTTCTTCCTCAAAGGTGACGCAAGGAATGATTCTCCCGGTTTCTCTGCACAATACTGCACCTACACACTGCTGGATAACACCAGCAAGAATGTGCTGTCGGTGCAGTTTGTTGACAAAAGAGAAACCGGGGGGAATAGCCCTGCGATGGAGGTGCTGGGATTACGGAGAGCTCTGGAGGACCTCCGAGCATCGGGTGTGTCGGTGGAGGAGTTAGTTACCGATGCCTCGGCCACGGTAGCAGCCATGATCCGTAAGTGCCTATTTCCTTTCTGTATAATGCTGGATAAATGATACCATTAGCATTCATGTCACCGGTATTGAATTGATTAATTAAGATAGACAATCTTATGCTCAGAACATAGCTCCCAAGGGTGTTGGTTATTCTGGAGTGGTCAGGAGGTTGTGCTTGTGTGCGAAACAGTGGTTTAAGATGGTGGAATATCTCTATGCTCCTGCAACCCCTCCCCCCCCCCCCCCCCCTTTCTACAGTCATATAGTTCACTAATTGAAAAGTCAAACACTTGTGAAAGCCAATAAGGAGATGGCTAGCAAACGCTGATGGTTTGGTGTATGATAGCACATTTTACATGCAGAATTCTATACCGTCTCTTCTTCTGTCTCATTTTTTCATAGATTACAAATAATTTGATACGATGGTTGTCATATACCTTTTTATCATCAACGTAGGGAGGGACTATCCAGACCTGTTCCACAGCTGGGATGTGTGGCACGGTGCCAAGAACCTTGGGAAGAAGGTGACCAAGGTGAGAACCTTCTTAAATAGCTATAATGTCATTTATCTTCTTGAAGTAGTTAATAAGTACAGCTTACTCTCGATATAACGAGGTCGTCGGGACCAGAGCTTTTTCCTCGTTATATCCAAACAGCATAAAAAACAATAAAAAACATTGAAATATTTGTGCTTGTGTGTTCTTTGTGTTTTACTATGTTTTGATATCTATAGCCGCCTCAGAAACATGCGTTATCAAACGGGAAAAGGGGGATTGGAAACATGCGTTTTCAAATGGAAAAGACGATATATTTTTGCTCAACACATCATCCGACCTCGATATAATGTCGCCGTTTAAATAGCTAATTGCATTACATGACATAATCTGACTTTCAAACCACATGCTTTCAATGTACGTACGCTGTGCGAAGGAGTATGCTCCTGTATTTGTGCAGTGTATTACGACGAGACACGTGTGTCTGGCTCCATGCGTTGCCGATGCAATACATGTGCTTTCAATGTACAGTACATGTACGTACGTTATGCGAAGGAGTACATGCTTGCGTTGTGTGTACAGTGTATTACAAGGCTCCATGCATTGCCGATGCAAGACATGTGCTTCCAATGTACATGTGCGTACGCTATGCGAAGGAGTACATGCCTGCGTTGTGTGTACAGTGTACATGTATCACGAGGTGTGTGTCTGGCTCCATGCGTTGCCGATGCAATACATGTGCTTTCAATGTACATAAGCTATGCGAAGGAGTACATGCTTGCGTTGTGTGTACAGTGTATTACGAGGCTCCATGCGTTGCCGATGCAAGACATGTGCTTCCAATGTACATGTGCGTACGCTATGCGAAGGAGTACATGTCTGCGTTGTGTGTACAGTGTACATGTATTACGAGGTGTGTGTCTGGCTCCATGCGTTGCCGATGCAATACATGTGCTTTCAATGTACATAAGCCATGCGAAGGAGTACATGCTCGCGTTGTGTGTACAGTGTATTACGAGGTGTGTGTCTGGCTCCGAGCTCCACGCGTTGCCAAAGCAATACGTGTGTAAGAAGATTGCTTTCAGCCCGCTCGCCCTCAATTTTTCGTTCCTTTTCGAAATCTCGTTATAACCGTGCTCGTTGTAAGCGGCGTAGTGCACCATAGGTTTGCATGAAGACAATTTTGGGCCCGAGATATTTCCCTTGTTATAACGAAACCTCGTTATATCCGTGCTCGTTGTATCGAGAGTAAGCTGTACAATGGAAAATGAACATGTTTTGTCTCCATTACTCTGACATATATGCCCTTTCCTAATTGATATTAAAAATAACAAATAAATTGTGAGTTTCAGTTGGAAAGCTCATTGATATTGGCTGTTAAAAGTAGATAAACGGCAATGGAGATGGCATGTTTCACTTTATGCCTGTGGAATGTGTTACTTTTATTCTACATTCACGTGTAGTATGCAAGTATTTGTTCAGTTATTGAAAAGATATATTTCTCTTGCTAGGCATCCAGCACTGCTGCCACCAGGGACCTGGGGTACTGGACGAAGCACATCGTTAACCATTTTTGGTTTTGTGCCGAGTCCTGTCAGGGGGACGAGAAGCTGTTCCTCGTAAGTAGATCTTGTTTATGATGTAACATTTTGGAAATGGTGTTTAAATCAAATACCCCTGAATAAATGTTGGTACTCACTACTGCCACTCAAAATACATGTATTCTTCTGTCCTTTCAAATGTCCACAAATATGTTCATCTGCTTGTGCAAAAGCAAAGGTGTCTTTTGTATGTATTTGTGTTTCATGCCTTATGTCCCATTTATTTCCCTCAATATGTGCTAATGAAACAAAATCTTTTGCCAATTTTTTGTTGTTCTTTTGTTGTCCCTGTCACTCAATATAGAGCAAATGGCGAGGGCTTGTCCACCACGTGACCAACTGCCATGAGTGGAGTTTGACGGGAGGCCTGGGAGGAGTGCCCCACTGTGAGCATGGGGACCTTGAGGAAAGATCCCAGTGGCTTACAGCTGGGAGCAAAGCCCACAATGCGCTCCTGAGGATAGCCCATGATGCCCGGTTCTTGAAGACCATTTGCCGTTTTGTGCGGTTCAGGTATGGCAAATGATCTTCTTCACATTTGGATAATGTGTGCCACAGAAGGCAGTACCTCATTGATTCTTAGAGACCAATTTTATGGTGAGAACTTACATTTAAAAATAACTATTTGTGTATACATGTAGGCAGTATACAGAATTATGTGTATATTTATTTTAAATTTTCCGCCTCACATCATTGGGTTTAGATTTTTGTGGTTAAATCTAAGGAATACATGATAATACATGTACAGCTAAGGTCAAAGATAACACGAGTTGTATAATAAAACTGCATATCGGTAGTTACTTTTTATTGATGAGTTCACCTAACATATAAAGGATATCATTCTAAGATGTATACAAATAATGAATGCAACATTATATTTTTCATATGCCCAGCTGCCCCCCCCCCCCCTTCCAACCTCCCCTTATCAATTAAACTGAAATAAAGAATTTGATGACAAGTGTAATTTCCCCATACTGAACCTTGATTACATCTTAAGTGCTTCCATTTCTGTCCATTGCATTGTAGGCACACAGGAGAGCTAGAGTCCATCCACAGCCACATTTTGATGTACTGTGGAAAGAGGTTCTCTTACGGGTGAGTTTGATTTCTTGATATTCTACCTACTGGTACATGTACCGTAAACCTCAGTATATTCTGTTGAAATTTTGCTTTTATGAATAAAGCATGTTTTCACTACTGAGTTGATGAAAGTACATTGATTTGCCAGGTTGGGCATACCAATGCTTCATCATTTGTTTTATCTTTCCAATGTCCTCTAGTAACCTCCAATTTTTCAACCATTTAGTGATGTATCCTACAAAATGTTTTGTACATGCACGTAGAGTTCTTTTTCCCCTAACATATCAAAGATATTTATTTTTAATTTCAATATCAAAAGAAAGTCTGTTTTTGTTTATTTCATGATTTCATGTCTTTAAGATCGTAAATTTCTGAGACTGGTCTGGATTTTCAAATAATAAAGCAACAGTACAGTACGTGTGGAACAAACAGTTGATACAAGTTTAAGTCAAGACACAAGAATGTTTATTCCAGTCAAACATTACATATTATCAATGCAGGGCACATATCTATTTAAGAACTTGAAGCTTGTTGACTGCTTGGCCAATTTTTTACAACTTTGGTGTGATAGATGGAGTCAATAATTGAGAGATTTTTATGGGATGCTGCAATCTGTAATGGCCACAATACAGTCAAAGAATTAATTCATGCATTTTCATCTTGAAACAAGGTGGTTCGCGAACCAAGAGTCTCGCCTGATTTCGCAGTTAATATAGAGTGCTGAGTTGTTTTCCAAATATCTAAAATGGTGCCTAGGTGACCTTTGACCTCATCCTCATGAAGACACATGTAATGTGTTATTACCCAATGATCATTTGTACAAAGTGTGATCACAATTGATGCAGAAATAAAAAATGAGAGCAAGTCAAACAAAAACTTTGAGAAAAATGATACACATGGCCTCATATCATTTGACCTTTTGACCCCTAGATGACCTGTAACCCCATCATCCTCATCACGATACATGTAGGATCATTTGTACCAAGTGTGATCACAATTGATGCAGAAATAAAGAAATGAGAGCAAGTTAAACAAAAACTTAAACATTTTTTTAACAGACCTACAGGAAAAGTAGTCACTCGGTCTCTTCGGAACTTTACTCAGGCGAGACAAAAATGGAGTGTGTTACACGTAATTAGTATTACGCATGGGAAGGGGGCGAATGAAATTATGTGATCACACTGATACATACATTATGTACATGAATATAGAATTTGTAAGGGGGAAGTTCACAAAAACAATGGACAATTTTAACAAGCAGTAATGTCATTTCATAAATTTGTTATTAGCCATGCTCTTGACTGTTTCCTCTACAATTGAACATTTTGTATAGAGAGTGCTGTCCCTGTAGGATTGTTGGTAATGGTATTTTACTGTTATTGTAAACCCAGGTATCGCGCCTACCGTGCACGCAATCTACTGGCAATCATCGACTATGGGAAGCACAAGGATCGCCCATATGTCTTTGATGATGAGGGGAACCAGAAGTGAGTACTGAAGAGCACTATGAATGTGAAACAATACACTATATAAAAAAAAGCTGCAAAGTTAGACTTATCTCATGAATCTAATGTTCAAAAACTGCATACCTCTTGCCCTTTTATGATAACCAAATAAGGGGAAACATTTTTGTTGTATTTAAAAAGTACAGTCCTTTGGAAGAAAAGTGTCCCAGTCACTGACAAGGTTACCCTGGGAAACTAGAATTAACTGAATAAAAGATATTCATATCTGCTTTGAATAGGATATTGGAGAATGTGTTGCAAACATTTTTTTTTCTAGTTAGATTTACTCACTGTTGCAATATACCTTACCAACATACAGCCAAAAATGTAACCGTTTCACCTTAGTTTATCATATACATATGCCACTTTGATTTAATACCGCCTGGAATGAAGTTTCCCACTCTCACAAAGGAGAATGTCAGAACAAAATCATTCATAAATACTACAACTTTGAGTGAAAAAAAAGTGGCATGTGATGTTTGTTGTTATGTCTTATGTCAATACAATGGGGAAAATTCCTCCCACCCTATACATTATAAATTGGAGTGACAGGATTCCAAGATATTTATCCTGCTTGAACCCAATGAATAACTCTACCCAGGAACTTAAAAATTATGTACTTACGAAAGTAATTTGATACAACCTAATGATTAAGTGCAAGAAGGAAAGGAGTTACTCTTGCTTTTTTGGCACAATGAAATAATATTGCAATGAAACAATGTTGATTTCCTTTCCAATTCTACAACACTTTCTACTATCCAGGTACCGCTCCAAGTGGTCAAAGCATGCGGGGGCCTGGGTTCTCGTCAAGGTGAAGGCCCCCAAAGCTTACTGCTACATTCCGGGCATGGTGGCGGGCATTCTACAGAGCAGGATGGATGACCATCTTCCACTCCACCGCTCTGTAGAACAACTCCCAGGAGACCCTGCTCGAATCAGGCCGAGGCTCGCCCCATGCCCACCACCTCCCCATGAAGAGCTCCTGCGGAAGGAGAAAAGCAGGTTCCCCATGTGAAAATCAGGGAACTTTCAGGGATTGTACCCAAACATACACTTGTTTAACTCCATGTCTTGATTTATCTTTTTTTTGCATATGTCATTGACCTTTCATATGATCGATTTTGACCCAAATTTAACACAGCTTACTGGTTTAAAAGATTAAATGCAGCTTTTAAAGTTAAAATAAATATATTCAAGCAGATTCACAAGGTATTGCTTTATTGGTTTCAGGATTGACATTTCGTGCCAACTTTTGCAAATTGTATCGACCTTTTGAGGACCATGGTCTGATTTGACCCCTTTTTTCAAGGTTTATTTGTTTAATTACAGACTGGTAACAAGTTTGAAGCAAATCATTTGAATGATTCTGAAGATATTGCATAAATGGATTAAGAAGGGATGGACAGATGGATGGGAAGACAACCTGAAAACATTATGCCTCCAGTCACTTCGTGGCGGGGGCATCAAAATTGACAAGAACGTCATGCAATTATCAAATTATGACATATGACAAGACAATAAATGAGTGTGGAAATTTTACAATTTTTACAAAGAATGTACACTGTAACTGTAGCTGTAGATGTAGCTGTAACTGCCACACCCGAAAGGTAACATTCTTTAAAAGCACTGCCAAATGAAATATTCAAAAACTAGTACAGTACAACTGGTATCCTTTCGCATGATGCGTTCCCTGTTCATTTGCAAGACCATAAGACAGAATTTTGGTGTACTGTTTTTCTGGAGTTATGTACTTGAGAACCAGAATGTAACAGCTGTCCATTACAAAATGTACAGTTTATCGAGTGTTATTTCACTACTCCAGTATGCTTTGAGTCATTGTTACACATGTACTTTTCAGAAAAACAGATTTACTAAATTGCGTTATGGTGCTGATAGATATACTATTTCCAGGATAATGTATGTCATACATTGACATGAGGCTTTTCTACCTGGGACATTTCATGAAAACCACAGAAAATGGAAGAAAGTGACGTATAAGACTCCCAATAATATATAAGACTCCCAATTTAAGTAGATTTTGGACGGGTAGTCCAAAACCTATAGCCTTGAGAACGCAATTTTAAATAGTTCATGTGGATCACAGGTTTTCGAGATGCATAGCGATGTGTTGAGGCAAGCAGCGAACCACTGAGTAAACATTGCAATAAATGATATGAATGCAGACCATGGTTGCTATGTTTTAAAGGTGAACATGGGAAAGTTCTTCACTTTTCATGAACAGGTTTATGAAGCTATGACTAGAATTTAACATGTGTTATAGCTCTGAGGGTTACCTGCTGAGTTTCGGTACTTTTCGAATTGGCCGCCGTTTAAGATAAACAAAAGGACGGAATGTGAGACATCATGATTGAGTGTTCTTTGAGAATGAAGGGATATTGGTTCAGATTTCTCTTTTAAATCACTGATACTTTCTGCAAATGTGTTTTCTTCAATACATAAGAAAAGGACATTGGGAAAGGTCAAAAGTTTACCACTAAAAATAACATACATGAAGTGTGTATTCAGAGCAGGCATACCAGTTCATTGAAGGCAGAAAAAAATTTCTCTAATTTTCTTAATTTTTACCCCAATCCTTCAATCAACGTGGAAATAAATGAAACATAACTCACACAAATTTGCTTCCAGGAAGCCAGTGTAGTGGCCATTAGGGTCTGGGTACCTGTCCCGCGTCCTGCACACCACACAACTGGGTATGACTACCCGGTTCCCCATGCCGAGGCGGCCATGTTGCCAGAGGACAAAGGAACGGTACACCATCCACCTTATTCGCAAGTGCTCAGCACCAGGTCCTTGGTCATTTCCTTCTGCATTTTGGATCTCTCTCCATAGTCGCCTCTGCAGGTCTATGAAGAAAGCGTCTAGCAGGGCTTCTACATGCTGTTAAAGTAATGAAACATGCACAGTGTTATGTTCAAAAGTGAATGATATTACACATATTTTATGTATATAAGAAGGATGTAATTGAATTCATTTCTATTCTCGATATAAAGTCATGCTTTGTTCTGTATCATTGATGAAGTGAAGTCTATAAATTGTAGACAATGTCATATACATGACATTGGAAATCTGATGCATATACAAGTCATGCATTCACTTTTTATACAGAGTGTACTCTAGTAGTGTAAGTACATGTACATGTAAATACAAGTATATGTAACACATAGAGCTATTGAAAGAATAATATTTCTGACAACACAACTTGTGATTATAGTGTTCGGTACACTCCACGCAGGGAGATGTGAGATTTACTGAAGAACGTGCTGGTTAACCATCTTCCCTGACCTGTTTGCACTCTGCAGTTTGTGATCAATTAAAATGAAACACCTTTTTGTATAGCATGACAAAATATTGTTGGTAAGTTGTGTTTGAATGCATGAGAGAAGATGTGTTGTGAGAGGTAGGAAGCTTTGAGAAGAGAATAAGAAGGAAAGAGAAAAATTAGGAACGAAGAAAGAAAGAGAAAGAAAAAAGAAGAGTAAACCGGTATGGGTGGACACGATGAGGAGGGAATGGAAATTTACTTGCAAAAGACACAGTGGCATGTGTGTATGTGTGTGTGTGTGTGTGCGCGCGCACGCGTGTGTGCCCATAATCTTAATCCTAATCTTTTCCGTTTTAGTTTTCTACACATATTTTGTATCCGTTTTACAAACACGTGTACACAAACAGACACTTTTCTGATATTTCGTTAGGTCTACATCATTTTCAAGCCGGCTTTCCCGCAAAGTGCAATTTAGTGGGATATTTAGGGATGAAAACAATATCAATTTATCCTGTTCCAATTAGAACCATGCATTGTGATAAACTAAAGGGAGTATGTCTTGCATTCACGATTAGTTTCAGTATTGAATATTGCGTTTTAGATGAAACACATTTACAATGCTTCAACAAACTCAAAAGGGAGCTCTCAATGTTTTCTGCATTCGTTTTGTGTCGCATCTCCTCAATCCTGCCCAAGCAAGCAATACATGCATTTTCATCACTTTATGTTTTTTTTTTTTGCGTTTTTTCATTTTTTTCATTTTTTTTCATTAAGTTCATGGGTTGGGCAACATAAGGGGTGTCAGTTTGGAAAATTGAAGAAAATATTGCAAATTAGTATGTCTGTGCAAAAATAATTGAGGTGAACAATCGACTTACCTGAGAGCGTGAGATGCAGCGCTGTGGCTGTAGACCACAGCAAAGGGCCTCCACATCCCTTCGCATAGGCCTACAGTTGCCACAGACACACCACCCTGGCTCTGCTGATGGCAAGCTCTCCCTTGGGGGACAACGAAGAAGATCCATCACCATCCCCGAGTTGCGTTCTGCAACATTTAGGAGGAGATCCTGCATCTCCTCCACAGTTAGCTCCCTAATAAGTTCCTGTGTAAAAGTAATAACATGAAGGTAGTTTCGTGTATGTAAACAACAGCACTTACCATGCTGAGTTATACAAGGTGTTAAAACAAACTTTTTACACATTTCAAAAGTAATGCAACAGTGAATCACAAGTCGAATCAAGCTGAAATTGACACATAAATTCAAAAGATGTCAATTTACTTCAGCCGCTAGGTTTAATGACATTTCATTAATTATGATCTTTGTCATAATCCTTCAAATATGAAATAAGATTTTCACTTCTGGAGAAATTTGGACATAAACAATTGATTCAGAACACAACAGTGGCCATTGTGTATCATAGCGGATTGACAGATGTAATCACACCTGTCCATCCACTAGCAATTGTCATCGCAGTGTCATTAGTAAGGCAGTAATGCTTCAAACAGAAAAGAAGTTGTGTGCTGCACAATGGCTATTGCTATGTTCTGAATAAATTATATTACATAAAGAAGTTTTCAAATTCAAATTACTCCATAAGTGAAAATTCATTGAATATTCACAGAATTATTACAAGAAAAATAATTGATAAAAGGCCACATCTGTTTCAAGAAGATAATTTCAGCCCTTGATTGTTGTGTCAATATCAGATTGATTCGATATATTACTAGTACTTATTTTCAATTATTTCTAGCAAGTGTCGTAAGTATGTTTCACACCTAGTACGTTCCTCGAACAGTTGCTTAGTTTCCCCATCAAAATATGACCCGATATGAAAATTATGAACGCATCAATTTGTTGAGTCTGAACTTTATTTTTGTTTTCTTCTTTGGAAAAATAAACAATAAATTGTTAAAGGTCATCAATAAAAGGATCAGAATAAACCCCCGCCCCGCCCCTCCACACACACACTGCACATATGTACCCACCGTATAATCCCTACACCCTACTAGTACACTCTTTTCGTACAAAATCGATTCATTTCTATAATGATCGACACTATTTCCCGCCATACAGCTCCATGTTTTTCCTCCTTGATAATCTATACCTTACTATTCTGCGTTTATTATTTGTTACTTCAGATAAAAACTGTTGTTGCTGTTTTTATACAAGTATATACGGACAAGCATCTATTCTGGTCGTGAAACTATAAGGAACTTTAGTTACACGCAACTCGTCGAGCCGCTCTTGCCTCCTCGCAGCGACGTGGGTCGGGATAGAGCCGCGTGCACCTCCAATTGAAAATCGCCGCTGTCTTCCACCTCCCCTTCTCCTTCCGTCTCCTCCCCTTTCCCTTCCTTCGCCACGCAGAGCGCGACTCCGAGCTCGAGCGCGTCTCCGAGCTCGGGCGCGATTCCGAGCTCGTGCTCGACTTCGGCTCCTTGGCCTCGTGGATGGCCCAGGTGCATCGATGTCACTCTGCGGATAACAATATGGCAATATACCTTATCATAGGCGGTGCAGAAAGCTCGCAACTATCGGAATGCAAATACAACCACTATTTGTCAAAATGAGGCCAACGGGTACATGTATACATGTACATCAAATAAGCATACTCCTTGTCACCATTATATCAGTCCATAATAATAATTTTGGTAAGAAAGGAGTTTAAAAAAAAGAGAATCATTACGCATATCGAAGGGATTAGCTTAGAAGAAGCTTCAAATGTCGATTCAGTATAGGAAGGTCAACATATCACATTCCCAGTGTAAATCATGTGTTGCCATGCACCCAACTTTCAAGTGGCAGCCAATGTTTGACATTTTTCTGATGATGCATCATGGTTCATACTGGTACACGAACCGTTTCCAACCTATAATCTCGCATTCTTGCATTCTTTGAGGTTGTGTGTGTGTGTGTGTGTGTGTGTGTGTGTGTGTGTGTGTGTGTGTGTGTGTGTGTGTGTGTGTGTGTGTGTGTGTGTGTAAAAGGAAGGGGGGAGGAGAAGAAGAGATGTTCTGTTGCAAATGGAAGGAGAGAAACCGTGCATTCCAACGTACTGTGCGCAGTCTGACCATGCATGGTCTGGCGTGTACCTACTATGTCGTTGATGGAACAGAGAGATGTAGGTAAAAGGTGAGAGCGAGAGAGCGGATGTGACATGAAGGGTTGGGGGTGGTACGTAAGTACATGGACCCCACCACATGGCATGGTAGATACACAACGAATCGTTAGGATAACATAGCAGTAATGAATTATGTGATGCAAAAAAAAAATCTAACAAAACATCCGACATCAAATAGTTCAGCAGTCCCTCCGCGATGATAATGATTGCAGTGATAAATGCTTTTTTGACCATTTACTGACCATGTACGTGCATGATCTTTACACAATCAATCCTATTTGGATGATGATGTAGAGTTATTGGTGATTTGCAGACCATTCTCGCTCTATGCATGTATCTCAGAATTGTACGTGGACTATGTACATGAATTGGCCATTTCATTTCCCTCCGGCCACTCTCTCTCTCTCTCTCTCTCTCTCTCTCTCTCTCTGTCTCTAACTATCGCACCCTGACACTTGTCTGACCTCGTTTCTCGAGCTCTAGCTTACGCGCCAACCATGGACCCTACTCAGAGCTATAATTAGACACTCATTCCCATATCACATATGGGTAGCAGTCACTGTACGTGTTGCGTGCAGCACAAACCCCAGACCAAAGCGTGTCCGAGTAGCAACATCTCATACATTCAATCACTACATAATCGTTACTACGCAGTAAAAGGGGAAGTATGAATGCAATTAGCAAATGGTCTCTCGACTCAAACGGCATTGAGCATTTTACTGGTAACTCTGTCAACTTCATTATATATAGCTTCATGTTGAACTTGTCGTTCCTGCAAATTAGATTTGATCTGCAAAAATAATGTAAAGGCCAATGTGAGATGGGGTGGGGGTTGGGTAATAATGTATTTATATGCAGCGCGCGGTAGTGGAAGCTGTTCCTATTTTGAATTATGAAGCAGTAGAAAATTGAGAGTAAGGGCGTGGGAATGGATGATGTACAGGGGGGAATTTCATCAAAGGACTTGTCGGATATTTTATCCGACAAGTTTGCTCTCGGCCAATGAGATGCAAGCATTTCAGTAGCTTATAACAGTTTATCGGATAAAACGTCCGACAAGTCCTTTGATGAAATGCCCCCCAGATCAGGATATGCATGGAGGCAATTAGGCGCATGCAAGTGTATGTGTGTCATTGGCACATGTAGAAAGGAGACGAGAGTCACATGTGAGTGACATAGTTAATTACAGCTATACACTATCCTAGGTACTAGGTTGTGAGGTGCATTAACCCACTCTGTTCACAACTATGTCTGGTAACACAGACTACGCACTAACTACTTCATGGCTCCTCTGGCGTCTTCCCCTCCCGATCTCAAGATCGGGTCGGGAGGACGGGATTGGGGCATAGTCTGTGTTACCAGACATAGTTGTTTGCAGACTGGGTCGCATGACTGTGTCCATGTGTAATTGCCAGTTCGTCTCCTCCCATTTAGTCTAACGGCCATTCGGTCGAATAGCCATAAATGATGACTGTATGTTGGGAGAGTAATATATGTACAATGAAGTCTCGAGCCCGAAAAATCACCGCATTTTCTACTTGTGCGTTATGTGAATAAATCCGCGCGGCACGTTCTCGGAGAACAAATCAACACGAAGCATAAAGTCTTACAAAGCTCTGCAGCATGGTAGTATCAGTAGACCTATGCTTATTAGACGAAATGGTGATTATGGCAATTGGACCTATTGGTGATAGACCAAATGGCAATTAGACTATATGATTGTTAGCCGAAATGGGTTTAGACTAAGTGATAATGGACCAAATGGAACATGGACGACTCACATGGCCTAGTACCTAAACTAGCTAGACGGGCGTGATAGCAAACTCCCAATAGATCTCATTCATCACCTATGCCTACAGTTCATGGATTCCCGATGTTCGTAAAACCAAGTTTGTTTGAATTAGATAGGGTACTCTTCTAATACAAAATGGCTTTACAAAGATTTTCTCTTTGATTACATATATATGTTCGATCGAATCCGCCGATTTTCAGGAAGATTGACGCATAGAATAATTTGGGGAAATCATCCCAGATGCTTTCGCAGCTGTAACGTGTAATATGCATACACATTTAATCGAGGAATATTGTTTCAATCAGGTAAAAAGGCTCTAAACGTTATATCAAGAGTACAAAGTCTCGATTTCATACTTTTCCGCATCATATTCTATGAAAGGTTTGCTAGGAATCGTTAATATAACATACTTTCCTGTCATCCATGAAAAATGTGTCCAGCCGCGCCCAAACTAGTATTTCATCTAGAGAAGTACATTTTGTGTTCTCTAATTGTCATTAATAACTACATAACAATCACTTTGTAACAAAACTACCTGTTCATCAGCAAAAATGGAAATTATGACGATTGCATGGGCGGAAATCGCTCCCCGAAGGTGGAGGGGACATTTTTTTTCCTCAAGAAGTAGCTGGGGGGGGGGGGGGGGGGGGGGGGGGTTAGTGATGGGATTTTGGGGAGGTGTTTTTTTTTTTTCCTTCATTTCTTTTTATCCCGCCCGGTCTCTGAAAATGCTCTCAGTGGAGGCGGGGGGGGGGGGGGGGGGGGTTATGACGTTTTTCGAAAATAGTGGGGGGGACATTTGATATTGTGCCCCCCCCCCCCTTTCGAAATGGTGGGGGGAGGGGGTTATGACGTTTTTCTAAAAAAATGTGTACACGAACGAAAATAGTGGGGGAGGGACATTTGATATTGTGTCCCCCCCCCCCTCCCTTCGAAATGGTGGGGGGGGGGGGACACGACCCCCCGTCCCCCCGGGATTTCCGCCCATGGACGATTGTAAACTCTAGGTGGACATGACGCAAGATTTCGCGTATGCATGATTGTTCCAAGCAGCTACCATAGGGCCTATGTCATATGAATAGGTCTATTGATGGGGGCACCAAATCTCGTTCAAAGTGATTTGGTAAAACAGTGTCTAACCATGGAGCTACAGCCACGGTCTAACTCTTGATGTCATAAACTGTAGTACTAGGGCCTACCATTAATCAGAGTGGTGGCAGAGACACCTTTCTGCATTGATTAACACCAGATCAAACAAGACAGAAAATATAAAGTGCCCTCAACAAACATTTGATACCATCTCACAGTGATATTTACCTCTTCATCGTCGAACTGGCGCTGGTAGTGAGTAGGGAAGAAGTCTTGGACTCCGTCGCTCGATGACATTTTGAAAGCTAATGGGGCTGTATGCACTTACGAATGAACACTGTCTTCCTAGTTCTTGCGTAATTTCCAGATAATCCGATCCGCATCCCTATTTCGAAAGCGCTCGCATCACGGCTAGATACCACGATTTATTTGTCTTCACCATGAGGTGGTAATATAGGCCGTCCCTGTTTTCACCAAGGGACTCGTGGCATCATTTTGGTTTCCGCGGATGAAGTGGAAGTTTTTCAAGACTGTTAATTATTCAGAAATGGTCCCCAGGTTTTTTAGTCAATGACCAAGTATGTGCTTTGAATAAAAAATATCTGTGAAATGTATCAAACCATATTATAGCGAGGCTACTCCTGAAGGATATAGTGCACAGTGGGGGGGGGGGGGGGGGTGGTGGGGGGGACAGGACCGAAAAAGTGGGGAGGGGGGACACTATATCTTGTGGCCTCCCCCCGGGATTTCCGCCCATGCTCACGGGACATAGGCTTACATTATGTATACAGTTGTATTGCATTCAACATAGGGCAATGTTTTTTGTGAATGTGATTGTGTCGTACCAGGACAACTACCCCCTGGACAACTACAGCCCTCCCCCCGGACAACTACCCCCTGGACAACTACCCCCTTAGGACAACTACCTCCAGGACAATTACCCCCCAGCACAATTACCCCCTAGGAAAACTTCCCCCTAGGACAATTACCCCCCAGGACAACTACCCTCAGGACAAATACCCCCTATGACAACTACCCCCAGGATAAGTAGCCCCAGACAACCTATAGAGCAATGAACCCCCTTTCCCTCCCCCCCCCCCCCCCCCCGCCAACTAACCCTTCCCCCAACTGGACGATTGTTGGAACTTGAGATAATCGCTGGGGAGTGAAGAATCCGTGCATCTGGATTGTATGTGTGTGTGCGGTGGGGGGAGGGGGGGGGGTGCTAATTTCCCAACAGGTAATTGTCTGGGGGTAGTTGTCCTGGGGGTAGTTGTCCCAGGGGGTAGTTGTCTAAGGGATAGTAGTTCGGGGGGTAGTTGTCCAGGGGGTAGTTGTCGTGGAATCGAATGTGTGTATGCGCCTTCGCAGTTTCGAGACACTATGACAGTGAACGAGCAATATTTTTTTATAGAATAGTCATGCACCGCCCTGTCGGACTACTGAAAAGGATACGCTTGTTTGAAATGGCTAAGCATTTGTACTTCCATCATTCAACAAGAGTACGATTTAGTGATTCACATTGACCATAATTACATCTTAGATCAAACACATATCAAATACCACCCTGAGACGTCAGATGTTTATAAGCACTCATCGAGCCTCGGCTACAGTACGCAAGTGTGCATGCCGTATTCATGATTCAACACAAGGACCAAAATAATAATAATGAAAGTATAAACATGGATTTACTAGCACCTGCACTATACCATATTGATGAGACTGTTTTTTATATCCCAAATGCCTGATGCACACCAATACTAACTGTTTACTTTTCACACGATCCATATCAGCCTATGTCCCTCATAAACATAATGAACCGGTATGATGAATCAGGCAAGAAGTTCGTGCAGAGAGGTGCTTAGTTGAGACCACCTCCCTGGTTCGTGGTAGGGTCCATGCACTGACAGACTTTTTGATAAGATAGCCTGGCTTCCAGGCTGTTAGACATATCTGATCCCAACTCATGAATAAAGTCTAAAAATATCATGTTCTTCTCTCAGTCCGTCTAACCGGAGAAGGAATCAAGAAAGATTTGTCTATTGCTGCCAGACCTGTTGATTGCAAAATATTGTTTGGATTGAAAATGCCCATCACTCTGGTAGCCAGGCTAGTAATAAATTGGAAATAAAGTGTGCTCATCTGCTAAGCATTGTCCTTGAGAGTCACCTAGAGTTTTGAAGAACAATTTCACAGTAAAAAATCATGAATATTACATATTTAAGAATTCATATTTACTTTCCGTGTGTGCATGCCGAATCGGCCCGTCGAGAGATTTCTATACATAAAACATCACTACCTTTCATCGGGGGTCTCCCTGCTTTCATGGTACATGCGAGCTAGCATATGAATCCAGCATGGACCCGATACGCTGCGAGTGTACCGTGTACTATTAGATTAGGAACGTGGTTTGTTATACGCATGGACCTTTCGCGAAAGAACATAGTCTGTATTTGCATGCCATATTTTGTGCAGAAGGTTACGGATCGTATTAAAATAATCATATATTAATCAAATTGTTTTTGAATACGTAGTATCAATACAAAAGAATAAGCAAACATTGTGAATGATTGATATGCTCAAATGAACTCCACACGACAATGTTTGTAACTGCGCTTATCTATAGCTTAGATTATGGTTAGGTCTTGTATGACAGACTAGACTAAGCCGGACAGCACGCCCCTGTCCGACACAAACTGATCCATTCATCCATGAACTGATGGATGGCGGCCGTAGCAGCGGTGTTATACGTGGATATGAGCGCTGTCTGTCTTGTCGAGGTCCTGGCGGCTGCGCTGCTTCCCGAGCGGAGCGAATTAGGATATCCATCGCTTCGCTCAGCCGCCAGGGCCTCGACCAGCTCGGCTGATTTGGCCCAGATTTGGCTAAAGGCTCAAAGGGACGCATAAGCGTATTTTCACCGAGCTGGCAAATCTTACATGGAGAGCGTGTACATGGATGGCTATGCTATTTCGTAACCATCTTGCCGTTTGTTCAGGGCTTAGCTTGTGTTATGGTTATGGATGTTATTTGTTTCAAGTCATAGTTAGTGCAGTTATCGTGAGCGGCCTACTAGTATACGTGTCCACACCTCGCGCTGTGTCCCTGGTCTTGCCCACTGGCAGTGACATGATATCGCCACACATTGTACATGTACAACCCTCGCCTTTCTCAGTCTGTTCGCGCGCATGATAAGGAATGATAATCAACATACGGACCCAACTAAACGTGACCCCCATCCAGTTGCATAAGGGAAAGTAATGGAACGGGTCTGAATCCCCCACCCACAAAATAGGTCATTCTAATAATAATTACAATGATGATAATAGTCATGATGATGATGGTGATAATGATAATAATGAAAATGATAACAATAATGAAAAATATTATTTGTTATTATTCAGATTTCCCATCTAATTTCATGCAAATTTTAAGAATATTTCAGTATACAGTGTAGTGGATATCGGCATCGTCACGGTTTTCCCCATTAGATGGAACCACCGACATGATTTACTTTCAGATTACGTTTTGACCATTTAGTAAGATTCATGCACAAGGGTAAATTTCCTAAACGAGAGGGCCCTGTACAAAACAGTAACTGTTACGACGTCGCTTTAGCTAGTGAATGTGCCGATATACATACTCATAGATCATAGATAGGACGAGAGATACTGAAACTGGTGTGGTTGGAAATGAGAGGGTGCAGAAACCCCAAAATGATAATTGCATGCATCAACCCACAAGACAACTTCTGGTAGCTTATTTCCGTCTTCTGAAGTTGGTGAAAATGTACCATGGCCTTGAGACACTTCATGTGTGACTGTGGAGGAGGTGGGCTATCCGTAGGGTAGGAAAACACAAATGTATACAATTAATGTAAAATCTTGGTTAAATAAATCAAAAAGAAAATAAAAAAAATCCAGTTATAGGAAATCAGCTGATCATCATGACGAACCTACGGTTCCACACTCCGGGAGAGGTATTTCATGGAGAAAGTAGTCTTCCCTAACAATCTTGAATTAAGTTTTATTTTTTACACTCAATTTATTTGGTCATTTTTTTTTTGCATATTATGTGCAGATATTGAATGAAAACAGCGACATAATACAATTGCATAGGTCTCCTAGTAAGTGGCTGTATCGTATGTCGTTCAAATTAATTTTGATAGGCCAAGTACGGTTGGCCCACTGCTATCAAATGCTATTCCTAAAATGAAACAATAGAATTGCACAAGCCAAGGCATCGTTCCAATCTAAATGTGTAGGGCCTACGTGTAGTGAGCACTAGGTGATATGGAAATCGAGACGGAAATGCTTCTAATTTCACTGCAATAAGTTGCAACAAATATCTATAACAGGCGTTATTGTGTATTGAAAAAAACATGCAACTAAATATCATTATGGTCGCTGTTACAGACCTCAAGCCCCGTCTCCGTCACCTTCACACCCTGTTGCAACAAGACAAGATATTTCTTAGTATTATCTCTCTAGCTTGTGTCGCAAGAACTGTCACTAATGATTGATAGGGGGCTGCAGCCCCCAAATGCTACATTTCCCTACATTATACAATCGTGTACATGTATACCAAAATGTATATGATTTTTTTTTATTATTGGTTGTGGGGAGTTTTTCGGCCCTCAAGACCTCGCGTACAACGATAAATTGAATGTTCTTTTTGACGATGTTTATGAACTTTTTCAATTCCATTAGTGCGATTTGGCACAAGCACTACACATAAATCCCATAAAACAGTTTCTTGTCTGGCACACAAAGGGCTAAGCCACCCGCTACCATCATTTCCCAGTTTATGCATATCTTTATATGCTTATTCTTATGTTTGTACCGACAGGGATCCCGTATTCGTTCATAAATAGGCCTGAAAAAGTGATCCCTACAGTTAAAATGGGCAATGTTTGGCACAATCAAAAGATAATCACAATAATCACTATCAAAAGATTGACGATCAACATAATTTCTTCGAAGAAGTGGTGCATCCCTCCTCCCCCCCCCCCCCCCCTCCTCCATGTCCCCACATTATTATCATTTTTTTCCTTAGTTTTATGATAACTCAGTTCAAAATTCGAATCAGGCTGACATCATCCAGGCTGAAGACTAGAAATCTGGACACAGGTTTTGTTAAATGTACTCTTTGATACTCTTTTAATATTTGATAAGATTTAACTTAATGGGTACAATTCCATCGAAATTTATGTTACTTGGCTGTATAATATGTACATCTTAAACTTCTATTTTCGTGCTAGGTCTATTATTGAAGTAAGTGTTCTTATTATTTGGGGCATCTCGCGCAGTGTTGCCAAAAATCTCAGCCCAAGAAGCGGTAAGTAGCCGAAAAAGGTCGCCAAATTAAACAAAAGTAGCCCAAACTGAAATATCGCAATTGGCAGAGCGTTAAAACAGTAGTAAAGTAGCGGAAAGGCTTTGCCAGTCTCGGCGTGGAAGAAAAAAAGTAGCGTAATTTGGCGCCTAAATCACGGTTTCAGCAACACTGGTCTCGCTGGCGCCCCCATCGCGAAAATTCTCATTGGTAGTCATGTGCCCATCTTTGGGTGACGACAGACATTTTCTAATGGGACAGTCTTATAAAGATCGAACTGCGATTTATATCAGCTATGAATTTTTACATCAGTGATTGGATTTCCAATTGAATTATATCAATTTCAATTATTTCAAAATAGAGTCCAGCTCTGTTCAATAATCATTTATTTATTATTTATTTAGAGCTGTTTTCCTATCTCGAAATACAGATACGACTGCTTTATATCACAAGTTGCGACCAATCGTAACCGTTTATAAGACAAGGCCCTGGTGTAATATGTGTTTCTTGTGAAGCATACGCCATGTATGCTTCACGTGAAACGGTGTAACATGAGAGAGAGAGAGAGAGAGAGAGAGAGAGAGAGAGAGAGATGGAAGAGGAAGAGATGAGAGAGTTGGAGAGAGAGAGAGAGAGGGTGGGGTAAAGATACTATAGATACTATACACAAGTACAATATGTTTTTATGTATACATGTATCGTTCAATATGTGGGTGAGTGAGAGAGAAATGAAAGAAGAAAGACAGCAAAATAATGTCGTTTTAAGTCTTCCAGAATTAGTTCAATATCTCACATACATCCTGTTCTCACTCCCCCCCCCCCCCCCCCTTTCTCTATCTCTCTCTCTCTCTCTCTTGCTCTTCCACTTATGTCTGTTCTACTGTCTCTCTCTATATTTGTCTCTGTCATATTTTCTCTCAATCCTCCCACGTTTCTCTCGCCCCCCTTGGGTGAATGTTTATCCCTCACTTTCTCTTTATCACTTTATCACTTCCTATCACACATCTTTCAAAAATGCTCCCTATATCATGATTTATAACCATATTTATATTATATATTATATTATTTATACTTTTTTCTTTTGGAGTGTCCCGCAACTTATGATACCAAATTTGAAAAAAAAATGGATACTCTGTTCAGAGGTTATGCAACATTATGTAGTAGCTTCACAGACCAAAATCTGACAAAATGTGATATTTTGCATAGGTTTGTGTACAAAATACTGCTATTCCTGAACTGCTTTATGTTACTGTCAAGTGTGCCTTCTAGCCTTTTGTTTGAAGCCATTGTTCTTGAAATTTATCAAAATGCACTCAGAATGCTACTCAGCATATAACAACAAAGTTTGAACTTCGTGGCACCTTTTTTCAATGAAGTATAATCAAATTTGTAAAATATGCATCTAATTTGCATAAATCATAATTTACACAATTTTTCCCCCAAAACAAAAATATGCAGTGACGTTCCTAACATGTTCTTTTATCTCCATGCAAAATTTTTTGTCGATTCAACGTTCTGTGACTAAAATATGAGGGGGGAGAGGTGTGTGTGTTTGTGTCAAAATGACCGCCCCGCCCCCTCCCCCACCGCCTCTCAATAAGCCCAGTTAGAAAAGGGTTAAAGGAAGCTTCGGTTCAATACACTGAATATTTGAATAAGTAAACCAGTATTCAATAACTCATGCAACACGAATTAAGGAGAAATGAGAATGAAATGTAAATGAACAGAAATCTAAATGTATTTTAAAGAAAACGTACATAAACTAGACATAAGCACTAGGTTAATACAAAGTGCTTCGCAAACCACAAGTCTCGCCTGATTTTGAAATAGATAAACAATGCTAAGTTGTTTTTCAAATATTGAAAATGGTGCCTAGATGACCTTTAACCTCATCATTTCCATCAACACACATGTGTTCTTACCCAAGGATCATTTGTACCAAGTTTGATCACAATTGATGCAAAAATAAAGAAATGAGAGCAAGTTAAACAAAAACTTCAACATCTTTGCAACGACATGGCCTCATACTATTTCACCTTTTAACTCTAGATGACCTTCGACCCATCATCCTCATTGCAGCACATGTGGTATTATCCAAGGATCATTTGTACCAAGTTTAATCACAATTGATGCAGAAATAAAGAAATTAGAGCAAGTTAAACAATAACTTTTAAATTTTTGTAACAGACCAACAGACCAATAGACTTACAGACTAACAACCAACAGGAAAAGTGATTACTAGGTCTCTGTCGAACTTTGTTGAGGATAGACAAAAAAGAAGGATGAAATGTATAGCAACGCTTCTACTTGTCACACCAATAACAGTGCATGCGTTTGTAAGGATACAGAAATTAAAAGAAAAATAAGGATTGGGTAACCCTACTGCATGTAGATAAATAAATATGAATTTGTTAGAAAGAACAAGGAAATTGGAAGAAAGTGATTTATTCAAAATTCCCTATAAACTATAGAACTGGAAACTGACTTTGAGCAGAATTATATTAATACATGTAGCTAGATTTCGAGTAGCTTTGAGACAGGTCATCCAAAATCTATAGCCTAGAGAACATAGCACGCAATCACAGCTTTTCGCACTGCACAGTGATGCGTTGAGGCAAGCGACACACAGCTGAGCATATGTTGGAATTTTTGTTTCTGAATGTAGCACACGATAGTTACATTTTAAACATAAACAAGGACTTCCACTTTTCCTGACAAGGTTCAAGAAGCTGTGACTGTGAGATTTTCTACATGTTATACTGCCAATACTGCCGAGTTTCATGACATTTGCAATTGGGCTACCCTGTCTTTAAGATGTGGGGAAAATCATTCAGAATAAAAAAAATACACTGTTATAAGTCCCATAATCACATTGTAAGAACATATTGAATTAACTATGTGTTTAATTATGAACTCCTGCGCAATAGTCATGAAGTTGTTTTTCCATGCCCATCCTGTTCATTTGTATGGTCCTACGGGCTCACGGGCTCCAATGTTTTCCTCCTTCAGGACACTGAAGACGACAGGTGCGCTGTAGAAGAAGTCCATGAAGACACTCCTTCTTGACCCATAGGGTGGCTCAGATAGTTCTTCCACTGTCTGAACGGTCATGGAGTTGCCCTCGATGATCTCTGCCCTCCTTTATGGCTGGTGTATGCTATCCAGTTCAGGCAGAAGCAATGAAATGTGTCTGCAACTTCAAAGCATCAATTTCTTGGGCTTCAAAAGGAAATACTAAAGCCGAGACGTCTTTGGAAGGTGAACAAGCTTCTTGTTGATGAAGAGGACGAAGCCTGGAAAGTATGAGGCATATGTTGGTAGCAAGCCTGCCATGATCGGTCGGACCTTGGAAAGAGAGTTGTATCCTGGTAGGCTGTTGAAGCACACTGGTCGTTGCCATTCAGGTGGAAACAGGCGTCTCGAGACTGACACCTGAGAGGATTGGTATAAAATGAAGAAATAAAGTACATGACATGACATTACAACACATGAAAATAAATGCGAAGATGCAAGTTTGATATCTTGACAATTCTTTTTATTAAATGGGAATGATAATATAACGTATGCCGCTAAAAGCTTCAAGACTGTTGGTTAATTGTTGTTTCCCTTGTTTCGCTTGTTGTTTTGCTTGGAAAACATCATATTAAAAATCTCAGAGAAAGAATGGGATTTTTTTGTTGTTTTTCGTGCAGCATTCTGTACACTACAGCTCAAAGGAACTGGCATAGGGAAAGGGAACGGGAAGAAAGGGAAGGAGCCGCAGTTTTAAACTGCAGCATATTTTGTCCAGTTCAGCATGGAACATGATGCTTTTTAGGCTAATGCATCGTGTTTCACGCTGAACTGGACAAAATATACTGCGGTTCAAAACTGCCGGTCCTCCCCTTTCTTCCCTTTCCCTCTCCCCATGCCAATTCCTTTGAGCTGCAGTGTAGGTGTGTTATTTTACAGCGTGCCCACACCAACAATACATGTAGATGCAGGTGCACATGGTGAAATGTTCTTTCACTTCCTTCTGAGAGCTGAATCGCTATTGTGAATATTTGCATTATAATGGGTATAAACGTGGTCCACTATCTATGGAATTCCCAGTGGTACAATTGGCGCGAGGTCCTTCGTACCAGTATTAACTAATAATAGGCTAATCTCCTCATGCGCACATTGAAACTTTGAACTCGCTTATCGTTGAGTTCTGTGAGAGAAGCCTCACAAAAAATTGATCATGTAATCAAAATTGTAATAACTGCAACTGTACAGTAACTGTAAATGTAAAATGGTAAGGCAATCAATTGTGAATGAGAAAAAACTTGATACTGTATCGCTACACGCAAAGCAATTTCAAGTAAAGAAATTACACATGGCTCGGGGTGATACTGATAAAGCTCATGAAATTGCCAATGCACAAAATGAGATCTGCATATGTTTTCTTTGTTGAATAGTCTAAGATCCTAAAACAGGCTTTGGAATACCAGTTTTATGGCATAAAGGATTGAAAATAGCCCCTGCATATATTTCATTTTCCCCCTGCCATTAGGAGTTAGACACCCCCCCCCCCCCCCCCCAAGAAAAAAAAAAATGTTCGGATCCTGTAGGGGTAGGAGGAAATTAAATCATAACTAAAAACCTACCGGGGACACATGTCACAGCCTTTCCCAGTCAAAATATGTTAACATGTAGTACTAGGCAAGGCTATGAACGGGGTGTTTTTGGTTTCCACGAAAACGTAATGGGCCAGACTCCCGCCAGGCCGCGCTGAATTACCGATCATTCACTCCACTCCCTACCTTTTTAGCACGTCAAGTCAAGCTCAAGATTGTTTGTGTAGTATAGGTCTGTTGCAATTATGTCCATACTCTATCCAATATAGAGAGATGAAAACACTTACCTAAACACCAATAACCAAGAACAGAGTTCCAGCAGTTTGCCATAAGTCAGATGATGTTTTCTTTTGACTTTGGTCATCACACTTTCGGGACCGCCAGCAGTGGTGACAGGTAGAGATGTCGCCACGCTGACTTAGCTTCGGACTCAGCTAGCTGCGCTGACACTACACAGTCGGTCGGAACGCCGCCGACTCGACTAGTACCGTGCCCAGGTCTCGGACGGGATGGCGGCCGGCCGGGATACGGCCGGGTAGGAGATCAGTGCTAGTGTTAGCATTTTCTGCACTGGTACATGTAGGTGCGAGATGAGCTTATAATCATCTCGCCTTACGACAAACTCGCACTACAAGCGATTCGCCTCAAATTTGTGATGTAACTTAAAATATTGTATCTCCTAAATTGTCACTCTTTGTATGATATTTTGAAGTCATTTCTTACTTCAGAAATTTAAAATCATAAAAATATGGCAAGTAGATTGCTTAAACAAGACAATTTCTCCAGATAAAATCTACGCCTTTTATATGGCGTAAATTTATGGCGAATATGTACTAGAACGAGTTGACACGATTCTCCCAAATCGTATGGGCTGCTATGTCAACCTCAATACTTGAAACTAAAAGCAGCCTGCACAAATATAGCTAGAATATGATCAGGCTTTCCACGCTAGTGTGCGGCTAGTACAATGCGGCTGAGCCATAAACTTGTGTGAACACATCACAAAATAACACCTTTCTAAAAAAATTAGCAAGCTGTAGTCTTCGTAAGTTTATATCATCCTGATATTTGCGTCAGTCGTATATCTTATATAGAATAAGCCCAAACGCGCGATATATAAGCCAAGCTTACGTTAAAAAGAACAGGACATCATTTCCAATATATGGGGATGGCCTCGGCCAGACCTGAACATAGGAAAGGATTCTGAACACAGAGGTCGGTGATTCTGAACGTTCGAATTTCGATGTACTTGTGCCGTGTGGGGGCGCTCTTTTTTAAGATTGTTCTGGCATCAAATCTGCGACAGGATAAACTTTTTATTTTTATACCATTTCAGATTTTCTTATGCCTTTTTATTTTATCGTTCATGTTTCGATCTGGAAACCATGTATATGTTTCAGCAGATGTCATACATCAATATTATATCCATTACAAGTGTTCAATTCATCATTTGTTACGTTCCTCACACTTTGGATAATGCGCTTTAACAAGAGTCTTGTTGCACAATTATACATTCAGAATTAATGTAATTTAACAACGATTAAAATTCTATGGAAACAGCCAATCAATTGTTAACAGTAGTAATTGAAACAATAATACTGTAGTACCAATAGTGGTGGTGGTTGTGGCAGTGGTGGTGGTGGTAGTAGTAGTAGTAGTAGTAGTAGTAGTAGTAGTAGTAGTAGTAGTAGTAGTAGTAGTAGTAGTAGAAGTAGTAGTAGTAGAAGTAGTAGTAGTAGTAGTAGTAGTAGTAGTAGTAGTAGTAGTAGTAGTAGTAGTAGTAGTAGTGGTAGTAGTAGCAGTAGCAGTAGTAGTAGTAGTAGTAGTAGTAGTAGTAGTAGTAGTAGTAGTAGTAGTAGTAGTAGAAGTAGTATAGTAGTATGGATAGTAAGAGTAGAAATCGTATTCATCGTCGTCATCGTCGTCGTCGTCGTAGTAGAAGTAGTAGTAGTAGTAGCTGTAGTAGTAGTAGTAGTATTAGTAGTAGTAGTAGTAGTAGTAGTAGTAGAAGTAGTAGTAGTAGTAGTAGTAGTAGTAGTAGTAGTAGTAGTAGTAGTAGTAGTAGCAGTAGTAGAAGTGGTAGCAGCAGCAGCAGCAGTAGTAGTAGTAGTAGTAGTAGTAGTAGTAGTAGTAGTAGTAGTAGTAGAAGTAGTAATAGTAGTACATGTAGTAGTAGTAGTAGTAGTAGTAGTAGTAGTAGTAGTAGTAGCAGCAGCAGCAGTAGTAGTAGTATTAGTAGTAGTAGTAGTAGTAGTAGTAGTAGTAGTAGTAGTAGTAGTAGTAGTATTACAGACTAACAATATATATAGATAGTCGTAGCCATTGATCTTGCTACCCCACTAAGCATATTTATCAATCGATGGTACTGAAAGGTTGAGACTCCCGAGAGCTCGATCATTATACATAAGGCAGTCGCCGAGTTTAAATCCAACTCACAGTCGTCGTCAGTGAGGACTTCGTCGTCCACGGAGCCATTTGACTCGATGTCAGCTGAGTAGTCATCGTCATCGAGATCGCTTTCACATTGGTCTAGGATAAAGAGGTATTGTGAATATAAACACATTGAATCGACAGATGTCACGTGCAACTTTCTAATCCGTACGAGAATTGTATTTCTTCGACATACATGACTTTGTACTTGCAAGGAATGTATGTTTTTGGAAGAGAATTAAAGATATCAATGAGATGTTGTGTATATGTACATGATGTGTGTGCACTATATTTTTTCATCGCTAATTTCTAGACGAAGACGGTGCATGGTCAACAAAGCTCCGCCTCCCATTCGGCAAACAACTCCTTATTTTGTTATTTTTAAAGGACAGTGGGTCATAGTGGCACACGACAACAGGTAACGGAGTGGAAACAATGTTGTTTTTTTGGTTAATATCATTATTTAAGGTTCCTTGCATTTATCCTCCATATATTAGTTTCTCCCTCACACTTCGCCCCCCTTCCATTCTTGCTTTATCGTACAGCATACGTGGCATAGCATACATATTTCATTTGTGCAAAATCATAAGATAGATATTTAATAATGAATAACACTGTGAAATGCAATGAGGACTACGCGTATGTTGTGTTATTATGTTGGGCAATAGATTTCGGCGGTGTAATTTCAAGTAGAAGCAACAGTTCATAATAGTCAACAACAAAATGACAATGGTAGTTTCAACTCCTGTTTCAGGGAGGTTAACAACAAAATATGAAAGAAGGGTGTGTTAAGTCCTTACCTTCCACGTGAACAGTTATCTTGCTCATGCCGACTGGGCTCCGGCAGGTGCCTTCAGTCTGAGATGTCTGGCTGATATCAGTATGTGCACCATCTCCACATCCGTTCTTTAGCTGCAAGGTACTGGCATGGTCTGGGGAATTCCGGGCAGGACGGGGTGTCTTCCCATTCCTCGGTGAGAGAGATTGATGAGTGACATGCCCGGGGGAGCTCTGGGCATGAATCAGCATCATGTGCACTATCTCCGTCAAGGTCGGATGCCTGGCTCTGCTGGTCGGACTCCTCCCCCACAGTCAGTGAGCTGGACTGACTGGGCGGCTGGAGCTCCAAAACAGAGGCAGTATCATGTGCAGCATCTCCATTACTCTGAGTCGTCTGGGATGGACGACTCACCTGGCTAGGCGCTGACTCTGCGTGGACCCAAGCACGAATTACTCGCCTGGGGATATCTTCATCTTCAGAATCCGTCTGATCCTGGTCTGAATCGCTAGAGTCGCCGAACCTCCAGGGTGGTCGGGAGAATCCGTTCCGCAAGTGCCTTTCGCAGTTGTTTGACTCGGTTGGAACAACATCTTCCTCATCCTCCTCTCCAGGACAAATGAATGGTAAGACCTAAAGAAGTCCACCGTACTCACCAATTAAATGCATTTACTACGCAAGTTATTTTACACACATTTCCAGAGGAATAATGTCATGAATGTGATCAAGGTACCACGCATTATAAACTGGTAATCTGCGTGAGGATTATGATTATCATTAAAGGGAAAGTCCCCTGAAGTTGACTTGGTTTCAATAAAAGAAGAAGCATGAAAGAAACATATTAGTTTGAAGGTTTGACAAAAAGGAAATGAAGGTAATGATTTGTTAACACTTTGTTGTGTTGTGTGCTGTTTATATTATTCCATATACATGTATTTCCTTTTTCTGTTTTTGATGAAGGAATAATTGTTTTTTTATAGACATGATAGAGGTATGTGTGTAAGAACGTGTCCCTCGTGACATAATAAAACGCACAGGTCGTATCATGTATACCCTTTTGAGAAAATCGACATTGTCATATAAATTAGTACCCAACAAAATTGGAAGAGCTTCTCGCATGTGAATTCACAAAATTAAAACTTTAAACAATCGTAACTTTCTTATCCTTTGACGGATTTTCATGAAATATTCATGTTTTTTGTTTATGTTTTGCTTTTGATAAAATCAACTTAATTTCAGGGTGGACCTTTGCTGTCATGGATGTGGTAGATTAGAATCATTTGTTATCGTTAAGGTCATTTGCCTCATATCTCGTTAGTAGGCAAAGTTTGGCGCGAAGATGAAAAACCGAAGACAAGTCTATAACCGGACACAATGTGGCGCTAAATATTGACGGCGAAAAAATGAATGGAATCATCCTATAAAGCTAGGAGCCCGCTTTTTGAAGTTTTGTATTATCAACTCAGCGACCAGTCGTTTAACAAACTTTCAGCCGTTAAGCCGTAAAATTTACTAAACCTTTTTCTTCCATTTCAATAAAATCATTATCCCTTTCCTGATATACTCTCGACCTTCCGTTTTCACTTTCATGTTCCCTCTGTCGGTTTTCGTTGTTCTTTCGTTTGATCAAACTCATGTTCCTCTTTATTTTACTAAAGCTCGTTCTTCATTTTTTTTTTAACGAACTCATATTTCCCTATATTCAAGTTCAGAAATGACACGAACATTGCCATTTTGGGGAGGTACACCAACGAAAATACACATTTCAAAACATAAGATTTCCTCGCTATCAATAAAACATATCAACATGATGAATATTAAAGAAAAAATTATCCCTATGTCATATCTGTTACATGATGATGTACATGACTGTATTCCACTCGCATGCACTCTCTCTCTCCCTATCTTCCTCCGCCCCCGGAGCTATCTCTCTCTCCCCTCTCTCTCTCTATATAGTTTATTTTCACTCTCTCCATCGGGTTATTCCCTTTACAACACGTTGTCACATCATTTATCTCCCAACATTATATCTTCACTTTGAGTATTAAAAAAACGTGTTCAACTAATAATGTCATGTTTCTGTACCTTGCTCTTCCTGCTGAAAAGGGTCTGTATTCCTCCCTTAAATGCCGCCTTTCTGCTCCAAGATCGACTACGAGGCGGCTCTTCCTCCGCCTCATGTGTCGACAATCGCGCAACTTTCGATTGTATACAACCCATTGCTGCGCTTATCAAGAATTATCAAGAAAAAAATCCGAAAAATTCAATGAAAGATTTCGAGATAGTTATTGATCAATATAAGACATAAGTCATATAATGTACCATGTACAGTGTTGTTGGTAACCCATGTAGTGCGCATGCGCTTTCACACTACTGTACTACAGCTTGTACGCCAACATCACAATAGGACGTCACAAACAGATGCGCGCTATTTCACGACGTGCGTATAAAGGGCGTGGACCTACTGATTAGCCAGAGGGACCTGGGGGGCATTTCATCAAAGGACTTGTCGGATATTTTATCCGACAAGTTTGCTCTCGGCCAATAAGATGCAAGCATTTCAGTAGCTTATAACAGTTTGTCGGATAAAACGTCCGACAAGTCCTTTGATGAAATGCCCCCCTGGAGGGCGTTTCATGAATATTTTTCGTCTGACAAGCTGCCTTTTCCCGACAGTTATCAAAGTAACAGTCAGAGGCTAGTGCCTCTCAGCCAATCAAAACCGAGGATTTCACTGAAATTTTCAACACTGACCATTTGGTTCATGAAACGCCCTCCCGGAGAGAGGGAGAGAAAGAGAGAGAAAGAGAGAGAGAGAGAGAGAGAGAGAGAGAGAGAGAGAGAGAGGTGAATGAGAGGTGAATGAGAATATGAACGAGAGAGAGAGAGAATGGTGAGATAGAAAGTGTGTCATGTGCACACTCAAACAGACAGACAGACGCACACACACACACACACACACACACACACACACACACATACACACACACACTCAAACACATATACACGTCATACATATCTCAATAAGTATGCATGGAGGCACCACACGGAGGCATCTTTATTCTGAAGGGAGCCTCTTCAAGACGGCACAATTTCGCCATTTCAAAAGAGACTTTGAAGAAGGGGTACTGCCACCTCCGCAAGGAGATCACCTGTTTGGCATCGAAAAACAAATTTTGATAACTTTAAATTTGAATAAACATCTCTATGCGAACGAGCAGCCAAAAACATGTTTCATTCAACGGAAGAAAATAATTTATGATCATGTTTTTCTTTCATTGTCGGCACATGGATATTTTTGTAAGTCTTCTCTGAAAACAATTACGGATATGTCCCCTTCCTCGCCCTCTGGCTACGCAAATTTTCTTCTCTTGACCAGGATTCCCAGGAATATGGAAGAAGTTTCTGTTATGGCGGATTGCGAACTCAATCATCGCTGTTGGCAAACGGCAAAAGGGAAATTCCCACATTTACCTTCGTGATCGCGCACGCGCAGTACACGTTGCTTTTCTCATGCATGCTTACCGGGTCTATCATGTCTCTGACATGTCTGAGATGCATGTTACGGCCCAGTTTCAGTCGTGTAAATACCTACCATTACAAATTAATTACATTTCATTTATTCTACACCTCTCATCATGATCCTAAACGACATTTTATATTTGAACCTGGTGTGTTAGCCACCGGTACGGGGAAAAAACATTGTCGTAATTTTGCTAGTAGTGCCGCTGTAGGAGCTATGGATTTGAAGGCGGTCGTGCGGAAACTGGAGGAATTCGCCCCCACAACTCTGGCTGGGAGTTGGGACAACGTAGGCCTGCTCGTCGAACCCACACCACCTCACCAAGTGTCAACTATGTGCTTGACAAACGATCTCACTGAGGAGGTTTTAGCAGAAGCCGTGCGAATGAAGACAGATTTCATCCTCTCGTACCATCCTCCGATTTTTGCACCTTTGAAGCGACTCACAATGAAGAGTGTGAAAGAGAAGATAATTGTGGGAGCGATTGAGAAGAGGATTGCTGTGTACTCTCCACATACCTCGTACGATGCCGTAGAAGGAGGCGTGAACGACTGGCTGGTCGAGGGGCTTGGAGGTGATTTGTAAAAATATTCGTGGCTTGAGTTTCTAACCGAAAAGATATATGAATATCCCCAAAGATGCACTATACAGTGTGTCCCAGAAAAAAAGAAACCTGTTTTTTTAGGTCGATAACGTAATGATAAAATATCATATTATAATAAAAATAACAGCAATATTGAGAGTAAAGTATCTTCTTTTGTTTGGTACCAAATTCACGATGAATTGTTCACGCATCACTGATTTCAAGCAATTACAAGTGCTCGATGTCAGAAACGTTTTGCACAGAATGATGAATGGTGTTTGCACTACTTCGATGCTTCCTTAAAAATCTTGACCATTTGTCCTGCGTAACTTGATTTTGACAATTATTTTTTAAACACCTGTTGCTCCTCAACGCATGACTCTTATCTATCATGCTAGGTGTCAAATGAAAGAAGAAACACCGTGCTTTCTAATGATGTGTATAATATTCCATGATTTTTTTCAGTCAACTAGAGAAATAACACAGAATCTCGATTTCCTTTTTTCTGGGACACACTGTATATCATATTTCATTATTGCACAGTCCCCTTACAGACAGTGCGTGTAGGCTGGACACTGGGGAAGACACGAGGTGTAATTTTTTCCATGGCAGAGCGCCAGAAAAGCAAAAGAGTGACCCAAAAAATGCTTTTTTGACAAATTAATGTTATTCACTCATCACTTTGTCTTCTGATTCGCAGCTCAAACCACTTTAGAAAATTGATGTGTTATTTAGTTGAAATCATATCTGAGTACGGAGATCATTTGTGACTATAAAGTTCCAATCTTCACTTCTTAAAAATCATAGCTTTATACACATATTCTTCATATCTCAGATATAGATAAATATACTTTTGTTTAAATACATTGACATTTTTAAAGGGAAGGGGCTTCCAAATATTCTTTGAAAAACAATCTGGTAGCCTGGCATCACGCATGCTGAAGAATCATTGAAATTCTGCATCAAGCCTTCCACTTTCCATCTTTACCCGTCTAGAAACTGTTGAATCCCGCCCTCTCGATCCGTGCCTGAATGCGAGCACCCCCTCTGGCGACAACTACAGCATAACTTTGATGAGCTCCAGGGGTGATGTAGCATCAACTCTGCAATCGCTGCCGGCTGCTCACTTTGTCTCATGTACTGCAGCTGAAGGAGGGTAAGCAGGGAAAAAAAATACATGGGACTCGGGCAGTTTCGTCCCTAAAATGCTTAAAAGAGCCGTGGAAAACATTAAAAGAGCCCCCAAAATTCCCATAGATACAATGTAAAATTGTAAAGAAGCCCCCCAAAATGTGGAATTATTTTTTTCCCTGAGGGTAAGCTTACACGGGACAATCCCTTTCACCAGAGTGGTCCTAATAAAAGCTGTCAAGAGCATCCAAGTGTGGTAATGCTCCAAAGTAGCCAAGAGCAGCCCAGGGCCATGTTACATATAGGTTTTCAATTATTGTAACTTACCATCAGTAGTAACTACCATGGCAATGGGTGCCATAATGAAAGCTCATTGGCTGTTGCCATGATAGTTACCATTGATGGTAAGTTACAATAATTGAAAACCTATAAGAAACGTGGCCCAGAGGAACAGAAAACGCACAGTAGACCTTTGCTAAAATTGGTTTTTGTTGAAGTTTTTCTTGCCTTCCTTTTGGCAGCAATACCTGGCGATAACTATATTGACCACAAACTCTTGGTGGCCTCTTGATCTTGGCTGCTCTTTAAAGCTTTTAGTAGGATCTCACCACAAGACCAGTATAAAGTCACTACACATTGTTACTGGTAGTTCATTGCAAACATCCTGTGTAATCCTTTAAACGACATTGCTTTGAATACCAGCTGCATCATCAAGAGTAGTTTGTGCTTCTGCTTCTGCTCGGTACTGTACAAACGCCATAGTGATGTGGCTATCACGTACAGAGTAGTGTGAAGCCTTTGTGTTGAAAATGTATAAGGTATGCCTGTCAACTATTTTACGATCTCACCCCTTTGATTATTCACTTCTCACAGTATCATAAAGAATTCATGATTTAAACATAACTCGATATGCATCAAGGAGCTGTTCTTTCATGTGAAATCTTATTCCCTTAGTGGTTTCCAGATCAGCTGTTCCTGCAGAGAATCTGACCTTGGACAAGTGGTGTCATCCGTCCAAGATGTTGACAGTGTCAACAGGAGCTCTCTGAGAATCACACAGCTCATGAAGGTATGCAGGAGTATGGGTCAGTGTCTATGCTTATGTTCAGAAGCTTCACGTTACTGGACTTGTTATTGTTGATTTACACACTAAACAGGCCTTCAATCTTGGATCTTTGGGCTGGAGTAAGAGGACTCAAATAACAAACCTCTTTCAAATTGCCCAGTTTATCTCATTCCATTATTCACCTTGTACAGCGTAAACCAATATTTTTGCAGATGATGATGTGTAAGACGATTTTTCATTAGAAAATCCACTCAAGACCATGCAGCAAAAAGTTCATGTCTAGATGAAATTACATCGCTAAAGTGATTCATACAATATGCTGAAATAAATCCCTTATGGAGATAACAGCTCATAGTATGATTTCATTGATTTCCTCAATCAATGAAATAAATAATTGAATAGTTAAATCAATAATTGAATCAATAAAATATATAATAACTACCACTACTGAAACTTGCATGTTCTATCATAAAGAGCAATGAACTTTGAGTAACTTTTGATTAATATTAAACCAAAACAAAAAATTAAACCATATAATGAGGTTCCTTGTTTCTCTTTCTTATCCCTGTTTGCAGGCACCCATGGTGAATACAGGGGTGGGTAGGATAGCGACTCTGAGACAGCCTGCACCAGTGGCCGCCATGGTGGAGAGGATCAAAGCACATCTCAAGCTCAGCCACGTCCAAGTCGCTCTCGGCAGCGGCAAGACGACAGGTGAGACATCTCTTTGAGAGAGCTCTGTGGTGAAGTGGTGAGAGCGCTCACTCATGACGTTAGAGATCCTTGATTCACACCCCCACTCCCCCCCCCCCACACACACTTTTTGAACACCCCTCAAAATAAGGTTTTGCGTACACTTGCCATGCTCCAAGTCTTGTTGGGACTGAATTGCATGGAAGAGAACTCTGTGGTAAAGTCTGGATAGCTTCAGTAGCTCCCCTTAGGCCACCGCAGACGACATGATTTTTCCATGATCTGCAGTCATAAGAGCCTATGCCTGGAAATGTGATGTTCCCAACTTGCACAAATCAGATGACCGACTCCTGCGATGAAACAAGTGGCAGAGTCCTACGAGTGATTGAAACGTGTCAACTTTTGCGGCCTTTACACAAAGGATCCAGGATTAACCACCCCCTCCCCTCTTTCCTCCCACCCAAATTGTTGACCACTCCTCAAAGAGGGACAAGCTGTTGTGTACAAACTTGCCCCTCTTAGGCAAGTACTTTAATTGGGTACGGAGTACTTGGCAAATCTTCTTTTGCAGCTCAAAATCTGTTTATAATGGAGGCAACATCTAAACTACTTCTAACTGGCTGAAATAAGGGTCACGCAAGACCCATTTACCAGTGTTACCATGACCAGTGTTATTAGCATGGGACAGTTGAAGTTTCACGCAAATGCAATCTTGGGTCAGTGGTTTACACTGGTTCTAAAGTGGGTATCTCACTGGTCTGGAGACTAGTTCGTGACCTGTTGGAGACCTGGGCTATGTTGCATAAAACTTGTCATTAATGGTAACCCTGCCATCAATGGTAACTACATGTACTATGGTAATACCTCCTGCAGCCAATCAAATTCAAGGTATCCATAGAAGTTTCCATTGATGGTAACTTTTATGCTATGGGGCCCTAGTCTCTGTGACTTCTTCTTAGCTGCTCTGTTAACCCTTACATTACCAGGCCTTGAAAACCCCATTGGCTAATTACACATTTCCATTCCTATGGACAGCAATGAGAGAGTTGAAGGTAGAGTAGTAAATAAGCTGTTTGTGCAGTACCAGTATTTGTAAAGAGAAAACACATCTTTTCTTTTTTCAGACACACCCATTTCCACAGTGGCTATTTGTGCTGGTTCGGGGGCCAGCGTCCTGAAGAACGTCAAGGCCGATCTATTCCTGACTGGAGAGATGTCCCACCACGACATCCTGGCCGCAGTTGCTGTGGGAACCACCGTGGTTGTATGTAACCATAGCAACACGGAGAGGGGCTTTCTGCATGTGCTGCAGACCAGATTAATGGGGATGTTTGAGGGCAAGGTGAATGTGTTTGTGTCGAAGGTAGATCAAGACCCCCTCCAAGTCTTCTGAAAATCTGATATGGAATTTTTTTTTCTACATGAGTGGAAAGTGATTTTCCATGTGATTGTTAAGGACAAAGGACATATGTTACCAGTATCTTATCTCATTTTTTATTTTTCTTTTTGCTGTTATGAGTTCCTAAAAAACCTATATCAAATTGCCAATATCGATAAAAAGAGGGACAGAATGACATGTTTATCTATGTAAACTTTGGAAGTATGAATTTATCCTTCCCCTGGTTGGTAGCATCATATATGCTGCATATCCTTTCGAGAACTGGAACATGGATGATAAGAAACGCAAATGAAATAGGAGTCACATCTGAAAAGTGCACTCTGTTTTCATAACAACAGGTCGCAAATGTGCATTTTCTCTCTTTGTGGTGATTACCTGTAAATCATTAGTTTGTGAACTGCTAGAGTCTCTCTGTTATGATTGCTAGAAAGGCACGGCAGGTTCAAACGATGCAGTAGTTGCTGCAGAAACTGAGCGGGACTACCAGTATAGAAATTAACCTGACTTGACTTGAAGGCTTGTGTTGGCCATACTTACTCGTTAGTGCACAACTGCCTCTTTAAACATCATACTGTACTTGGCAAGCTACTAGAAATGTGCTTGAAACAGGTTATACTGCATTATATTCCACATACAAAGAATGTTGCTATATGATTGGTCAAGAGTTGATCACGTGGTAAAGCGTAGTTTTGTCCATCTGATCACCTGAGAAGAAAAGTTCGTTACAGTCTTGGTGATAGTACTTTTTGGTTTCGCTGATTTCTTCACTCCTCACAGTCCTAACGCGTGATCAATATTTTGAATACGTGCGAAATAAAAGTGCGTTACACTCGGACTTTCAGTAGCTCCTACTAACGCGTCCTAATGCACGTCCTACACGCGTGTTCCCCATGGCAGCTGCTCGGGGTTAGGTAGAGAAGTAAACATTACTTTTGGACGTCAAATTGTCATTTTTGGTATAGAAACTTGGTTTCAGATGTGGAATATAAAGCAAATAATCAACTTTTGGTTTCAGGTAATGAGAGGAACTTATCACTTCCTCGGTGATCTGAATGTATACGCTATCTTTCCTCAGCTGCGCTTCGGAAAGATAGCTACATCTAGATTGCCTCGGAAGTGATAGTTCGTCCCATCACCATCACCAACGTTGATTATTTGCTTACTAACGCAGCTCAGCATTTGGTTTGTATTCCTTGCCTGGAAAAAATACACTCCAGAGCAAATTTTATGAAAGGTGATGGTGATGTGTGATTTCAGAATTGTATATGCTTGTTGTACAATGATTAGTCCCAGCAAAATATAGAGCCGGTTTCATTTCTGGTTAGAACTTAGGTTACACAACATCTTCTGGAGTCCTTGCATGGAAAACATGAACAAAGGTACAATAGTTGGGACACATGCATAACAAATGCAGTAATGCCCAGAGATGATCAAGGTAACTTGAATATCTCAGTGCTAATAAAAACTAATACAAACTAATACAAACTAGGAAAAAGAAAGACCTACTTTTTTCATATCATTTGTTTGCTTCCAATAATGCCCAGGCTCCTTAGAAGAGCAACCATTGAGACTGAAAGGACTACCCTGGGTAAAACAAATCTTGACATGAAAGGATGAAGTCATAATTATTGATTTGAAATGTATCTTGAATGTTAGTAAGAATAGTAGAAATGATGACTGTAAATGTAACATATCATTAAAATCATCTTCACTGCATAACAATTATTATTTAATCATCCTTTACTTTTAGGCTTATGCTTGATTTGTATCTGTGCATGTGTTTGTGTGTGTGTGTTGGAGTTTATGTGTGTGTGTGTGTTTGTGTGTGTGTGTGTGTGTGTGGGGGGGGGGTTATGTGGGTTCTTGTGTGTGTGTGTGTGAGAATGTGAGAGAAAGGGTGTGTATAAATGAATGGTGACTTTAAAGTTTTGTGTGTGTAGTTGAAGTGACAATGTGTGAAAATTGATGTGTGTGTGTGTGTGTGTGGGGGGGGGGGCGGGGGCGGGGGGTAATGGTTTTGTGAAAGTAGGGAGGTGTGAACACTGACAATTAGCAAGTTTATTTGTGGATGTGGGTAAAGTGTGGGCGTGTGTTGGGTATGTGCACCTGTTTGTATGATAAAGTAATTGGTAGGTAGGCTGAAGTTGTTCTAAGTGTTGGATGTGATATGTGTATTTGATGGGATTTGCAGCTGTTGTTTACAAGAGTTGTATTTTATATTGATGATAAGCTTAATAAATATGCATGCATTAACGGTTCCTTATTCACTGGTAATGAAGGTGATTTACATCTTATTGATTTAAAGATACAAATTGAGTGTGTACAAATGGAAACCCTGTGATAAACATCTCCCCGTCCCTTCTTTCTCCATTCTTCATCTTACCCCGGCTATCTCCCCCTCCATCCCGGGCCTCCATCCTTCTCTTAACCTTTTTAACGACCCTTTCACTCTCACCATCTTTATTTGTTTTCCTCTTTTGTCACTTTCATTAGCCTTTCTCCCACATCTCTCTCTCTCTCTCTGGCTGCCTCTCTCTCTCTCTTTATTTCCCCTTTTCCCCTTCCCTCCTCTCTCGATCTTCTTCCGACCACTTACTTCTTATCTCATTTTCAGGTTTATAAGGTGAGATGGAAAAAAAAACACCCTGATGTAATAGCAATTTATTGATAATAAAGAGGGACAAAAGTAAGACTAAATTTACGAATGATGTGTCGATTACGACAGAGCATCTAATAATGATAAATATAGAAAGAAAATTCCGACGAAAGAGGTGATCTGTCGATTGCAACAGGTCACGATTCAGGCTGTGTAGTGTCCACTGAAAAATGAAGAGATCAGTGAAGTAATATCACACGAGCATTATTACGACTGTTTCTACCGTAGAGGGCGACAGTAAAAAGCCGGTAGTGAACGGAATCGACAAAGAAACTGATCAAGGACAAGGTAAGAACTAGACTTAGCCATTATTGAAACTTGTATAAAACATAATCCTCATGAAAAGTCAATTTGGAATGTACATGTATTAGATACGAAGTGACATGTAATTTACGAAGCTACATACGAGGTTTTAGGCTAGGCTAGATTAGTCTGGGAGGAGCTGCAGAATCGGACTAGATAACATTGTCCCATATATAGAGAATAATGTTGTAGTATAGGCAAATGCAACTGACCCTAGCTTGACTTGACTCGGTTTCTTACTGCTAGGTTTACTCGAACGAAACATCATAATCTGTTAGTGTTAGGTCGTTGGATCCGCTGAGATTGCATTTGTTTAACTGTGTGGCTATGTCAAGCATGTCATTTTGATAAAAGAACGCTCATATTGAGACTGTTATCCCTGTCGAGTGTGACAGAATAGGCTGGACAAATACTGTCAGGAGTAATATTAAAAATCATGATCTTGTTTATGAGCCTTTATAGGCTATACATCTTTTACAAACGATCCTGACCCACATACATGTATTTTAACATGATAAGTCAAGGAAACTGCACAACCTTCTGTGATTGCAATCTACGATCGATGAACAGGTGATGTCCTACAGTCATCTTTGGAATAAAGTAAGCATCAAACTTCCTCTGGTTCTTCATGCATCAGCTAACCAGGCAGTATGATTAGCTCCAAATTCCACAGACTATTTGTGTGATTGCATAGTCATGCTAAAAAAAATGGAAGAATATAATTTTCAGAAAATCTAAGAAATTGTTAAAAAATAACAAAACTAAAATTTTGTTCCATTTCTAGTAGTCTGTAGCTGTAGCCTTCATGATTTTGAGTTTGCAGACTCTTTTATGATTGATATGCCTTGATTCTTAAAAGTAAGCGTCAATAAGGGTGAAGCGTTTTGGAAGCGCATTTTCATTTATGGCTTGTATTGCTTACACGACTTTAGTGATGTATCCTTTGCTTAAACATGCAATGTCGTTTTGCTCACAGCGCGTTGTGCCATCTTAATATTGCAGCGGGGTATGAGAAAGAAGCAGACACCACATTCATCTTTTTATTTTCATTTTGATTATCTTGTTATGACAGCTGTGTGCATAAAGCAGACGTCCTGTGCAGTGGTGCTCCCTGTGGTATGTTGTTTGTACATTCACACTGGTGTGCCATCTCAGCTGATATCCCATCATGATATTAGAGTACGGCCTCCTGGGCACCAGTGCTGTGGCCACAGGAATCTTCTCATTTCTCTGGCACAAGAAAGCACAGACACTTGCAGAAGTAAAGGTGAGAGAAAGCAACACCACTCGGCATTAATTGTGACCTGTCATCATTGATCACATAGACTTCAGAGATGCCACCTTTTGCCCCCCCCCTTCCTCTTTCACCTTAGAGTGTACTTAAAACAGTGAAACCATTGTTTTTGTGAGGCAAAAGTCATATTTTGTGCTAAGAATACCAATCTCCATGGTAAATACCCCAGAGTATCCCTTTAAAAAAAAACATTGAACCTTCTCTTAATTGAATTAAACCTTTGCAAATGCATTTTCTTAAATTAAACATTAAAAAAATCCCCTCCAGGATGTTCTTGTCATATTGTGAAGTAAAGATTGCAAACAAAAATTGAAAAGTAAAATACAAATCTCAATGGTAAATTCACCAGAGTATCCCAAAGGAAAAGTGTTTTTCTTGAAACAACAAATACTATATGAATTTGACATACCTCACAATACTGTTATGAATGAAATTACACATATGCAAAGGCGTTTTCTTCAATTGGAAAACACTTTAAAAATATTTTACCTCTAGGATGCTCCTGTCTTTGAATTAAGCCAAGATCCTAAAGATCTCTTGTAGACACACCATATCAAAGCATCACTGTGAAAAAGCTTTCTATTATACATAATTTTTGTATGAGGTCTATCTTTCTTTTTTCTTTTTACTTTTACCAGCATTGATGCATTTTTGCACAAAATGATACATACACATCACATACAACAATCATTTATATGGCAGTCAAACGTCTAACCAAAGTGAATATCCTGTACAGGATGCCCTAGTCCATAACTTCAGTATTTTCTTTTCTCTCTAGCCTTTAATTAACTCTTAGTTTTACACAAATGATACACACATGCATACCACACACAGCAGTATGTGTCAGTTAAACGTCTAACCAAACTGAATGTCCCAAACAGGATGCTCCAGTCATTGACATCAATCAAGACCTGCACGGTCTGCTGGACACGGCGCCCAACCAGAGCATCCCCTATGCAATCATCGAGGGCAATGTGAAGGCGTCCACTGAGCAGACCGTCAAGAGCGAGTATGTGGTGGGCATGGTGGGCGTCATCCAGACTCTGCTGTGCAGGGAACATAAGACGGAGTGGAGCAAGTCTACCAGATTATGGTAATGATGCATCACACGTCCACATACTACCAGCACACTGTTTATGCCAATGGTCTTTGTATTTGAATATCACATGTTCAAGATGAGACATACTTAGTAGAAAACGTCTTCTGTAGGAAACAGGGGACGTATTCTGAAAGTGAACTTAGGAAAACAATTATTGTATCTCAGGGACTAGGGAAAATTTTATCTTTTGGTATTCCGAAAAGCCAACTTACAATAAAAGATAACATTTTTATTCAAATGAGCTAGAGATATCATTTTTATGTAAATGAGCCTCCGAGATAAAATTTTTATGCAAATGAGCTAAATCGGTATTCTGAAACACACTTAGGAAAAAAAGTTATGATAAAAGATAAAACTACTCCCAAGCAATTTCTCCAGACGTACATGCCTTGGCCCATAGCATTATGTGCAAACATAATTCACGCATTCAACTTTTTGCACATGGGCACATCAAATACAATAAGGTGCCCTAATAGACATTGATACGCAATGTCCCTTTCAGTTTCATGACATCACATATTCAGCTTGATGGTGTTAATGTATGCAAAAGTCATGAGAGGACGTTTATTACTGGCTGCCTCTGGGATAGAAGCGCAGGGCGTGCGCTCATTAATATTGGTTAAAATCTTCCTAAAATATTTTTTTGAATACCAAAGATAAAATATTTTAAGGACATTGTATCTTAGGGGAGATAAATTTTTTATCTCTGGATTTTCAGAATACCCCCCCCCCCCAAAGCTGTGCTTTATTGATTCTCTCACTGAATGGTCTTGTCTAGTCTAAGTTTGAGGAAAAATGCAAATGATACGTTGTGGACAGTAATCACAGTGGGGGAGAGAGTTCACTGGCATTACCTTCAAAAAGGACTTTCTGCTTGGGGTGGATGATGTAATATGGATGCCATTATGATATGCCAAGTAGGTGTGAGTTCTAATTATAGTGTTTTTAACATAACACTCATGTTGCTTTCTTAAAAATGTTCCCTCCAAACTAGGTATGATACGACCCGTGTGATCAGAAACACTACCAGGACTGTGCCTTTTGAAGTCACCCGCAACCACATGGGTGTCGGTGTGGAGGATGCATTACTAGCCAGTGGGCTAGAGCTGGAGACTATCCACGATAAGTTTTACCCTTACAACACCTCGCTGGGCAACAACCTCCTCAGCTGGGCGAGCGGTGAGAAGACCAAAGGCTTCCAGGAGATTGAGCGCATGCTGCCAGAGGGGGCGCTGCTCACCGGGGTCGGGGAGCTGGCTATTGTTAATGGGAAGGTCACGCTGCGGCCGCCCACGTCGGGGCTGGAGTACATCCTCTCGCTGTCAGGACAATCAGGGATCATCCGCGGGCTACGCTCAAAGCTGCGCTGGTGGAAACTGCTAGTGGTACTGTGCGGGTCGGCCACCGCCGCGGTGCTCTGCTTCATGATGTGGAAGTGGTTCAAGCGCTACCAGGAGCAGAGGAACTACGACGCCTACGTGCAGCGCGTCATCCAGCAGCGGGCCGAGCAGGCCGAGGGGTCCAACGTGGACGAGCTCGGGGCAAGGTTTCAGGAGGTGGAGTCGTGCGCCATCTGCCTCGCACGGCCCAGGGACTGCGTGCTGCTGAATTGCGGACATGTTTGCGCCTGCTCGGAATGTGCAATGATCCTTCAGCCACCTCAGTGCCCTATATGTAGGGATAGAATAGCTCGGATTGTACCGCTTTATCATGCATGATACTCTATAATGTTATCCACCACACGTTTCTATATGTAGAGACAGAATAACTAAAACTGTGTTGCTGTACAATGTACGATAGGGCTAGCCACCTCAGTGACCTATATGCAGGGACTGGATAGCTCGGGTTGTACCACTACATCATGTATGATACTCTGTAGTGTTATCCACCACAGTGTTCTATATGAACAGACAGGAAAGCTCGGATTGTACCGCTGTATCATGCCTGATAGGGCTAGCCTTCTCAGTGACCTATATGCAGTTACCGGATAGCTCAAGTTATAGCGCTGTATCATGCATGATAGTATTATCCGCTGTAGCGCCCTCTATGCAGGGACAGGATACCGGTAGCTTGAATTATACCGCTATATCATGCATGGTACTCTACAGTGCTAGGCTCCATAGGTTTCAATATGTACGGGCAGGAATGCTTTATCATGCATAATAGTGCTAGCCTCCTCCATGCACACCATGAATATTCAGGTATGTATGGGCAGGAATGCTTTATCATGCATAATAGTGCTAGCCTCCTCCATGCACAGCATGAATATTCAGGTATGTATGGGCAGGAATGCTTTATCATGCATAATAGTGCTAGCCTCCTCCATGCACAGCATGAATATTCAGGTATGTATGGGCAGGAATGCTTTATCATGCATAATAGTGCTAGCCTCCTCCATGCACATCATGAATATTCAGGTATGTATGGGCAGGAATGCTTTATCATGCATAATAGTGCTAGCCTCCTCCATGCACAGCATGAATATTCAGGTATGTATGGGCAGGAATGCTTTATCATGCATAATAGTGCTAGCCTCCTCCATGCACAACATGAATATTCATGGACACAGTAGCTTGGATTGTACCACATTGTCATGCATGATCCTCTAATGTGTTATCCACGACAGTTCCAAATATGGCAGGAACAGTATACCCCAAGCTCGGATTGTGTCACCTCATCACACATGATACTCTACAGTATTTGAATCCATCATGGACTCTTCGTGTGTCAGGTGAAACTTTACTCTAAAGGATTGTAGTGTATTATGCTGAAACGCATCCGTGGCACATGTAAGGTTATTGGAACACAATACATGTGCCATATATTTCTGAATAGAAATATTACAGAAAGTGTGTTGCTGGAGGTGTACAGAGTACCAACTTATTTGATAAAGTGGTGGATTTTTCATTGTGTAATTGCAATCCTCAATGCTCTCATGAACAACTTCACTTGACCATGAGTGTCACATACTACACAGTGTACTGCTTGTGGATTTGTCCTAATCTGAGTGCGGAGTGCATGAAAACAGAAATGCCTAGCACTGTACACACAGTCCGATCCTGTTATAACAATTATAACAAGGTAAATGGGACCCACAAGTATCTTGTTAAAAAAGGAAATCTTGTTACACCAATCATTGAGCACAGAGATGTTTACGTGCATTGTTTGAAATTGAGACTGCAAGAATTGTCTAAATATAAAAAAAATGTTGATTTGCCTGTGCTGCCTTATAACAGGAGAAAGCTGTGTAAAATGACATAGATTTCAGCATTTGTGAGCAAGATTTGTAGACATTGATAACATTTTTCGCCAAAATTCTCCTTTGAGTGTGCTCCTATTTGGTTGTATGTTTGCTTCCCTGTAACTCACTGAGAAAGATTGTAATGATTCTATTGAATTTGATTGCGAATTTAGCCTATCAAATTACATTACATGTATTTGTATCTATACTTCATTTTGTTTTATTCATGTTTGGTAGATAAAATGGGGGAGCTAGTTTTGTACTAGTAGTCTTTGAAATTGTACAACTCCAGCAATTTTTCCTGAAATGTTCTTGGAATGAGTATATATAATTCTTTTGTGCATGTTGACTTTGTCTAAGCCCAACATGTTAAGCTGAGCACCTGTTGTTTTAAAAAAGTTTTACAAATCATCAAAGTGAAGGGGAGTCCATTGATTGTACAGTGATTTAGTCATTGTTGTATACTGCCAGGGTGATCACCAGAAAATCGTTTACACGTGGCTCAAAAGGGCAGAATGTCACTTTTTGTCAGATATCTGTGCTGGACACGTGGTACACAACTATGGATGGCGTGGCTCAAAGAAAGCAAAAACAATAAGACGTATAATAATACACGTGGCTCACAATAACTTTCTGGACCTGGCACGTGGTGTTTGCGCAGCGTGTTTTCTACACTGGGACCACCCTGTATACCACACGGCTGCAGTGCTTTTAAAAGTACTGTAATGTCTGCACTTATTACAAATTAAGTGTCTTCTTCAATTAAAAATGCACATGACAAGATTGCAGGCATGATTGATTTGCCATATTAACTATTCCAGTGCCAGATAAAATGCTACTTTATGGGATTTGTATGTATTGCTGGTGAAAACTAACACCTGTGGTACACAGAGAGATAATGTTCATTCAAAGAGCAATGCAACCCTGATACTACAGTAAGGTGAATTGAATGAAAATTAAAGAGAGAGGCAAAAAATTAACAAAAGTCAGTGAGTTAGACATATGTTAAAGGAAACATTGTTTGTGGTTGAAAATCGTAACTAAGTTCTAGCACTGAATCCTATGAAAAATGAAACCTTCATGGGCAACTTCTTTGGAGTGCAATGACACACTTGCCAAATATCCCTCTGTTTTTGTATCCCATGCATAAACAAAACAATGCGTAGTCCATTTTTATCCATCGCAGTTTGTCTGTTTCTCTTTCTTTTCAACTTTGATGAAATTAAACTTTCCAGCAGGATTGCAATTCCCTTAAACATTCATGTGCATGTATTTCAGCCTTGTTTATTCTAAATTCAAAGAAGACCAGGTGCCTCACCCATCAACATGTTAGGATTGGCCCTCAAAATGTATGTGCAATAATGTTTAACATCTGCTTGAACTTAGGAAATGTTTGTAAAATGTTGTTGGACAGACATGTACACAAGCACATGTACTTTACACTGTCCTTATACTGTGAGCAGAGAAGTGAAGTAACGAATACACTGTGCATGCATCACATTTGATGTTAATTAGAACAAAATCTTGGGTGCATTATTTCAAAAGGGTACAAATTTAATTCACTAAGTTTCATCTAATTGGAAGATTAGACTATGAAAATGGTATTTTTTACTCAATCAAGTGATTTATCTGTTGTAGGCAAGCTTTTGCTAACTGGATCTGTTTGCTTCTTCAGACGTCTGATGAGTTGATGTACTTCTCATCGTAGATGGAGCTGTTGCAGTAAAAAGAGCATTTTCATAGGGTATTAAACCTGCCTAACTTTACGAAACCGTGTACTGAGTAAGCCTATGGAGAATTGGATGTACACTTATACATTTTCTAATTGGAATGAGCTTGCGTAATACAAATCAAGACTTAATGAGCGCCTTCAGTCAAAGGAGAGGTTTGTGTGTTGGGTAGCTGCAAATATCAGAATGGATTACTAATGTCATGACCCCGATGTTTATTTATTAACAGATCTCTTGTTTTGATCCGACATCATATATTATTTCTAGCCGCAACATGTATTCTCCATTTACTTGAATATTTCTGAGATTTATTCCTCTTTTATTGTACAGGTAACTAAATTTCATTAGCCTTTTACAAATAGAAATGCATTTGAATTACTGGTATTACATATTGCAATTGTTTACTGTAGCTCTCTATGATTAAATATGCCTAGGAACCAAAGTATATAACTATTCTTTGTATGATTTTTTGTTCACCGTTTTATTGAATACTGTATCTAACACATTGATTTAGTGTTCTTAATTACGAGGTAGAAAATGTGTCAAAAGCAAATTATGTTAATTGGAAAATTGTGTGTGACTTGAAAGCAATGTTTTTATATTTGTTGCTTGTATTGGTATACAAGATAAAGGTCAACTTTTGTTTAAATAACGTCCTTGAGATGAATAAATGAATTGGTCAGTTATGTTGTCAGTTTGTTATATCAGGGCTTGCCATCAATATTAGACATTACAGAAATGTAAATGTTGTGGGCCAATAAAAGTACTTTGATCGAACAGTTGGTTATAATTAGTGTTCTATATAACAAGAATATACTGTTCAGGTATAAATGCGTTGATTTTCATAGCAAGCAGTTGTTTAAGATACACTCTGTACTCAGTCTTTGAGTGTTGGTAATATTTTGGGGAAAATGCAGGGAAATTCCACCCTGTAAATATGCAATATAAACATGAAATTTATAGTTTTTTATGGTTCATCTCTTGCATTTATTAATTCTCTGTAGTAAAATTCAGTTGTGGTAATTCAGGGACAATGGAAAATAAGGACCAATCTGTTTGTAATGATTTGGAGGTTACAAGGAAGAATCTTCCTTGAGTGGTCTTGTGTTGTTCAACACATGGAGCAACAGGCATTGGTACTTTATTCACTGTATTTGCCAAATACCAAAATAGCATTGTGGAGCTTTTTTTAGAGGATTATGCGTGTGTTACTGATGCAGATATGTAAAAAACGACAAAAAGAATGCTGAACAATTTGAGGTAAACGTTCTTTAAACACCACATGTGTAAGTCATTTAGCATTCCTTCCAAATGACCATTGCTGGGCATTTAGATTTGAATGCACTCGAAAGGTTTTTATATCTTTACAGAAAATTTTGAGGTGTGATATGAAAAAGTAAAACTGTGGCAGAGGCAGTTCACCATTGCCTTGACCTGATGTTATTAAGAGACTGCAGAGAGGAGAAATAATAGGTACAACCCACTTGGATAAACAAGTGAATGTACTGAATTAAAACAAAAATATCTGATGGACATATTTGAGCTATGATATAAAAAGGAAAAATTGGAAGAGATGGTCCTTCTATATCTTGGACTCATGATATGAAGGGACTGTCAAGTGGAGGAATGATTGGTGCAACCCATTTGACAGAAAACAAAGTTGAATAAAATGCTCTTTTCATGACAGCAGCTGCGCTGTGTAGCGCCACCTAGAGAAGATGATGGTCTACCATCTTAATTGACATGAAGTTGGTGATGGCTTTACTGAAATAATGTTCCAAAAACATTCATTGCCCATGATTTGGTTGCAGGGTGAAATAAAGAACTTGTACAAGTTTGGAACTTCTCAGGGGTCATGTAAAAGCCTACAATATGTACACTGATATTCACAACTACTGGAGTGAAAGGAAAATGCTAATACATGTATGTCGTATCACTTTAGTATGATTACAGTTATATCATCTGTATTGATATGATTAAATGAAGAGAATTGATCTCTTTATGATGATGGAATTTAAATCAAGTGTGTTGAATATGTGATCTATTCTAAGATAGCTGTCATAGAGTTTCTTTGTAACTGTGTTATTTCCTTTAAAACAAAGCTGTGATGCATCTTAGTTTGAACACAAAACAACCAAGATTGTGCACATTGTATTATCATTATTTCCATCAAATACTCTCTTATATCTGTCTAGATTTTCCATTAACCTTTACCAATATAGTTATACCCAATTTCGTTTCGTCTTTTTAAATCAAATTGTCCTATCATGGTGATTTATGTAAAGAATTGGTTTTACAAGTTTAATTGGAAATAATCTATTTAACTTCAATCTTTTTTATTGTTGTTTTGCACACTGATGAAGCAGTAACTCAAAAGAAATAATTTAATATGTTTTCATTTTTAATATTTCAATCATTCAGAAACATATTTTTGAATCAATCACAGGGTCTGCAAAAGCAGTTACAAAGTAAATTACAAGAGGAATACAAAACTCATCTTAAATATGATTTAAACTTGCTAATGTACTCCTTTGAATGAATGATATACAGCTAGCCTATGAGCTTTGCAAATGAATATATCAGCATTTAGTGATACACTGTACCCAAGAACAACAATGTACCAACAGAGTCCATACAATCAAAGAGCCAATACCGGACCCCCCCCCCCCCCCCCCAACTTCCCAAATCTTTCCCAATGTATGATGGACAACAAAAAATGGTAGCACATTAATTCTAAAACTTGTTGCAAAGAAATTTGTAAGCTTTGTATATACATGTTTAATGGCATGAAGTACTGAATGATGGAACTGACCAATGGTTGCAATACAAATTGTATAATGTGCATAGTCCATACAAGTAGTTTAAACTCAAATTAATACATACAAAGATGCACTCCAATGGTCCACCATTACATCAATTTAAGCAACAGCACATTATCATAATGTCAACTTGTTACTCTACCAAAGCATAAAAAATACTTTTCTTCCTTTTGCGTTCAGTGTAATTCCTTACACACTGTATACACCTCCCCTGTTTTACTTCCTACAGTTTGACTAAAGTTACGTTTTGGCAGCCATTTAAACTTTGCCAAAAAAGTATTTATGATATACTGTCATAAGATATAAATAAAATATCCAACAACCCAACAGTGCTAACAACACTATGATATTCAAATGTTTTCATTCTTCCAGAATATTTTGAGCATGTTGATACAACATAACCATCATTAGCTGCATTTCAATCTAGCCAGGTGTAGTCCAACCTATCCGTTTGATAAATGTTGTACCTAAATCAACATTAGAATTCATGAGTAGAACATACTTGTTTACTCAGAGCACATATTGTTCATATTCACAAAGATGACAACAACATTATGTTATTCACTTGTCTACATTCTTCCAGAATATGTCTAGCATATTTATACAACAACATCATCTATTCATAAGCTTAATTCGCAATCTAGCCATGTGCAGTCTAATGAATCTGTTGGTAAATGTACCCAAATCAATGTCAGAATTCATGAGTAGGACAAATTTGTTTAGTTAGAGCACATACACTACTCTGTAATCTAACTAGCAGTGGCTTATGGTGGACACATTTCCACAAACCTCCACACTGTCGGCCATTGTCCAAAATTTGTTACTGGTTTGGTTTACTCCAAAGAAAAAGAACTCAATATTTTTGCAATGAGACAATACATTATTGTATTCCTGGCACTCTCCATACTCTCTGTTATTGCACAAAACATAACACACTCATTCCATTGAGGACTCATGAATATTAATAGCAATGATTGGTCCCAAAAGTATCGTGCCATTGTAATAAGCCTGGTTGTAATATCATTGCTCAGCAAACAGATGTAGGTTTAAGTCCCCATCTGGTCTTTTCTGTCTCTACTAATCTTTAAAACATATTGATTAATCAATCTTATTATTACAGAGTACCAGTAAAACAAAAATTATTTTTAACAAGTTGTCTATTGAAAGAAAAAGTCTGTACAAATGGACTTCCGACTTGAAAATATCACATAAAATAACCAATCAATGGTCACCAAATTGAGTTTAGATCAGTGATATAATCCCAATATACTGTGAACATGAAGCCAGCTTGCATATATAGTTTTGACGAAGATATCTAAATTACATGAATAAGATATAAGTTAATTACTAGCAGTGAATTATATTCCTTGGTAAAAACTTAAATAAATGGTTGAAGAAAAAGACTGCCGATTACAGATTATTTCTTCTACATGTGTACCACAAAGTCTACAATCTCAACTACACTTTGACTATTACAAAGTGTGATGCAACCATAGGAATTTTGTGATCACATTCCTAGTGTATTAAAAGTACTGGTATAACCTCATGTACACTCCAGCTCAAAGGAATTGGCATAGGGAAAGGGAAGACAGGGAAGGAGCCACAGTTTTAAACCACGTTATATTTTGTCCAGTTCAGCATGAAACATGATGTTTTTTAGGCTAAAACATGTTTCATGCTGAACTGGACAAAATATACTGCGGTTCAAATCTACGGCTCATTCCCTATCCCTATGCCAATTCCTTTGAGCTGGAGTGTAAATGCCAGTAACAGCTTTGTCCAGGATCCGACAATGCACTTCTTTACACAAACACACACAAAGGAAAAGATCATGGGCAAAATTGAATGTGCCATCACCTAGATTCATGCTTTCACCTCAAAAGTGGTATCCTTTCAAGAATTTGTGAAGACACCAGTTCACAGCATAGACCATGCATGCATTACACAAACTCATCATTCCTTCCTTTACAAGTTCTGATGGAGAAATTCATGGCACACACTATTTTCCGTACTCTTTGATTTCCTTCTTAAAGGCATGATTGATGTGTGCAGCCATAATTTGGTGCTTCAAACTGTTTTACTGTTCATGATTGTAAGTTTCTGATGACAGCTTATTTTCCAAATGTCCCTCTGAAGTTCATCCTGATGGTGTCAGTGCTCTGGAGGCTGTTTCTCTGCGTCTGTCTCTATGATGACCCTCTCAACTTCATCAATGTCAATGCCCTTTTCTAGGATGGCTCCCTGAAAGAAACCATACAAAATAGACACACAGGTAACACATCTGTCATTGTAATCAAATACAGACTGCTCACAAATAAGTCTGTTTTTTGTTTTTGGACCAATACAAGAACAAAACTTCACCCAAGTGAATTTTTGCAACCAAAAACAAAATCATTGCATTAGATAATTTAAACTCAATATCATTTTCTTCAAGCTGTTCAAGTTTCACAGAAATTTAATCTTAAAAGAACATCAACAATTCAAAGAATTAATTGAAGTTTCGCTACTTGAATTGGCCATTGTTACTGGTAGTATCTGGGGCACAATAATGATAATGGTATGTATGACTTCAGTCTTTACCATTTTTATCCCAAAATAAATGGTGATAACCTTTATCTCATCACACACATACCTTCACACAGGCCTGGTATTTCTTGAAAAGCTCCCCGCAGACGTCTGTTGAATCGCCCTTGAGAAACTTCTCGCTGAACCAGGAGTTGAAACAGGCATCGTAGGCATGCTTGAGCTCTGTGCATTCCTCACTCAGGCTGTTCATTCTGATATCTGCAGAAGTAGGGAGAAAATAAATGATACATTTAAATTAGAAGTACCGGTAGAGGCTTGTAAACTAATTATTAAACTGTTAAAACTAAATCCCCTGTCCCACTATTGCGTGTAAGCGTTGCGTATGACTTGCGAGGGTATTTTCTGCGGGCTGACAAGAATTTTGACAAGTTTTGCCAGCTTCTTACCTGCTGGACGCGTGCTAATTACGTTCTACTTGCGTGTATTCCGTGTGACCTGCGTGTCAGGCGCATGAGAGCTTCGAAGCTGATCCGTGTTAGTTATGGGTGACATACGAGCAATGCGAGTTACCTGCGTCACAACTGCGTGTTACATGCATGAGAGTTGCGTGCAAGTGCGAGCCTCTCAGAACGTCATCATCTTGGCAGCAGCCGACCCTCAACTGACCAGCAGAAAGGTAGTAACTGACCCGTAATTTGCTCGTATATACCTCGCTCCACACCCGCAGAAATGACCAGCTACACGCATGTTGGCAGTATCGACACCGTTCCTTGCCCGTAAAACACCCGTATTATGCTAGTAGAATACCCGCAGATGACTCGCGTTTCCGATGCATAGCCACAGATCCACGGGCAAGCTGCGTACTTCATGCGAGTTAACTGCCTGTGACTTGTGGCCGCTAATTCGGGCCTCCTACTGGTGTGCTGCGTGGACCTCTGAGGCCAATCCCCCGCGACTCACCCGGAGCAAGTTTTGAACATGCTCAAAACTTGGCTGCGGGTAAATTGGACTTGCGTGCACACCTCCGGGCAACTAGGGCGAGATACGTGCGAGGTACTGTCACGTGCGGGCCATCTGCGAGTACCTGCGCGTGGCAAAAATTGTTCCTCGCAAGTCACGCTTGCTCGCAATAGTGGGACAGGGGCTTAACAATGACATTATTTCTGCGATTGGAAATGCAACAGGGGTAACCATAAGATCACACTTTGAAGTCTAATGGAAATCTCAAAAAATAACTTTTTTGATCATATATATAATTATTAAGTTTTACCATTTATTCAACATTTCACATTCAACAATGGGCAAAGCGTTACACTGAACATGTTACCTTATGACCGCAATAAGCCAGGGAATTCAAACTTAAGTCTAAACTAAAGACAAGCACAGCACTTCTCTAAAAAAGGGTAAGAACTATGACAGATTTTGTGCAGGTTTATTTAGTTATGGTATACTGCTGATCCATGCCTAGTTTCATGCAATCTTCACGTGCATCAACCAAGGCATTATTGCCGACACAATTTGAAGTAGATGGGACTGATATAAAGATTCACGACAATTTGTGTAATAAACTGAGACGTTTTCCCGTGATTGCATTCCAGTTATTTCAATTTCAGATATTTCAAATCAAATCACTCGACGTGAATTGTCAGTAAAATACTTCCAATTAATTGTTCAAAATCAATTTACCTTCAGTTTAACTGCAACGGACGGACGAGCGACTACTCGTGCTGGGCAAAATACTTTGATCGCCTGAAAGCAAAGCTAGTCCGTTCGTTAGCCTTCGCAATTTTTATTCGCAAGTTCTCCTAAAAGTTTCATCATTTTCGGTATGCAGTGAATGGAGCTGCCTTGTTTGAAGTATGAACATGTAATTATGGGGTTCATGATTATATCTTGGTAGAGTTACTGTCCCAGCATATGATACCCTTTTTATAATAGGATCTGCATGCATGCGTAATCATTTTTTTTTTTAACAAGACAACTTTAAAAAGATGGGACATTTTTTTTTTTTACTCACTCTGTATATAAACTGCTAATGACCCTATGTATAATATTTCCACGGGCACACTTTTGACATCACAAGATAATGACATTGCAGTACTGTTTTCACGATATAACCTACATAATATCAGGGAACACTCAATTCCCCATACCTTCTTTAGCACAGCCAGCCTCTTCTTTAATGATGTACTGACCTCCTTCCCTACCATATCCATCGACGAAGACCAATATGAATTGGACCAGGCACATACCTCATATTGGACCCCTTTTTTCTCTCTCTTTACCCCTTTTCTGGTTTAGTAGGTGTAACGTAGGGATTTTCTTATTGAGTTTAATAGTTATTGTACAGTGAGCATTGTATTTCTGAACAAAAAAAAAATAACAAATAGAGCTTGAAAAGCAAATCATTCCTTAAATTTGTCAGTTGTCCTCTAGCTTGCATTAATGGTGTTAAGTTTGCAGAGGAAGATCAATAAAATGAATTGTAATCCTGATTGAACGGAAATTTATTATGCTTAAATTAGGGCTGAGGTTGGTGTGGGGTTGTGGGGTGTGGGTCAGGGGGTGGGTGGGGGTACCACACACGCACGCACATACATACATACATACAGTGACTTTGCATACACATACAATGTAGATCTACTCACAATACGCAACCTGTAGTTTACAATCATCATGTGGATACACTCATTCAGTTCATATCTTCGTTGCCGTAGCAACACACGTAACCGTTTGAGGAGATGGCAAAATGATATCGCTAAAAATTCATGTCAGTGCATCGTAGTTTCAATTCGTTCTCGACGGGCTTTACCTCGAAAGGACCTCAAAGAGAATAATTGTTTTATTGTGGTATAAAAGCGCTTTGCGTTCGTCATTGTACGGAGGATATTGGGTGTGATGGGTCTTTCCTGGTTGAGCGCCGATTTGAGAAGAGTCGTGAGTTGTGATTAGAGCGCTACATATAACATTGCTAGGCCCACGTAATGTTTCGAAAGGGGGAAACGGGGTTTGGAAAGGCCAATGAAAGGCCAACAAGGCTCATGATATGATTATAAACTAGTCGCATGTACGCTTTGTTTCCATTTCTTCTCATGCCCGAATATTACATCAATATACAACGCAACAGGAAAAACTAACTCAAAATTAAAAAAAAAAAAAATAGCAGGCCTACCTGATTATTTTGTTTGATCTTAATGTGCCTTTTGTTCTAACTTCTTAGATTTTGTTTTACTTATTTTTTTACGAGCTTCGTTTCCCTTTTTGTTGTCATATTCTGAGCTTCCTCACATTCTCATACTATTTTTTTCTGCTTCTTTCCATTTTTAGACTAAATTCTATATCTTCGTCTTCTTCTTTTTTTTTTATAAATCAGAATTGTAACCACATGTTTTCAGTCAACATCTGGCCATCCTGTATTAGAGGATTATGAAATACTAAGACATTCCCTATCTCCGTTTCAAACGCTGTATCAATTACCTTGGCCTTATATTTTAGCTTTTGCTTCCCCTTAAAACACAGACGGGTTTCCTCTTTGGTCGGAAAGCCGCCCAAGACCCCGCCGGGTTCCGCCCAATTAGCGCCTAACTTTCTGCAAATCCTCTCATTCTTGCGATCACTGGTTATTAAATCTGACAGGTGTGCGTAATAGTGGTATGCTGTGAAAGCGCTGGTGGTCTATATACAATTATCAGATGCTTATAAATTAAAGGTAACTAAAAGTCCTTCTTAAAAGGATATTAAGGCATAAACATGAATAAAATATATTAGTGAAGGTTGATGAAAATCCATCAAAGGATAAGAAAGTTTCTATTATTTGAAGTTTGAATTTGTGACGTCACGTGTAAGGTGCGCTCTCCTATGTTGTGTTCCGTTTTGGGGGATAATTTTCTCAAAAAGATATGTATCCTTTTACCTGTGCATTTGATACATCAGTATAGAAACATGTTTTTACACTCATATACCTCTATGAACAGAATTTTGTTCCGTTTTCAAAAGCACACACACACACACACACACACACACAAAAACACTTTATGGAATCAAGCACCCAACATAGTGGGAAAGAACCTCGAACGTGACGTCACAAAACTGAAATTTCAAAAGATCATAACTTTTTTCTGCTTTGAGGAATTTTCGTCAAACCTTAACTGACATTTCTTCCATATTTCTGCTTTTCTTGCGACCAACTTATTTTTCAGGGTGAACTATCCCTTTAATAATTCCCCTCCTCCCCACTTACATACACATAACGATTGTTGAATATCAAGATAATTACAGATGACTGACCTTAGGCTTTTACCGGTAAAAGTGATTCATTTTTACAGGAAAGTCTGCTTGTTTTTCACATACCATGCATATGTTCCCATGTACTTAGGTGAAAATGGTGAATGTGCATTATCTGTTCGAGTCAGGTCGACAATTGTCTTTGCTTGCCTCAAGAATATGTAATTCATTACCACACCAACGAGATGCACCCCGAAGCCCCATGAATTCTCTAATGGTATTTAACCTGTTCTAGATACGGTTTTTTGTTGTTTAATTTTGTTCCCAACCTTTCTTAATGTTCGTTTTGGCCATTTTTTGCTGACATCTATTACGGGATGCCGATAGCCTCGCTGATAGAACTATATATAGCGCGCTGGTCAGTCGGCCATTCTATCCACAGGAATTGGGCAAGACGAAGGACGGGGCAACCTTTCCGCAACCCATTATCTCATGAATAAACGATGGCGAGCGCTAATTGACAAGAGCCCTCCAAAAGACGTTTTCTCAGTTTTAGGAGCAGTCTGCAATATTATGATAACTTCGGTGTAAAAAATAGAAACTTACCATGGGCCCTTGTTTAGTCATGAAAAATGACGGAGTGGCGAATTCAGCAGGATTTGCTGCCGTTATTGGTTATAACCATATTATGAGCTCAAGGTTAGTGCTTGCACCTGCAATGCCTACTTGTGAGGCCAAACATTTCTCCCCCACTGTTTTTCTCTCTCTCCTTCTCCAACTGCTTCTCCTCCTTCTATTTCTCGTCTCCCTCCTCCATTCTCTCATTTTGCTACCTCGTTTTCCTTTCTCCCTCTATCTCCCCATTTTCTACCTTCCTGAATTTTCTGTATAATGATTGGTTGTACCTAAAAACACCATGGCCACTGGCACTAACACCGTCAAATTCATGCAGGCCAACGGCTGCCCCACACCGCCCACACATATACCCCTAACGCTGATTTTGTTTCAAACCATAGTTTCTATCATTTAAGTGACACACCTTCATTTCAGGAATAATCGGCGTGGGAAAGACATCAAACTCTGCATGCTTCAGTGACTGCACTTAGAATTCGATACCCTCTCTATTTGTGGATTGGCGTCAATAAACGAAATTACGAGCTTCAAGTTGCAGAACAACAAAAACGGAAAGTCATCATAGTCATAGTCAACGACTTCAAAATGAAATGAAAGGCTGCAACAATATGATGTTAGATGAAATGCGAACGGTCTTAGAGGCAGATGTATTTACGTTGAAGAAGAAATTCTTACAAGATGATGATCTGAAACATGATAAGGTATATTGCTTCTTACAATTCAATGAATCCATCATAATTGTGATCATGATGATTACGATGATGATAACAATTAAAATAATAACATCAATGATATAAATATGATTACTAAGAATGTTCAATATCATTTTCAATGTTATCTTTTTTGCTTTGTTGCAGACTTAATTTCATGGTGTTATTCCCTTAAGCACACCAAACTTCATGCAGGTGACGTCCGAACAATATTTCAGCAAATATATCACGGACTGGTGGGTACGTGTTGATCAAAAATATCCGCCTCTCTTGGTCTCAGGAAACTTTTGGTGCCGATAGAGATCATGTCGTGTTGACGCGGGGCCTCTTTCCCTAAACATGCTAAACAGGCCGGCACATGATGATGGAATGATGGCTGGAAGGCACACGTTTCAGTATCGATTCGTTAATTACCAAGCGAATTGACCACATGTGGCCGTCACGGTTTTTTTTGCCCGGCCCCCCGCTTATCTCGACATCGCTCGAAGGGGTGAGACTATCGTAAAGTATCGATCGACATTGATACAGACCTTTTAATTAATAGACAATCGAACATCCCCTTGTCCTACAACATGTTCATGATAGCAATTGACGGATATTTATTATGTTCAATAGAGTGATAAAGTGTGTTTGTTGTTTGTGTGAAATGCGTTACCATGGTTACCAAAATATTGTACTATGGTGCCTCATCTATCAGGTTCTTTTTTTGTATAAACCTTAACAAATCTAAATGAAGACTTCCTAACCGAAAACAATTCTGTTAGCACTCTTCACAATGAAATTACTCCAAAACAATAGGGAGTCTTGTTGCAAAACAGAACTAAACAGATGCAGGAATAATTAATAATTTCGAATCATCGCGGTAGCCCGTGTTTCCCTCCTATATAATGAGCGCGCGCATCTGAAACAAATTAGACGGATTTAACTAGGTACTATTTCGGGAGGAAGTGTAATCGAAATTGTATCATCGACCGGAAACGTGGAAACTCCAGTTGCTCAAATCACAATAGCTGAACAAAGCTAGATCTATGAGCAATATCATTTGGCATAAAACGTATCCATTTAAGACCGCTCACGTGAAATCAACATGAAAAGCTCTCGATTTGTGCTGCATTAGATCTTCTTGTTTTTCAAATTCTATATTTAGGAGCCCGTTGACAGTTTGGTCAGTCTTTGATGTGCAGATTTAATCCGTCTGAGCACATGTGCGAAAACGTTTGTTTGTATTACAGGTTTCTTTGGTACATTCTAATGTTACTAAAAATAGACAACACATCATCGTACATGTATTGTTAATATAATGATCATTCCATTGTCAATTATCCCATGTATTTTGAGGACAATGAGTTAATTTTTTTCATCATTTAGTGAGAAAATGGATTGACCAGCTTTAACTAAAACAACCACGACAACGACGTGATAAATGGGGTGGGGGGGGGGGCGGGGGGGGGGGGGGTTAGGGTCCTTTAAAAAGTGACCTAGAAACTCATCCTCAGTACAAACACACACACGCACACACAAAGGCACATACCTTTTTTTACATATTTTTTTTCATTCAAACAAAATTATTAAAAAAAAAAGCATGGACTTCATCTCAAGTATACAAAGTACTGTATTTTATTTAAAATTACATATAATTATCAATAAATTTGAAAACAACATTACATACTCAATGACATAGAAATCATTCAAAATGACATGCTCAATGATGTACAAATTATGCCAAAGTGAAAAAAGAAGAAGAATGATATAAGTTTATCAAAAATATCACCCCACCCCATACACACACAAACACACACACATACGCACACACACATACACACACAAACACACACACACACATACACACACACGCACACACACACACACACTGTAGTATGTATTGCTTATGATTCGCTCTCCATTTGCATCAGACTGTCAGGTAAAAACTACAGACATAACATCCAAGAAAATCACACATTTTTATATCATACCGTTGTAATAAATAATAAAAAAAAGATTATAAGATACGGCATAAGAAGGAGACAAGGGAATGCCCCCCTCCCCCCTCCCCCGCGCACAAACAAGCACTCTTACATGGAATCGCAGATTATCGATACATCTGATACTGATATGGACTAGTCTAGTCGAAGATTATTATCCAGGGGAGGGGAGGGGTGCGGGTAGCCCAGAGAAGAGTATGACTCAATATCCGATCAGACTAAAAATAGCGCCAACTCTCTTTCTTCTCGGCAAAGTTATACAAAGTCGAGAAATGTTCGGTGTGCTGGGAAAAGATGGAAATAGAGAACCTGATGAGGCAAGGTGGAAATATCGCTTTCAGTTGTTTTGTTTTACTTCGTGACGTCTTGTTGGTTTCTGCGAGGGGGTTGTCGATATAAACGATATTGTATATTTGCTTACAATGTCGGGTAACAAAACATAAAAACGCTTCCCTGTCTTGTGTCTGTTCTCTGTGCAAATAACTCCGTTATATCAAATCGTGGAATTTTTATATTTGTCGTTAATTCAATTTCAACAATAATCTCATCTCATCTCAAAATCATCTTTTGCCTTATATCATTAAGTGTATATTACATATAAATGGTGTGGAATGTTTCAAGCCAGTGAATGTATTGATTGTCACCTGCGCAGAGCGGAAGCAGGTCAAGGGGTGATTTTTTGGAAACAAACTAAAGTTTTCAACTTTCAAAGTTTTGACCGAAGTCCCGTACAATCCATGGCTGTGTTTGGCCTATTGGAACAGTTTGTGACTTAGTAACTCATAGTATTAACTCTGAGATAGTTTTTTGATTTACAACTTGGGTATTAATCACTCATTCGCTTTGGGGCAGTAAGTCAATAATCGCACAAGTCATCCTAGGCGATGGTTGACGATGATGTGGGAGGGGGGTTCTATACCTACCTTCGGCCGTATACGGCTTGCTTCAGAGACACAGACGCTGCACCGGGTATGATCGTGGAGATAGGAGATAGCACCTTCCGATCTCAGGGGGACGTGTGTGTACAGACCGATGAATCGTTATGAAAACCTTTCCATCTATTTCGCTGCTGCCAGTCCTCTCGAGGGTTAGTATATATAGAGCTCCCCTCAGATTAGCTCACGCGCTTTGAGTCCCCTTCCGCCCCTTCCCCCTTTCCCCCTCCAAGCGCCCCTTTCCCCTCCAAGCGCCCCTTCCCCTGCCCCCCTCCACCGCGTCTTCTGCGCATCTATCACCCCGACTGTTTGATCGACGGACCAACCGAATTACGCGTTGATCCTCTCGCACAACTTTTGTTCGCGCTAAGCCCCTGCAAATTGGGCCAATCCGTGTAGCGAACCCCGTATAGATATTAATGCAAATCGGAATCGAGTGTAATTATATCTCTACCATATATTCGCAGATCGGGTTTAAGACATGTGTAGTAGGTGTAGCTATAAAACTGATAGGCCTGTAATGATCAAGGATAATTTCACGAAGTTACAGGGACAATCACAAAGCGCGCGCACCTCTCTGATCAGCGTGCGTGCGTGCAGTCTTTTCGCAGCTGCTAGCTCAACATCCTAAGTTCATGTATTTTCCTGCCGACTTTGAGGCACATGACTTAGATTGGGCTCGCAGGTTCCAGTATACGCATGGTCTGCTCTGATATAAAGATCTAAGATCTTAAAGACAGTGATATATAGTTCTACAACTGTGCCAACTTGAAAAACCTTAAGTTTGCTCTCCGCCATATGCCGAAAATAATTATTGAGACACTCATAAGTTTAACCGTAATCTAGGTTTCTGTCTCCGTGTTGATTGTACGATGCCGATATACCAAGAATATCATATGAGGGATTGACTTCCCTTCCACGCGCTGCCCATCCGAGGAAAAAAGTTTGAAAGCATTGACTTAAAACGGTCGCATTACTCGGGATAAAGGACTTAACCATCTTGGACGAGTTAACACCATGGAAGCGATCATTAAGCTCTTCGCTGCCAAGAAGTTTCCAGTGAAGAAATCATGGTTCGGTCTCAAGCACGAGAACCCGATGGTCTTCTACAAGCCGCAGGTTCGTAAGATTCCCTCTTTATTTTTGCATTTCTTTGTTTTTTTTCTCCCTTTTCTCCCCTTACCTGCTTTCTCCTATTTACTCTGCATCTGTCTCCTTCTCCCCCTGCTCATATCATCTTTGTATTCTCCTTCTCCTTTATCACTTCCTATTTGAAAAAAACTGTCCTTTTCTTTCTCCGTTTTCCCTTTCCAGTATCTCTCGTCCATGTCGTCGGGGAGCGAAGGGACACACCGCCCTGTGCACTTAAGATAAGATAAGATGTCTTTCCCTTATGATTTGCCCTCTTACTTTGTCCCCTCTCTTCCAGGTATTTTGTTATCCTACTTCTCTTCTGCTTCCCTTCTTCTTCATCTTCTTTGCTCCAATGGTGTAATTTCTCTTGCTTCTTCTTAGAACTATGTACATATGATCGGAAAATAGAAAATATAAACTGCACTAAATGCATTGAATACATAATTACCGGCTCAAAACAATATGTCTTGTCACCCAATCCCACATAAACTACTAAGCATGCTGATAACATAAAGATAACGACTACAGCTGAAGACTGAAATTACAATTTCAAGGAATATATTTCGATGTAGTCACATAAAACAATTAAAAATGTTGGTACACATACGCCCCTATGTACTTACTGTTGACGCTCACCAGAATAACTCCATGGTGTTAGCTCAGGCCAGGCCAATAGTGCATACGAGCCGAGGGGTGATCTAGTAAGCCCTGACCCTGTACTACCCCTCCAGAGGAATAAATGGGCATCCGCTTGCCCTCTTTAACGACATTAAGGGGTCATTTAAAAATAAAAATGCGCAATTGAGGCATGGAGTCTGGCAGAGAAGGACAGGTATTTCCATAACTTGTTGTCTATTCCTTAAAAGTTCTTTAAAAAAGGAGTATGAAATATGAACATACCAGTATACAATGCCGCCGCACTGCTTCAGGTGCCTATATGTTATTTGAATTTCTCTTCTTCGCCCTTCCCTTCTTATTTCTTCTGTTTCTATTTCCTTCGTCATCTTTTCTCCAAATTTTCCCCTTACTTGTTATTTCCTTTTCTTATTTTGATTCTTCACGGTTATCTTTGCTTACACTATATTGTACAATAGGTTACAACGTGGCGCGTGTTGCTTTGTTGGGCAAGCAGATAGCAAAGTAATATGGTCCATGTTGCTTCCTATTGAAATCGAGTTGGCCAAACTCGATGCAAAGATGGATCTGCTAAGGCCTAGATCTACGTTTGTTGTGTAATAACATTTCGCTTAAACGTATAATTCTAAATTAAGAACACATTCACTTGAACATCACAGTTGTCAGACAGAATGATCTATTTTGAAAGAGATGAGACTTTGTGCGCTACAAGTGAGCGTGCTATCTCACACACGCTTATTATGCCTAGAAGGGTTGTGGTCGCAGCGTGTCATTACCTGACGGTATCAGTGACAGTTGGTGTCTGAGTCAAACAAACGCTTTATCTGACTCACACCGTCGACATGATCGATTCAAACATACGATTGCCATAATAACAAATGGAGGAAGAAAGAGAGTACCGCGTAACATGATTGTATACCGTGTGAGATGAAAATAGAAATGTGTATATAAGCAGATTGTTCATTTTGCAGGTAAAAAGTGTACAAACCAAGGAAATAAAAGACAGTACTGGATCAGAAACTCCCTCCCAAAATATCGCTAGATTCTGAGGAGGTTTTGGGCTGGTCGTCCGAAACCTATAGCCTCGAGACCGCTGTGCGCTATGGTCAGCACCACAGTGCATGCGTTCAATTGGAGCATGCTGACAGAGGCAATACGATTGTGAATGTAGACTAAGATTAGGTTTCAAACGTAAACATCGACAGTTTTTTACCTTTCTTGAAAATTTTCGGGAGGCTATGAATGTTACATTTCACACACGTTATCGTCAGGGTATACTGCTGATTCTTGCCGAGTTTCGTGACTTTTGCAAATGGGACATCCTTTGAGAGTCGGTCACACTGAGGCGATTTTCACGGAATCGCTACAGTGTGACGGGCCCTTGACAGTAACGTTGACGCTGTATGTTGAAATCACGATACAGAAATCAGTAACAAATTGATAGCACGAGCAGTGTGACGAGAAAATGTACATCCTGCCTCATTGTTTTTATCTGATACATGTATACCAACGAAACTGACGAATGTTTAAACTGTCTGTTTCTTTCGTCATTAATATGATTGATTTTTACTTTTCTTCTTTTCGTATTGTGTATTCAGTTTCTTTTTATTTGAACACATTTGTCTCCTTTCTATGTTACATGACTTTTACTTATAAATATTAGCAAAATAATGCAAATGCCCGTTTCTCCTTCTTCCCTTAAGCATAAAAACTACACTGTACCGGTCGTGTTTAAATTGCGCCCAAAGCATCTAGGTATCTCTGATTTGTAAAGATCTATAACTGTGAAGATATTTCCTCGCTTATTACCACGGCAAGGACTTAAAGATTGTCCGTCCCTTTTGCAAGCTTCAAATTTGAAATCGTCTATCACGATCGTAAATTGAAGAAAGTATGATTCAAGACCATTCCTAAGAATATAGCATGTTGAAGCTTTCTGTATATGTAAAAAATTTCAGCCGTTAAATTTCAAACCGACTTTTTTCGTACTACGAAAAAAGTATTAGTCTTTGTTACAGGATCTATGTGGTTATTATGCGTGTGTGAAATCCTAATTTCATGAGTAACTACCAAACTTTAGAGATGATTCCTTCCATAGAATGATTTTTTTCATAATGCGTTTCATAATTTAATAAACGGATTAATCAATAAAGCAGATATTTCAACACAAACTGCTAAGAGCCTGAGGTAAAGACTATTAATCAGACGTTGTTTACGTGCATTATTTGAATTTTACACTACGTATCAGTTTCAAATTGTGAATATAGAGCTTGCTAACACTTCTCTATATGTTTTGCCAATGTTTCGATGGTTTTGTGGTGATCTGAAAAAGGGACTGGCTGTCTTTAAACACACACCATGCACACCGGGCTATCCCAGAAAACTCGAGATACAAATGATACAGCATCAATACCTGTCTAACTTCCTTTCTTTCAATTATTCGGTTTCGGCTCGTTTTTTCTTTTTGCCACGCACCTGTATATTTCAGTGCTATAACACCAGATGTAAGATGGAGAGAAACAGGAAATACAATTTATTATGCATACAGCTAGACTGCACATGAATTGGGTACATCCGGTACTGAGGTAGTTGAATTTATCTGCTGCAGTTAAAACCATTTGTTGTCATGTAAAACGTAATTTTGATGAAACTCACATGAATGACAAAGGTATTTTTATGTTACACTCTTTCTCGGTTTTGCGGGTTATCTGCCTGCCTGTTTAGTGCTATCCCCCTCCTCCCTTTCTCCTTCTCTCTCCTGCATTTCCCAATTAAATTCAAATTGGACATAAAATCCCCGTAACCATGGTAACGGTCAGGTACCATCTTGTCGCATGTCACATACCCCAGACGTATAACTCACCATCCATACCATCGGCATCCTGCAGACGGCTGTTAAGGCATCTTAACACGTCGCACCTTCAGCGCGGGAAAACTTCTATAACCCAAGGTCAAGTTTATAGCGGAAAACTTCAATTTCTGTCCTTTAAAAAACTACCTAAAAATTTAGTTTTTGCGCATTTAAAAATAGCGAGCCGAATATATTTGCGGCGACGGGAGTCAGGCTTTGTCATCCCCGGGGTATACCCAAAACAAGGTATGAAAAAGAGGATATTGGCGTGCCTGGTTATGAGTCTGATAGTGAAATGATTTTGTTTTAGCATGGATATTATAATTCAGTGTTCGCCATGTTCACACGACATTGTCAGTCAATTACATTGCGCTAGATGGAATAAGGGAGATATGTCCTGTCAGGATCTACGGCTATTATGCGAGAGAGAGAGAGAGAGAGAGAGAGAGAGAGAGAGAGAGGAGGGGGGAGGGGCAGAGCATGTCGAGACAGTGGAGTGAGGGGGGGGGGAGGAAGGTAAGAATAATAGCTGGTATGATATCAAATAAATTCTTACATTTCTTGAGAACTCAGCACCACACACACACACACACACACATACACACACACAAGCACACACACACATACACACACACACACACACACACACACACACACAGACACACATATATATACACACACACACACAAACCAAGCGCCCCCACCCCCCCCCCCCCCCACCCCCCACACACACATCTGTTGTCTGACTTATTTAGTCCCTTGACTCATGAAGTCCCGGTGACCCGATATACAGGGCACGGCAGGCAAGCACGTATTGGTGTAAAAAACGAACTTACCGCACTGGGTTCTCTTCTCTTCTTAAAGCCCCGTGTCCTCATCATGACATTGTAAAAATCAAAGCCAGAATTACATTGTGATTGTCGCAAAAAACATTCAGCAGGAATTTCACCAACACATACAGCTCATTGTCATCTATCCCAACTTTTCAAGAAACATTGGCTTAAAACACTTCGACGAATATAATGGATCCTTTTAGCATGTTCAGCTAGTAAAATCTCCATGCATGTGTCAAATCCTTTATTTTGACAACAGTCAGGGAATGATACTGTATGTACAAACCCTTTACATCAGCCTTTTTCTCTCGCACAAAAAATTTCGTTGGTAGAGAAGTGAATTAATTAAAACATTAAGCAGAATTCTACATGTTACGAAAAAAGTATAAACACGTTGAAATTAATAAGTTGTTAATAATCACGTGCAAAGCGTTAAGGTTACATTAATTAAATGCATTAAAGGGTTATGCGTTAAACTTGGCCTACTGAGTATTGGTTGGAGTACGCGCAAGCAACATCTACTCCCCCCCCCCCCCCCCAAACCTAATCCCTGGACAATGTTGGAGGAAAATGGTTATGATGTCTTTAATTGGGTGCAGGTTATGGTGTGTGGCTAGCATCGTGCCGATTATTATACGAAGAGAGATTTGTGAGAACCACGTGGAAATTATGCGGGGGAAGGAAAATACGTGACTAATGTTCCAATCTCCACGATCTTCATCTCTGCCGAAACATGCTAAATGTACAGAAATATCAGACCGTTGCCTAGCAACGACTGTGATGAGATAAAATGAACAGGTTCATGAGGTAACTGGTTTCGGACTGCGAATGATTTATTACAAATAAGAATAGATTTATTTAGTCTAAAGATGCCATTTGTGGATTATTTTACCATCGATACACATAAATCCAACAGGGCAGTATCCCACAGTATACTACCTGGTTATTAAATCAGGGAAAAGGAAGAGGGACGGGAGGATGGAGAGAGAGAGAGAGAGAGAGAGAGAGAGAGAGAGAGAGAGAAAAGAGCAAGAGAGAGAGAGAGAGAGAGAGAGAGAGAGAGACATGAAGGGGGGGGGGGCACGTACACATCACTGACTCACACAAAAAGAAAGGTTAATATCACGCTGAATAAGAACAAAAGAACAAGATGTACAAAGACAAAATGAAACGGGAGTGAGAGTTGCGGTCACGGCATAACGCCTCTGCCACGATTAGAGGTGCCTTAATCTCTTCCAGAACTACCCCCTACCACCATGACCACGAAAACTACAAATGAAGCAACACCAAGAACGCCCCCAAACTCTACCCTAAAATAAGTGGGAAAAGATGATATTAATAGCATATTTTAGCCGCAATATGGAGGTTACTTCAGTACATATTGACTTTTGAAACACCTTTCAAGATGTTAAAATGATAATGTTACCGAACCGCACCGCACCGTCTTCCATAAATACACCCCATCCCAAATAATTTAGAGGGTATCGATGTGTAGGTGGATCGACGGATTGCGCCTTCTCTCATCATTGCTATTAATAGCTTGACATATATATTTCTAATCGTGGCAGGTTGTTGAAAAATGTCACCTTTTCCTTGCTCCTCGATCCAGCGATAGTTTGAGATCGCTATCATGATGACAATATAAACCAGTATAGTCTAAATTGTTTTCTTCGCCTTTCCGAATCGGACTACTACTAGTACTTGTTTGTTTGTTTAAGAAGTATTATAAATATAAATGTCGATTGTTCTTTAACTTGCCAAAAGAGGTAGCAAACTGATGTTTTCACAATAGGTTAATCCAAAACATAACCAAAACGGAACAAACATAAATGCACCATGGATTTAGACTGATGACGTTTCAGGTAAAATCCTTGAAAGGTAATAATTCCAAGTAAATGTACAATAGATGTCCAAACTCATAGAGATTGCTTAATGGCGTGACGCTATTTAATGATGAGACGAAGACAGACATTTAGGAGGGGCAGGGGTAACAAAACAGAAAACAATGCGTACTTTGACGACATACGGTGTCATACTTCATCATGTTCATTTACAACAAAATGTTCAAGAGCTGCGCAAGTATTCTTATAGAGAGAATCTATTGTACATGCGTGGCGTATTACCAACGAATGTAAAATGTATTCACCATCGATAGCAGAGCGGCCGGATTTTTTTTCACGTGTTTGCAGCATGGCTCTTCATGTGACGAGATCATTTTTCTAGGTAATCTTCGTTATACATCTCGTGTTGCGTACGTCAAGACCTGTATGTATGATGGTCTAGCTCGAGGTAAAAATAGACCCATGTGTTTGTCTCTATAGGAACTCCAGGCACATGTGCCAAGTTTCTTACAGATAACTGCTGGACACTTCTCGTAAGACGTATATCGACCAATAGCCCGTCTTCATGCCACAGAAGACGACACGATCCGATCAGTCGTACGACTCTGCGACTGACTGAGTCGCAGGACCCGGTACTACCATGACTAAAGAAGATGACGTTACATTTGTGTCGTATGTCCTTACGACTGCAGAATCGTGGCAAAATCGTGTTGTCTGCGATGGTCTTCAGGCTACAGTCTTAACCCGTTGGCTCCTGGATTACCTCCTTCCCATAGACTTGACACATTGACCATTCGGTTCCCGTAAGGCAAGAGTTCACCTATTTTGCATGCCGTTTGGCAAGAGAAGATATAGATGTCCGAAAAGTTTTCAAAGCATTTGTTTCAAAAACAAAGCCAACCTACTAGTCATAACCTAACTCTCATCAGCTTACCACGAAAACGACGCGATTATTAAGATAATCAATAAAGTAATGTAAATGGAGATGAAAAGGCCACCCTGTTTAATAGATTTCTTCAGAAAACTTGGAGATAACCAATGATTATGAAGCCTGCTCGCTTCAAATATCCTTGCTTTACCAACATCGGACCGTTCGAGACGGTTTCGTCCTTGATTCTAGATCGCTGTAGTACATGTAGTTCGTTAATGTGGCAATTCTGTCAGCGAACTACTAGATTCGAGGACAAAAATCACCTTGAACGGTCCGATGTTGCTATAGTGCGTTCTCGATTTGACAAACTATACTCATCGTCCAGATGGTCTTGATTTTTGGATGCCCCACGGCAGTAGCTAAATTCTAAAAATAGTCGTTACGTGCACCGCATTCATTCCTATTGTTTTATTTCTACTATAAAGGGAATAGCCGAACGAACATTCATCATCTGGTTTCTGTTACTCTCACAATTTCTTCAATATAATGTGATTATAGAGACAAACGTGACATGAAGCTGATTTGGCTTTGGACTTGTTCGCAAACCGCCCACTCCTAATAAAATAAAATACCACGAGCTGTCAGGTTATCGCCCAAAAAGAATATAAGAATACAACAGGCGTGGGCGTTTGCCTCGGAGGCCATCTAATTTCTGGTGGTGCCGAAACCGCCTTCATAATATTTAATTGCTCTATAAATGGTTGACAAAATATTTCTTTCAAATAACCACTTCCTGTGGTATAAAGAAGTCATATAAAGCCAATCGATTTGACGTGTTCTTGCGTGCAGTCGCCCATGGGAAGTCGATCATGGAAACGAAAACCACTAACTGATGAAAAATGATAAGTTTAATGATATACAAAGCAAAAATTAGAGTGATGTGTTCACAAATATCGCACAATGGGTATCATTATTGGAAGAGGATATCACATCATTTTTCAGCTATTCCAATTCCTGGTAAAATCTAAGCACTTTATCGATATTTATATCATGTATTTCTTTCCTTAATCAAAGCATTACTATTCACAAACGAGGAATGTAACAATTCTTATAAAAATTAATTCATATATTGGTTTGTTTATAATAAGCGGTATGATCGGTTATATTCGTGATTTACTCTGTCGTTTTATATACCTCACGATGCGCATATATAATATAGACCTACGTTATAATGCGGATAATCCCCCCGCCAAAAAAGAAAAGAAAAGATAAAAAGTGAGTCTTGGGAAGGGGGTCACCCCTCCCTCTTTAGAAACAAGACCTATCAATCCATGGAATGATTATGCACGTGGAACACTTATCTCCTAGATAGGGGGTGCAGGCAAGCCCCCCTCACTGAATTCATGCATTTTAAAATGCATGCGTTTAAAAAAACGTTGCGTTCATCAACTCAAAGTCGCCCAGTCGAAAACTGGCCTTGTCACTACGCAGCTGTACTGCGCCGTTTAACCGAGGAAGGAGGTGCGGCGCGCGCTTTGTGATCGAAGTAGAAAGTCTTTTTAAAACAACTTTGCGTTTATCTCGCTTCTATAAACGCGTTTCTGGCTCAAACGCGTTCCGGATCGCACAAATTTGTGCATTTCAAAAAGGCTTTCCGAACCCCATAATCAAAACACCATTGCGTTTATCACCTCTTAAAATTTCCCTGAAAGGCGTTTGGAAAACTTAATTCTACCCAAGAAAAGAGATGATAAACGCACCCTACGTTTCGCATATGCGCTCAGTGTACGTAGTGGTAACCATGAAGGACATTACAAAACAAACATCCCGCCACCCCTGGGGCAACGCAGTGGTTAAAAAACACTGCCGAATCCCGTCCTGACCGTATCACCCGGTCTGTTTGTTGGGCTCCAGTTGCGCGCCTTCGGAACAACCGAATACTGACGCGAAACCGACTCCCGTCTTATCTGACAGCATATTCCCTCTCTCCCGCGTCAGCAAGACTCGGCGTGCTCGGGTTTCTCCGAGACGCATTGCGGATGGGCTGGCATCACCATGAAGCTGTTCGGAAGCTCTTGGCAACTGAGAGCTGCTAGCTTGGTGGTTCACGTTACCTGCTAAGAATAATTTCGCCTCCCTGCATGGCGTGATCGATCTCTCCACTTGCTCTTTAATTTCGAGGGGTTTTCCTTTCTTCTTCGACGTCTGCTTTTGATTATTCGTTTTCGTCATCATCCTTTTTCTGATGATTCACCTCCCTCCTAGTCTTCTCAGTCCGTTGCTTAATGTCCATGCACAATCCACTTCCTTTCCTTCTTCTGTCGTTTCTTCATTTTCTTCTTCGTCTTCGTCCTTCAACGTCCTTTTCCTCAGCCCATCATCTTTTCTTCTATTATTCGTCCGCTGTTTTCCTATTCTCATTTCTTTTTCATGCTATTTCTTTTCATCCCCATACGTACTTTTTCCTTCTTCCTACCCTTTTTCGTTCCAGTTATCCTTCCTGCTCTTCATCTTCCCCATCTTCCACCATTTCCTTCTCATACATGAATTTCTCCTGCATCTTTTCATCTCTCTCCTCTCACAAGTTTCTTCTTTACGTCCTCCTGTTGCTTCAATATATCATATATCCCTTTACAAAATTAATACAAAAAACATGTGTAATCAAGGACGTATGAAACTACTAGAAGTATCTTAGGTGTAGACGAACATGACGTTGCTAGCCTACCGCAGACGACACGATCCGATCAGATCGTACGATTCTGCGACTAGCTGAATCACAGGACCTGTCATGGGATTTGTTTATGTTTTTTGACGTCACATTTTCCAGTCGTAGGTCCATACGAATCGCTTGAGTAAGCCTTTAAAATAGGCCTATGTTGCACACTAGTGATCCATTCCACATCCCTGGTGATACGAGATAAATGAGATGCCTGGTGTGCTGCGCCGGAAGATATGAACTGTTGGAGACAGGGCGATCCGACAGATAACGTCCGTTGCCATGGCTACAAAAGTACATCCTTGCAATAAAACTGTCTCTATAATTTAGCGAAGAAACATCATAACTATATGCCACACTGCATGTGCTCACCGCAAATTCCGCAGGCCTACCTGATAATGTCCCAGTTTGATTGAAGAGTTACATGTACTTTATTCCATCCTGATTTCCAGGGCACTCCTAAACTCATAACAATTATTTATGACTGTTATGACAATTATGATCATGTTCTTGTTCTTGTATCGCCTAGAGCACTGTTCCTCAGAAATCATAGCACCGGACGGAAAGTTCATTAAACATGTTCGATATCCAGTGTGCAACGCCTACCCCGTTGGCATGGATACCATATAAACAACAAATTAATGATAAACCAAAAGCTTTTGAATCAAGTGGTTGAAACACTCAAATTCAAGTCACCTGGTATATGATATACGACTCTCAGGAGTACTTGAGCTTTTTCCCATGAATGCCGATATTAAGCATTACTCATACAATACCCCAACATATCGCAGTGCCATCAAAATGTTTCTTGTGCAACATAAGTATGGTTTTAAGGCGACCTCGGGGTGTACTAGCGCTTCTTATGCAGTGCGTCCTGTCGATTCAGCGCTCAATTTCCGACGTGCCCACAGAATTGGCCAATTTCCGATTGCTCCCCGCGCGGCCGAAAATAGTGAAGATGGGAAAGGAGTGCGTGGGGATGTGAAGTAGAGTGATTTAACTGGAGCCCAGATTCCCCGTATAGTCTTTGAGAGGGTGAGGAGCACCACCAGGGGAGGGCTAGGCTGGGACTATAGGATTGAAGTGACGGTTCATGGGGTGGGGAATGGGGGGGGGGGGGGGGTGGACGAGAAGGAGTGCGTGGAGATCGGGGTTGCAGCGATCTAACTGTAGTCCAGATTCCTTGTATAGTCTTCTGAGAGAGTTGGGAGCACCACCAGGGGTAGGGCTAGGGTTAGACTACAGGGTGGGGATGGCGATGGATTGGGTGTTGATGGAGGTGGGGTTGGGGATGAGAAGGAGTGCGTGGAGGTCTGAAGTGCAGATATCTAAGGGGAGCCCGGATTCCCCTGCCCGTAGTCCTCCGAGGGAGTGGAAAGCTCCGTCAGGGAGAAGGGTAGGGTTAAGATGAGATTGTAAGTGGGGTGAAGCTCAGGGTGAGGCTGGTTGGGGATGAGGGAGTTTGTGAAGGTCTAAAGTGCATCGCTCTAGCTGGAGCCCGGATTCCCCCTAGTCCTCCGAGGGAGTGTGTCGTTCCGTCAGTGGTAGGACTTGAGTGGAACTATTGGGTGGAGGTGGGGCCAGAGTGACGTGGAGGGGGTGGGGGAGGGGGGTTCGAAGATGGGATACGTGTTCCTATGTTGTACATGGTCTATAGTCCTCGTTGGAAGCAAGTTGGTGAGGCAGTCCATTAGCGACCAATCGCCAAACCCACCCTACCCCCTCCACTCTGAGGACAACTCAATAGTCACGAATGCAACTTATACAGATATATCGTGTCTGGAAATGATGCAGTAAATCCACAGAGCCTACACATTCTATATATGAATATATGTATCTGTTAATGTTGAGAGTGTAAACTAATGGGTTGACAATGTAAATCAATGTTTAATTTCAGAATTTAGGACGGACCGTTTAAAAAATTAAGTAACAAACATTGCACTACAAAATGTTGTTGCAACCTTTAAAATTGATGTTAAACCATGATTTCAACAGGGAGGAAATAGTGAAAGGACAGCGGGGAATTCAGTGACTGGAATTGTAATAATTGTCGCGTTTTGTTCAGATGTTATTCATTTTGATAAACACCAATAACTGCATTATTCAGCAGAGTGGAAATGAATGCCACTGCCGTTAACGACAAGAGAGAACGATTCTCTGTCGCCACTCTGACTTTGAGCTGCCATAAATCTATCTTATCAGTTTCCGTAGTTAAAAGTCAGTAATATTTATAATCATTTCGAGGAAGCAATAGTTTTCAACACAAGTGAACTAAATAATTGGTCTCAAGAGAGAGGCGTATATAGCTGTACCTGGGCTATCTACCAAGTAACCTTGGATATTATAAACATGTGAAAGACGGCTGTTTCAAACAGAGTTATATTGTTATCATGTTAAGGTGGGTGTTCCGTTGGCTAAATAAGAATCATGTCGACTGATGGTGACGTAAAGTATAATCTCCGATAAAAAAGAAGTTAGGTTGAGTGAAATCTTTTTCTATTTTTTTTTCGCGCCTTCCATTTGGCGTGTTGGATGGGGGATTGTTCATAGGGCGTAGTCAATATTGGTTACCATAGTAATCCGGTAGTTGACGACTGCGTAACAACATGAACAAAGACCTGTTTGATGTTTTCAGACCATTTGTTGCCTTCTTCTCTCGCTTCCCTTCAACAATTCATTTAAATAATCTTCTGGAGGCCCACTTGTCTTATATGTCGAACATAAAAGCTTTCTTTTGTACAACCATAAATATGGGATGTCCCATTTGCACAGGTCATGAAACTCGGCAGGAATTAGAAGTATATCCTAACGATAATGTGGAAGAAATCTAACGGTCATAGCTCCTCGAACATTTTCAGGAAAACTTTACAATTATATTGTTTACATTTGAAACGCAACCACCATAGTCTACATTCATAATGGTATTGTCCCTGTCAGTGCACAAATCGGACATTGCTCCCATTGAGCGCATGTACTGTGGGGCGGACGGGTGCGGATAACGCAGAGCGGTCTCCGGTTTCTAAGCTACAGGTTTCTGACGACCCGCCCAAAACCTTCTCAAAATCTAGCGATCGCTTTGTTTTCGCTTAACGTTAGTTTCTATTTCTATTATTGGAAGAGAAGTTCTGATACAGTATTTACTTCCATTTTCCTTGTTTTTTTTTACTAGCTCTTCAAAACACTTCTTTATTTTCGCAATCCAGGTTATTCTATACACCACATTTCGAAGACTTCAATTCGTCGTTCTTTCTCGTTGTATACAATCCATGTTTCAACTTGATATAATGTGTATTATACTCTAAGAGGTATAATATTTTGATGGCTAAGTTAGCTAATGGACTATGTATCTGATGTGGACATGGAATCAAGTATTGTAGCCCCAAAAGATTGAAATGATCGAATTCAGTAGTATACCTCCAAAAATAGATGCTGCTAATCACTACAACCTGGCACTGCTCGAGCAGTAATTGACTGAACCTTATTCTCAGTCAAGGTGCCAATTAACAACATTAAGGATCTCAAATAATGTTTATAAGAACTGGACAGGGATTTTGGTAATTAGGAAATTTGTACGTACTTACATATCGTGTTGATTCACTTATGGGTTAGGGGGAAGAAGGAGTGATAGAGTGTATGAGGGATAAGAGAGAAATAAAGAGGGAGAGGGAGGGAGAGGCGGAAAGAGAATTCTAATCAAGTTCAGTGTAGGAGTTTCTGCCATCAACGAACACTGCTGATAGCCGATGACTAATCTCTTACCGAGTTTAAGATGTAGAGGAAATTAGATTGATTGACTGCAATAAAGCTGACAGATCGCTATATCGTGTCGCACGTTAGTTGACAAGTATGAGACCTACACGGATATGTCCATTTACAAGATTAATGACCATCGATACGTGCCAAGAGTAAAGACCACCGCACCAGAAACGATTTCGATACGACTGTACAGTCGTATTGGCCTACGACTGGAAATGTGACGTCACTTTCTTGTACAGATCCAATGACGTCCTGCGATTCAGTCAGTCGCAGAGTCGTAAGACTGGTCGAATCGTGTTGTCTGCGGTGGCCATAATGAAATCAATACGTGAACTGTGTAGAGAGAAGGTGGGGGAGGCAAAACAATATTTTCCTCGGAAGTTATACGTTTCGAATAGTTCATATTTCAACGCTGTAAGAGTACAAAAGAATTAGTATTTAAGAGCGAAATACAACATTTACGGATTTCATAATATTGACAACGTTAATTGAATGCCGATATAGATTATGTGTGTAAATTCCCGAACCACCTACGCCAATAGCCATAATGGTGATAAGACATCGGCTAAAAAAAATCTTCTTAAGTATTCTCCAACATCATGACCATGGTCACGCCCAGTTGTAGTTCTGAAGGAACAGCATAATATCAGACTACATATCATTATGTTGCCCCCCCCCCCGTAAAAAATTAAACAAACCCACAAACAAACAAACAAACAAACACACGCAAAAACACCACCATCACCACCAATAAAAAAAGTATTCACTGTTCTCATGTTGTTATTGTTATTGTTACTCTTTGTGTCGGCATATTATGACAAGATTATTACTTGAATGTGTGTTTTGTGGCAATGTGAGAAATCAGTCAGTTTGTTTCTGTTTCTAATAATGCAGTGGAAGCTACCGATGTGGTTCTTCCTCAGCTACCGAGTCATCTCCACCTGCTACGTCATCGCCTACTTCATCTACGACATGGTGCGCGGCATCAGGAGCGACGGCAGCCGCCACTTCATCCAGCTGTCGACGTGGGAAACCTTCGCCTTCGACTGCTACTTCCTCGTCGCCACCGCTAATTTGATCGTGAGTCTCCGCAAGGATCACCTGGAGCGGCTGCGCAGAGAGCAGGAGCGCAAGGCACAGGGCGCCCTCAGACGCTGGCTCAAGAAGATCAAGAGGAACCCAGCGGCAGGGGCTGGCGGACGAGGCGGAGGAAAAGGCGGAAAGGAACCCATGGTGGAGAAGAAGGATGACGAAGAAGTGGATGGTGAGCAGTGTTTGTGTAGTATAGAGGAGGGTGATATGGCTTTGGTGTGTATGTGTGTGTGTGTGTGTGTGTGTGTGGGGGGGGGGGGGGGGTAGGAGTGGGGTGGGGGTAGGAGTAGGGGGCATCGACATAATGTACGCGCGGAAATAGGTTGATGTTCATAAGCATGATGGTCATGGTCATGGTATGTTCTTACATGGTATGTAATTAGGCATAAAATCTCCCTTTCCTTAGTGTCATTCATCTTCTTGTATACATTTCAAAGCTCATCACGATAACGCTGTTCACTCCTTCACATTGTGTTCCTATCCATCCCAGACACACCTCTGAGCTACAAGATCCAGTGGTTCCTCTTCAACACCACAGTACCCATGTCGATCCTGGTGACCATTATCTACTGGACGACCCTATACATGACTCCAAACGACCCCGAACTCGTCACCGAAGTCAACGTCCACGCTGTCAGCATGCTGCTCAGCTTCGTCGAGCTCTTCATCACCGCCACGCCCGTCCGCTTCTGGCATTTTATCTACCCGATCGCCTTCGATCTCATCTTCGACTTCTTCACTGTGATCTACTGGGCGTGCGGTGGCACGAACACGAAGGGCGAGCCGTACATCTGGCCCTTCCTCGACTACGGGAACGAGCCGGGCACGGCCGGGGGAGTGTCCCTGGGCATGATCCTGTCGCTGCTGGTCCTGCAGGCGCTCATGTACGCTTTCTACAAGCTGAGGCTGTGGATGGCCGGCAAGTGCGGTATGAACCCCGAGCTGGCCACGCCAGGCAACGAGAAAGACGGCGTCGTCCAGGGACTCGTTGAGACCCCGTGCTGATGGGCCGTAATGAGGTCAAGAAAAGCAGAGAAAAACAGAAAAACTGACCTTACTCCTAAACTCAGCTTGACAATATTTATATAGACAGTTAGAAATCATGAACAGTGTGCAAAATGTGTTTCTTCTGATTAAAAGAATTCGCAAAATGTGTTTCTTCGGAGTCGAAAGAATTTGCTTCCTCTTTGAATGTGAGCAGAGTATATTTGCAGGAAGAGCATCATTTTATCTGGCTGCCTGGTAGATTTTGCTGTCAAATAACGTGACTAATTCCATCCTGATTATATCGGTGTTTTCAAGAAGTCCTCCATGTAGAATGCGGTAGCGTGGCATGAACTGGAGACCAGGTGGCGCCCTGTTGGAGATCAGACGGAGTCTCGGCGACTCCTCCGCCAATGACATACATAAGATAGGATAATGCGTTACGACGTTAAAGAGCTTGGACACATCCAATAGCTTGATCGTGTATTTCTAATAGTTTCCATATGGTACTTAATTGCCTTCCTAATGTCCAAATCATCTAAGGGGTACAGGAAACAATGTCATTGATTGTCTGAGAGTCTCTGTGACGTCTCTGCGACGTCTCTGCGACATCTCCTAAAGACTGGACTGGTCTTCAGAGAGTCGCATATTTTGGGGAGACTTTTCCCAGTCTCCAGCAGGTTTTGGAGACGTCCACGCGACTAGGAAGTCGTCAAGGAGATGTAGCGGCGACCCCACCCCTTGCAACTTCTGGATCATTTGGTTGTCACCTCGTCCGGATAGGTCGCGAGGACCTCCCTTCACTTAGAGCGCTAGCTATTGTTTGTTCTCCCGATTTACCGCGACAGTCTGCGTCAGGGAGATGGGACCTACCACATGTACCAGGCACAACACGGCGACAGCTTCGCTTAACCGAAAGAGGGTGCAATAACCCTAGATGCTAAGGAGTGTGATCGAAAGATTGTTGGCTGCATGTTGCGTGCATTAAGTTTGTATGTTCTCGTGGTCCTTGTAGACTAGAAAAAATGAGCGACTTTATGGTTAGATAGCCATCAGATTAGTGCTTAAAATATAGCATTTGTAGGCAAAAACATCTCTTTCATGAGACCTGAAATATGTGCAAACATCTCGTATGAACAAAAAAAGCCTATGATGAAACGATGTTATGTTGTCAATGGACATTCACAATGTTGTGTATATTACGCAGAATAAAGTTGACGACGTATTATCATACGTGCTTTGAAAATAATTACATGTACATGTATGCAAATTAGAAATGTAATTTGTAATCTTGTGTCTAGGCGTACATGATGGTTTTCCAAGTAAAGAGTGCGCTTGTAAGATAGCGAAGCAAGTCAAGCAACACTATTTTTTGTACATGTACTTACAACGCGGAATGCATGAAGCTTAAAAAAATCTTATACAGAAAGAAGAAAAGTATTGTTATCTAAATGTGTGTGACACTAAGCTCTCCACCATGTCCACTGAAACCGTTTTATCCACCACAACTTTACACCAAACTCCATCGCATATGACTAAAGTCTCAAATGGAGCAAATTATTTGAAAAGTGGCTATCTCCGTTTAATGTATGTTTTATTTGCTTCAACTATCGCTGCAATTACAGTGATCAATCAAAAGGCACGTTCTCTGATCTTCATGATCTTCAAAAGAATACAAAGTTGACGATTCTCGGAAAGTGACGAATGATGGCGCTATACCCATTTGCCAGCACTTTGCCATTTGGTCACGTATTAGTGTTAATTTTAAATGTTTACATGCCTTTGTAGAAATATCCCCAACCCCCTCTCCACATCTCTCTCTCTCCTCTCTCTCTCTCTTTCTCTCTCTCTCTCTCTCACACACACACACACATACACACATGCACACATACACACACACAGACACACACACAGACAGACAGACAGACACACACACACACACACATAATGTTCTCTCTCAATTTAATCCGTGTTCCCTTCTCGTAACCCCATCCATTTCATAATCTTTCCAAGCCCTTGCTGTATCTTTCTCTGCCAAGTCCCCCCCCCCTCTCTCATGTTCCTCAAGGCAATTATTTCCCATGAAAAGTGGCTTTACATCATTTTGGACAGAAACGTGATCACCAATTACATGTACCATTGTCTCCATTGAATCATCAATCTTTTTTATATATCTGACCTTCTAATTGTGAAAAAATCTTTTTGATCAGCCTTTATTTTGTCCATTGAAATCTAGTAATGAATATGTTTTCAAGGTATTGCTCCTTTTATATCATCTACCTTTTGTACAAGGTTAATTAGCAGAGCTTCTTAATCAAATATATATATATATTCTCTCTGAAATAAACTTACATTTGTGTGTTAACTTTCTTTTGTGCGTCTTTGCTCAATTTGCTGTAATGGAATATGCAATGAAGTACACTGCATTCAGGACTTTAAAAATGATTCAAAACCATTAATGATATACAAACTGTTGTTTTGCTAGAATATTTTTCATAGCATGATTATGTACACAATCCAGACCACATTCTGAAATAAACTTCCATAAACAGTAGACATTGTACTTTATGATTATAATACATGTTATGCACATTTCACTTTAAAATATGTATGCACAAAAGTATTTCAGGAAAGAGTAAAAGACATATCATAGAGTCGAATAGTCAGCTGTCCTGATGGTGCTTCTAAGATTTATGTCCTAAAATCACTTAATAAAACATACACGTTTGAGCAGATAATGCCCAATTCACCGAATCAAAAGAAATCAATGAATAATTGACACTTTGCCAATAGTGACAATCCTACTTGCAGACAATCTCTGATCTGAGCAAAGGTCAATGATTTGTCATTCGAGAGTTTTTGAAAGTTGACTTGAGCATACACATGAACAAAACAATTTGTAAATATAAGAAAGAAACATCGAGAAATAATTACAATTTCCAAAAGAAAACTGTAACCGATACATACTCCATTCACTATAAAATCTGAGGGAAAAGCATTTCCAGTAGGCCTACATAAAAGAGAAGATAATAGAAGATTTATTTGTCACTTTTTCACTGCAAGAAAAGGCACATCATGTACTATTGAGATGAGTATATCGAAAAAATGTGAAGAGACATACTCAAGCCATCCTAACGAGTGATATCTTCATAGAAGTCTGTTTTGTATCATGTGATCGATCACATGACCTTGCCCTTTTATGTACAGTGAAGAAGCGGTGTGTTTGGATTCAAGATACAGTGAAACCGCTTTTCCGACCATCTGTAATAGGAAGACCACATGTCTTTAACGACCACACTTTGTGCTTCCCTTGAACAGTTCTTCTCAATGAAATCCGGGCCCTATTTCATGAAGATTTGCGATTTGATATCACTTGTAACTCTGTACATTAGAGATAGAGGATTGGACTTTCCTTCGAAGTAGATCAATCGCAACTCTTTATAAGACAGGGTCATGTATCAAAGTAACCTATACATGAAGATTACCTGCTTAAAAGGACTCGATCTTTAGTCTCTGTTGAGGGGTACATCTTTCACGGTTTTACATGTGCCACATTTGGAGGGTTAATGCTAGCCTATGTACTAGGCTGTGAGGTGTATGGACACAACCCAGTCTGTTAACAACTTTGTCTGGTAACACAGACTATCCCCTTATCCCAACCTCCTCCTCCTCTGAGAGAGAAAGGAGTCATAGGACCCATGATGTAACTAGAATGTAGTTTGGTTTACCAGACATAGTCGTTAACACACTGGGTTGTATCCATGCACCTCACAGCCTCGTACCTATATGCATGGTTAGTGCGAGCAATCGTATTCATTGCTTATTATTGCTTGGAAGTGAAATACAAAATGTGATTACAACCAAAAACTTCAAGAAGGAAATACGTCCGGTAAGTTGTCAGTAAGAAAGCAGTCTCCCTTTCAGAGTTACTTTGCTTGGAAGAGAGCTTAGTATATCATCTTTGCACATTACATTGGGGACAATAAGAAAATGACAGAATATATATAAGTTAATAAATGTAAACATCACAATGAGGTATCAAGTAGCAGTACTTGTAACCATTTTCTAATTGAAACATCCAAAACCAGAAGTTAAATTGTAACAGACCAATCAAGTCCCATCCAATGTTGAAATGTTTATTAACTAATGATGGATTAATAATTTTAAGTTAAGGGTGATTAAAGGGTTACTAAATTAGAAAAATAAATTCCCACTAATCTATGTAAAATTATCCACAAAAAGCGAATTTCACAATTGTTTGCCGCAATAAAGTCTCATTTTAACGAAAATGTGACATGTTAATGCATTCATGTGTATCTTGTCATTCAGATTCAATGGATGGAATACACTTTGAATCTATTAGTTGTTGCTTCTCGGACAAACCTCGGACAAGCTTTGGGGTTCCCATTGGTAATGTATTGTTTGAACGGCGTGAATTAAATATTTTATTCACGCCGTTGGCATTTATGGCATTTTGACTTCTCTAACATCATTGGTGCCATGCATTTTTTTCAATTTTTTTTCAAAATTAGACTTAATTGCGGCAAACGAATGTGAAATTCGTTTTTACTGGATAATTTTACATAGATTACTGGGAACTTATTTTTTATTTAAAAAGCATCCACCATATACTCACATTTTACACACATACTTGAACCCTGGTATTAAATACATGCATAACCATTATTCACCAGCTGCAGTTACACAATCAATTGTTTCCTTTATTTTTTTTTTACAACTGTTAGTAACATGTTACTCTCACCAGAATCTAACGTTTCAATTTCAATGGGTGGAATGCACTCTCAATCTACATGTATTTGTTGTTGCTAGTCGGATAAAGCTCTGACAAACTTTGGGGTTACCATTTCTAACACGTTGTTTCAAACGACGGGCACAAATTTGCAAACATAAACAAAAATGGTATATTGCACATTGAACTTGCCATCCATCACCTCAGAAGTGCATTGAATAATTCCAATGCCAAAAGCAGTTTCAAGGTTCAATCTGCAGATAACTGTACAATATAAAACAAACATCATGCTTTGCACAACCACACTTTAAATCACTACTGAAGGCTGAACACACTGGAATCTAATAGGCAAGTGCCTGCATATCTCCTCTAATTCAGCAACTTTACAAGAAACTCAAGAAAGTATGCACTTCTTTGTTTCATGATGAGTGTAAAAAAATCTGAATGTTTAAAATCTTAGAGCTTGATGCTGAATGCATGAAACACCACAGGAGTCCATTAATTAAGAGAAGACTATGACTTGCTTCTTCTTCTTCTTGTCACTCACTTTGGCAACTCTATGGGTTTCCATTATAACAGGTCACATGACATACACTTCATACCGGCTCAAACAGACCTCTACATTCATTGTTGTGACGTCAAGCACTTCCTTCACAGAAGAAGGACAACGATGAAAAAATACCACATACCAATCCAACGTTTAGTACTGATCACGATGAGCTATATAATGCTATGAAATGGGGAAAAAAAAACCTTCCTTCTGGAGTGGAGAGACATAGAAGAGAGAATTTACTCATGACTTTGTGACCAAGACTTTCTGTTTCATAACATGATCGACAAATCAAAACTGTTCTCTCTTTGGTCCTACAGTGGAGCCCAAATAAAACTTTCAAAATATATAGCTTCCGCATTGCCTGTATGTATGGTCTCGCTTTGATCTAAGTCAGACAATATCTAGTTTGTGCATTGCATGGAAGCATACTGTTATGCTTTGATCTAGTGCAGATAATATCTAGCTTGTGCATTACATGTACAAGTATGGTCTTGCCTTGATCAAACAATATCAAGCATGTACATTGCATGACCACGTGTGGTCTTGCTTTGATCTAGATCAGACAATATCTAGTTTAAGCATTGAATGAATGCATATGGTCTTGCTTTGATCTAGATCAGACAATATCTAGTTTAAGCATGGCATGAACGCGTATGGTCTTGCTTTGATTTAGATCAGTGAAGTTTTAGTTGGGCTGCACTGTATGAAGACGAAATCAGTCTCCTTCCCAGGGTTCCTAGTAAGGAAAAGGATCACGCCAATCCTCCTCTCGGTCTTTACTTGCCTCAGCGACGGGTTCTGGAGTCTCTGGACTTGATTCTTCAATGGGTGCTGGGGATATCATCAATGCAAGGAGAGGAGATAAAAGGATTTCAGTGTAAATGCGCAAATATAAATCACAAGTTAACAAACAAATCTTGATTGCTTTATAATACAAAAACAATGGAGAAAAACTGACATAATGTTAAACAACTTTTCCTTTATTAAATGCAATTGTCTTTATGTATCACTGAGGCATGTTTGCGCTGGCAGTACACACTATTCATAAAGGGTAGTATGGAGTCTGGCAGCGAAGGAGTTAGGTAGAGAGGGAAGTGGCCAACAATGTCAAAAATCTAGTGAGAGAGCTTTCTCTTTCATCCTTTTCTTACCTACCATAGTTTGAACCCATTCTTTAGTGAGCCCGCATACCAGGTTTTTTTCCACTCATATACAAAGCAGCACGACTTCCATACAATGTGCTGTTCGGACAATAGACAATAGGCTATGAATAATCTTCTAATACCTTATAGGACATAATTAAGCCACACCCCATGGTTACTACACTTCCATGGCAAATGTTGACATCCTAAATGTACCAGGGTCCACTTAGCCTGAAAATCTAACCAAGAGCAACAGGTTAATGTTGAAGAATCTTCTCAAAATTATATAATATTAGTATAATCACGGCATAATGGAATGAATATGGCCCGTAATAACGTGAGAGCTGTTGATGTTTGAACTTCTACCGACAGATGGCACTACATAGTAGTGCAGCCTAGTGCATGGTGAAAAACATAGTGCATAATTAGCTAACACCTGCCTGCTCCTGCTGGGGTGCTTTCAGAATAGCTTATAGGGAAAGTCTACCCTGAAGTTCAGTTGGTTGTTTTTGATAGAAGAAAAAACATCAATAGAAACAAAGTAGTGAAGGTTTGACAAAGATCAGTCAAACAGAGTTTTGAAATTCTTCAATTTGTGACGTCAGTTGAGGGGTACTCTGCTATAAATTGTGTATGATTTTTTTGGTTTTAAATTCCAATTTCTCAAAAGGATATATACCTGAGCATTTGATATATCATTGGACATGGTTCTACACACTTACCTCTATTGAAAAGATTCATTCCTTCACCAAAAAACAAAAGAAGGGCAATTTATAGAATTCTACAGCACATGACGATGATGGCTTATATCTCGGGTTTGAGGAATTAAGGAAATATACTTTTCAGTTACATGCTTTAAAATGACTAAACAGGCCAATCCTCGAGCGACAGACTCCAGCGGAATTTTGGCAGGGAAAGCCTTGGACAGGGGGGCTTTGTGCAGATCTAGCCTTTCTCCTTTGGAGCTTCTTCATACAGCACATAACATATCATATGTTATATGATATGGGAAAACATCTAGCACATGACGTCACAAAATTAAAACTCTGAAAAATAATTACTTTCTCATCTTTTGACAAATTTTTCATCAAACCTTAGCTAATATATATTATATACTATAATATATATTTTTTCTGCTGAAATTAACATCAATTTAACATCAGGACTTACCCTTTAAATATGTCAAAACTGGTATAACTCCACCTTACAGATTCTCTCTCGTGTCTGGTCTACTAGGATATAAATAGCACGACCAATGACTCTTTTTGATTTACATATTATTTGTTTTTACCTCGGGGCAAAAATTATGGCCCCCAATCCCCCCCTTCTTTTTTGATGGAAACAGAAAAATCACTGACAAGTTTTCACATATTGGTATAGTTTTGTATGATGCAAGCGTTTGCTTACTTATGTCTTGTCCTCGTGCTAACTATGTCAATGCAATTCATTTGAAATGTATTCGTCTAAAATGTGGAAAATAGATAATTGAAATAAAACCCTGCTGCCCTCACCTAGGGGTAGATATTCATCTGCAGTGGGCTGGAGCTGTATGGCCACGAGGGCAGCTCTGAGCTCTGGTTTCTGCTGGTCCAGGCCCGTCCGCCCCCTCCACTCCAGGAGCATGTCCAGGGTGCCCCTGGTCGTCACTCGCCCTGTCAGATGGTTGGTGGCGCTAAACCGGTTAATGGCCGCTCGTTTGAACTTTAGCGCCATGCTCAGCCGCTCCATCTGGTCTTGCGTCAGGTCCTGGGCTAGGTTCGGCAGGACCTCATCTAGGTCCACAGTGTCCAACACCTTCCTGGGCTTAGGTCTTGACAAGAAGAAAGCATTGAAATTATGAGCGGTGGATAAAGGGCATCATTCTGGTCCTGCGCATGTATTTATTCAGTTCCATTCAAATAATAAATTAAATTTCAATTTCATCTCATATACCGGTAGCCATATACAAAAATAAAATAACATGATTAGGTAACACATAATTGGATTTAAATAAGCAAAACAGAAAAAAAAGCCAGAACAATAAAAAATTTTTTTTTTTATTTTTTTAATATCATAGGCCGACATACTCTCTTTTTTTGTGTGTGCTACAGTTGTCTCACAGTATAAATACAGTTAAGGTAAATAAAAAAAAAATCACACACAAACATACACATATCATATCATTACTGGCACAACCAGCCCCTCCCCTCCCCCCCCCTCCCCACACACACACACACTCCACTCCCCACTCCCCAAATGCAGAAACATGGGGCCTGGGTCTGGTTGATCTTACTTGATAGGAGGTGGGCTAGCCCGGCTAGGGTGCATCATCAGTGCAATCGGATCGATTTGGAACACACCTGTAAAATTGAGAAGAAAAAGTTGGATACTTCATTAATAATTAGTTTGAAATGATCTGAAATACCACAGTAAAACAGAGAAGAGAAAGGAAAAGAAGATTAGAAGAAACTCTATCATCTGGAAACCCTTCTCAATGCTTCAGATTCCAGAACTTCCCTCCCAATAAGAATATTGGAAACTGACTTTAAGGGGAATTATAGCAATCACTAGATTTTGAAACGTTTGGAATCTGTAAAGTCTACATTCATAATCGTATTGCCCCTGTCAGACACGTGGGCGATGCATCGGACAGCGAGCATTGCTGAAACACATGCACTGTGGTGCGGACCATGGCAAATAATGAAATAGTGGTCTCTGGTCCCTAGGCTACAAGAACATGGAGACTTAGGACGGCTCATTATGAATCTCTTCCAATAGCGATCACTACAATTCTGCTCCAATTCAGTATATTCTTGTATGTTTTTGAGGGAAGTTCTCATACGGTGTTTTCTTTCATTTTCAGTGGTTTCTACAAAATGTTTATTTTTTGACCTGCAAAAGACAAAAGGACTATACCCTGTCTTTAAGTTTAGGCGAGTCGATGTGCTGAATATTTGGTAGCTTATGTGTCAATTCAAAAGTCATTCCACTGACCTATCTTGAGCTTCAAGGGCATACATATGCTCAGCATAATTTACAATTTCAATGTACTGATTTTTCCTTTACTTGTCCTCTATTAACAAGAATTGTGTTTGAATTATCGACAAACCTTTCTCGATTTCAATGGCCAATCTCGCCAGTCCTGCACTCCGAAGAGCCATACACAATTCGTCCCGCATGCCGCCTCTGTTGTGCCACTCCATTAGCATGTCCTCCACGCCGCTGCACTGGGACGGATTCCGGTTGTTCGTCCGCTCGAACCGCTGAATTTCAGCGTAATGAAACGAGAGGTGGAGGGCCACCTTCCGAAAGGAATCAGGCCCGATTCGGTTGGCGATTTCGTGGAGTTCTAACATAGTTAGCGGCGTCATCATGTCCGTCATCATGGAGAAATTAGAGTTTTGATAAACATATGGGTGTTATCTTAATATAGTGCTCATACAATCAACTTTATTTCCAGTACTGGCACTCAGTACTGGTACTTTTTGGTAGCACGCAGATCACTTTCGTCATTCTCAATGTCAGCTCCCGCGTCCGAGATTACGTGAGAGTTAAAACCCGGAAGTTCAACTTCAGAACAAGGCCGATAAAAGTGGTGGCCTATAAAATTTAATCACAAGTATCACAACATACTTGTAGATCAAACGCTGTGTTTTACATCAATTTTACAATTATTTGTCATCTTGAATTGTTTAAATAAATCAGTAGGAATAACATTTGTTTATCGGCCTGCCATAGTTTTCGTGAAAGGGGAATCCCCGTTAAAACCCGGGTAAAATTACGTCATCAGTTTAGTTTGACCCCCGACCGGCTCCGCGCGCTAGCACGAATTCCCCCCCCCCCCCCCCCCACACACACACACACCAGCACACCCACACACCCCTGCTTCATAGAGCACCGAAGAGGTGTCCTCATATATGCAGGTTTCTGGTTCGAAACAACATCACTCGAGTAAGAGTTTCACATTGTCTAGAGAGCTAATGGCGGGTAATCTCTTTGGGAGATCCTGCTACATGATCACCGCTGTTTAGTTTAGTTTAGAACCAGTTGTCTTAAAACATGCTCATATGACGTCACAATTCGGTACACTATTGCGTTGTCTTGTGTGCGAAAACAAATATGAGGGAAACGAGCAAACAATCCGGCAATACGGAGGGTTTGTTTATTTCATTTTTATTCATTCAGTTACTCCACTCTTCAGTACACGAAACTACGGGTATGAAAACAAAATACAACATGTAAAATTGTGATTTTAAATAGCGCACAATTTTATCGAACGAAATAGTATGTTTCATAATACACATGTTTATTTAAATGCAATTAAGATAAACACAATACAATTTAAGAGCGCAATCATAAGGAACTGTCCTATCTTAACTCACTATACATCCGTTGATCCATAAAAGAAAACTATGATTTCATCGTATTCATGGAGCTTGGGGAATATTTAAGAGATAAAAGGAGACACATGAAAGAAACACAGTGGTGAAGGTTTGACGAAAATCGGTCAAAGGAAAAGGAAGTTATTTGATTTTGCGAGGTTCTCTCCAATATCTTGTGTACAATACTTTTGGAAAATGTCTATTTTCTCAAAAGCATATTTGCCATTTCACCTCTGCAATTTAAATTATTATTAGACATATGTTTTTACACACATATCGCTAAGAAAAAAATATTTTCCTTCATCAAAGAACATAAAAAAATCAACGAATGGAAAAAGTAGTACACAACATTATAAGAGAGCACCTCGCACGTGACGTCACAAAATTAAAACTTGAAAATCAAATAACTTTCTTTTCCTTTGACCGATTTTCGTCAAACCTTCAGTGATATGTTTCTATCATGCGTCTCCTTTTATTGAAAGCAACATAATTAATTTTAGGGTGAACTATTCCTTTAAGTACCCTTCATCACAGCTCTATTCCAGCATATCCATGCATTACTCAGTTCTATTCATTAAAGGGTAAGTCAGCCATAAAGTTAAATTGTGTTTGATTATGTACAAAACAAAATTCATAACTCTGTTAACATTTGACGGAAATTTATCAAACCTTCATTGATTGTTTTCTTTCATGATTGTTCAACATTTTATTAAACCAAAATCAATTTCAGGGTGCAATGTCTAATTATCCTGAGGCTCCCTCACACTTTATAGCAAGAGGCAGCCAATCATGACTGACATGACGCCGCCCCTTGTTGTTGAACTTTTCCCTCATGATTAAACTAATCTGACAATGTGAAATTTTTCCAAACAACAGTGTCTAACATTCGTTGTTTATACATGTATTGTTCAGGGTTGCCATGATTTAGATCGCCTAAAGAGGGAATCGTGATTTCATTGATTTAAATTTTGTTTCCTTGCTTAATTCAAGGATTTTAATCACTTACCAAAACGTATAATGTCTTATGTTATGCAATAAAATGACTCCTGTGCGATATAAACGAACTTCTATCAAAATCACGTTTTTTTCTTCAAAATTGAGTTTAACAATCGATTTCTTTTGGCTAATCAATTTATAAACAACTCTGATCTTGATTGTCATTGAAAAAAGAGTCTTTATTGAAAAAGTGCGTCTCAATTGAACACTCTGCTATATTTTTGTTAAGTCCAATATATATATATATATTTCAAGTAGTCAGTTTCATTCATACAGCTAGGCGTTAGGATTTTCGTTCAATTCGTGATCGCCAACGTCCGCACGGTTATCCCCATCGTCTTCTTCTCGCGGGAAACACGACGGACACCACTTACGAAACGCCCACAGCTTTAGCTGGTAAATACCCCACACGATCACGATGTGGAAGCCGGCGACGCCGATCACCGCCCCGACCACAACCCCAGACGCAATGGCGGGGTTGGACCCGTAATCGAGCAGGGGGTAGATGTACGGGTCCCCGTCCGAGTTCGTGCCCATGGCGGCAAAATACACCCCCGTGAAACCTGCGTAGATGATGGCTAAAGCCAGCGGGTAGACGAAATGTAAGATGCGTACCACCGTGGTCGTGAAAAAGATCTCGATCAGGGAGACGACGCCGTTGACGAGTCTGAAGTTGATAACGAAAAAGAGATTGCCGATCCCTGGGGTGAAGAGAGCGGCCCAGTATATGATGGTGATAGCGAGCGAGACGGCAGTCGACATGTTGAAAAGCAGCCACTGACCGCGGTGAAAGAAGTACCAGGGAACGTCATCATCATCTGTAGGAGAAATATTCCATCGATAGTATGGTTATATATCAGTTTGAGTTCAATGGGAAGAAGATAACCCCTCTTTTCTGCCAATTTGTTTGTACTGTTATAATATACCGATGCGTGTGAGAATGGAATGGGGGTTCTACCTACCTTGGATTTTTTCCCCTCTGATTTCTTGAGTTGTGCCCAGTAGAAAAGGAGCCCTATCCGTGGTTATCACACAGAGTTGCTAGCAATAGGTAGCATCTCACTAAATCACAAACCCTATGCCTATGTATAATGTTGCAATCAATGATAGTCCCGATCGATTTCCAATGCATTTCTTTGTGACGCGTATTATCGATTAATATCTATTATGACTCTTAATAATACATGCGAGATGGGCTTTGGATCAGTAAGGAGTAAGGAGTTGGGGGTTGGGGTGGGGGAGCTTACAGTAAGGTGAAACATATCTTAAAGGGATAGTTCACCCTGAAGATAAGTTGATATCAATAAAAGCAGAATCATGAAAGAAACATATAAGTGAAGGTTTGATCTTTTAAATTGTCAATTTTTGTAGTATAATTCCATAGATTGCTCCGTTTCTTTCATGTTTCTGCTATTATTGAAATCAATTTCAGGGTGGACTATGCCTTTAAACGGTCTCCTGGTCATATACCCTTGCCCGTAGTCCAGTCCGCTTTTCCTTTCTTAACCAAGTACACCACCAAATTCCAGAGCGCACATGCTAGGTAGCCTAGCAACGCGATGTACCCCCATCGAGTCAGAAGCGTGAAGTACAGGCCCGGGGTTTCCGCGTTCGGCCCTCCTGGTCGTAGCTCACTGACGAGGTCGACGACGAAGCACGAGAACAGGTAGAGAATCACCCCGAGACGGTATACCACAAAGAAGGCGATGTGGACTGGACACTGTTTATAATAATGATCATGTTGAAGGAAATATTATTTTAGGCGTTAGAGTGTTTGTCTTGTTGAGCTAACTTGTTTGACTACTAAACAAGTGATGCGTCATTGAAAAACACATTACTGATTTGTTCCTACGCCAGTAACTCTGAGTTTCAAACTTATGTAGCCGGTTAATATCCATACTCACGGTATTAAGTTAAAAATACGATACAATACATAACACTGGGTTAAGCTAAATAAGCTCGATATCATGGATATCATAGCCATAGTAAACCATTCGCATGAAACCTTCATTGGAAATTTAACTGAAATTGTATCAATTCTGTCCTTGCAGGAAGAAACGCCACCTGTTATACCTTTCCGGAATTACATTATGGTGGAGTGATATGATAACAGCAGTTCAGACAGTATCATATTATAACGGAAAATAGATAAACGGGAAGTTCCGCAATGAGAGACATATAATATTTTCCTACTGTCGCGCCTCCTTATACTGATTTCATAGAGCATGCAGGGTCCATGCATAGCGCATGCAAAGCGAGATATCCAGAATCTGCAGATGATCGGCATGATGGGAGGACGGGGGAAGGGGGTGGGCGAGGGGTGGGGGTGAGGATGGGGGGGGGGGGGAGATGGCGTCCCACAGTATGGACATGAGCTAGTTTAGCTTAATAAACAGTACTCATTCTCATGATGCGGCATGCTATATAATAATATAGATTAATATCAACATGACGTCAGATAGACTAACTCTCAGACTGTTAGACATTTATGCTCCAAACTGAAAACATATAACATCATGAATATTCTAAGAATAGTTACAGTACTTATTCCCATGATGCGGCTTGCTATATAAGAATATTCTCCTCTTTTCTCAGTCCGTCACGAAGAAGAAATTGAGAATGATTGGTCTACTATAGCCAGACCCTTTTATCAAATTAAATACTTTGGTTTAGAAATGTCCAATTGCCTGGAAGGCAGGCTAGACTTGAGAGTGACCGTGATGACTGGTCAGGAAGTCAAAGGGAACGTCACGAATCACACCTGTGTCTTGACGAAGCTGAGGAGCGGCACACCGGTCAATCGGAGATCGGACCATCTCAGACGCTGAAAGGAGTCGCATCTTGCGTCACACATCCTCACCCGATCACGTACACGCGCTTCGAAATGGACAATGACCACGCTCGACTACCTCCTCCTGCGCACATACGAATTCCAGCAGTATGGATTGGAGCTATGCACTAAGATTAGCACAAGTCTTCCGGATATTCTCTCTTCACAACACTCGGTTTTGAAAAGGAAATCGCGGCAGATGTTATGGTTTTAAAAGAGCGCTTAGCTGACAAATTGTCCGCTTGCCTACAGGTCAATGCATAAAACCACAGAAGTTAGGAGCCAGCGAAACATTGTACCAAAATCACAGAGAGCCGATAGCGCTACATGATTCGAAGCAGTAGATATGTTTCTAGGTCCTGTGCTTGCGCCTGTGACATCATTTGTTATATAACACCAGAACAATTACTCAATATAACTGAGCTCAATGGTGACAAATTTCCGCACAAACACACGGTATTCTGATTTCCCATAGGCCTCAACATCGCGTCATTCAAATCACATCTACGATGTACGATTATAGTCACTTATCATTATTATGCTTTCCGAGTCTCCTGAGTAGCACATACTGGAGCAGAACATAATTCATACCGTATTATAACATGAAGTTCTATATTACAGTGTTATATTGCAGTGTTATTATCATCCTCATGACGTGATGTGTAGGCGGGCATATAGACCAACATGTGGTCGAACGTATAGAGCACTACCAGTTCATTATCATGTGTCATTTCCGTAGCCTGTATAGGAGTGACTTTTTCAGGATAAACAGAAAGTGTTTGATTTCCCTTGCAAACGCGGATGTTTGTAGAGCCGCACACTCTCTTAACCGCTATTGTTTATGTGTAAAGATCCCTCATATTTACAGTATATTCAAGCTTTAATGGCTTTCAGTTTGTTGAGTTGTTTCCAATCAATGAATTGTGTTGAATAAGAACAAACGTAAATAGAACATTTTTGTGTGTGTCTGTGCGTCTGCGTGTGTGTGTCTGTATGTGTGTGTACGTTTGTGTGTGTGTGTGTGTTTGTGTGAGTGAGTGTGTGTGTGTATATATGTGTGTTTGTGTGAGTGTGTGTCTGTGTGTATATGTGTGTTTGTGTGAGTGTGTGTGTATGTATGTGTGATGTTGAGAGCGTGTGGAGGGGCTGGAGATTAGGTGCGTCTAGCTGGCTCTCACACGACGATTGGAGTAAATTGGTGATTTGAAATTAGGATTTCTCCATCACATTATCGCTTTTAATTAGCTTGCGAGACTCTATAGAGTACCGAGGTGTGACGTCATATGAGCATGTTGTCAAGACCACTGGTTTTGCACTCTGTGGGTGCAAACACTGGTGATCATGATCATATGGGTGAGGCTCGTTTTGAGTACCCGACATTAGCCCAATAGACAATGTTAGACCAGTGAAATTCTCGCGAAGTTTTTAATAACCAGAAATCTGCATAACAATGAATAGAAAAACACAGTTCAGTGTGGTATACTCGCGATTGTGTTTGCCTTCTCTAGCCGTAGATGGGGTAGTAGCAGTCTGGCATTTCGCGAGGGCTGGCATACCGCATCTCTTGCAATGACTGAAACCATATGTGTACATCTGAGAGACCGATATGGTGTGAGCACGGAGGCAGAAGACATATCTCTCTGCTACCTCCATGGTGTGAGGCAGACAGAACACACACACAAACAAAGAAGCAGAACATCTTGGATAGGCCCACTTCACAAGATCCCACTCAGAAGGAGCAGGCCAACTCCGCACTCAACAAGGCGGCCATCAGCCGCCACGGGTGCCTAGAACAATCCCAATTTCACATCAATAGAAAGAGGAGCATAATCATTGTAGCAAGTGATGATGATACATGAATTGGCCTAGACCCATAGAATTCGAGACGCCTTACAAAAAGACATAGACAAAGCCACTTCCGTGGTCTAAGGAAACTTACAACCAATCAGTTTGTCAGTTTGTCAGAAAATGAAGATATCTATTTTCAAGCAACTATTGTATTAATCAGATGAACGTTTTTTAAGAAAAAAAATGCTAATTGCCCGTCTTATAAAAAGTTGTGATCGATCTGAATCGATCACAGGTCTAAACTCCTATATCTAATGCGCTTAGTCACGATTGAGATAAATCGCAACGCAAGTTACGGTCGATCGGAAATCTTTCTGACACAGTGCCCAGGGACTGGAATCTCGAAAAAATTACACGTCTTCTGAACGTGAATCAGATAGTCAGCATCATCATCCTACCATTACCATTGAAATTATATCGTAATCAATCGATTGCACCCCCTCTAATCTCTAATGTACAAAGTAATAATTGATATCATTCGCAGGTCTTAATAAGACGGAAACCAGTTGATTAGTTCATAATAAATGAACCAGCGATTTTACATACAACTCAAGTGTAGGGGAGCGCGAAAGGTGGGTTTTTTTGCCTTCTTCCGGCGCTCTCAACGTGTTGACTAAGCGATCGAGGATCTTCCGTTCTGACCGCAGAAGTACGTGCCCTCGATTGGGCGAGCTTTTTAGGAGCTAGGCGAGTCGAACGACTAAGAGAACCAGGAGCTTGACACGAACCTCTCTTTCTTGCTTGACCCTCTCAGCCTTGACGCCCTCCCTCTTGCCCAATACTTCCTACATGTCCTATATTCAAAGAAAGACAGTGATGGATCTACGCAGAGGCGGAGAAGGCGCCCCCCTATTTAGGAACAACACACCATTCCTATTGCTTATTGTGCGTATGTCCTTGGTTGTCCTCCGTGTTTATCATGACCTTTCCCCCAGCCCCCCTTCCACCCCGCCCCCTTTATCTTCGAATCCTGAATTCCCGCTGAAATGGATGCAGACAATTCCACTTTTATATTAACGCTGAAGTACTTTTAAATGACCTACCATTTTGCTGGTGTTCTAATTAAAGTGTTTAATCATCTTGTCCACTCACCCTTCTAGCCGCTCCCCTACCCCTACTCCTCTAGATATTATTCAAGTTCTGTCTCTCTCTCCCTCTCCCTCCCTGCGTCTTTCTCCTCTTGATTCCTCCTCCCTTTCCTTGTCCATTCTCCCACTCCAACCTTTTATTTTGCACTTCATGAATTGAGCACGAGACCTCAAGTGCCACCTTCTGACCGACTTAACTCCTAACATCCCGCCAGCTTCCTCATCAACATATACAACAGCATAATGATATATCTCTCCGTCCCCTCCACTTTCATCATGCAATAACGTGGTTTATGTGGACTTAGAAATATATAACACGAAACTGATTGTACGAAAGAAACTGTATCACTACACCTTCTCTCCCTCTCCTTTTCTTTTTCGTTCTCGTCCATCTTTCTTCTCTATTCATGAACCTGCTTTCTAGTTGTTTCATTTGCATTAACTACTTGCTTACCTCAGATCTGTGAAATCACTATTATGAGGAATATGACGTCAAGCTATGTCTGGCTCCCTCTGTTTCTCTATCTCTCTTTCTCCCCGTGACTTCACCTCTCTCCAATTATCTCTCTTCTTCTTCCCTTCTCTGAGTTTCCTTTCTCTTTGTCGTCTTGCCTCTCTCTCTCTCTCTCTCTCTCTCTTTCTCTCTCTCTCTCTCTTCCTCTCTCGCTCTCTGTATCCCTCTCCCCTATCTCTCTTCCCTCTCTCTCTTTCTCTTCACCCGTTTCTCTCCTCCTCTCCCGCCTACCCCTCTTCCATTTCACCACCGTGTAGAGAGTCTCACATGAAGTGTCACTGTGCTGTATATGATTTATGTAACCACTGCGCTGGCTATAGCGGGCCGAGGCATCGACCTGAAAACCCATGACTTCTTCAGCTGAGCAGAGCCTGGCCACGACATGCTCGTTCCCTCCTCATACTATGGACACCCGCGTGTCCCCCGCGAGGTGCGAGGAATGACGTGTCAAGGAACAAATAAGAAAGATGATACCATTGAGCAAGAATTAGAACAAATGAAATAGCAATGTAATACGCCGCGACAAGCAGGTCGGCTCTTTTAGATAGGAGCAGCAGTAGGTGTAGTATATAGGAAGAATGTGAATAGTTGTTGTCATAGTAGTACAAGTACGAGAAGAAGAGGAAGAAGATGAAGAAGAAGAAGAAGAAGAAGAAGAAGAAGAAGAAGAAGAAGAAGAAGAAGAAGAAGAAGAAGAAGAAGGAGAAGAAGAAGAAGAAAAAGAAGAAGAAGAAGAAAAAGAAGACGACGACGACGAAGTAGTAGTAGTATAGTAGTAGTAGTAGTAGTAGTAGTAGTAGTAGTAGTAGTTGGTGCAGTAGTAGTAATAGCAGCAGCAGCAGTCCCAGATAGCAAAGTATCTGGGGCCCATATGGGAATCATGTGGGTCTACTGGGACTCATAATGTACCATGTTCATATGGGGCCTATGTGGTTTTTCCCACCTAGAACCCAGATAATAAAACCATATGGGCCCCATGTAGTATGGGCAATGTGGTCTTATTTCTGGGTCGACTGAGCAATATAAAACCCAAATGGGGCCCACATGGGTTTTTCCACCTTGAAACCACATAACTGAGATGCTCATGAATATTCATGCATTCATTAGGCCTTTGAATTGTGTCACATTTTTATACATATGAATAGATAACCGGCATATAACTAGATAGGAGGAATATTTTAGCATACATTCCAATAACCGTTTGATTAAAAAGACAAATAACACCTTATTGAGTCCAGACAACAATGATTACAACAAAATGTTTATCCTTAATTATACGAACCAATGTTTTTTGAAGTAAATTTCCGTAATACTATATTTATGAAAGTGATTGTACTGAGGAATACGATAGAATCGATTAAGATAGGATAGGATACAATAGTAAACAAATAATCAACGTTGGTGAAGGTGATGGGATGAACTATCACTTCCGAGGCGATCTGGATGTAGCTATCTTTCCGAAGCGCAGCTGAGGAAAGATAGCGCATACATTCAGATCGCCGAGGAAGTGATAGTTCGTCTCATTGCCTGAAACCAAAAGTTGATTATTTGATTTATATTCCACAATTGAAACCAACTATCTATACCAAAAATGACAATTTGACGTACAAAAGTAATGTTTACTTCTCTACCTAACCCCGAGCCGCTGCCATGGGGAACACGCGTTAGGATGCGCGTTAATTAGGACGCGCATTATGACGCGCGTTTAATTAGGACGCGCATTATGACGCGCGTTTGGACGCGTTAGTGGGAGCTGATAGTCCGAGTGTAACGCACTTTAATTTCGCGCATACTCAAAAAATTGATCACGCGTTAGGACTGTGAGGAGTGAGGAGATCAGCGAAACCAAAAAGTACTATCATCTAGAGAGTAACGAACTTTTATTCTCAGGTGATCTGATAGGAAAAATTACGCCTCATCACGTGATCAACTCTTGACCAATCATATAACAACATTCTTAGTATGTGAAATATAAGATAAGATAAGATGAGGGTAGGATAAGGATTATGTGTTCGTATGATTATAGCCTATCCAAGTTTGATTAGTCATGTGAAATATCATCCCTCCATTTTTATTTTTTTGACTCATTTGGCCCATATGGGCCCCAGATGGGGTGTACGGTGCAAAATATAGATGGGGCCCAGATGGGTCAAATGGGGCCCATATGGGGCCCATATCCAGGCCCAGATCAACCCATATCTAGCCCATATGGGCCCAGATATTTTGCTATTTGGGGTATTATTATTATTATTATCATTATTATTAGTAGTAGTAGTATTAGTAGTAGTAGTAGTAGTAGTAGCAGCAGCAGCAGCACTAGTAGTAGTAGTAGGAGGAGGAGGAGGACAAGAAGAAGAAGAAGAAGAAGAAGAAGAAGAAGAAGAAGAAGAAGAAGAAGCAAAATCGTAACTATAGTGTTGTTTTGAATGAATAAAAAACAGTTAAAAAAGCGAAACGTCGAGGAATTCCCATAACATACACGGAATTTATAAAGAAAATACATTGCTAGTTTAAAATTGCCAACCAGTTTGTATGCTTTCATGTTGCCTGCACATGGTGCCCTTTTGTAGACTAGTGCGCATATTATATTCTTGCACAAAACAATGTCAAGTACGTCACTCACGAATGTGAGGAACCATGCATGCACAATATCTTAATCCTTTCGTTTAGTGATGTCATGATAACATTCGTTTTCCTTGTCCCGTTTGCATGATTCCTTGTCTGTCTACCTCGCACATCCCTGTACAGTCATGAAGATCTACTCGTCACTTCTACTACCACCGTGTATTCTGCTCAAGAGTAGATCCTTTTCACGAGCACATTTCTTGTTCTCATTCCTCTCATATGAACATGATTAACATGTCAAGAATGACCATCCTTTTATCATTGTGATCATGATGTGTTTTCTTTCTCCTTACCCTTTCCACCTTTTTCTTTCTTCCAGCATTCGCCACTGTGGTTTAACTGAAAAGTACACTTAATATGTTATTTTTGTTACAAGTCGTGTCTTGGTCACAGCGTGTAATGTGCGCTGGGCTCCGGACACCCGCAATCACTAATGAAATATTCATAGGCGCGTGGGCAAGACGTTAAGCACGGCGTGGGACGAGCCACACTCTGCCACAGTTGCATCTTGAGATCAGCATCGACACGAGCCATTATTCTAGAGCCGGTCACCATTTATTTTTGTCTCTCCGAGCCGTACTACACCACAGCGATATGGATAGCAACCAGCGGTTCAGTCTTACCACTCTATCCTGCCCCTAACCACGGTACGTCAGAATCATGATTATTTTGATTTATATTTGTATCTCCGTGTGCCTGCTTACCTCGTCTCTCTCCCCGTATAGTGCTCTTATCTCATAAAAAAAAAAATCCGTGTAGCTTGTAACGACAGCATTTATACTGCTTTCGTTACGTTACTACCCCTGTATCTCTCTCTCGGCCTGTGGCCCATTGCCCAACCATTGCCCGTTCTCTGTACGCTTCATCCTACTACTGCATTATATAATAACTACTCGCTTGGACGTGTTGGGTTATAACATTTCTGGTGTGTGCGCATTTTTCGTGTAATAATCTGTGCGCAAATTCTAATCGATGATTAGAGTAAATGCATAATCAGAATATAAATAGGAGTGGTGTGACGTTGCCCCTCTGCTAACTATTTTTGCTCTTATAATTGTAATGTATTTTCTTCATTGAAATTAATATAATCATCATCATTATCACCAACATCATCACTAACATCAGGAGTAATTACATTGGTCAGGTAGCTATACATGTTTAAGTATTTCTTCATATTAGTATTGTATCATTTGTATGACTTGCAAAACGCTAGTAGCAGTAGCAGAAGAAGGTGAAGAAGTAGTAGTGGGAGTAGTAGCAGCAGTAGGAGTAGAAGTAGAAAGTAGTAGTAGTAGTAGTAGTAGTAGTAGTAGTAGTAGTAGTAGTAGTAGTAGTAGTCGTAGTAGTAGTAGTAGTAGTAGTAGTAGTAGTAGAAGTAGTAGTAGTTACAGTAGTAATAATAGTATGGATAGTAGCAGTAGTAGTAGTAGTAGTAGTAGCAGAAGTAGTAGTAGTAGTAGTAGTAGAGGTAGTAGTAGTAGTAGTAGTAGTAGTAGAAGTAGTAATAGTAATAGTAGAAGTTATAGTAATATTAATAGTATGGATGATAATAGTAGAAATAGTAGTAGGAGTAGTAGGAGTAGTAGTAGTAATAGCAGTGGTGGTAGTAAGGGTAGTAGTAGTAGGAGTACTAGTAGTAGGAGTAGTGGAAGTATTATTAGTAGTATTATCAGTACTAGAATTAGAAGTTGTAGTAGCAGTAGTAGCATAATTATTAGTAGTGGTAGTATAATTAGTAGAAGTGATGGTGGAAGTAGTAGTAGTAGTAGTAGTAGTAGTAGTAGTAGTAGTAGTAGTAGTAGTACTGTGAGGGAGTTTTTTTGTCGTAATATCATCATTCTTGCCCCTATCAATACTGTTATGATTACTCCTTCTTCTGCGACAATTGTTTATTACAAGCCATACTTTAACTAATGTAATGAATAGTACTGTTTTTGCTACTACTAGTAGTGGGATTTACTGATGCTGATGCTACTGATACCACACATACCACTACTACTTCTACTTCTCCTAATAGTAATACTGATACTGCTCATTTTATATTATATTTTACCAGCTAACGCCAAAGATTGGATGAATTTGACACAAAGTCGATCTACTGAAGATGGTAACGTAGTATATACAGCACAAATAATTCGATAAATTTACCCCCCCCCAAAAAAAAAATTGGGCCCATAAAGTTTTACAGAATAACCGACGTAACCCCCCATATTCGAAATATGAATATCATGGACAGCATGATGCACCATACGCTGTTTCTGATAATTTATATCTAAAGACATTCAAATGTTAAAAGCAAGACACACGCACACGCAATATGTGACTTTGTGTCTTGTGTTCGAATCCCCACATAGATAAAAGATTGCAAGGCACAATAACGGCAATATATATACGCCTTTTCTTCTACTAAAGTAAGCGCATCAATGTCACAGATGTGCGAAAAACACAGTCACGATTACCATACATGCAGGAAAGGTGGTAGGAATACAATGAAAATATACGTCATATATTACAGAGTAAATCAGATCAAAGACAAGTTATGAGAACGCTATCGACGTACATGTGCCTCCGATCCGTTTCATCCTTGATGCGTGTGCTCGTAACAAGTAACAGTTGTTCGTCGTCGTAATTCGTTCTTGATTTAGGGTCGGAGAATGACCTAGACATCGAGCCGGAAGATGGGCGCAGGAAGGCTGAGGATGGGAGGCGAGGAATAATCCCCTGGAGGAGTCGTAGCGGTGTCGATTACACTCCAGCGAAGGTCTGTCAGTCTGTAAAGGTAAGGGATGCGATGCATGCAAGCACTCGGTGCGCGTTCGTTCGAGATATCGGCGGCTCAGGTTGTAAATTATCTCCTGAGAAGTCGTAGCACGCTTCAGTGCTTAGTGTGTAGTGGCCGGGATCCGGAGGGGTGGAGGAATGGTGATAAGGGTGGGCATAAGGGGTGTGGTTGTGAATAGGGGTGAAGAGAATTCGCACCCCTTCAGGGGCTGGAAGGACATGAATGCATGTTATGGTTATAGAGCGGCATCTTCATAACACATAGATATCAGAAAGAACATCTATTCAAAAATGTATTTGTTAAACATGTGTGTGTTTATGTGTGTGTATGTTTGTGCGTGGTTGTACTTTTTGAGGTGAGTATTTTCGTTAATTGCATAAGTTTCATTATGATGTAACATCGTAACGTTAAATGTACGTAGTAAAATCTATTCACGTAAAATTGTTTGGCATGCCTCTTGTGTGCTCAAGTCTGGTACTTACTTCTGGAGTTCTCCGTCATCTCTAACTTTCTTCCAATGTATTAATTTTGTATTTTTAAATTGAGTTTAATCGAGAAAAGGGTGCAGTAATAACAAACGGCACTTCTAGATTTGTCACCTGCTTTGAATAGTTTTTTTTCTCAATTCCATGTCGCCCGCGCTTCACCTTGTGTTGCGTTACAAAATCATCTCTGCATACTTTATTCGCTTGCCTCTTGTCAATAATTTGTAATACACAGACACCAATGACATAAGTGGACATATTCACGTAGGCCTACACATATCATCTGTACTTGTATTTCCACGTTCTCTCCCCTCATTTCAATAGCATGTATACCCACAATGGCCATCAAGATTTTGTTTATACATGTACAATGTATATATAAAATTGGGTGACAAAATTCACTTCAATAACGTGTTATAGTGTACGTTGGTATGAGTTAACAATCTGTTGTTTCATGTAGCATTTCCCGTTTTCTCCTCATATTACAATTACATGTATACACGCAATTCCAACCAAAGAACATTTATGTACATGTATTCCCCGAAAATGGATTAAAACGCTAACCTCAACAATGTGCCGTAGTGCTTGTTTCGACGAAGGAAGATCTGTTGTTAATTTGGGTATTTTCAAGATCTGTTCTCTTATTCAACTGAGGATGATTTAAAGAACTGTTGTTTGATTGAGTATTTATGTTCTCGCGATTCATTGACATGTATACCCATGGTGCACATTAGGTACAAATTTATGTTGTCAGAAAATGGGGTAAACAAAATCACTTGAACAATGAAGGGTAGAGTATATATTGACGAAGGGGGATTTCACGGTCTGTCGTTTCATTAGATATGTTCACGTTCTGTCCTGTATTTCATTGACATGTATATACATGATGCGCATCAAGGACAAATTTATATCTTTTCGGAAGATGGGGTAAAAACATTAACTTGAACAGGGTACTGTAGTGTAAGTATGGGCGAAAGATGATTTAAGGAACTGTTGTTTGATTGAGTATTTCTGTTCTCGCGTTTCATTGACATGTATACCCATGGTGCAAATTAGGTACAAATTTATGTTTTCAGAAAATGGGGTAAAAACAATGTATTGCAGTGCAACTATTGACGAAGGGTGATTTAATGATCTGTTTTTTCTGATAAAACGCAACTTGCTCAATGCTTTTATCAAAGTCCCTGGTGACTCAAAGTCATCGTAGGGGGGGGGGGGGGGGGGGTTCTCTATTATGCTCTTTACTTCTCACTCCATCAATTTTATTTTTCCCCTTGGAGTATTCGGTTTTCTTTCTCAACATTTTTGGTAATTCCACAAGTGTATAAGCTAGTGATAGTTTCATGATACAGATATCATGAATTGTATTATAACAGGGAGCCTATAACCCCACTAGCCCTTTTTTGTTAAAGGCTTCGCCACATTCTGATGATAGGCCCACGAACTTATAAGATATCTTTTTAATTTACATCGTTAATATTCATTATATTTTATTTATTATCATTACTGTTTACATTTATTTGTGTATGCAAACTTGTTGTTTTAACGTACTTGTACACTGTAAGTAAATCATGTGGATATTAATTGAATTCAATTCATTTCAATCAAATTAAATTCAACAATTTGGAAACATAAGAGTAAAGGTGCGATGCATTGTTGTCTATATAGACCTAGGTGCATGTAGTACGGATTTCTGGCAATGCATATATAGCAAGTATTGCCAGTTGTCCGCACCTCACAGCAGCAATGGATTCCAGGGTCGCGGAGAAAGTGTTCCCCATAGGCCTACTTGTTGACACATACAAATGCAATTTCTGCATGATGACGATTCTGGAGAAGAAGAAGGTGATCACTGATTCACCCTTTCTGGGCCACGTTACATATAGGTTTTCAATTATTGTAACTTATCATCAATGATAACTACCATCGCAACAGGTGCAATAATGAGATATTATTGGCTGTTGCCATGGTAGTTACCATTGATGGTAAGTTAATTGAAAATACAATAATTAAAAACCTATATGTACCATATACAGTGCGAGTCAAAAGAAAAATGTTACACTTTATTTAATTCAGTATTTTTTTAAAGAAAGTGTGGGACTCAGAGAGAATTTCTAGGATGTATGGACAGAGTAAATATTCCTTCCTCACTTGGTAAAATTTGTTTCAGTGTTGTTGTTATAGTTGAGTGCACAACAGCCATTGTTTAAATCCAAATCAGGCAAGGCTTTATTGATGTTGGCGCAAATGGGTTTTCACCCAAACCCATTATTTTGTTCCTATCCAATAAATGCATTACTGATTCTCCATACATGTGGTATGAAATAAGACTGGAAGAGTTGCTCTATCTGACACTGGTACAAGAATTATGATTTATCCTTGTATATCTAATATGAGTATGTAAGAAAGTGTAACATTTTTTTTTACTCGCACTGTATAATGCTGCTTTATGGGAGTTGTGTGCATTATTAGTGAGAAAATACACACCTTAAAAGAACAGTATTAAAATCCTTCATCATGTTATGGTTTATACATTTGACTCACAAACTTACTGTCAATTTGGGTATTTTCATATCTTGCATATGAAAACGATCATATTTTCATATCTTACGTTCATAACCAGTTGGCGCTACAGTACAGAAACCTACCAAGGCAAGTGTACATTTCTTTCAGCGAATGTGTCAAATAGACACTGTATAAATCTCCACATTCGAAATATAGTTGATGTTCTTTTATGAGTGAATATATTTGTATTTTGTAGCATTTAAGATATACCACCTCCACCCTTCCCGTGCTGGACAGTATTACTCACCTAAAGGCCATCGCATACGAACGATCCGATCAATCGTGCGACTCTGCGCCTGGCTGAAATGCAGGACCCGGTCATTGGATTTGTGCAAATATGTGACGTCACATTTCCAGTCTTAGGCGCTTGCAACTGCAGAATCGTGACTAAACATCATCGTCTGCAGCGGCCTTTTGTGTTTGTGCGTAAACGTGTACGTGCGGGATATACTAGTAATGAAGTAAACGTCCAATATGTACGTACAGTAATGAATATGTCAAATATTGTTACGGCCCATTGTACAACCTTTAGTGTAGAGTGTGTGTACATATATCATGTCATGTTGCCTATGTGTACTTTATGCTTATGGATAGATTGGACGCCTCGGGTGGTGTGGCTTTGCTTTCAGCCTGTTGGGCATTTACAATCCAACTTACAATATCACAATATCTAGCTGCAGACTAATCATCTCAATTCCTCCTGCAGCTCGCCCACAGAAGGACAAAATATGAGAATGAAAAAGTGACTATTTTGTGAGTACTAAATTCAATTCAATTCAATTCAATTTATTCCACTTTAAAAAACAAGATGTTAAAAACTGCATAATGTTGTAGATTCACAAGTGTGTGGGGGAACCAAAATAAGCACGCAGGCTTGTTGGTATGGTCCCATTGCACATATAAGCACACGAGTCACAGTTAACTACATAACTTAACAAAACATACAAAGAAGTATAAAAAAAATACAAGCATACAAAATATACCTTGGTAACGAGAAAGGGGAGAAGAGGAAAAGGAGAAAGGGGGTTATAGTTTTATTAATGGGAATAAAGGAGAATGTAAAGAATGTTTTTCAATGGTAGGTACCGTTTTAGTAAGAATTTGAAATAATTTGCACTATTGGCTTGCTTCATTGATAATGGTAAGTCATTCCAAAGTATTGGTCCAAAGTAAAAAATACTTCTTTTTGTTGAACAGGTTTGTGCTAGAGGGGTATGAAAATTATTTGCGTTTCGTGTATTGTATGAGTGGATGTGACAGTTCAATTGGAAATAGCCTTGAAAGGGTAAAGGTAATAAATCTTTATAGCAATTGAACATAAAAACACCTATTTGTAGTGAGATCATATCATATATCGGAAGTATATTCAACTTGACAAAAAGAGGAGCAGCATGGGATGTATATGGAGAATGGGAAATTATTCGCATAGCTTTTTTCTGTAACACATGGATACGGGCAATATTACATTTACTTGTGAGACCCCAGATTGAAAGACAGTAATTCAAATGTGATGATATAAGAGTATGATATAACATCTTTAAAACATTCTCAGGAAGAAATTGTAATTTACTTAAGACACCTACATTCCTGGCAATAGTATTACACAGTTGAGATACATGATAGTTCCATGATAATTTTTCGTTGATATTAATTCCCAAAAACTTTACATTATGAACCATTTCAATATTCTTGTTTGAATACATTAATGATAAATTGGTATTTCTGCTTACAGTACTAAACAACATATATTTTGTTTTGTTAACATTAAGGATGAGATAATTTGCAGACATCCATTCATTAATAGATTCAAGTTCTGAGTTTACTGTTTGATACAATGACGTCATATTTTTACCAGATAGATAAATACTTGTATCATCTGCAAATAGTAAAAAGTTAAGTAGTGGAGCACTCATGGGCAGGTCATTTATATATATGAGAAAAAGAAGTGGTCCCAGTATAGAGCCCTGGGGCACTCCACATGTAATACATTTAGGTTCAGATTGACATCCGTTTACAAATGTAATTTGTTCACGCTCATGCAAATAGTTAATGAACCATTCTAAGGGCAAGCCTCTTACACCATAGTGACTTAATTTAGATATTAATATTGAGTGATTTATAACATCAAAAGCTTTTGTTAAATCAATAAAAACAGCAAGTGTACACTTTTTGGAGTCAAAGGCTTTATTAACAAAGTGTATAAGTTCCAAAATTGCATTAGATGTGGAGTGCCCTTGTCTAAAACCATATTGACTATTAAATAATATATTATGCTTGTCTATAAATGACATCATTCTGTTAAATATACATCTTTCTAGTATTTTTGAAAAAATTGAAAGTACAGAGATTGGTCTATAATTATTTAAATCATTCGTATGACCTTTTTGTGAACAGGGGTAACACATGCTGTTTTTAGTTGTATTGGGATCCTACCAGTAGACAAACTCAAATTGAATATTTGACAAAGTGGTGCACAAATTAATGAAATTATTTTTTTAACAACAGTAATACTAATTGAGTCTATTCCTGCACTAGTATTGTTTTTCATAGTTGCAACTATATCCAACATTTCTCGGCATTCAATGGGCTTAAAATATATAGAGTGTGTATTCGGACTGCTTAGGTAAGATTCAAATTTGATATGTGTGCTTCTGACTAGGTCATTGATTCTATGGCCAACATTCACAAAAAAATCATTAAACGCGTTTGCAATTTCATGTTTATCTGTTATAACCTCATTATGAACTAAAAGTGATTCAATATGATTAGATTTTCCAAATTTTTTCTGCAATATATCGTTTATCAATTTCCAAGTAGATTTTATGCTATGGTTTATACTATTAAATTTGTGAAAATAATATTCAGACTTTGCTTGCCTTAATTTCATTGTTACAAAGTTTCGATATCTTTTATAATTGCGTTCTTTATATGAGGTTGGATGCTTAACATATTTTTTGTATAACTTGTGTCGTTTACGGCATAATTTTAATAACTTACGATTCATCCACGGTTTTCTGTTGCACTTGTGTGTCGATATGTGATAGTTTTTACTGGAAAACAGTTTTCATAAATCTTGGTAAACTTATCAAAAAATACATTATACGTAATATTTATATCTGCATTATTCGGTACATTCCATTGAATATTATTCAGTTTTGAATAGAACGAATACAAGGTATCATCATTAATTAAACGCTTTTTAAAGGAATATACTGTTTTCTGTTTAGTCATTGTACTTGTTCCAAGAATTGCAAAAATGGGCAAGTGATCACTAATGTCTGTAATTAGAATTCCAGAGATAATTCTATCATCTACGTTTGTAAATATGTTGTCTAACAGATTGGCAGATGAGGTTGTGATACGAGTAGGTTGGTCTATTAATGGTTGAAACGATTGGCTGAACAATAGGTTCACAAACATATCAACATTGTTATCTTGGGTAATCTTAAGCATATTTAAGTTGAAATCACCCATGATAAAACCATCGTATGACCTGGTATTCATTCTCTTCAAAAGAATCTTCAATTCATTTTGGAAATTAACTATGGATTGGCAAGGTGGGCGATAAATTACTCCAATAAGTTTATTCTTATTTTTACCTTTACATGGAATCTCGATGAACATACTTTCAATTGAATTATGAACAAGTGTTAAATCATTTCTTATGTTAAAAGACAGAGATTTGTGAATGTAAAAACCAGTTCCTCCACCTCGCTTTACAGTTCTTGGGTTACTGACAAAATCATAGTCACAGATATTGTAGAGATCTAACAAAGAACTGTCTGTAAGCCATGTTTCGGTTAAACCAATAATACTAAATTTGTGTTTTAGGGTATCCAGATATGTATCCAAATTCTCAAAATTTTTAGAGATACTTCGGCAATTGATATGAAGCAATGAAAGATTATGTTGTACGTCACCATGACAAAGTTTGGAATTAAAATCCTCAGACATATACATGTCACTTGAATTTCCATTTTCAGAGACAAACTCCTGTAAATTACGCATATTTTCAACATTATTGCACATTTTATTAACAGTGGTAGGAACAACAACTGAATCATAGAAAAAGGAACCAATGGCTTGTGCATAATCGTCATGTCTATCAAAATGATTAAAAGGGAATATATCACCCATACACAAAATACATATGTAGTTATTACAGGCAGTAACACTGATGTGTTCAATAGGTGTCGTATATGACGACAAACAGATAGTACAGACTACAGTGTGTAGAACAACAGGTGAACTAACGGTATCATGGCTTTGCATATTACAACCCGACATCGAAGTGTTGTCTAGTCGTTTGTACAATTAGGAGCATTCTCCAAATGCAAGAACTTAGAAAGAGTATAGAGAGGAAAGAAAACAGGGATACAGAGAAGAAATTGACAAATGTATGATATACCATAAACATCATGACATTGAACAGTAACTATTGTAGAAAATCACTTAAAATACAAAACAAATACAAACAGTTCCCAAACAGGGAAGAGTAGTACATTAATCAGTTTCAGATTTCAGTTTATCACCATATAGGCCTACAATCGGGACAAAGTCAGAGAGGAAGGCACTCCTTAGTTATCAACAAAGTTGTTCAAAGTTTGTTTAAATCTTCCTCATTTCTTATTAGTCTTGTGATTGTTCGTCCTCCGGAGGCGGGTATAAGTGCGATAATGCGCCCATCGCTCGACCATGCCGAGTTCACCTTTTCCGAGTTTCTTGCTTTCGCTAGTAATGCTTGGTTGCGAGGAGTAAGGTCTTCCACAATGGACACGCCTGTCCCTTTCAGTTTCCTCCTATTGAGGATGATTTCTCTCTTTTTCCTATAACTAGTCAGCTTCACGATGATGGACCGCGCTCGCGACTTAGTATCCTTGGAGGATGAAGCAGTCGCTGGATCAGGCATCTTCCCAGTCCGATGACTCCGGTCGACATCCTTCTCCAGATCGATGGCCACCCCCAATCTTCCTTTGACGATGTCAACGGCGATTGAGTTTGTGCTCTCTCCCGGCTTTTCGAGCACGCCGAAGATTCGGATACTAGTCCGTCTGGAGTATTGCTCCATTGCATTAACGGAATTCTGTAGAGCAGCAATTTCCAGATGCTGTTTTTTTACCGTTTCACTTAGCTTGTTGACTTCTGTGTGTTTTTCTTCAAGTCTGTGTTGTAAGTCGAACACATCCCCTCGGATTTCGTCGATTTTCACCATCAACTCCCCCAGTTTCTTGTCTATAGCCTTGCCCACAATAGATTCAAGGAGCTTAGAAAATTCCGGTTTCTTAAGAAGATCTTCCATTACTTGTAATGTAATGGCAGCGGTTTGCCTGGTATTCAGTGGAGGGACAGACATTGTGCTAGGTTGATTTGAATAACAATAGAAGTGAGATGAACTGTGGAGGATCCAGGTCAGTCAGCAAAAATTCGTTGACTTGGCTTTGACATTCACAAGAATGACAATGTTAGTGGATGTAGCTAGATGCAGCAAAATTGTATATACATGGGTCTAAAGTAAACTCACATCAATTTTGACGAAAGCTTGCCTCCATTTCATAAGCTGGTACTACTCCATTACGATGGTTACTAGAGCATCCTCATCATGTCCAGATATTGTAGCAAGTCACTTGCAGTCAAATGTGATGCACTTTCCGAGTAAAATCGAGTAAAATCGAGTGAAATTCTGTAAAATTCTGGAGCACTTGTACGACGTCAATTATTTGTCATTACTTTCATTATACTTATAAAGTAAAATAAACTTAAAAAAAATCTCCTTTGTAAGTTTGAATCAGTAATGTCCAAAAGTCTGGAGGCTAGGCCACGAGTAGTGTGTATTAAGGATAATAATTATCTGTCTCCGAGGTTGTTACGTAATCGCTGTCCTCCCCAGTGTGTCGAGTGTAGCTTCTCGAATAATATGCATCTGGGGCGATATTAGTTCGGGTAATTGTACGTGTGGATAACCTCCAGGGTAGGCTTATTGATTTATTCGGGCGATGTCACCTTCCCTTGGTTAGGTACTTATCACCATTTCATTGCCACCTAGCCTTTGAGAGCAAGTACGGATAAAAGCTGATTATTTATCTTCATCATCAGGAGTAGCACAAGATGCATTGCCATTCTTACTTGCACAATGTTTACCTTGCCTTGCGGATACTTATCATACGATTTCATTTCATTCATAAACAGATTCTTATCACAAAAGTCCAATAATACAATGAAATATACAAAGATGGACGACTTGTGAGACAAGTAATGAGATTTGAGTACATATCCTTCAAAGGTTAATCATGAAGAATCTTGACAGAAGCAACACCTTGATTTCGATCATAACTAAATTGATTTATAATCGAATGATCAAGTATCCTTGACTTGACCAAACTGTATAATTACTCGATCCATCATTTTAATTAATTTCCAGTCAAGTTAATGAGAGGTCAATAGACTTTGTACTTTAAATTCTTATGTGTAGGCGATTGCTTAATCTCAGATCTCAGGCCTTTTTATGATATGCCCCCCCCCCTCTCCCTCTCTCTCTCTCTCTCTCTCTCTCTCTCTCTCTATCTCTCTCTTTCTCTCTCTTTCTCTCTCTCTATATATATGTATATATATATATACATGTATATATATATATATATATATATATATATACATTTTAAAATCTTGCACTTTCTCTCTCTCTTTCTCTCTCTCTCTCTATATATATATATACACACGTGTGGTGTGTGTGTGTGTGTGTGGGTGTGTGTATAACCACCTTTCTCTCTACTTCCCTCGCTATTATGTAAATACGTTATATTAACAAAATAATGAAATAAAGAAACAGTATTTTATAATTCAACTAAGACTATGAAATCCTAATCAATTCGAGATCATGCGCTATACGAGTAACTAATCTTATACGGCGTTTTTTCTCTATTGTCTGTTTTTCATAATCATCGCCGCAGCCTTCTCGTACACAAAAAGTGTTGCTATAGCAACGACTGACCTTCTGAGTTCGGTCAGTGACTTTTATGCCCTTTTGACCCAGCACTAGTTGTCAGAGTAGATGGATGTGGTGCGAATATGACGCCCAAGAAATAGGCAACCCTCAAGAGAAATAAAGGCCTATCCGCATCGGCAACCCAACCTAGGCAGTGCTAGCTAGTGTGATTGGGGCAAGGCGAAGAAAGAAAAGCGGCGGCTCCCCTGATGATTGCACAATAAATCAACGTAAATTATGTCAGTTGTCGGGTGTGGCCACAATACTAGCTGCACAGCTGATTAGCCATGCGGTACACCGTACTGGGATGCGCATATTTTTTTCACACAAGAGTTCTGCCATACTCGCGATAAAATTTAAGAAAACTGGTGGTGGCTGACATAGCCATCTATAAACAGAGTTTGGCCAACTCGGTTTCATTCGTGTAACATAGCGCATATTCTGTTGTTATTGGCTTGCCCAACAAAGCAACAAGCGCCATGTTGTGACCTATTGAAACCGGATTGACGGTAACTCTTATTGATTGATCTGGTGGATGAGTCCAACTCGCCCCGCCGCGGCAAATTTGGATTGCTGAGCTAGCTGAGCCTGCTATGCATGCTGACTGCTAGCTATATACATGAGTTAAGAATTAGTTTTAGGATTAGGGATAGGGTCAAGGTTAGGTTTAGTGTTCAAATTATAAAATAAGTGGGATGCCAAAGTGCCTTACGGTAGGTATTTGTATTTTGCTACAATATGTGCTGACACGTGTACGCGTGCGCTGACGAGTTAGACTCATTCACCACCGGTTTTCTTGAATTTTATCGCGAATATGGCAGAAAACTTGTGTAAAAAATATATGCGCGTTCCGAGATTATGTGGGGGCTTATTAGTTATATACCGTGATGTCGGAATGGGACCTTACTCGGGTAAAAAGAAACTCGGCTTAAATCATTTGGTGAACAAATTAACAACTTCTCCGTCAGACTCCATGCTGCCCTATGGGACTGGTTGTGTATTGCAAGTGCGGAAAAAAAGGCCTCAATGACGTATAAACAGTTGAAGTGTTCCAAATCAGCATTGTCTATAATTTCTCTTGTGTTCTTTCTTCTGTAATCATTATATAAATGACACGCACTTGAAAGGTTTTCTCCCTTTATCTTTCATGACTCTTTCAAGGATGGAAATATTCCGTTTGCGTCATCCGTTCACTTGAATATGTTCTATTGACTAAAATTCAAAAGAAGTGTTTGATTGTTTTCTTCATTAGGGAATCACAATAATATGCCACGTTGTGTGTGTGTTGAAATTTGCGCTATTTCTCTGTTGTATTCTTTCTGTCTGTTCCGTTGTTTGTCGGTCTGCTTTTTATTCGTCCTGCGGTTCTTCATGTTCATTTAGCAGTGTCATCCGACCACCCACACCCCCCCCTCTCTCTCTCTCTCTCTCTCTCTCTCTCTCTCTCTCTCTCCCTCTCTCTTTCTCTCTCTCTCTCCCCTCTCTCTCTTTCTCTCTCTCTCCCTCTCTTTCTGTTTATTGTGCACTTTTGATGTTGCGTATCGTTAATGATAAATGCTATTAAGCATACACTAAGTAAGTTAGTTCTCTATGCGCTCTAGTCATGCTAGTTGGCGCGGTTTTTGTTATAATGTCCACATAATGTTATGTTTTTGCGCTAATGAGAAAAAAAAAACTAAAAATGGGGGATATCTCATTACATAATAGGAGGTTAGAATGATAGAAAAAAAAACCATGATGACTTTTATCAGGGAGGTGTTACGAAGGAGTAGAAACTCGAGCATAATACATTCAAACATCTGTATGGGTTCTAAAGCGTGCTCATGAATGTCAAAAGCATCCCATAATCATGACAATGCTTTGATGTTCCATGTGCCGGGCCGACATTTAGCTGTTGTCAACTTGAAAAGAAATTTCTTTAATTTCCCATTTCTCTGTAGACGTTTTGTTTTTGACAAATTTGTTTGCAAACTATAAAGAAGTTAACGGCAGATAATGACAGATCCTTTACTCTGCTTTTGTTTCGAAAAGTATTGCGGAATCATTAAAAATCGGACATATAATCTATTTGTATTACTTACAAAATTGAACAATTTCTTCACTTTCCGACATCTTGTGCATTTGGGGAATTTAACCACTCTCAAAATGATATATCAAGCTGTGTATTATTATTAACGGCGTTTGTGTGTGTTTGCGTGCAACAGAGATATTTCACTTGAAAAAATTCTTTATTTGTGTTTGCTGATACCTGTTATGCTCATGGAAGTATTAATGCCATTAACAGAACGGGACAAGCGAAATGAGACTGTACATTTCTTTTGTTCTCTCTGAGAAGCCGTTACCACACGATCATGTCCATAATTGTTCAAACACCTGAACAGCACCTGTTGAGAACATATAACTTTTCAGCGGCTTGGCACATGGGTTCAAAGAAAGAAAGCTGCTTCATATCCTTCCATAACACATCCCTGCTTTTATGTGATAAACTCACTCATGGAACAGAAATGAGAAGAAGCTATCCAAACTTAAATAGCGCCAGCTAACATGGCTAATGCATGCAACGTCAACTTTACGTAATAAAAATGATCTCGATAAAAAGGAGCTGGGAAGTGGGTAGCCGCACGACATGAAACAAGAAAGATAGTCAAAGATAAAGAAATAAGAAAGAAGGAGCTCAGACGCTAGAGTACACTAGGCCGGAAGCAGGCATTACTGCCCAAACAAATCGCGAATGTGGCTGCGTAGTGCATCATGGGAAGACTTTTCTGTATTTGTAGTATATCAAAACACGAGCCATTGTATGATGAAGTGTATCAGGTAATCATTTATTATTCATATATCATTTTATATGATATATCTGAAAATTGCTGGAATTTGGACTCGACATGGGATGCTTTTCTCAGTAGACTGTCCGCCCTCGTGATCTCACATTAGTCGATTAGTGTGTAGGGAGCTATACGGGGGTTCAGCTCAACTGACCTGCATGTTAAACTTGACTTAATACTGATAAACGCATTACGGGTCCGTTACTCACGACTCCTTCATTCATTCTTGATAAACCAGTGCTGCATGTTTGCCCCAGTGGCACGTCTTAAAGACAGGGTGCCCCATTTTCTCCTGTCTCTAGGCTATAGGTTTTGGACGACCCGCCCAAAACCTCCTCACATTCTACTAATCGCTTTAAATTCAGCTAACGTCAGTTTCCAGCTCTGTTACTGGGAGGTGAGTTCTTATACAGTATCTTCTTCCACTTGTCGTGTTTTATTTACAAACTTGTATTTTTTCGACCTGCAAAAGGGCTACCCTGTTTTTAAAGTCCAACATTGATTTCGTTTTCAGAATATGAACACAGACTATTTAGCACTTCTAATCCAAACCATTCAATACAGGGGTCTGGCTGCAGGAGACTAACTATTCTCGATTCCTTCTCCGGCTAACCCAAGTAGGACGGACAGATAAACGAGGAGAATGATACCGCGACCAGTCTTATGAGTACTAGACACTCTTTTTAGTTACGATTAAAAATGTCCAACAGACTTGAATCTAAGCTAGAACAGGAAGTGTAAATGGCGGATGTAAATATTTCTGTGAAGACAGCAACCTCATGCAATATGAAAAGAATTTTAAGATGATATCATGAAGGACGAACAAGCCGTTTACTTCCAGGGGAAAAATGACGACAGCCAAACAGGATGGGCAGGTCTTCATTTGGTCCATTAACTCTAAGCCCGGTATGATCCTCAGAATTACCCCACAAAACCATCGGATTTTATGGTGAGGCATGGTAAAGCGACCAAGTCCGCGAGTTTGGTAATAAACGATCCATTGAGAACAAGTCAAAACAAAGCTAAGTATATACTCACCACAATCTGCTGGAAAGTTCAGTTTCCTTCATTTTAAAATGCTGGCCACTGAGAATCCATATTCTAATCCCTCTATTAGGAGGTAATACTTTGAGGGCAGTACCTCCTAGTGCATGGAACCATGACGTAATTCTTCCCCCGCTCGCCACCATTGACGTAATCATGCCTGTAGACTTACGTCCATGGCCACACCTATATATGGTCACTAAGTTCAATGACTCTATATCACGTATTCCCAAGTGAGTCTCACCCCAGTTTTCATACGAAAGGTTCATTCACACGGAAAACTAACCTCAACCCTCTAAGTACCATCTTGGTACGGGGAGGGAAAACGGGGGCTCGATTGGACACCTCATATGTCTTCGCTCCTGGAGCCAGTGGCTGACTGTTGCACGGAATCAGTGAGCTCATGCCGCTCACCGATTTAATATTTGACGATAGTCTGCAAAGCAACACGATCGTTACATAATAACAGCGACTTGTACAAAGGCAAGGCCGCTCCTTCGTTGCCATGGTTTCGCCGAGGTTGAGGGGGCACTAATAAAGGACGTGGCAGAGCCATTTACATGTATATACAAAGTTTGGACAACTCGGTTCCATTCGGCTACAACATGGCGTATATTCTTTTGTTATTTGCTTGCCCAACAAAGCAACACGCGCCATGTTGTGTCCTATTGAAACCGAGTTGGCCAAACTCTGTTTATAGATGACTCTGGGCCGTGGTAAGCTCGGCAATGTAGCCAGCAGCAGCGGTAATCCGGTTCCGCGTAGAAACATCTTCACTGCTTCCTGTTTTTCTGACACAACCCACTACCCACGAATAATTACGTTGACCAGCCGCAGGCTAGCAGTTATGCAAATCGTAACTGTTTTAAGTCCCCGGTATCAATAAAGACCATTTTTTTTTGCAATCCGTCTTAGCTAGTCGGTTTGCTGAGGCGCTGCTAGGGACTAGGTCGCTTAATAGAGAGGAGAGCTGACATGCTCTACACACTTAAATAAAACAAATGGCAAATGAATATTTCAAATGATATATAATCTACATACTAACCCCACTCAGATCAAAAAGACATCCATCCTAAGTGTAATACGCATTATGGGAAATATTTTACCTAATAAGCCACATAAGCCCATGTTTCCTTTCTTGGCTTTTTTTTTTAAAGAAGCAGGTGAGGGCTATGTAGATGCATATAATTGATATTACTGACAGACAATAAATAAAGAACACTTCTTGAGGAATTCAGTTAGTTCAGCAACGCTGATAAGTGAATCCAGACATGACTTTGGAGCTTTCAACTTGACTCAAAACAATGGTAAGCAAAACTTTGTGAAGAGCGCAGCATACATACTGTGCTACTTTCTCCTGGCACATTTAGTAGCGCAAACTTCCGAGAACCGCTTCGGCGCACTTGCGGACTGTGAACACCTTCACCAAGCGATGTGACATCCCGTAAATATAGTACGATCTCAGTACGAACTCGCTGCGTTGTCATTACCCTCTCAATACGTTAAGCAGCCTGCTTCTTGCCCTTGTGCCGCTTTCTTATGTAGTTTCGTGTGACCTGATTATCTTTTAATGGCCAGTCCTCGTAGCCGTGAGCACCCTGGCGCTTCCACTGCGATCTTGAAAATATGAAAGATAGTGATAAAGCGCAGTGAGGTCTCTAAGAACGATCTAATGACGAAGTCGAAAATGTCCAGGACGGCAGAGGATATCCATCGGCTACCCTGAACGCCAAACCTCGGCGTTTGTTTTCGACATGCTGTAAAAAACACAGATGGTCTGTGCAATGACGCCATGGTCATGATGGTAGGGAAAAGAAACCTTTGAGAACGTAGTGAGAGTGCCTTGAACGCAATGAATGTAGAAAAAAATTGATGCAGACGGAGGAGAGAGTGCAGTAAGCATGGTAAGAGTGACTTAGACGCATTGGGATTGCGGGAGTGGAAAGCTGTCGCCGGCTGATTGCAGTTGGTGTGAAATAAAGACATGAACTGGCCATATTACTACGCTCACATTGCGCTCTGCGTATTATCAGGTCGTCCAAATAACTCTCGCTGCGCTCTTATGCGTTGACGTTGCGAAAGTGCTGCGCCATTACATCATTCTCGTCACGTATCGCCGACGTACGCCATGCAAGTGGTGGGACGCTAAATATCACTATAGTGTTCTGTATAATGTTGATTGTTTGTTCATATATTAGTAGTATTTTATGCTCATTGCGCGTGTGATCATGATGTGTTCTTAACAAGATATTAACATTTGTATTTTCTTCTAGATGTTCAATAAAACGTCGAAAAAGCATTTTCCATATATCTGCCCTATTACGTGTATTGCAGGTTACACATCTTGTAATCAGTGCATATAACTTCGGAGACGGTCTACCAAAGAGCCGAGGAGACTTGGACGTGAGGTCAAATCCATATCCAGAGCAGTGCAAGTAGGAATCATGTCTCTCCATGTTCTCGGCTCCGTATGCCTATTCCTAGCAGGTTTGTCGATAGTCTCATTAACTCTTTGTGTGGTAGCCAAAAAGCACTTTTTGAGGATTCATTTGTATATATGTAATATGTGCAAACATGCCCTTTGATTTCCTCACACTGAGAAAACTAGAAGGAATGATGGCAAAATATGGTTGTTAATGGTATGTTTGTCAATATTATGACGAAAGAGAGAGGGAGAGAGAGAAAGAAAGAAAAAGAGGGAAAGAGAGAGAGAGAAAGAGAGAGATAAACTAAGGGAAAAGGTGGGAATTATCGTTTACATGTTGTAAAGGGGCCACATTGGTGAGATATCCCCAATAACGAATCAGCTGTTTAAGCAGATAGGACAAAAGGACGTATATAGAGAGAGAACGAGAGAAGGGGGATGGGAAGAGAGATGTGGGGAGATAGTGCGATATATGTATACAGACTGAGAGAGAAGGGGATGTGCCGTGGATCGGGGCATATCGGTCATGTTGGTGAGATATCCCCCATAACGAATCAGCTACTTGACATTACCTCATATTATAAAGAGCCCGCATGCTCTATATCACTTTGCGCCGTTGCTATTTGCTCAACACTCACGATAGCATCGAGCGTTTAAATGGTCACACACTCGTCTGGTTCCTTTTTCTTTCTTTTCTGTTTTTACCATGGAGGATTTTCTTATCTTCTCCTGTTTGCAGAGTACCTCACAAAAGAAAGGAAATGTATACGTACTTTGTTCAGAACCAGCGTTTTATGCGTTGTCGCCATGGCAATCCACTATTTAACATGTTTAAGATATTATATTTGGCTGACTATTTCTAGACAAAGATAGAGAAATAAATTACGTATATAAATGTTCGTCAATATTTTCTTTAACATTCACTCTTGTGATAAGATATGAGCACATATTATTTTGCCTCTTCTTGTTGTATAAGTCAGAAAAGGAGAGGTAATACCATTTGGAAATGGCGCGCAATACATAAAAAATACAGATTATGACTATTTGGACGAAGAACGACGGTCATTTGGTGTAATAATGATGGCGTATATACACGGACAGGTAAATCAGAGAACAAACCAAGGTGGAGCAGAAGAGAAGGAAGAGGTAAACAACAAGAAGAAGGCGGAGGAAAAGAAGAGAAAAGCCATCGGAATCCGGAGATGAATAATTGTAACAGACGGAATACATAACAGCACGAATTCTACACAGAACCAAAAATGTAGGAATTAATTTTGTTCCAAACTATGCAGTACTCGCATCAAAGTGGAAAGAGATCAAAAAGGGAGATGTAATTCGTATGTTCGATTCACATAACTGTGGAGTTTCACGGTAGACAGTCTGGAGTTATATTTTTTGGGTGCAAAGTGTCGTTACACTGTAACCATAGTAACCATGGTACCCACCTTTAAAATCTCATATCACAAATCCGCTTGAATCTACTGCTAACAGGTTATAGCCTTCGGTTACGCGAAATAGTCACGTTTCAATTTTAGATGTTGCCGATCCTTCTAGATGGCTCTGAACATGTTGAGTAAAACGTGAATTTGTGAATTAAAAAAACCAGCGCGGAATAGGCATTTAAAAAAAACTTATGTCGGTTAATTCAATAGTGTAGGCCTACATATATCCGGCGCATTCATATTACCTATATCGTGCATCGAAGTTGAGTCATTTACGTGACGATGATTAAATGATAGTTTTCATCCAGATATGGATATTTAAGCTAACATCGAGTTGCATAGATCCTGTCTGCATGATGTTGCAATTGTCTCTTTTTTTTCGTTTTTGGAAAACTGTACACTGCGCTATTACGACCATGGTCGATTAATGACCCCTCGAAATAAATGGCTAGTATCACTCCTCTTTTCTGTCCAGTGGCATTAAGCTTGACCCCAGCAGCTTGGGCGGAAGTGACGTCAGCTCCCTCGTGCCTCGAGGCCCGAGCCACCTGTGAGAGCATCTCGTTCTGCCGGTTAGCGCATGACGTCATCGAGCGAAACTGTGGGCCAGTAGGTAAGTCTGTAGGGTAATGCCATATCCTGCGACAGACATGACATACCATAGAATATCAGGGAAACAAGACACCTTATGATGTCATGCAAACGACAGACCTTAGTGATGTCAGGGACAAAACAAACGATATGATCAGTGATGATATCACTGATAAACTTCTAGTATATGATGTCAAAAATACGATGAACCATGTGGTGTCACGGACACGACAAACAATATGATATCACGGATACGACAAACCATATGATATCACCGATATACGACACACCATGTGATGTTACGTTCATGACATTATGTAACGGATACGACATACCTTATGATGTCACGAACACGACATCCCATATGATGTCACGAACACGACATCACATATGATGTGACGGATGCGACACACCATATAATGTCACGGATACGACATACCTTATGATGTCACGGATACGACATACCTTATGATGTCACGGATACGACATACCTTATGATGTCACGAACACGACATCCCATATGATGTCACGAACACGACATCACATATGATGTCACGGACACGACATTCCATATGGTATCAAGGAAATGACAAACGATATAAAGTCACAAACACGACAAAGCATATGGTAGCACGGACACGACAAACCATATGTTATTACAGAAAGAACACATTATATGGTGTGACGGACACAACCTACCACATGGTGTAACTGATACGACATACCATTAGGTATCAAGGAAACGACAGACGATATGATGTCATGGCCTCTTCGTGGAGGAGGTATAGTTCAATACTGATAGTGATTTCATATCTACGCCAGATGTAATATATATATATTGTAAGCTGCATGTATGCGGTGTTATTTTGGAGAAAGAGTTTAATGGATACATTAATTCACATGTCATACAATTGCTCACTATTACTTATGAGCCAGATTTCATGACTTTATTCACGTATAAATGCTGTGCCAAGCATTGCTCGATGATTTTATATGACTGCCTACTTATACAACTATTTTTTTTTAGTAAATCCACCTACGGTGTTATCTTTATGATAACACAACCTAAAAGAAATACATCCATCAGATCGAACCTAACTGTCTCAATCCCATGGGAAATACACTGTGTTGGAATTGACTGGTACGATCAATGGATAGTACTGACAGGACTAATTGTAATCATGGTGTGCCTTAACTTATACTGCAGACGGCCCCACCTGCCAAGCTTCTAACCTGACCGTGGTCCACTGTCTAGCCATGCTGGAGTCGGACAATGTCCAGCAGTCTTTTGTCGGGTGTGTCTGTAACGAATCAAGTCTGCTTTATGCAGACTGCGAGCACCAGCGGCGACTGGTTCCCGCAAACCCATGTCGTAGGAGCCAAGGTAAAGCCGAAAAAATGCCGATGACTTGAATAATATCCAATAATAGTCAGAATAGATCACGACGTTTCGTGCGCCGCTGCAACACTTCGTCAAGTGTTGCAGCGGCGCACGAAACGTCGTGAACTTTTCGATTCTGTTTACCTTACATTGTGAGACAAACGATTATCAGTAGCCATTTATCCGCAATGAGTAACATATTTAGCAATAGTCGGAATACTTGTTTATTTAGATGATAATTAGGTAATTCTGTAAGTTTTTTTTTTTTTTATAATTGTACTGATTGTGTTTGTCAGTATACGCCACTAAACGAAGAAATAAAACATGAATTTGAAAAAGACACACAAATGGGTATCGTTTCCATCCGTTGCTGTAACCATGGTAACGTTACAGAAACGTTGCTTGACTCACTATAAAGACCACGTCTCTGGCCCTTGGTGAGAGCACAAGACATTTCCTGTAGTATCCCAAGTCACGACGACATCTCTGACTAAAGTACAAACTTCTACTCTAAATAACTGTCACACCCCCACCCCCACCACAACAACCACCATCATTCTTTTTAGATTACCCCAACGATCCTACAACTACGTGTCTGGAAGGGATGGAGTGGTGCGAACAAGATGCGATGTGTAGTCGGAAGTTCAACGACTACGAACTCGCCTGCCCCTCGCGGAGACGACGATGTCGGCTGGAGACCGCCCTCCAGCGTTCCGAGTGTCTCTCGGCGTGGTCTGCTCTGGACCGCAGGCTCCGGGCGTGCACCTGTCAGAATAACCGGAAGCTTTGCCTCCGGCGTAAAAAGAAGATCCAAAACAACCCTTGCTTGGGTAGGGTAATATGCATTTTATCTCCATGTGTCTTGATAATATGTTACGAAATGGTGATCATTTATTGCAAATATGATACATTATGCATCATCTGAATTGATTGCTCAAAAAATATATTCCTTTTATCAAGTTATGTTTAATCATGAATAATTTACAAACAATTTTTTAATAATCTGGTTGACTTTCACTCGTCATCATGGTCATAATTGCGTTCAATCGGTCGATACGGCACAACACAACGTCGCTAAACTTTCATCTTGCATTTGTTGTAAAAGTGGGTAAGATTGTCGTCATATGACACTTTGAAGGGGAGAGAAGTTTTCTCTTCCATCGATAAAGAATCTTGCACAAGAGCAACGTGCTTTCTTGGAAGTCTTAATGATCTCCTTTTTACTTCTAGATCGAGGTGAATCTGAAGAACATCCTGCCACGAACACTCTCCAGACGTTGCCGTCTCTTGAGGGTACTATTACATTCTTTATCTAAGTTTGCCCAAAATTGTATAAGAACATTACTAAAAAGGAAATTCCCCATGTACATAGTCAACTATATTTCGCAGTCATGAAATCCCTTCTTATTCATTGATTTAGCACATTCGTTTTGTTAATTGGGATGAGTTTAACCTTGAATGACACATGAATGATATACACAAACTTTGAAAGAGGCAACATAGGTCATTACCTTGTGCAATAACATTCTCAGTCCCATAAGCGATAAATTGTGTTGTCATTGACAAGGGACTAGGAAAGTTTGGTACTAAGTGGGTTAAGTTGAAATCGGGCACCATAATGATGACCGATGAATCCGCTCAGTGGTAACAGAGGAGGTTGTGGTCGATGATCAGGCTACTGGGATCGATCAGGGCATCGGAAAGGCAGGAATACAACGACACTCTATCATGTGTTTTTATCAATTTAATGCTTTCTTCTCTCGAAGTCTTTGCATGTTTAATGTGTTTATGGCAAGACTTCGTCGTGCTTATATTAGTTCTTTGAGCGTTATTCAGTTCAAGGTCGTACAGAGACAGGATTTGTTGTATTACTAACAATATGATTGTTTCTTCTCTTGGACTCATGCATGTTAAATTTTTGCCATGTCAGTTCTCTCAGCTTTATTCAGCTCTGGATTGTACAGAGATAACATTTTGAATGTTAACGATTAAAACAGTCTTTGTACATATTCATATCATCAGAAATTATTGATCGCTATTTTTGTCATGCCTCTCCCGCGACCCGCCCCAGAACAATCCGACTCTGATACGACGACCAGCCAGGTGACAACGTTAGGTGTGGAAGGTATGGACTCATTCCATGAACACGTTTCAGTCACGCACAATTTGTTTGAGCGCTGGGAATATGGAAGCAATGAATTCAAGAAATATATAAGTGGATGTATCAGGAAATTAAAAGAATGGTAGAAGCGAATGTAGCGTGACCAGGCAGAAGACTGACATTATGTAGCACAATAACCACCAACATCTTGTTTGTAATGCGAGTGTAATGTTTATTAAGTTTGGTCAGATTTGTGAAAGAAGATCTGAAAACATTGAAAATCACCTCATAGTACCGACTGTAGTCATGGTAGTTATGTGTTATAGTTCAGTATTCCTTTCTCTCTCGTTACATTCATGGTCTCCCCTCCTTCTATAACAGTATCTTTACACCTTCCTAATCATGTCAGTCTAAATCTCTTACTGTGCTTGACGGTTAAACATGATGTTTTACACAAAAGAAATAATCATTGTCACATTTTTCCCACAAGCTCGTGCTCAAGTTACTGTTAAGTTGTTGTCATTTTGCGCTACAGAGGAACCAGTAATCGATGAAAGCACTATCGTGATCGGACCAATGGGAGGCTATAACAACGCAGGTAAGGTCTATTTGTCCATCCAAGTTTCTCTTCCCTGATTTAAAAATCTATACCCCCCTCTCTCCCTCTCGATGTCTGTCTCTGGACATATCTCCCTCTCTTTTGTCGGAACATATTTGTCTCCTACATAACTTGCTAGAGCAGGTTCCGGAAACTTCAAGCGCTACAGCACCTCCATGAATGTCACTCCTCATGCATGTCATGCTTTCGTTTACTGAACCTCGATATTAAGAGTTGTCACTCATGCCTTCAATAAATTCCTGTGATATAAGCTCCACACCGAATCTGGTAACAGTAATCTTCATCGGTGAATAAGGCACATCCAAAATGGATCGGCCGCAATGTTGGTTAAGGCATGTGGAGATACGGAACTGTGGGAAAAAGAGACAGGGAAGGGCGAAATGATCGAGGTACCACGTGAGATCAAGGCCATTTCTTTTTAAAGAGTTTCGATTGATCTGAACCGGTCGTAAGTCTAAGGCCATATTTGTAATGTACAGAGTTACGGTAGATACCAATCGCAACTCTTCACGAGACAGAGCCCTGGTCACTATGGTCACCATTATGTCCGCTTGTCCTATCTTGTTCTAGAGGGCACGTGCCAGGAAGCACTCACGGAGTGTACCACCAACGACCTCTGCCGCACCGCCCTCAGCTATTACCTGGTACAATGTAGCCCCAATGACTACACAGGCATCTGCAACCGCCCGGAGTGTCACGCCAGCATAAGGGAGTTCATGACGGCCGTGTCGCCAGTCTTCACACACGCCCTCGTCTTCTGTCGCTGCAACAAGGACTTCATTGAGTGCGAGGCGGTCAAGGATGGCCTCAACCCGACGTGTGCTACGTCTGAGAGCCCCGTGCCGAGCTGCATGGCCTTGGTGGCGCGCTGCAACGGAGATGCCTACTGCAAGTAAGTACTACGGACTCACGGGGCGCAGCAGAGTGCAGATGTGGCACGTCGGAGAAGCTGCTACAAATGCATCATCAAACTCCACAAGGGAATCAAAATTTAATAGAATAGAATGAAATACTCTTGTATTGTAGCGTATCAGTCAATAAAACATTAACATGTAAATTCGACGTAGGTTTCCTACGTTACACTTCCAAACTACTCTCCTCTGTTCCTGGATATTCCCTTCACAAGCAATTTTAACAAGTATAAGGGATCTGATTCATACATCTGGATCTTTGTGTGTAGCCCCTAAAGTGCAAAATGGGTAGGGTATGCCTTGTAAGTCACCCATATGTTGAGTTTGGCAACGCAGGGGGTCGAATGAAATAGTGTGGACATTAAGATTTCTTGACGTCAGCTCATCTCCCTCCCCCAAACATCTATACTAAAATGTGTAGTTTAAATGTTTCATTCCCAGAAATGTCTAGGTTAGATTAATATAACCTGTGTAATGTTTCTACATGTTTAGCATGCAGATCCCTGACTCAGACGGTAGTTTCGTAGTACCATGCTAGGATGTTTCGTTTTTTTTTTTTTTTTTTTAAATAATATGGTATAGAGGGTCTTTTCTATCGCACCCCGGAGACTGAATTAAGTGGAATGTTACAGTTAGAGCCCTGTCACTGGATACACGAACATATCACATCTCCATTCCCTGGGCAGTATTCCTTGCCCGCTGGAGGATATCGGGGCTGGGTCAAGATCATTCACATAATCATCCAACTCCTATCAGGTACCCATTTATACTCCTGGGTGAAGAGCAGCAATGTGAATAAGTATCTTGCTGAAGGATACAATTGCCATGGGTTGGACTGAACCTGGGACCTTCAGATCTTCAGTCACAGTCCACAACCACTACACCACGCCACCTTCACACCTTGGGGTCCCAAATGCATTTGTCCAGTTTATACTCTATACTCTCAATACTACTATCTCCCTTAATTATCTCCATGCAGTCAGGCGTTCCGGAGGTACAAGGAGCTTTGCAAGACCTCTTTGAGCGGGACCGGGTGTGCGTATAGCTACGGTGCCTGCCGCGCGGCGTACGTCGGCATCATGGGGACGGCCGTGGCGTCCAGCTGCAATTGCGATAACGATAGCACGCAGGAGTGCCGGAGTCACCAGGTGATCATCTTCGAGAATACTTGTCTAGGTGAGTGTCTTCAAACACTTTGATGAGACAAGCACAGGAAAGAAGAAAATGGAATGGGGATGAAGAGGCCTTCCTTCTGTAGTGGAGAGACATAAGCTAGCTTTACAGAAAGATAGCTATAGAGATAGAGAGATAGTGTCATTCCTTTGTGTGAAAGATAAACTCTTACTCTATCTTAAGTGTGTGAATCACTTGTGGAAAAGTCACATGTGGCACTGAAAGAGTGAAAGTCTAAGGGAGTTGTTGTTCCCCATGGTCAAATCTAGCTGAGCTCGTAGGACACTGACGTCATTATGGCATCACTGGCCCCAGGGTAGTATTTGGCAGGGAGCTTGAGTACAAAACTGCCTGAACTAAGTCAGTGGGTATGTTTGAAAACTGACATTAATAGGCTTACTTTCCCAATTATATTTCACCTGATTGATTCTCAACGCACAACGTGACATTTACGGTCTGTTATTACCTTTTTCAATATTTGCTGTTTTAACGAAATGTTAATACCCCGTCTTATGCGGTGAAAAATAGACTCCGTTGTCACATTCGTTTGTGGTTTTGGAAACAAAGTTTATGTAGCACTTAATGCTATTCATGTCGCTTGACGAAAAAAAACCTCGATGCATTTACTGTGACTAGCCTTCTTCGCAATGATCTGCTTTTCCTCACCTATGTTGTGTGCAATTTTACAGACCTCGCCATCAAAGGATATTTCAGCGACATACCACCTGAGGGAATGGTCGAGTCACAAGGTAAAGTAATGATGTGGGCTTTGTCCGTGCTAGCTTATTATGTAAATGTAGTACTCGTATATACTGCTATATACATACTGCACTCTGATGTAGTCGTTCAAAAAGTATAACCTGATGTTTACTGTGCACGATGTGAAGTCTAGAAAACAGAACCTTTTGATTTATTCTTCTTGTTCTGAAAAAAGTTGTTTAGATGAGCCGTCTACTCTCAACTCGTACCTATATACTACACGCTATCCTCACTATGCAAGCACCCTACCTCAAGGAACATTTTATAATATGGATCCAGGTTTGGTTGTTGGTCTCATGTCACGGCCATTTGGTTCTATCCCTTCATATTGTTTTAGGGGCTGGAAGGAATTGCCTAGCTCATCCACACAATTCTGTTTTTTCTTGATAACTTCACCGTTCATTCTATGCCGCCATCAAGTTAGATATTCATCCACAAAAACAAGCGCGCTCCTCTACATGTAAAAGCATGTTACAGGTTGCGCACAGACATCTGAGGGACTTGACTGGGTCTCGAACTATTTCAACCATTGGGTTTACACCGCTGCACGACAAATGACAAACCATATCACCAACACCCCTGCTACACCCATGCCATAGTCTGCCTTGCTTTCAGATGACCAACACACGTCGCTGTCATCGCTACTGGATTTTTTCGTCCTCAGATAACACCTTAAAGAGGTTTCGCCTATTATATCACCTACCAAATCAAAGAGTGGGTAATGTTTAGTTATTGTTTGCCCTGTCGTTTTAGGGTTCTTTTATTTCTAATTTCCGCACAGACTAGGGAGTATAACCCGTTATCACTGTTATGTTCGAAAACGCACTTGAAAACATCACCAAGTTCCATTGTAGATCCCTTTCTCAAGGCTCTTCTGTTCTTTGTATTCCTCTTCCACATGCCATCTATCCTCACATGTGTAGTTTATTCGTGAAGTACGGTTGCGTTTTTTTTGCACTGTAATATTTCTGTCCACAAACCGCACAAAACTGCAAAATTGTTCCCGATGTAATCACCATACCACCCTACGGCCATAAGGCATGCTTCGACCATGGTGTTATGATCCGATGACACATCAAGATTCAGGGCACATATCGTTTGCACGCACGGCACGCCATGCAACTGAATTGATTGAGGACCAATAATAAAGAATATATTATTTACTTCCGGGTTATCATGCACGACCAGAAGGAAACGTTGTTACGACTGATTCACCAGTCGTCTCTACCGAGTCACCTCGATCTGGCGTCGAGTGTACACCTACGTTTATCGACTTGATGAGAAGACACGGCCATTCCCATGCTTTTGACCGGGCGCTGGCGTGGCTCAAGTGTACGCGGTGGCGGAAGGCCAAAGCCAGACCGATGTGAGATCAGCAGGAGTGGTTGGGGCGCCACGGGTCGCGTGCAGACAGCGGTTATAGCATGCGCGTATAGGCTGGATGCTACTGACGGAGTGAAGGCGTGAACAGTGATGGAATGAGAACGGAATTCGCTTGCATGGGACATCAGGGTAGTCTCAACTTGACCTGCAGTTCTTTCAATGTGCTGTTAAACCGCCACATGACAAACCAAACTGCTATCTATTGAAATGCTTGCGTCATTGTGCTACCTACTGACATGACTGATCATGCAACACTCCAGGAATCTTGATCAAGCCATATCTTCGAACTGAACTCGATATTGCTACAGGCTAAACTGCTGTCTGCCCTCAGAATGTCGTCATGCTCTTACTAAGGGTCAAATAATTTACGTCGGCCATCAGAATATTCTCAGGCTTTATTCGTTCTCGTCACGAAGCAGCAAAAGTGCGTGTACGTCAAGAGACGTGCCTGGGGTCCTTCCACGTTCCTGTTCTCACTGACTCTAAAGCCGCATTTAAAATATGATGATGAGATCCTTATATTTCCATCATTATCATCAACATGGACACGTGTGTAGATCTACCTGATCATGACCGTCATGTTTCATGGGCATTATTCCATTGTCTTCGTGTCTTATAACAATTTTTTTTTCTGTATTGTAATGCTGCTTATGAACATACTTGTAATTCTTACTACAATGAGACAATTTTAGCCCAATGGTTGATTGTTGAAGCCCCATTCAAAACAGATGATATTCATATTTAGGTCTTTGTGGATAACCCATGATAGTACACCATACATTGCACACAATGCTGATCAAATTATAATGTATTATCTGACGTATAGGAAAAAATAAACGAACTTCCAGCGCTAATAATGCAAACCAAACGGTTGGTTTATAATGCGATCGATACAGAATGGGCAGAAATTGACGAATATTGTAAATATATGCTACGTAGATATCATAAATAATGTGCCAGGATCAATATTACAAGAATTATCTTTAAAAGTTGGCAGTTCATGGCAAGTTCAACAGTATGATAAATGATTATACCTTCATAGGAAAGGTGCCCCATGAATATTCTCCGCATGTAATCTGTACGCGAATTACAACCAGCATGTACCGAAGCGTGTCTCTGTGTTCCTTGTATTATTCGTTAACATTTCGTGGAATGTGATTTGTACAATTTCTTGACCTAACTTAAAATATGTTCGTTCCAAAATATGCAATATCAAAATGATATACGATACATGATTTCGATCATTGATATATCTATATAAAATGATGGCTGAATGAGTGATTGGGTGTGTGTGGAACATGAAGAGAGCGACAGAGAGAAGGAAGGTATAAATGAATGAGCACGATGAATAAAGAATAAAATGAATTCTTCAACATCTTACCTATCCTATTACAACACCTACCAATACATGAAGAGCTTGTTTGCAAAAGGGCTTATATCCACTTTAGACCATTCTGAGAAAATCTACTTTTTTATTTTACCATATTGCAATATTCTTATGCGAAACTAAATTGTCATGATATACTACCCTATCATGTGAACATAAAATTGGGTATAAAAAAAATCTACCTGTCTTCATATTTTAAAAATACTTTTTTTCCCCAAAAAATTACCTTTGTGGATCTAGTCCCTTTTGCAAACTAACTGAAATGGATCCAACTCCTTTTGAAAGAGAACTTAGAAGTGATGTTCCTTTGCCATTTTTGTTCACTTTTTAATGGCAATTTCAACTTACATGTATATCATGTTATAGAGCTACTTCAAATCTATACATTGAGACAAAAATTGAGATGAAAAATGGATTTTACCCCTTTTGCAAATGAGCTCTACACATATACATGCATATATTGTATATACCTTCCTACTTTAAATGCATATTTATATACTCCCTTTCACAAATATTACATAATGAACTAAATGACTGGAAAACTCGCGACTAAAAACGATCAAATGTATTTTTTAAAATCTTTATTACCATGTACATACTTGGCCGACATTTTTATAAATCCGATGAAAAACTAATCAAAACTACACTTTCTGCAGTAATTCCAACCCATCACCATGTGTCTAGTTTAACGGAAAAATAGTAGTATAATGATAGTAATAATATTCAATTCTTCGAGACGCATAATACCATTCAAATAGTCTCTATGCGTGTGAAAGTAACCGGTGCGTCTTTAGTCTTGAGTTGAATTGATCGAAGTCTGTCAATGATCTAATGCCTTGGGGGAGGTTATTCCATAATTTGGGTGCCGTATTTGCAAAACCTCTATCACCGAATGTCTTATATTTTACTCGAATTTCAGAGAGAAGATTTTTTGATTGAGAACGAAGATTAAGACTAGGCTGGTATCGTTTGATGAGTTCAGTAAGATAGACAGGAGCATTTCCACATAGGCATTTGAATACAAGAGTGAGGATGTTAAATTGAACACAAGCCCTTATCGGGAGCCAGTGGAGACTACGTAGGATCGTAGGATCGTAGAATCCTAAAACACATCTGCATACCAACATGATTAAACAACGACGTTGTGTGAATAAAACAGTAGAGAGTTTTAGATCGAAATGACGTCTACGTCCACGGCGTGTCAATTTACAACTCTCTATTGACTAGAAGAGAACAAGAAAGTGACCCTCAAACTAGGAATTGAAACATGACTTTAAGTAGGCTTAAATTGATTGTCGCATTTGAATTTCAGTTTGTGCCGAGTCGTCCAAAATCATAGTACGGTATCTACAGACCTTTTGACCAACAACTCCAATCTCTTCGCCACAAAATAGAGTAATGGTGCTTACAGTAACATTTTTGTCCTCTCTTGGATAAGATATCATCCATTACAAAGAGAAATGGAAGATTAACATTGTCCTTCATAAACTTCAGTCGTATTCACAGTCGAAGGTGTGCCCGAGAGTTTTACACTGCAATGTAAAACATGTTTCGGAGAGGAATATGGTATTGACGTCATGTCGGTTTTGCCACAAATATCAAGAAGAATGGATTTGCCGACCTATGTGATTAAGGGGGAGAATGTAAGAAAAAGGTCGCTACCCAATACTGAAGTGACTACGGAGAGAAAGACGACAGAAAATTTGTAATAGTCTGGTGCTTGTATGATCATTTGAATATCAAATTTTATCATAAACTATCCTTTGAAAATGGAGATGGTTTGAAAGAACGTTTATTTATTTTCTTTATTTGTTAACTTTATATTTCAGGTTAAACAACTGATCTACCAAGGAGCCCTGCATACTACAAACACAATGAAGATGATGAAGATAAATACAAACAAAAATTAAGTGAAAACCAATGAATACATATCTAACTACTTTCATTAATAATCAAACAATAAAAAGAATTAAGAAAATAAATAACTTTTGTTCAGATTGAGAACTTAAATGCTATCAATAAATGATGATAATTTACATTGCCTTAAAAAAGTTAATTGATGTGGTATTTCTGATGCAAAGTAGGAGATTGTTCCAGATTTACGCACCTACAACATACTGAAAAGACCTTTTCGTATAGTCTTTGTTTGGCTTAATTACGTTGTCTGCAATTACGATAAAAAATACATTACTAAAACTACATGAAATATAAAGCATTACAATTCAAGTGTTCGATAGACATTGAGAAAAATGAAGGGAGAAGCAGAAGAGGGAGAGAAGGAGAGAGAGAGAGAGAGAGAGAGAGAGAGAGAGAGAGATAGAGAGAGAGAGAGAAAGAAGGATATTGACCGGGGGCAGAACACGGAGAAGAAGCGGCAAAGGTAGAAAGCAAACGAGGAATTCTGCCTTCATAACTGCGGAGAATACATGATAATTAATACATTAATTAATATCAAATTACATGTAGGTACCAACGACAAATACAACGAACAATCAGACAGGGGGGGGGGGGGGCTAGAGGCGTGTTAAGACAATTAGAGAGAAGGATGAAAGACTGTTGCATGGTGGCTCGTAATGCTGTACATAGAGACAGAAAGTGAAAGCATAACATAAGCATGACAATAGCGTGCTGAATGACTTATATGGAGACTGCTATACGATACGAAAATAATCACAGAAAATAATTTCTCCGTATGAAAAATGCAAGGTGGAGAATGATGGGGGGGGGGGGGGGATCACAAAGACTGACGGGCAGACGGACGGACACGTTCTGTTCAATGTCTCGTTTTTACAATCATCTATATCATTGGCGTCATGGCGCCATGGAAGATGGATAAAAGCGCCAAGGTCCTATTAGGAAACTTGTGTGAACATGATGGGTCGCCATCTCCACTTCATGGATAGCGATATCAACTTCATGGCTCGCCCGATGAACACCATGTGGGTCGCCAGATCACCTCAATGGGTTGCCATATCAACTTCATGGATCGCCAAAGCAAAATAATTGGCCGCCATATAAAATTCATGGGTCGCCAGATCAACTCCATGGGTTGCTGGTCAACTTCAAGAATCACCTGATCAACTCCATAAGTCGCCAGATCAACATGATGTGTCGCCAGGTCAACTTCATGGGTCGCCAGATCAACTTTAAAGGACTCGCCAGATCAACTTCATGGGTCGCCATATCAACATCATGGGTTGCCACGCAGATCAGCTTTATTGTTGGATTGCATCAACTTGATGGGTTGCAAAGTCAACTTTATGGGTCGCAAGATCATCTTGATGGGTCGCCAGATCGTCGTCATAGTACTCATACGAAGTAAGAGGGGAAAGCTCTCCTGATGAAATTGCGACTCCCTGCTTCTGCTTGATCGTACTATGGAAGACACCCTGGTCAGAGATAGAGCCACATTGGCAATGACATCATAGTTATGCATATAACATTATTACTAATGATATCAGAACCTAATTATATCTTGTATCTTTTCTCTTTTTTTTAAGTCGAATGTGTGGTAAAGAGAGAGCCAAACGCCGAAAAGTCTTACAGTGTGTCGACGGGATCCTTCGCACTGGTGAGTGTATTCGTTCACTTCGCTTTATCACTTTTTGTTAACTAAAAATGACAATGGAATTCGTTAATTTTGACGAGATGTTGTCTTTTTTCCTTGCTTCTTTTTATTCAACTTGACAAGTCAGCGTTATTTAGTCATTTGGCTTTGCGCATTACTGATCCAATTTACCGAGCAACCATTGTAACAGCCATGTCTTCGATGTCTCCACGTGTCTTCTGCTGATCTTGGCAGATTCAATGCTGATTTAAGCTACTCTTGGCTGATCTGAAATATTGTCGCTCTCGGCTGCCTCTTGGTTGCTCTTGACTCTTGCCGATGACCTATACTTAGTACTTGTGTGACGAGCATTGCCACATTTTGTATTGTGTCCAATGTTATAATATGCGTGTCCTTCATCATGATGACATGTTTGTCTGAATATATTTGTCACATAAACAATGACACAAAACATCTTGCCATTTGTTGAAACACAGTGAGTCGATGGCGAGACCGAGTCTCGAGACGGCTAATATCGGTCTCGAGTCGGGACTCGACTATGATACTAACATTTTTTTTTCTCGACCCTTAAACCTGTCCTTACCATTTACATGGGATGATTAACAAGTTAATGAGCTTTTCCTAGCTTGGTAATGAGAGGGTCGATTGCTCTGTTTTCCAGGTCCCCGTGAGCCCGCTGTGTTTTACCCTCTGCCGCTGCGTGTACAACGGCAACTTTGAGAACTGTGCAGCCCAAACGTGCCAGGAGGATATCACATGTGCAGTCAACAACATCGAGTACAGTAAGTCTGTAAGATTCCATTGATCGATTGAATAATTGTTAGATTGATTAATTGATTGGTTGATTGATTAATGGATTGTTAGAAATTATGTCAGTTTGAATCTTATTTCATTAAAAAAAATCTTATGTTTAATTTGAGCAAATCAACATGACAATTTAAAACTAAACATAACACAACGATGAAATTAATCCAACAACAAAATAATCACTAACCCATTTTACGCTTGTCTTTGTTTTTGTATGATAAAACACAATTTCAGTCTTCCGTAGTTTGTATATAGTATATGCCGTTGAAAGATAAAGAGGAAAAATCTCATGTAGGCGGCGCTTTGTTCTGAATACATTTACAGTGAAAGTGAGCTGCAAATAATTAGCGTGTAGACATTTTTCTCAAATTGAGCGAAAAATTATGAAACTTTCACAACCTTTGATGAGGGACAGAATAAGTGAGAATGGATAAAATGAGACATTTGTTAGAATATGAATTATGATATTTATGATGGATATAATATAATACTTGTTAAGAAGATAGATAATAGATGATACCAGAATGATTCTGTCTTTCTTCCCTAGAACATGATGAGCTCTTCTCTAATCCATCGCGGGGTTACTGCATCTGTCTGTCCGGACACGTACTATGCACCAAGCAACATGCAGCCAAGTCAAAGACCGGTTCGCAATCCAGTAAGATCCGACGAGATTGCAGCTGGCTTCCCAGAAAGGCGCATTATAGGCACGGGCCCTGTCGCAAAGAATTGCGATTGATCGCAATTTTATATTAGATATAGGGAGTTGGACTTGCGATCGAATTTGTACTGTAAGCGCTTGTACTGGGAAATTGATATTTAATCGAGCGGCTTTGTTTTGAACAATTGCCTCTGTTTAATCAATTTTGATTGAAGTGTTTACTTAATTTAGATGGTAAGTGAACTAAATGAAAGGCCTACATCTGGGAAATGATATTTTTATACTAAAATACCAGTCGCCACCAGATCAGCATTACTTCAGCTGTCTGAGCTGCTTCTCAGAAATTTACAAAGAGTTCAATTTCCCCGTCAACGAAAAAACATGTATGCCTACACAGATACCGTTATGATAAACACGGGAAGACACGTTGCGACCATAGTAACCGTCAAATGTTTTTGTTCCCATGTCCTCGCAGTTTACCCCACCCTGAGTGTTGCCTTCGATGAGACGATGTGGAGCGCCCTCAACGATCATCTTGAAGGGTCTCTGACGGACGATTCGGTGATCGGTGGGCTTCAACGAATCGTCGACGCCCATGAACAGGTTTACCTTGTTGTTTCACAAAACCAATAGGGCATGATATTATCCGGCTTAAGATTAATTTAATCCTGAACTTGTGGATTCATTCTTTCAAAACATGCAAAGCCCATTGAGCGACATTTGGTCTGGCACTAAGCAGATGTTCACTATGTGTTCAAGAGAATGTTTACAACATGGTCACAACCACCACCTCCACCAAACATCTGTTCAGGTTGTACATGTATATCCACTCTTGTAATAATTTCTTAATGGTCTACTTTGTTTATGACAGGACAATAAATTATTTTTAAAAGCAGAAAAGATTGACACGTTTGTATTACACTGTATTAACTCTGTATGCGTCATTAATGCAATATATATTTTACACAAGTAATACACGCAAATTCCCCAGAGGAGCATGTGATCAAGCTGTTCTTAATCTAAGAACCTCTTTACGCATGACTTGTGACCTCTCCTTGTGCTAAATGAGATACCCCAATTTGTTCCTGTTTTAACATCGTGGGAGTTTTGCAAGTGGGAGGAATTTGCAAACAAACCTTTTCAAATTTGTCAAATCATAAACTTTATATTAAGACGTGTGTTGACAACAAGAACGTTAATTTACAAAGATCAGAATTGAACTTAAATTAATGGGAATCAAAATCATTGAGGATCTGAATTAACAGAAGAAAGGGTCACCAGTCGTGCGTAAAGTCGTTCTTAGCTCCCTGGAACACTGGAACATACGAATGAATGTAAAAAATAGAAAAGTAAATCTCTGTCACTTGCTCAATCCTCTACATGCTCTAGGACGCCTGTCAGCTGAGGCTCCTAGAACGATCCGGCAGCACTCTGCTTATATCGGTCTACCACCAGCCTGCGGATGACCAGGTAAGGCTTTTCTGCTCGGGAGGGCATGAAAGGGGGATGGGGTGAATTCAGGCGGGGGAGAAGGAGGCGCGCCCCCCTTTTTTTTAATGAGACTCACACACTGAACATGTTCATACAAGAATATCGAAAGAAATTTGCAGCCGTTGTCCCGTCTATTTCCAAATCTTGGACCTGCGGCTGGAGAGTGGGGGAGGAAATTAAAAAAAAAATGAAAAAGGAGAATTCTAAGGGCTTTGTGTCGTGCTTTTCTTGAGTCAGGAGTGGACACATTTTGCGGATCGTACGTACAGCCGTTGCCAACTCCAGAAATCGTCGAAAATGTGTTGACGATTGTCTTATGCATATTTTGTTTAAGTATTGGTAATCACGTATTGGTAATCAGCACCTTCAATTTATATATGTGCTTACTGTCTCTCACCGATGCTTCTTCTGCTTGTCAGTCTGCCTGTCTGTCTCTGTCTGACTGTCTGTCTCCGTCTCTCCCACTTTCTTTCGCTATTGTTTCACTCTCTCCCTCTGTCTCCCTCCCCCGTCTGTCTCTCCCCCTCTCCTTCTCTCTCTCTCTTGCTCGTCTTTCTAATGACATGCTACAGTTATCGCACCCTAAATAATGATCACCATTCTAATGGACCTTCGCTTCTTTTTTTTTCTAGGATTACTGCTACAACCAGTTGTACCAGTTGTCCAACATGATCAACACCAAGGTCCCAAGCATCGCCTTCAATCCGCTTTTGGCATCGCTAAAAATCGCAATCGTCGAACACGACTCTAAAGATGCAGCCCAAACCGTGCGGTCGGCGTTGTCGACGTTGCTGTTGCCGCTTGTCACGTGTCTTTGGGCGGTCATCTTATGAAGGAGTTCACACTCATCGTGTGAGATGACGATAGGGAAGTGTCGGATATTACCGCGGATCCAGGCTGGCTTATAAGCTTGTATCGGGCTTACTTTATAGCGTGGTGTTTTACCAAAACTACAGCAATCTACGAGGGTTAGCGATTACTTGTGAAAAGACGCTCTTATTACGTGATGCTGCACCAAGATGATATGATCTAAGATGGCTTCCGGCGGAGACGGCCCTAGTCGCTGTGCTTATTCTCGTCTGAATGTCGAACCATCGGAGACTAAAAGGTTGAACTATGTTATCAGTCTTCTGACACTGAATCTAACAAGTCCCAACTGTAAGCTGTATTCACTCTTGATAACCTGCCGAGAAGTGGCGTTACGCGGATTACACTGTGGATCTGCGTTATTGTGTTTTACGGTACACTTGACTGCGTGGAATGGAAAGTTGACGATTTGGGTATCAGGACAGGGCAGTAAAATTAAAGTTCGAACAATTGTGACTTATGCGGGCGACCAAAAAGTGGAATAGGCCTCTGAGCAGAATATAAAACCTTGTCATATCGACACGTACCATTGTTGAAATGCTCTTCAGAACTGTGCATGATAATGATGTCGTATACATGTATGTAATCTCAATCTGGAACGTTATCATGTTTGTTTGACTGTATCGTACGGTTAGATTGAATATAAGACGACGAAATATAGATATATAACAAGTGGATGTTGGTTAACAATGCTCACGAAATACGTTTTGTATTGTCAAGTGATGACGGAACCTTAACCGTCCGTTGTGGTATGTCCGCCAATAGCCATTAACCCATTGTGTGCCAAATAAACTCTTGCTCTTTGGGAAGTGCGTGTATTACTTGTAAACAAATGTCACACGTGGCACACAAAGAATTAACCCCAGTTGTGTGATACAGAACGTTACTCTATATGATATGTGTGTATCAGGCTGTGATAATGGCTGGGCAGACGGTACTGAGTTGAGAATATTATATTCGTGTGTAACTATGGCAACGGACCTTGACAAGACATCATGGATGGAGATATATTGTTCTCATGTTCTGTAAGCTTTACATTTTAATTTGAGATGTGTAAACAATGGGCTTCTTATCATCAGGGAAGGACACATGCTGCCTTGTCGTAATCTTTCTTCACAAACGTCATGGATTATATTTTTATATATATCATATCATATTTGTGAATACAATGAAATATTGGATTATATTTCTTGTGTTCGCTTATACGCACAATCCCACCAAATATAGTTTTGTTAGATTAGCGTAGTATTTTTTTATCTTGGGGCCGGACACATGTTGTAGTGATTCATAGATTCATGGCTTGATTTGGGTACAACGCTGCGTCATATCGCATGTTTACCGATATTGATTTATTTAATGTTTTAGATTTGTTACAGCACACAATCAGCTTATTTGCACTCAGTGATCACGATAGACCCAATTATGCATTGAATGTGTCTCGATAATATTTTTCATGGTTGTAGAGGATAATAAAGTTATTTCATTTTCTCCTCGACGAATGTCTGGTCGAAACAACTATTTTTTTTGGTTATATCACCTTGTCAAAATTATATTTATCCAAATATTGTTGATATGCATATTTTATAGGTGTTGATATTTATATTGTACATGTAAACGGTTAATAAGCCGCGTGGTCGTTCGTGTTTGAAACAATACTGTCTTATTATTGCCTTGTCAAAACTAAACTAGAGTAGAGTGTTATATGGTCTTTATCTGTATGTTCGATCACAAAAATTAAAGAAAATATTTGGTTGGATATGTATACATCCTTCTATTGTACGAAGGCATATTCACCATGGTAACTCAGTATAATCATGGATCCCGAGTTGCATTTTTACAGAATATTTTTGGTCTCAATTTTTCAAAGGTTATCACGTCGAGTGCCATGCCAAACATTCGATTATTTGATTAAAGGGGTTGATATTCGTAATATTATTTAATCAGAAAGTCCACTATGCTGTTGTCAAAAGTGGCAGATAAATTATATTAACGGACTGGTTGGAGTATTTTTAAACAAAATTCAAGAAAATACTCATTTGTGTAACATAACGTTACAACATGCTAACTTTAATGGTATATTTCCCTTAACGTTGTGCAAAACTCAACCCATAAATAAAGGCACTATTTGCTATAGATCCCAACTTACAAATTGTATACTAGAATGAAACTATTTTTTGTGTTGTTGCTTAGTGTATATTGTTTTTAATTGAGCCTGGGATTCAGTTTCAGATTTTGTTTGAATGTCCTGTAAAACACAATGCACCAGTATACAAGTAATGAATGTTTATGAGTGCAATGGACAGAATATTTCATGAGGTGAAAGATGAAAAGATCCATTGAACGAGGCGTAGCCGAGTTGAATGAATCATTCAATTCATCTTTTACCGAATTATTTGTTTTTATTTGTTTTATATGACACATAGATTGATCCCTGTCATTTGACATTTTATGAATTTGGAAACAAGAGAGAAGGCACCTCTACTCTAGGTAGAGACGTTCCAACAAACTTAACACATGAATCCAGACGGCTCACTGCATATTGGATTTGTTTCGTAGTGTTAGCAGAATCAGCACCGTCGATTAATTTCTCCAACTACTCTTCCGTCATCAAAATAAACCGCACCATGTTAACGTTTGTCGATTCACGTGCACCGGCTGTGTGAGAGGTTATAGGCAAATTAGCTCGATATGAATATGTACAGCTGCTGAGCGGTCGCGGTTCGCACACACAATACACGCGAGTACCTGGTGGTCTCTGCCACCTCTCTGGTCTTGGCGAGCGTGCAACGGACAATATCGTATCCATCCAAAATTGTACGGTTGATGACGTCATTGTAAATGGACTGAATGATCGATATCAAACAACCAATCAAATGACAGGGATCTATCTAGGTGTACTATTATATGACATCTAAATAGATCCCTGTCATTTGATTGGTTGCTTGATATCGATTATTCAGTCCATTAACGAAGTTTTAGGAATGATTTCTTCAATTGATTTGAGAAAAAATAATAAAGCATAACTTAAAAAAAATGACAATGACGTCATCAACCGTGCAATTTTGGATCCATACTATATTGTCCATTGCATGCTCGCCGAGACCACCAGTCTTCGCGTGTATTGTGTATGCGAACCGCGACAGCTCAGCAGCTGTACTTTTGCACATGCATCAGGTCCATATCGAGCTAATTTGCCTGTAACTTCTCACACGACCGGTGTCATATTATACATATAGTGCATGCTAAGGAGTTCAATGTATCATAATATGAGTGCCCATAGAAGATATTGTATATTGAACGACAATCAGCATGTACTCTGTGTTATATAAGATGGGAACACGAAATTGTGTCAAAATATATCTGAACATACCTGAACTATTTACATGATGAATCCTTTCTTCAAGACTTGAAAATCCATGTAACGTCCATCATGTCCATGACACGTAAAAACAGGAAAGTTTTGAATGCCCTTAAAAGTTGAATGAACGTCTAAAATGCATTCTCATAGATTCCATCATGTTATTGTGAAGTATCCATTGATTTCATGCGTCATGACATGAATAAAACTTTATAATCATAATGAGAATGTGCACACTATTCAGTATTAGTTCAATTCCATGCGCACCAGCTTCGTCTTCCAGGGTTTGGAAAAAGCTGTGGTACTTCAGACTTTCCTAAAGCCAAAACTGATATAAACACAACAAAAAAGTAAGTCCCCCCTAAGCAAAATAGCATAACTTTTTATTGAAGAGGTTTGAGCAACAACAGAATTGTACCTTCACTTATTGACTAACTTCCGGGTGAAAATCACATTAATCCACTCAGTCGTGCATGAGTGAGCATACATTAAAGGCAAAATTGTTATGCTATTTTGCTTTTTTTGTTGTGTTTAAAATAAAAACAATGCAGTAAGCGACACACAAGTGTGTACGCCTCGGTGTAAACGTGTGTGTGTGTATGTGTGTGTATGTATGTGTGTGTATGTATGTGTGTGTGAGTGTGTGTGTAAGTATGTGTGTGTGAGTGTGTGTGTGTGTGTGTGTGTGTGTGTGTAAGGCGAGAGTCATGCTTTCAAGAGAGGGCTTTAGAAAGATCTAATCATATGTGTGTCTCAAATAATTAACTCAGAACACAGCAATGGCCATTGTACAAGTCGCATCACACATGCCAACTCATTTCTTTTCTGCTATCCCTCATCCCTCTAAATCTCCCATTACATACTAATAATATATCAATGAAAACAAAAAAAATATATAGATTAAATTTAAAAAAAAAATTAGGCGGGGGGTCAACGTCTGAAGGGGGGGGGGGGGGGGGACAACCCCCACTCCTAAATATGCGCCTGTTCCAAGGATTCATTAATTAATTCATTAAATGTCACGAAACCTCCTTGCAAAGAAATTGACATCATTTGTCTTTATGATGTGTCAATTTCAGTTTGATTCAAGTCGAAGCTTATTTTCAGTATTTTTCAGAAGTGTGAAAAGTATGCAAATTTCGGTAATTATTTGCAACAACTAAATTCAGAGTGCGTGGTATTGCTTTAGAATTAAAGTATTCACAAGTGTTTTTATGGAAGATATCTGCACCTTATGGGTTAACATCAAGCAAAGAATTCTATTGCTGATCATTCTTGTTAGAACATTTCATTTGTGCCGACAAAAATGTCTCGTTTCAAGGCTAAAAAGACGGTTTGACCGATTCCGGACAACCCACAAAGGCTCAGAGGAGTGTTACAACGCGAATAATGAGCTCTTCACTTTTGGACCACTTTAGACCTAAAGATTTGTGTGTATCAGATAATTGATTCAGAACACAACAATCACATTATGTGTCACACCTGTCAATTCACTAGCAACTGCCTTCATTAGTGGGGTGGTTAAGCGACAAGTATGAGATGAATTGTGCACTTTTGTGTACAAGCACCAAATTTGGCACAAATGTTCAAAATCATATTTGGAACAATATTAGATATGGAGGCATCCCAAAATTTCATCAGGGGCGCCTGGGGGCAGCCCCCAAAGTGCCACAGGTGTCCTAATATGTTATTTTTACTTCTTTTCGAAAACGCACGGCCGGACTTGATAAAAACCTTGATAGGAATCATCCTTAGGTTATAGGGATCTTACCTTGTTCAAATTTGTGGTCATAAGAGGCAAGGGGGCCGGGGGATAGCTCCCCAAACACCCCCTGGGGTCATTTTCTCTTATTCTGGGACATTTTCTGTAGAATGGATAACTGGATTTTAACCAAACCAGATAGGAATCATCCTTAGATAATAGGGACCATCAGTTGTCAAACTTGGGGTACACAAGCGGCAAGGGGCTGGGGAAGGAAGGTAGCCCCCAAAACGCCCAAGGGGCCCGAAACTTTCCTTTATTTTTTTAATACTTTTTCTCAAGAATAAATAACCGGAACCATCCTTAGGTATTAGGGACCTTAAGTTGTTAGAATAGTGGGACACAAATAGCAAGGTGCCGGGAGGGGGTAGCACCCCCCAAGAAAACACGCCCCCATTGGGCAACTTCCCCTAATTTTTGACTTTTTATTCAGAAGAATGAATAACTGAATTTTAACCAAACTTGATAGGAATCATCCGTAGGTATTACATGTATTAGGAACCTTAAGTTGCTAAAATGGGGGGACACAAATGACAAGGAGCCGGGAGGGGGTAGCCCCCCCTTCCCAACAAAAATAGGGAAACTTCTCCTTATTCTAGACTTTTTCAGAGGAATGAATAACTGGATTTTAATCAAACTTGAACACTGTTGAAAGGAATCATCCTTAGGTATTAGGGACCTTAAGTTCTTAAAATGGTGGTATGCAAGTGGCAAGGGGCGGGGGGCCAAATTCCCTAGGGGGAAAATTCCACTTATTTTTTTCCTTTTTCTCAAAGGTAAATGACTGGATTTTAAGCAAACTTGAAACAAGGAAAAGAAGACGTAAGTTTGTAAAAATGGGATACATATCTAAGAAATAAACATGATAAATGTTGGATTTCATAAAAACTCGACATATTTTTCTCAGACATTGGGAAAGATTTGTTGCATCTGACATTAACTAGCTACAGCACAGCCCCTCCCCCACCACCTCAAAAATGCGCCTTGCGATTCAACATTTTAAGAAAAAGGGAATGTTTTCTCGAATGTATCCAAACTGTACAGTAACCAAGGATAATCTAACGTACACATGTAGTCGCGTACTCATCTGATGAGGAGACAAGGAGGATCCAAGATGGCGTCCAAAATGAGTTTGAGTTGAGCTGAGTTTGAGTTTGATGTTTTATTATCCAAATAAAAACTATATATACAAAACATTACGAAACTAAAAGTTTTACAAAGGTATTAAAAGGATAAATGGGACCATGAAATAGCATGAAATGCTAATCGTGTCTGGTACCATTAACAAAAAAGTCTTTAGCTTTATTCTGTTCTATATACAAGCACCAAATTTAGTACGTAGGTTAATGATTATGAACTCAACAAAATTAGATATAGAGGCATTTAAAGATGACTCGTCATTACCGCATATCTTTCCGTTGACACTAATTTTGTTTACGAATTTATATTCTATTAAGCCTTTTCAGAATCAAAACTATCATACATCATTTAATGTGACAGTTTGTGTTTTGTTTATTCAAATTTTGGTGGCCATTTTGAAAACTGATTTACTACATTTATATTATTTTTTCCATCATAGTAATTTTACACGGAAATAGCATTTGCATCACTGTTCTTTCATATTTTGAGCACTAGCGATTGGTTTTCACTGTTACCTATTAGTGCTTGTAGAAAAAAAAGATAAAAGAACGAAAGAAAAAACACTTGAAATATTAATGCATGCATTGAGGGAGGGAACGAAGGCCGGCCGTGCGTTTTCGAAAAGAAGTATAAATAACATATAAGGGCCCTTGGGGCACTTTGGGGGCTGCCCCCAGGTGCCCCTGAAAATATTTTGAGATGCCTCTATATCTTATATTGTTCCAAATATGAATTTGAACATGTGTGCCAAATTTGGTGCTTGTACGCAAAAGTGCGCAATTTTTCACCTTATCCACCCCACTCACTATACATGGTGGCATGTGTGATGCGATTTGTACATAGCCATTGTGTGTTCTGAATTAACTATCTTGATACAAACAATATTAGATCCAAATTTGAGCAAAACTGAAGGAATATGAAGCATATGAAGGTATGCATACATTTATGTGCCGTAAACATTCACCTCTCTCTCTCTGTCTGTCTGTCTCTCTCTCTCTCTCTCGTTCACGTTAACACACACCCGTATAATTTCCGTCCATACGCCTAGTTTCGGAGGATTCTTGACTGATAATTTGAAAGAAAGGTGGTCAAGAAAATGTATTGACGTAGTGTCGGTTTTCATTATGCTTTCTTATCATTTAATTTGCCGGCGACAATTTTTGGCGGAGTTGACGGAAGAAATTGTCCCCAGCTATTAATAAGACACTTTGAATTGTTTATAGGTATTACAATTAAAATAGGAAACTCGTTTGGGTTTTGACGACTTGGGGAAGGTAATGCTTGACAGGAAGGGTTGGTTCATCATAACACGAGAAACCGAAAGGACTCGGCTAAAGAAAGAGAAAGCGAGTAATTACCGTACCCTACAAAAAAAGAAGAAGCAAAATTAACATATCTTGATTAGTTTGAGGTGAATAAACAGGTTTATTGTGAATATAGAATTGACATTCCATACAGACATTGTTGTTCATAACAATTAAAAAGAACATGCTCAAAACATCAGAGTCAAACAATTTCATACAAAATTAATGAAAAATATATATCATATATATGCAATTTCAATATATGTCAAATATACATAACTCATGCAAATACACACATTTACAAGTGATATGAAATGAGAGAAAAAAAGTATGAAATCTGCAAGCAATCAGTGTTTCTCTCAATACTCTCAATATGATCACACATCATAGCTCTGCATGTATCGAGTACATATTCCTGAGACAACATGGAAACATCATCTAAATTTCCGTAATCAATGCTTACACACATGATCATCACACATTTGAGGATGAGATATATTCAAGTCCTCTTGGGTGTGTTCTCACTATCCCGTGGGGGAAAAGGCCATCGGTGATGATAAAGAGAACATAGAAAACATCAGCACTTGACCTATTTACTGGACTTCATGTAACCTCAAGTGATGTGGTTTGATAATTTGCATATTTCTTCTTCTGACTATCTACCATACCCTATACTACACTTGTACACTTGGTACCTGAGTTGTGAGGAAGAACTCTTTGGCTCCTCTCCACATCTCAAGCGATCCTTCAACATTAGTTTGACTCTTTAGTTTGACTGTGATAGAATAAAGAAAAAAGTGGACAAGTGGAACATGATCGCAATCTGACACAGAGGATAGGATATAGAATGTAGCACTACACAACTTGTACAACAATGATACTATGACTAAAGGTGGAACATAGTTAAATAGACACGTACAGCTTTGAGTACATAACTTTGACACATTTGCTATAAATTGGCAAAGACAGTTAGACATATGGTTACAATAAGACATACGTGTACCAACTTAAAACATTCAAGTAATTCAGTTGGTAATAGTCACAATGCATTAATTTCATGTACACTCCCAAAACGAATAATATCAAACCAACGGCTAGTTCATATTTATGTTGGCTTTTCAGTGGTAGTGTACGGAACACTTACAATTCAATATTGAAATATCTGCAGTACCCCCCTCATACAGATTGTCATCTTTTGGTAGCACCAGCATAAAAGCAGGCACACTCCTATCGCCAAAAGTTCGGGAAGGCGGTGAAAAGTTCTATGCGCTCTATGTTGTATGCCACATGTACTAAATTATAGTTACATGTACTGTATAATATATTCCAAGAATCAGACAAAAAATGATCTTTATTTGATATATCAAGGGACTATGTTCCTGGATGTACTTTGTAAAAAGTTACACCACTGTAACACAATCCAACACATTACATATCTGCAAACATGATTTGAAAATACTGATATATTGATGTTTAAGCAAATGCAAAGGAAAGTACATTAAACTACAAGCACACACACTACAAATATGCATAGCCAATTCTACAGTCACATTTTCCCCTGTTCTTGGATGTTACTTGCAGATGAAACAAAATACAAGGAATGAAAATGACCAACCCTGTTCAATTTTACTTTAGTTTCATTGCAGGAAATGGATGCCAAGCCCGGAGAGAGACTATTTTATTTACCAACATAGATACGCAATTCTTCATACTGCATGTAAGGAAAGCTTGTCCCATCATTCACCGTGCAGCCACATTCAGATTTGGTTTGCAGTCACGTCCACTTCCAGTCTGATATATTACTGTTTGAGACCAGGGGCCCATTTCATAAAAAAGTTACTATGATAGCAACTCTTGCTGGAATGTCAAATTTCATTGAAAGAGCCAATCAGGAAGCAGAATTTTCACTGTTGTCATAGTAGTAGACATTACAGCAAGCGTTGCTATCATAGCAACTTTTTATGAAATGGGCCCCAGATGAGGACATGACTGCAACAAAACTCCAGGTGTCACTGCATGGTGCATTATGGGAGAAATTTCCCATTATGGTGTGGAGAATTGTCCTCCATGTTCAATAGGAGTAAACAATATGACATCATTTTCTCGTTTTCAGTTCCGAGAAAGTTTCATTCTCATCACATTGTCACAAAATAGAATTATTCCCACATCTGCAGTCATTGTTTGCGTAGGTGAATATGACACAATATAAAGGTTCAGTCATTAAGTTACAGACATTTGTTACACGAATGAGACACGCATGAGACAAATTAGATACTAGGTATTATAATACTTCTTCAAAACTGAGTTTTACCTGCTTAACACTGGTTTGCATATACATGGAAGTAAATATTCACCTTTTAGAGATTCACCAAGTTCAACCTTTTACTTTAATACACCTCACTGCACAAGCAAATGATATTACTGCACTCCGTGAGTACAAAGCCCTTTTAAATTGTGCCAACACATCCATAACACCACAATGTTTAATCCTTTGTAATGAATCGCTTCACGAAACAACAATCTGGAGGGTGTTTCATGAACATTTTTCGTCTGACAAGCTGTCTTTCTCCGACAGTTACCATAGTAACAGTCAGAGGATAGCGCCTCTCAGCCAATCAAAACCGAGGATTTAGAGTTGTCAGCACTGACCATTTGGTCAGTGCTGACAACGTTCATGAAACGCCCTCCTGATATATGATAAATGCCAGATAACAAGACTTATTTGTGAATTATGACCTGTTGCAGAATTGTTCAAAGTAGGTCCTGTATCACAAAAGTGCATTGCATTATATATCAACTCTTACTTAGCAATCAATTGCAAAGTTGCTATCTATTGCAACTCACCATATAAAAAAAAAACTAACTTCTTTTTATGAAAAGCCCAGGAATATGCATGATTTTGAACTTTACCAAATTCTGATAGATCCACAAAAGCTACGATCAATATCAATTCCAAGTAATCCATATTTATCGCTATTTCTTTTCAGTACAGAATGATGATTGATATCAATTGTACATTCAATAGATCAGTCGTACGATTGATCTATGTACAATCAATCATAATTCTTTGTGATGCCAGCTCCTGGGTTCCCTTGCTCAAGTCACCCAGGCAGGATTGCCAATTTTTGAACAGATTACCAACAATGCGAATGCACGATTAAACGGTATACAGCATACACTGTAGAATACAGAATACTGTGAAATTACCATCAACACCAGAACGTTAGTACTGCTCCAATTCACTTTATACTTCAACTTGGCAGCAAAATAGTTTTATTTAATTAGAGTGAAAGGACTTCTTTCTAGGGTAATTTAAGTTTGTAAATCAATTCTAGGCATACACCTAGAAGTAAGGATAGCATTATCCGCCCTGTAATCAAACAAATGTACTAGTAGCTATAAAGCTAGCTTTTCTAATACTATATAGTTTTTGGCACAATCAAAAGGGCTTCGGTGTTCAATCAATGCATGATTTTATTGTACAAAAGGTAACAGCAGGATTTTTTTCCATTCCACCAGGATGAAACACTCTAGTAAAGATAGCAACACATGATAATCACCTTTACTTTACCCAACACATCTTAACCCATCCTGTGCTCGATAGAATGCTTCTCTATGGGATTGGTATGTGAACAAATGCACACAAGCCACACAAAGATTTAAGGTCTGGTCCACCATTACCGCCTGAAAGAAAAATTTCTCTCTAACGACATATTCACACTTTGCACGGCAAGATTGGATTTCGAGTTGCATGTGAAAGGGACATGCCTAGCCAATTTCCTTTACACCAGAATGATCAGATATACATAGTACTCCATTGCAAAATCATATGCTTGTGTTTGCAATGCAGAATATAAACCGGTACATAATATTCTTTGGTGTATATTTGTATTATATCAGTTAACCCATTCTATACTAAGCCCACATATATGCAGGCTGGCTTTTCTCAATGGGCAGTGTAATCCTCACAATAATCTGATATACGCACAATAGACAGCAGGCTATGAATAAACCTCAAATTCCACATAAGGTGCAATTAAGCCAAAGCCCTTTGGTTAGTACAGTGCTATTGCATGTTTTGACATCCTAATTGGACCAGGGCTCACAAAGCACAAAATTCTAACCGTGAGCAACAGGTTAAGAAGTATATTATGAGGAGAGAACGTGATGTATTTTTAGACTTGCACATTATAAATAACATAAATAAATTGACTATAGCCATTAAATAATTAACAAGCTGCACGAGTTTGTTTTGGTACACTATGTCATTCTTTTAAGGGAGTGTGTCACTGTTATGGTGAATTATCAGCCATTCATAGGTCTGTATGTGTATGAAACAGGCAAAATATTTGCTCGGCTCACATACTTACCGGTATGCTCAACCAAGCACAGTCAAAGCTATATACCACATGTAGCAATGATTCCACAGAGTATGTCTGTGTGTATGTGTGTGTGTGTGTGTGTGTGTGTGTGTGTGTGTGTGTGTGTGTGTGTGTGTGTATGTGTGTATATGTATGTGCATGTGTTCCTACGTGTGTGCGTGTGTGCATGGATAATGTTAGAAATGGGGACTGAGCTGCACACAATGGATAACAAAAATGTGATATTATTTTTGCTTTCTTGGAGTCATGTCTTCCATAGTTGTGCACCACGCATCCAGTACAAATATCTGACAAAAGGTGATATTTTGCCCTTTTAAGCCGTGCATTAAATGTCATGACAACCATTAGATTACCTGGAAGCTCTTATTTCACAGAAGAGCACCATGCAATGAATTGCCCATGCGCATATTCACTAATGTTGAAGACTTGACTTATACTGATAAGATATCGCACTATAACACATTATCTGTGAAAAAAATTGAAACAGATTTTTGCACAATGGTCAACAGCCATGACTGCATGTATGCAAACCTTCAGGTAATGAAACATTATGAAGAAATGCACATCTTCATAACAAGTACTTTAACTACTACAAGCACTTTTCTTCCAGATTTGATGGTCCGTTTCATGTTACTGCCTTAAAAGGCTTTATCATCCATTAGGACAAAGTACAGTTATATAACTGAATATGCACATCCTTGAATGATGCACATCACATGAAAATTCATCAGAGCTTCAAGTAAGTGTATGATACATACATGCGTGACATGTGTAATATGTACATGACATTGATCAAGGACTTTCATAGTTGCCTGGCATGCTACTAATATGAAAAAAAAAAACATGAAAAGGAATATAAAAACACATCATATGTCAGGTACTAACAGACACACAGATATTTTAAATTTGCTCCAAATTTCAGTCAACACAATGGAGAAATCGCTTATATAATACATCAATAATGACAGTGAGTTGACTCAATCCAGTGCATTCAAAAAGAAACCTTAGATGATATATTCAAAGACAACATACTGATCAGTGATCACTTATCTTGCTTAAATGAGTGTTTTGATATAAAATGATTATAAATCAGATATCCATAGCAGAACAGTAGTCTGATACAAATCAAACTAAGGCAGTATCATCAGTCAGACACATGCATGATATTGAAATCTCACTTTCATAACGAAATGCTGTAAGTTTAATGAGTATTGGAATCATTCCAGGCAGTACAAGCTTGCTACATAATATGTATTTGTAATGTTTGAATGTGTTTAAACCTTGAAAGGATCATGGCAGATAGTTCAATGTATAAGAAAGACAAGGTTTAAAGGCATCTTAACCCTATCTAGCCAGGGGGGGGGGGGGCAAAAACAGCCCCCCCCTCGACATTTTTCGCAATAAATTTGTAACGCGAAAAGATGGCGCCGCGATGTTTCATGACTTTTTTTCTTCAAATCTCACGCAACTTTTAAAACCAAATTTGCGTCGCGGGGGTACGCGGTTCCGAAGTTACGTAACATTTTGTACGTGCATGTCAGACCAATAATTGGTCAAAAACGTGATTTCATGTACAAATCGAATGCAAATTCTGTATCTAGCCAAAATACATAAATGTAGCATTATTTTTAGTTTTACTGATGAAAAACAATAAATCTCATGTTATTTACGGCTGAAATAGTGTTGCCTATGATTTCCATCGAAAAAACAATGAAAAACATAAAGTCGAAAAAACAAAGAAATACATAAGAAATTCAAAAACACAATAAAATACATAAGAAAAACTTTGGTATTGCATTTTTTTCAAATCCTAATTTGATAATAATCCTAAGAGGAGTATCTGGACTGAAATCTAGCAGTTTTGGGGCTATATTTAAAGATTTACAACCAAATTATGATTTTATGCATTTAATTAGCATAATTAATTAATTAAAAATAAATTTGAATAATTTTGGTGCAATTGACAATTGAATTGTGGAGATTACGTCATTGGTGACGTACGTGCCAATTTTCGTCGCGACCGCGCGATCAACGGTCGAGATCTTAGGGGGGGGGGGCTGTTTTTGCCCCCCCCCAGTGCTATGCGATTTAAAAATAGCCCGGGCTATATAGGGTTAAGCTTGATCTCAAATCAGTATGTCTAATTATAGTCCAATGTCTTGAAAACATACAAAAGTATGAAGGTGTAAGTACTCAATTATTAAATGAAATGATTAATTATTAATTATCAATTATTAAATGAAAGCACCCAGCACTTGTCCAAGCTTATCAATCATGCTAAGAAAATGACTAAAAACTGACAAAATAATGTTTTGTTTAAATTGTAGAAGGCCCAAAGTACATCCATTGTTCAAACCTATCTCTTAGAGTCTGCATGTGAAGACCAAGAAATACTTCAACTCAGTTACTAATTTAATGTAAAAAAAAAATGTTTTTTCAACCAGGATACCTTATGGGAGCTATGTCAGAAAGCATGACCCATTTCTCAATGGTCAGAAAATAACACTCAACAATGCAATAATAATGTTGAAGTATCATGTGTTTACCTATGACTTCAACTTACTTTCACTGCAACATGACAACATATATTATAACACACCTGCTGCCATCATACAGAAAGGCCTGTCCATAATGGAATTCCAATCAAGCAGCCAGTTGTGAGTTATGGAACATATATCATATTCATGTAGAGAGTAAGATACTTTAAATATATATTACACAATGTGACTGTAGCTTTTACTACATGTAAGTATGTATGTAAGTTTTAAATCATCAAAAAGACCTGTTTGTTTCACCTGCACCTTCGTCATACCCTGTAAAAGCACTTTGTGGACATTTGCCTTTCTTTTTGAGCATTTTGACATAAATTGTAATCAATGAATATGAATCGAATCTCTCAGAACAATGATGGGATATCTGCATTGAGTGGAGGCATGTGATTATGGTCACAATACCCAAGGCAATTTTTATACCATGAAGACAAGCAGGGAACACCCAGGACACGTCATCTGTCCTTCACCAATAAAGACACGGCTATCTGTAGTTGAATGGGTGGTTAGGCAGATAGTTGAAGGGCTAGGCAGATAGTAGGTTGGTTGATGCTGAGGCACGGCATGGATTATCCATGCACAGCAACCACAAGACATAATAGAAGACAATTATGAAGTAATATGGAGAAAAAATTCACAAACCCATTGACAGGGATGCCTAAATCAGGACTTTACATTTAGTGTGGCTGCTTTTCAAGATGAAAAAGCATGTCTGCTTTTCAAGATGAAGAAGCAGGCCTGCTTCTCAAGATGAAGAAGCTCACCTGCTTTTCAAGATGAAGAAGCTTGGCTGCTTTTCAAGATGACAAAGTGTCATCTTTCATTGGTCAAATAAAAAGGTTTGTGAAGCAAATACCTGTATCCATGTAGGAACAACAATATTGGTCTATAAATTACATAATGCAGTATGCACTGAGTTAGTTCTGTGTACTTTGCTAACTTAAATCAGCAACAGGAAAAATAGTACCCTGCACGTCATCGTGTTTTTCCTTAACAGCCATTATTTTTTTTGCATTCATTATTTCAAAATTCAATTACATGTGTATACACTCTACCAGTTGAGATGAACTGCCATTACTACTTTTCAGTTTTTCAAGTAGATGATTGTGCTTTATTCACTGTTTACTAATGATTATCTTCATGAAAGACACAGCACAAACAAACAATGCCCTTAATCACAGTTTGCAGGCATACAAATAATCAACACATATTTTAGAATTGAAATATACAGATATGTGTTGATTTACAAACAAGTGTGAAAAATAATTGTGCTTAACTCCTTGTGTGTCACATATGTTGCTTTTCACAATTAATACACACAAATCTATTAGAGCAAAAGTTTATCTGGCACACAAAGAGTTAAGGTGAATGCAGTTTGAAATCCATCAAAAATATTTCATACAAAAACTACTGCAATGGATCTCATGTACAAACGATCCCAGCTGATTAAGAGTGTGGGTGCACTCATCAATTTCCACCACAAAGAAGATAGAAATAAAACGGGTGATATAATTAGTGAGTAGCGCCGTTATTTATCTAGGACGTCTTTGAAGCCGCTGTCGCTGAGGAAGTCGCTGACGATGAGTCTTAAGAAGAGAACGAAGTTGACGGTGAGCATGATGGTGAGGCCTATGCCGGCGAGCAGGGACATGGTAAGGGGGAGCTCCTGGGTGTGCTGGGACAGCCACCAGGCCATCCATAGCAGCACGCCGAAGCGGAACACCACGTAGGTGAAGACGTTGACTATGCTATTGAGGACGTAGAGTGTCGAGGCCTTGGACAGGCTGTTCATCAGCAACAGCTGCCGGCCATGCAGGAAAATGCTGTTGACCTCTGCCATGAGCGCCACCACGGCGTAGCCTACGTAGTGCTGGTAGTACAGCGACACACCGAAGCAGGTGAATATCTGTGTGGCAAAATTAAGAGGAGAAATTCATTAGCAGTGTTGAAGTGACAGGGTTCGCATACTTCAAAAATGGACTATGGGGATTCTACTAGAGAGACCTTGTGATCTATGGAATGGGGAGGGGGTAGGGTGTTGCCCCAAGTTGCCCCAAGGTAAAACTAGAGCAATTCGACTGCCGCGCAGTCGATAAATATGCCTCCGCCTCTATGCTAACTCTATTTAGATTTATTCTCAGAAAACCTGTTTGGTTGGCAATGAACCATTTAATTCCTATGTGAAATGAAAATATCATATTCTGTTTTTCCATGTTTGGCAATGTTCATTGACCTTTGACTTCCAATCTAATCAGTCCGTCTAAAGCCATCCTTGTATCAAGTTTGTTTAAAATTAGCCAATCTGGGGGTAAAGTTCACTGACCTTTGACCTTTCAGAAATTTTACACACACTTTCACCAGTCTACCTCCATGAAGTGATAGATCTCTGTACCATGTTTGGTTCACATTGAACCATTAGTTTTGCATTCAATGTGAAAAATGTTAAATTTGGCTCAATTTTTAGCCAATTTTGGCATAGTTCATTGACCTTTGATCTCTGACCTTTGAGAATTTTCACCAAAAATATCATCAGTCTACCCCCAAGTAGTGATCTATCTTTGCACCATGTTTGGTTGGTATTGCACAATTGGATCTTGATTTATTTGGAAAAATATTACTTTGGGAGCAATTTTTTAGCTATTTTTGGCAAAGTTCATTGACCTTTGACCTTTCAGGAATTTTACAAACTTTCATCAATCTACCTGCATGAAGTGATACATCACTGTACCATGTTTGGTTAGAATTACACCATTGGATTTGGGTTTATTGTGAAAAATATCAATTTGGGGCCAATTTTTAGAAAATTGTTGCAAAGTTCATTGATCTTTGACCTCTGGCCTTTCAGGAATTTCACCAAAAAAATGTCACCTGTCTATTCCCAAGTAGTGATCTATCTTAGTACCACGTTTCACGAGAATTGCATTTTTGGATTGACTTTTATGGTGAAAAATATGAAGTCTTCGGCAGTTTTTAGCCAATTTTGACGAAGTTCATTGATCTTTGACCTCTGAACCTTCACAAATTTTATCACAAATGTCATCCAGTCTATTCCCAAGTAGTGATCTATCTTTGTAATATGTTTCATGAGAATTGCATCCTTGGATTTGGATTTATTGTGAAAAATTTAAAGCTTGGGGCAATTTTTAGCCAATTTTGGCAAAGTTCATTGACCTTTGACCTCTGAACTTTCAGGAAATTTATCAAAAATGTCACCAGTCTATTCCTAAGTAGTGATCCATCTTTGTACCATGTTTCATGAGAATTGGATCCTTGGATTTGGCTTTATTGTGAAAAAGGTCAATTTGGGGCAATTTTTCACAAAGTTCATTGACCTTTGACCTTTGACCTCAATCACAATTAACCCCTATTTTACACACTTCATTGGTTTTTTGCAATACACACATGTACCAAGTTTGAAGCAAATCTGGTTAACGGTTTTCAAGATATTGCCTAAACGGATTCGGGACGGACGTACGGACGGACGGACGGACGGACGGACGGACGGACGGACGGACGTACAGACGGACGGACGGACGGACGGACAACCCGAAAACATAATGCCTCCGGCCACTTCGTGGCGGAGGCATAAAAAAAAGGAAATAAAAATCTTACTTCAATTTATCCATACTTTGTAAGTGTGATTATGTAGGAACAAAATACAGAAATAAATACTTTCCCATAAGCATGTCTCAATCATCTTTAATCTGCTATAATCAATCTAATATATGAGTATCAAAATGTTGATTTCCCACCTTTTCTTGACCCCCATTATATGGTCGACTATCCCTTTAAAATTTTGGCCTGGTCTCACGAATTGTTTGTCTCGACTTCAACACAGAGATAAGATGAAATCAGTGGCCCAGTTTCAGGTCTCACATAATCCCACTTGAATGGTCAAAGGTACAAGAGAGGACACACGTATCTCACTGTTAGAAGGATTAAAACAGAGTGCCAAATCCATTGCATGCTCTCAAGCTACATTGTCTGAATAGAATCACAGCACATTGACCCCAGCACAGAATGAAGATTTTCAATAAGAATGAAGATAGAATGAAGACACTGACATTGCATACTTACAACTATATGATGAAGAAGTAAAGGCCATGAGCTGGAAATCTTCTTGTAGGCAAGCATGTCAAGAAAGTCATATACAAAATAACCTGTGACAAAAGAGATGGAGAAGAGAGAGAGGGAAGAGAGAGCAAAAGAATGAGAGACATAGAGAGGGAGAGAGAGAGAGATAGAGAAATAGGGGAAAAGAGAGATACAGAAAGAGAGACAGACAAATAAATAGACAGAGACAGACAAATAAATAGACAGAGAGATAAGAGAGAGAGAGAGAGAGAGAGAGAGAGAGAGAGAGAGAGAGAGAGAGAGAGAGAGGGAGATACAGAAAGATAGACAGACACAAAAAAAGACAGAGAGAGATGAGAGAGAGAGAGAGAGAGAGAGAGAGAGAAAGAGAGAAAGAAAGAAAAAAAAGACAGAGAAGGAGAGATAGTAGAGAGAGAATGAAAGGGAAAAATATTAGTAAACAAAAATAATATACATACAAGTAATTAAATATCCCTAATATAAGAGTATTACATACCAGTATTACAAATGTATGAATGTACGTAAGTCATGGAGGTGCCTTTGACATACATGTACGGGGCCCTGCACTAGTCATGAACCTGTGCCCTGAGAGTCAATGAAATACCCACCCTTATCACATGGTGATCAATCAAGGATCTTAAATAACCCTACTCGAGATCACAATAGTTAAAGGTCCAACTGTGTAATGCAAATGCATGTTGACTATAATGGAAGTGTATGGATTTATACACCATTGACTGTTTGATTTATTATTACCTGTTATGTATTTTAAATAAATCAATGACCTCCCCACCCTTATCACACATAGATCAATCAAGGATCTTGACTAACCCCACTCAAGATCTCTAGTCAATGGCATAATAGCAGAGATTTAAAGGTCCACTGAGATGCAAATGCATGTTGACTTCAATCAATGTGTATGGGTCTATATATCTACAAATTACGGACTGTTTGATTTAAATATGAATAATCAGTTTTCTTGTTCTTCTTTCAACATTTTTGTTTTCTGCAATGCTAAGGCCTGACATCTAGAATTGTCCATATTATCTATTCTGCTATTGTAATGGCACCAGCTACATGTAGCTCAATTAAGCAAAAGAACACAAACAAGATAATAGCAGTGGCTGATCCACTTGAGGTGCCCCCCCCCCCCCGACAATCTTTGGAGTAACATATATTCTCTTCCTTCCTTATCATGCATTAAAAAGAGCTGCGCCCCGTCCACGTATCTACAACCCCTGCTTCCCCATCTCCAAATCCCAGCTCTGCCCCTGTGTACTATAACTAGAGGAAGCACACTTTACTCACAATAGCACCTCATGTTATCATACAAAATATAATGGTGTCTGCTATTTTAGACACATTCCAGCGTTGTGAGGGGGTATTGTGTGAACATCCGTGATGATGCTATTGTGAGCGAGTGCACAGTGTTATGGTACTACATGTAGCTCGGCATGATTCTAGCGGATGACATCACAAGCAGACCAAAATAATATGAAGGATTCTTCAGCTTAAGTCTTAGCAGCATGCAGAAAAGATTATTCTAAAAACAATTATAAATATGTGATACATGATTGAACAGTCAATGATTTGTAGATGTATTGAACCATGGACATTAATCAAAGTGAACAAGCATTTGCATTACAGTGCACCTTTAAAGGAACTCTATCTGTATAATTTGTCAATGGGTTTTAATGTCTTTGCGAAATATCAAAGGTGCAGGTATACTATATTGCATATATATGTTAAAAATATGACACTTTTGATTGACAATAACTCTTTAAGTACAAAATAATAAAAGCAGGCTGATATTTACACAATGTAATGTTGAGCAACACCCCCCTTTCAAAATACATGTAAGTAATGGAGTATTTCCTTGTGTTTCATGAGGGCGTTTCATGAACATTTTTTGTCTGACAAGCTGTCTTTCTCCGACAGTTACCACAGTAACATAGGCTGGTACCTCTCAGCCAATCAAAACCGAGGATTTCACTGAAGTTGTCAGCACTGACCATTTAGTCAGTGCTGACAACGTTCATGAAACGCCCTCCAGTAAAACCGGAAGTGGCGAATATTTTTGTTCCCTGTGTACAATATTCATTTCTTACCTGTAGAGAGGGAAACAAGCACTTCGCTGAATGGAGTAAAGTTGTGTATTAAATCATCTAGGATGTGAGGAGATGTGTACAAGCTGCAGGAGAAAAGAAGATAAAAAGACAAATTATTGAATTAGCAAAGATGTATACATTACAGAGGTTAAGATAACATATAACCACTGGCAGTTGAAGTATGTTCAGGCTAACTCCAGGGGCAGTTTCAATGCAGTGCAGGTGCAGGTCACCACTAAAATCATGTGCAGAACATGTATGTGTAGGTGTAATTATATACAGTAGGTCCTTGGTAAAACCATGAAGTTAATTTGAAAGGAGCAGTATGGTGGATATCTCTGAATTCAAGTAAATTATAAATGACATTTTAACAATAGAAATACATACTGTACATGTAGGTCACCGCTAAAATCATGTGCAGAACATGTATGTGTAGGTGCAATTATATACAGTAGGTCCTTGGTAAAACCATGAAGTTAATTTGAAAGGAGCAGTATGGTGGATATCTCTGAATTCAAGTAAATTATAAATGACATTTTAACAATAGAAATACATACTGTACATGTAGGTCACCGCTAAAATCATGTGCAGAACATGTATGTGTAGGTGCAATTATATACAGTAGGTCCTTGGTAAAACCATGAAGTTAATTTGAAAGGAGCAGTATGGTGGATATCTCTGAATTCAAGTAAATTATAAATGACATTTTAACAATAGAAATACATACTGTACATGTAGGTCACCGCTAAAATCATGCGCAGAATATGAATGTGTAGGTGCAATTATATAGGTCCTTGGTAAAACGATAAAGTTGATTTGAAAGAATATTTGGTGGATATCTCTGAATTCAAGTAAATTATAAATGACTTTTTAAAAATAGAAATCGCTAGTCACAGAAGTTTTACGTGTTTTACATGTACGTAAATTCATTAGTACAGTAGAAAAATGCCACTAGTTTTAAGAGCTCCATGTGCGTGACATTTTATGTACTGTACAGTAGTGTAGTTTGTGCAGCCGTATCATTGGGCTATACACATTACACATACTTGCAAATATTGGTAGCTCACAAGAAAATTGCAACAATGATCTTGTGGTATATGACATAGCTACAATTCAGAGACCTTCATTACGCATTATCTAGCAATCTTACTGTAGAAGCTACAAATCCTTTCTACGTAGTGCCTACTTCTACCCCAAATATGGCACAATAACCACTTTGCATGACAAAACCTACTCGCCAGATGCAATGAATTCAACATCATGGTACAGCGGTCCTTTAAATTCGGACTTACACAACAGACCAAAATGTGGGTCATTCATCCATCCAGTACAGTCATACATCTACTGTACTCACCGCCACCAGACTGCTCTGCCACTCGCTCGCAGATTCAGAACAACATAGTAGCAGTGAGTCAATATTGACATTAGATTGTTTCTTTCATAAGGTGAGTACATGCACCCCCCCCCCTACACACACACATACACACACACACATGCCCATTGTGTACGCACTGCCTCACACACATCCAAATTCATTATCGTACCATATATGGCACGTTTGACAAAAGAAACATTGATTAGAATCTGACTAGGCAATAGAGATAGAATTCATCAATTAAAGGGAAGGGGTACAGTACATGTACATTAGACGTGGGAAGGCATTTTTTTTTCATTTCTCTTAAAATCACTACTATAATGCGGTTAGAGACTGTGTGTTTTTAAGTGTGCACGTGTGTACAGATCAGTGGACTGACTGTTCATGCAAGTTTTTTTTTTTTTATAGATTTACAATGTAAGCTATTGCAGAAGAGCCATTAATTCCAGAGAGTTTGATTAAATTGAACTGCACAGTAGCATCAACATACGTACAATGTTCATCGATGCTCTACAGATCCTGTGCTGCTGCTGCTGCACCAAGGTCTACCGGAGATACCGGTAGATTCTTACATGATTACAGCCCATAATCATTACTTTAAATTGCGACTTTACTGTTCATTTATGATTTCAAAATGATTCTTTCCCGTAACTCATTGGTACAGAAGGCTTCTAAAGAATAGCAGTAGAAATGTCTCTACTAGAGTTTGGGCCCTCCGCTGTTATTCCTCCCTCTTCAAATATAAAATTTTATATTCTGTATACTTCAGTACAGATACAGATACAATTGTAGCTAACACTACAAGCAACGGTGCATACATCCAGTACATGCTTGTATTGTACATGTACAGTAACATCATTCACAGAGAATCTGAGCTTCTGATACAGGTACATGTGTATTTCAAATATCCGCTGAGTACTGTATTTTCACTTCCATGATTGTTGTTTCTCCTCTTTTTATTTCCATAAGTGAAAATTGAAAATGTATGTTTACATGTGTACATCGTTTGATTTCCAGGGTTTCATCAAATTTCTCACGAATCTTCAGGGGTAAAAAAATCAGCAACAGTATGGACATCACTTTACTTGATGGAGCTTGCAAATCCACTTGAGATCCACTTGTCTTTAATATAAGCATGACATTAAAAAAAATACTGATAGTTGAAATATTGAATGTACATGTACATATGTTTATGTAAATAAATGAATTAAATATAGGTGGATATGACACAATCATGTAATATGTTTTGTATCATTAATAGCAGCTGACAGTCATAAATAAAATGTGGTGACATCAAATCTCATTCAAAGGGATGTACTACATGTATCTATTTCTTTAAACATCATTGGGTACATTAAACACAATGGTACATGTTCATATAATGTATTGTACATACTTGTGTACTTGGCATGTTCTCATTTTATCTTCCACACCGCACATGCAGGTACCAGCATGGGGAAGTACTTTTGTGAACCCAAAACTGGTCTCATTTCTCCACTTGGGGATCGTTATCAGCAGTTTTGAACATAAAAAATCACATGTTCTGATGTCATTAAATGGCAAATTGAGGCCACATCAGTTAAAAATACATGTCGTTAGATATCAAATATCAAAGGTACATACTACAAGGTAACAGTTACATTTTCCCAGCTAAAATGCTAAAATGACTTATATTAATCATTCAGAGTGGTGGTAAAAGTGACTTTCATAAAGTGACAGCGCACCAATGAAGAAATGATTTGGGGGCTGAGGGTATTTTAGCCCCTACAATGCAAACAAGAGCCCCTGCGAATTGAAAAAAAGAAGAAGAAAGAAATGTGCTAATGCAAAACATAGTTCAATGTACTAATAAATACTATTTAGAAAATAACGAAACTTTCCGTAACACCATGTGGTTGTATTCTTTCGGATAATTGACCCACTTATGGGATGAAGAAAGGAAAAGGAAAGTGAAAAAGAGGAGAGGTGATTTTGATATTTTATAACACTTAGTCAAGACTATTTTTAGCTTTAGTTTTTGGTGTGTTCGACTGAAAATAAATGGGATAAATTAAAGGCAGTATACTGTACTGGAAAGACAAAAAGGCCTTCAAAAGGTGATTGTGAGCTGTCTTCTTGCCAATGGTCTTAAATTCATGTATTGTCCATTTTAGAAACTTGCTGAAAGTTATTTGCTCTGATATGATGCACATTTGGAATAATTAGTGATTTAATCACAAATCCTCAAAATGTTCGGCCCGAACAATTTGAGGATTTGTGATTAAATCACTAATTACTCCAAATATGAATAGTTTTATGGCAAATAACTTTAAGCAAGTTTCTAAAATGGACAATTCATGAATTTAAGACCACTGGGAAGAAGATTGCTCATGATCACCTTTTGAAGGCCGTTTTGTCTTCCCAGCATAGTATACTCCCTTTAAATGTAGGTAGAAATAGACAGTGGGTGGCTATTCCCTTTCCCTTTCCCTATGCCAATTCCTTTGAGCTGTAGTGTACACTATGTATTTTGTAACACAACTTTGTAGTTCACAACTCTCAATCACCATCCACCCTTATTTCTACCTACATTTCATCCCATTTATTTTCAGTTGAAAACACTGAAAACGAAAGATAAAAATAGTCTTGTGTAAGTGTTGTAAAATATAAAAATCACCTCTCCTCTTTTTTCACTTTCGTTTTCCTTTCTTCACCCCATAAGTGGGTCAATTATCTGAAAGAATGCAACCACATGGTGTTACCAAAAGTTTCACTATTTTCTAAATAGTATTTATTAGTACACTCTCACCACGGAAACATTCCGAGAACATTTAAAGTTCAATGTGTTTGACTCAGGACATAATGCTTGAACAGAAGCCCCTAAAAATATAGATTATTTCTTCCCTACATTGTACTTTTACACTGCAACACGTCTGGAAAAGATCATCTGTTGCTGTTCATAGTGGCCACCTTCTGACTTCTGACATGTATCTGCAAAATAAGTGCAATGTTTGCAACAATTTTTCCACTACACTACCAATTGCTAATGGTAGTCACTCAAAAGATGTAATATGCTACCTCATTTTTTCATGTTTTTTTACGGATATGGCCCCAAAGTGGGCGGGCAATAGTGCTCCACAGTATTTACTTGCTTCTGGCTTATAAAGATTTTATTTCAGTTTCAGGACTATTTCACAGATGACATAATTACTAGAGACTCTACACTACAGCACAAAGGAAGTGGCATAGGGAAAGGGAAAGGGAAGAAAGGGAAGGAGCCGCAGTTTTAAACCACAGTATATTTTGTCCAGTTCAGCATGAAACACATGTTTTAGCCTAAAAAGCATCATGTTTCATGCTGAACTGGACAAAATATACCGCGGTTTAAAACTGTAGCTCCTTCCCTTTCTTCTCTTTCCCTTTCCCTATGCCACTTCCTTTGAGCTGGAGTGTACATAATATGTGTGTATTTTGTCAGCTTGGGGCTGATACTAATACGTCAATTGTGTGTCTATTTACATTGTATAAAAAGTTTATTGACACATGTATAATGATGTAAGTGGAGTGCAAACACTACACACTGTATCTATGCCAAGTATGTTTGAAAAAGCTACTTCAACAAATCAAAGTCACTCTTATAGTCAGATGAGGGAAAATGGTGACGGCTCAAGGCAAAGAAAAACATGAACTTTCCCCCGAAGAAAGTCGTTCGGGAAAGACACACTATGGATTTTCTCATTAGAACAGTGTGTGTATCAGCAATAGTGCCAAGTTACATACTGCGCAGGAAATAATGACGTTGCACATGAGTGCAGAAAAAACATCGACCCTGAGCCAATGACAGACTGTGGTGTACTTGTTCTGATTATACTGTGTACTGCATGTACATGTACCGCTGTTCCAGTGAAAATACAGGATATGCATCATCCCATTAAAACCTTGTAAAAACACAACAGATAATGATGATGATGATGCACATATGAATGGGTTAAGTTCTACAAATAACAATGGGCATTGTGAATGTGATCGTGATTACTGGAGAGATTTGATGAATTGCCCCTGTAGTAGGTCTACTCACCCACGTGTGTGGGCACAATTCATCGACGAATCTATCAGATTCCAAAATGATGCTCAAATGATGCTCCTTCATCAGATACAATGAGGAGCAAACATGAAAAAGAACATGTACATATGTACATATGTACAGCATACTGAGGACTAACACAGATTTGTCACTATGCCAAATGCACTTCTTTTTGAATTTCTACCAAAATAACAGAATGAAACTGATTACAGCTTGCTTTATTGTGAAGTTCTTTTACATGAGCACACAAAAAAATCAGAAACCTGTTCTTCTACAAATAACAAACGGCACACAACTGTGTCATTCAATCTTAAAGATTATTGAAGGAAGGCTAGCGATTGTATAATGGCTGTGTGGTATACACTGTACAGATGATTTGTAGTCACAGAAAGGGCTGATCACATGATGTTTTGCACAGAAAGTGTCTTTCCGGCAATACTGCATGATGCTGAACGAGACATACTTGTGGACAAGTATAAGGTGTTCTGCATTGGCAAATTCATGCACAGGCATGGGCTTGTAAATGCAATTACGAAATGGCTCCCCCGACCGTATCAGACGACACAGCTCCATCTACCGGCATACCGACAGATGGCGCTCTTCCTCAATCACCACCAACATAACACGTACATACGTCCGATTTTGACATTAATGTCTATGATCAAATATACACCATAAAGATGGAATCCTATTAAAAAATTAAGGCTAGTTTTTCATAGAGCAATATCTCTGCTACCACATACTGAAAGTTGGAAGAAAATTCATCAAGGATTACTGAGATACGCAAAAATGAGTAAAAAAGTTCATGACATCATACATGAAATTTTTTCAATTCATATGGCAATATGATGACGTCACGATGTATTTAACGACCAAATGATACATGAAACAGTGTATTCAGTTCCCACTCTTTCAAAATATGAAAAAAAAAAAATGGGGGTCACCAGCCATTCTGAGGAGCGATGGCCGATTGAAGATAGTCATGTTTTTTGCAATATTTGCACACAAAAACGTATTGACGCACGTGCAGACTTTGAACTTTGAAGCACCCGCACGACCTTATTATTGCATGGAAATGGCTCAAAATGACAGGATGTGTTGTTTGTAGTGTCAGAAACATGAATCCAGTAAAATAACAAGGTGTTCCGACGATGCATTTGCTTAACGCACGGAAAAACGCGCGCGTCCGCGAGGATATGGGAAAAATGCTAGAAATGGCCCGAAACATACATTTATGCAAAACAATTTTGAGTTGATTCAGAGCATTTTTAAATTTTGCGCGCACATTTATGCACTAGCATACGAGTACGTGCTCATTTTTTTTTTTCATTGAAATTAATATCCTTCTCATTAATTTTATGCATGCCAAATTTCATTACACAGAGATGACCAGTTCTAGATCTAATAGATGAGATAATAGATTTTCATTCAATTGCTAGTGCATGACGTCACAATTATGTACCGGTAATGACCTTTAAAATGTTGCTGGAACATCTTCACATATATACCTATACATGATGAGCATTTGATAAAACATGGCCAATGCATTGATGAGATAGAGATGCCACAATGCTTTGGAATAAAAATAAATAAAAAAATAATCAATAAATTTAAAAAAATCAGACGAAATCAAGAGGTGATCTGCCATTCATGGCAAACCACCAAATAATAAAGAAAGAAAATTTGGACGAAAACAAGAGGTGATCTGTCATTGCATGACAGACCACCTAATAAAGAAAGAAAATTTGGACGAAATCAAGAGGTGATCTGCCATTCATTGTAGAACACCTAAAAACGTTGCATGAACTGCGTGTGGGTGGACACAGAAAGACATGGTATTTGTACAAACAACATTGTACATACATGTACAATTGTACATGTACCTGAGAACCCTGTTAACTTGCATGGATTAGGTAAATGTTTTCAAATGTCATCACTTTAAATCAAAAGGGAATAAAAACACATAACGTCAACAACGTCTATCATTCAAAGGCTAAGTTCGAGAGTATTGATTGATGTAAACTAACCTTACCCCTGCTTACCCTAACAAATTTACAGTCCTTTCCCTTTATAAATTACAATGGTAGATTCCAACTAGCTTAGAGTTCCAACTTATTATGGATCAAAAGAACCATTAAAAATGTCATCACCTAACTTACAGACAGATACTCTAGTTGTAAAACAATACAATCATGACCGTGTGATAAGGGTCAAGGGTATTTGAAAAAAAACATAACAAGGAGATAGCACAAACATTTCAAAACAAGAAGATTTAGAACATCTATGTAGCCTGGATCAATTTTGGGTGAGCAGATTAGTGAGTTTGAGGAAGCTACACACATGTATGCATGAACTTTGATACTAATAACACTATTGCTTTGTTATCATTATTTAGTATCCATATGGCACTCTGCCTGTATGATACTGTTTGTAGGCTGAATAGCCTTCTAGGGTGAACCACGAGGGGTCAGCATCTTTCACCCGTTTTCCATGAAAGTCTTTCTGTCCACTCCACCGTGTTTTCATCCAACTAATCGAGAAGTGAAGTGGGTTCTTTAATGTGCATAGAGTGTGGCAGACTGGCTGTTGTACATGTATACACAGGACCTCCATTTAGCTTCCTAGCTGAGGGGCGGAGTGTTTTCCTATGAAGGGGGGAGGCGCAAAAACACACAAGACTGGCTCTTTTGCAAAGGACTTGTGTGGGACTCGAACCCAGGGCCTTGCCATTGAGAGACAAACTCTCTACCAATGAGCCACACTGCTCTCCCCTGAACACTATTGCTGGAGACAAGTGACAAACAATAGTAAATATTTCAATCCCATCTGACCACAAACAGAGCAATACAGACACACCTTTTTTCCCCCATCAACTACAAGTATCATCGATGTGGAACTATCCAAGTGACAGCAATGTGAATGCACCATCTGTACCAGCACATTCAGAAAGGCTGGCCATAAGGCCATCCAGTGAAGTACCATGCGCCCGCTCTCAAACCGGTACGCCCAGTAGGGCCCTGCATCTAATATCCACAGCCGGTAAAATTTGTTCTTTTTTTTTAAACTGCATTTCTACTAGGGGTGCACCTATCCATGGTCACTTGGACACAATGTGACCCAGAGACATACAATTAGTACAAAGGTAGTCATCGTTTTGGGGAAAGACTTACTCCCTATCATACTGACAAAGATCTACTTGCTCTATGGCAATTTGTGATTCTTGACATTAATCATTAGTTCCACTGTTATGATAATACACAGGGGGTGGCTGAACCAAACTGGAAGTAGAAGAATGTCATAATTTGATATCTAACAACATAGTCTATATATACAATCTATGCCAGGGTCCTGTTGCATAAAACTTAGCAGTGATAGTAACTTTATGTTAACTTGGCTACCAATGGCAATTTCTATGGAAACCCTGAATTTCATTGGCTGTCAAGCAATATTACCATGGCCCTGGGCCACTGGCACCAGAGTTACCAATGCTAACTTTTATGCAACAGGGCCCAGATCCGATTGCAAAAGGGGTAAACAATTCAAATGAAGTAGACCTACACAACAGCTCAAAGGAATTGGCATGGGTAAAGGGAAAGGGAAGGAGCCACAGTTTTTTACCCGCAGTATTTCGTCCAGTTCAGCATCAAACATGAAGCTTTTTAGGCTTAAGCATGTTTCATTCTGAGCTGCACATAATATACCGCGGTTTAAAACTGCGGCTTCTTCCCTTTCTTCCCTTTCCCTTTACCCGTGCCAATTCCTTTGAGCTGTAGTGTACGTATGTAGATCGTGTACGACAACAATACCCATACTTTGTACAATACTGCTCAAAGGAATTGGCACCAGGTAAAGGGAAGAAAGGGAAGGCACTCTGGTTTTCAACCGCAGTTTATTTTGTCCAGTTCATCATGAAACATGATGCTTTTTAAATTTTTAGGCTTAAGCACTGTGTTCCATGCTGAACTGGACAAAATATACCGTGGTTTAAAACCATGGTTCCTTCCTTTTCCCTTTACCCGATGCCAATTCTTTTGAGCTGTAGTGTACATGCACAAATGGAACTTTCATTACTAACCAAATCAACTGAAAAATTCCCTTTCACGCACGAGAAGGCAGGGCTATTTGTCATCATGCACATTCATCCATTTACTGTCAATTGCGCTGTGTGTAAATACATGTAGAGCCAACAATGAAAAGGTACAGTAGGCTGCACCCAGTTACAGACAACTTTAGGATTTTTTTTAACAAAGAACTTGGCAACGCCTTGACAGGGATAACCGTCTCATTCGGGGCATTCTTTAATCGAAATTACATTTTTGGACTTACCCCCGAATAGAGACGGTAGGGCCTATATATACACCACACAAGCATTGGCGATCTTCTACACCGTACAAGTTCAATGCTTGAGTAGAAAGTTACCCGAATAGTGGAAAGTCTATGGGAAAGCGTATATCATGTTGATCGTTTGGTATTAAGTTAGGGATCGGGTCTAGTTCTTACAGTATGCCCAACTTAGACTTTACATGAATTTTAGATTCTAGCTTGTTTAGTTGGAGATCTAGACTACGTCTCCTACTACTACTAGTAGTACTACTAGTCCTAAAGCTGTTTTAACTTTAGTTTTCTTCTCTGAGAAAGCTGTTTTAACTTAAGTTTTCATTCAACAAGAAATACGAAAATGCTGAACTTCCTACCAATAAACGGAACCAGTTCCGGTGAGAAAAGCGTGGAGAAATGACGCCATCACATTTCGCCATTTGAAGCGATTTCCGCCCGAGTATTTCTCGGGGGCAGGCACGTAGTTCAGCGCTTGGTTGTAACACTGGAAGCCCAGTACTGCCCCGAAGAGAGTGTACAGGACCATGGACCACAAGCCTCGCGCCTCGTTAACTCCCTCGACATGTCTCCGAAGATTCGATTCCATTTGATCCATCTTTAACTCTTAGTTCTGTAATTTCCAATGTGTCTAATGATCTTAAGCTTGGCCGTTTACTGTAACTACATTTGAAATCGATGATGTCAACATAAAACAACTTTGAATCCTCTGTTTATCCTTTCCGGAGTTCATGGCTAGTCAAACAGTTTAGTTGCAGATCGGTCGCTCAAGTATAGTAGCTTCGCAATTCGACGTGATTTTACTCCGTTGTAAAATTGCACTTGCTTTGCAGCCCGTATGCATGTGTGTGGTATAACGCTCGCACGCGCGTGTGGGCAGTGCTAGTACGTTACGGAATCTGGCCTTCCATAGGAATCGCCCGTCGCGCGAGCTCGCCACCCAGTCCGTGCGCGCGCACCGGCCGCATCGTTGCTAAACTTTGTTGTCAGCTGCCAAGGTACACGCCCAGATACGTAATGTGCGGTATGTAGCCTACATACATGAAGCCACTATGCAGCTCCAACTATGGGAAATTCAAGTTTTGGTGGGTGGGTTGGAGAAGTGAGGGGAAGGGTGGGTGGGTGGGTGGGGGGGGGGGGGGGGGGGGAGGCTCTGGTTTTTCAGAATTTCACAATCGTGGTCATATATCCAACCATTTCGCAAGACTCCCCGAGAAACGACTTCAGCGAAACTGTTGTCTCCAGCCGCCTCGTGGTAGGGTCCATGATACTACTACGTCGTCTCAAAAAATTTAAAACGTCATTCAAATCACAAAAATGTTCGAACTTTAATGACATGTTAGAGCCGATTCTTGCTCAGTCGGTTTACAGTAAAATATAAATTTAGGTTTTTGTTTTTAGTGAAAGGGCTTTCTGGGGTAATTTCGATTTACAAAGAAATTTTAGGCATACACTCAGTAGTAAGGATAGCGTGTACCATCCTGTAAATGAATGAAAAACAAGTCAGAATTTGTTTTTAACCAGAAGGGATTTGAACCTACAATCTACTGCTTACCGGGCAGCGACTTAACCACGCAAGCTATTCCTTGTTCACGGATCAAGACACGATAACACGGACTTGGTTTTCATTCATTTACAGGATGGATCGCGCTATCCTTACTACTGGGTGTATGCCTAAAATTTCTTTGTGAATTGTATTTTGTATTGCAAAAATCTCATAAGGCTTCCATTTATGTCCGACGAATGAGACGCAGCTGATCAATGTAGTTCAAATGTGAAGCCAATGTAATCATAAAAGGTGTTCATAACATGATATTAGTTAATCACTGAATTAGAAGTGTTCTTTGTCATAAACAGGGTTTTTTTATGCCTCCGCCACGAAGTGGCCAGAGGCATTATGTTTTCGGGTTGTACGTTTGTCTGTCCGTCCGCGTCCATCCCGAATCCGTTTAGACAATATCTTGAGAATCATGAACCAGATTTGCTTCAAACTTGGTCAAAGGTCAATGAACTTTGTGAAAAATTTCCCCAAAATTGACCTTTTTCACATTAAATCCAAATCCAAAGATGCAATTCTCATCAAACATGTATGTATAAAGATGGATCACTACTTGGAGGTAGACTGGTGACATTTTGGGTAAAATTCCTGAAAGGTTAGAGGTCAAAGGTCAATAAACTTTGTAGAAAATTGCGAAAATTTGACCTTTTTCACAAAAAATCCAAGTCCAGGGATGCAGTTCTCATTAAACATGGTACACAGATGGATCACTACTTGGGGATAGACTGGTGACATTTTTGGTGAAATTGCTGAAAGGTCAGAGGTCTAAGGTCAATGAACTTTGCCAAGAATTACCGAAAAATTGCCCCAAAGTGATATAACTAAATCCAAATCCAATGGTGCATTACAAACCAAACTTGGTGTAAAGATGGATCACTACTTGGGGTGGACTGATAACATTTTTGGTGAAATTTCTCAAAGGTCAGAGGCCAAAACTGGCTATTTTTCACATTGAATCCAAATCTAATGATTCAATTCAATCAAGACATGGTACAGAGATGTATCACTTCATGGAGGTAGACTGGTGGAAGTTTGGGTAAAAAAGGTCAGAGGTCAAAGGTTTACGAACTTTGCCAAAATTTGCTAAAAATTGCCCCCAATTAATATTTTTGACAATAAATCCCAATTCAATTAAGCATTTCAAGAAAACATAGTACATAGATGAATCACAAGGATATAAGGATGGATTCAGACAAACTGGTTCGTTTGGAAGTCAAAGAAGTAAGAGGTCAAATGGACATTGCCAAACTTCGCTAAACATGGAAAAACAGAATATGATATTTTAATTTCACATAGGAATTCACTGGAACATTCCCAACGAAACAAGCAGATTTTCTGAGAATAATCTAAATAGAGCTAGCAAAGAGGCGGAGGCACATTTATCGACTGCGTGGCAGTCGAATTGCTGTAGTTTCTTATGAATCGAATTGTAAAAAATATGTTTTAAACAAGCTTGCTTCACACAGGCTTTGTTGGAGTCGTTATCAATGCTTTTTCGATTTATGATAAACAAAATAAATCTCTCTGATTTCTGAAACCTCTTCACATGAGCCGTTTTCAAAATGTAATCACATAAGTTTCCCCTCTAAATGCATAGCAACGCGTTCTGACATTTATGTGCATTTTGTGATTCAGTGTCAACGGGTAGAATGCATTCAGAACAAACCTATAAGACAAGCTTTGCAGTTCGTAACGTAACCATTCGTAACGTATTGTTTGAACGACGTGCATAAAATTTGCAGACATAATTTCTATCGAATTATACCCTACTTGGTATGATTCAGATGAAATCAGGTTAGAGAGTTCTCAGCCCTATTATAATAAGTTCTAGGAATGATGGAAATATTGATATCCCCAATAAATAAAATCCACGCGTAGTAGGAATATATGACTAGTGCATTTTAACGACATTGACATAATTTTTATGGAGCAGAAACCTGGTCTACAACTAAAGAAATGGAACATTAATTGAGAACAACACAAAGAACTATGGAAAGAAGAATGTTCAATTTAATATTATTTGACAAAGTGAAGCACACTGACATACGGCAGAAAACGAAGGTCAAAGATATTATAGTAAAATTTAAAGCGATGAAATGGAGATGGGCAGGACACTTATAGAACACAATAGAACAGATGGAACAAGAAACTCACAGAATGGCAACCAAGAACAGGCAAGCGAAGAAGGGGTCGACAAAAGAGAAGGTGGAGAGTCGAAATATCATCATACACAAACACAGCAAATAGAAGTGAATGGAAACTGATTGAGGAGGGCTTCATCCAACAATGGTTGAACAATACCTGATGAAGGGAGGCGGCGATTTCTGAAAGTTTGCACTTGTTGCGGATTTGCCTGAACCTATAAAGCAATGAAAGCAAATACAGTACATTCTACAATCATGTCTGTCTGCCTTTCTCTCTCTCTCTCTCTCTGTTTCTCCCTCTCCCTATCTCTCTCCCTCTCTCCGGCCAATCGTTTGCCTAACCCTTTATGTGCGTTTGTGTGTATTACCTGTGTAAAAAACAACAACACTTGTGTCATGCAAAGGATTAAGATATTCACCTCCTAAAATAATTATACAGACGCAATTGTGATAATCGCGCGCATCTCTTTGTTACGTCACATGCGCCCTATGGTGACGTTTTCGTCCAAGCCATACGTCATAGTCATAGCAGGCATGTAAAAGCGCACGCACATTGTTTGGTAACCATCAACATTAATGTACTGTATGACTAATGTCTAATTCAGGTCTCGAGATCTCGAGATTTTTCTTGGAATTTTCGGAATTTTTATTGATAATTTTTGATCAGCGCAACCATGGGTAGTATACAATCGAAAGTTGCGCGTGACTCGACACATGAGGCGGAAAAGAAGCCGCCTCGTCGTCGATCTGGTAGCAGAAAGGCGACATTTAAGGGAGGAATACAGACCGTGTTCGGCAGGAGGAGCAAGGTAAAGAAACGCGATGCCATACCTATTAGGTGACACGTTATCATCAAACTAAAAGTAAAAGTATAATTAAAAAGAAAAAGTACAAATGTATAATGTTGGAAGATATATGATGTGACAACGTGTTGAAAAGGGAATGATCAGGTGAGGAAATTGAGATGAATAAAGTAAGATGCAAGATGAGATAAGAGAGAGAGAGAGAGAGAGAGAGAGAGAGAGAGAGAGAGAGGGAGAGAGAGAGAGAGAGAAAGAGAGAGAGGGGGGGGGGGTGTTCTTCCACAAAATAACCTTCTTATACGTAAGACATTATAACATGATTAATGACTTACTGAATACAGGAAAACATTAGTTGATTAACTCATGATAGAAGAACGAGGTGAATCATAGTAAATCATACAGGGGAACTTGAAATTGTTAAAACGGAAGGGAATAACCAGGTTTAGTAAATCGTACGGAGGAGCATGATTTTTGAAGACGAAGAACCACCGGGTTGACAAATAAAAACTCACCATGATCAGGCGCTTTGATTCATTTCGCTTTTGTTCGTAAATATTTTCCAACACATTGTGTGCGGTTGTAGACTTGCCTAAGTTAAATTCGTGCCAGCATTGTCCCGTCGTAGGCAAATAAGGCAAATGAACGTTAGCAATAAAAATTTAGACGTCTAATTAATACACCCGTGATGATGGTTATTTTATAATTCGTGTTATATCCCACTCACAATTTATTTTGCTGAAAATGCTTTTAAAAATAACTTATAGTAGATAAAGTTCCACGGTCACTGTTTCTGTCGACTTCTTCAGGTGTTATCACTCTCCAGTCTACAAGATGAAGAGGGTGAAGATGGTGCACAGAATATTCTAGCCGCTTCTTTCAACGGCAGGAGGTACCTCCGGACCGGATTCTCCCAACCACCCTGGAGGTTCGGCGACTTCAGCGATTCAGACCAGGATCAAACGGATTCTGAAGATGAAGATCTCCCCAGGCGACTGATGGTTCGTGCTTCAGTCCACGCAGAGCCAGCAACTAGCCAAGCGAGTCGGCCAACGCAGGGGACTCAGGATCATGGAGATGCTGCACGTGATACCGGAGTATATGGAATATTCATGTATGCTATACCATGCATTTTGTACGATAAAATACGAGTTGAAGTGGGAAGAAGTGTGAGAGAGTAAGGGTAATTACAAGAAGCCATGAAGAATAATCTAAGAAAACAAGGTTTCCACTTCGTGAAGTTTTATTGAGTGCCATCATGACCCATATTGTTCTTCAAAAACAAACAAAATACGAAGTTCTTTGTTATGTTTGCCGAAGGGGGAGTTATAAGGATACTAAAACATCATCTGAGCTGTCATTAAATGCCACTTTGATTGAGTATGACGATAATACTCCTTTACCTTAGACCAAACTGACATCAATCTCGATGACGATAACTACTCAGCCGACGTCGAGTCAAATGGATCCGTGGATGACGAAGTCCTGACCGACAGCGACTATGAGTTGGAAACAAACACTACTACCATGACTACATAGACTTTTACTTTTTACTCGGCGATATTGTAACTGCCCAAATTTAAATATGTCTTGATATGGCGTTTCATTAACATGATAAAGCTGCGTGCGATGCAGGACCCTTTCTCTATCAAGGTAATTGCAAACGACATAGACGGGTTGTCCATCAAATGGTTGCTTCAAGACCATGTAGGGTTCTGGTTCCCAGTAGTCAGCGATCTTTGCTGTGCCCTTCAGTCCATGGCTTCTCACCAGAACGTACTGTCCAACGCCAAGAGGCTTCTCAAAAACCTTCCGGGCCTGTAATGCCCGCCTAGCGACAGCCGCTGACTCTGCGTTCTTCGCTACAATTGCCTTGCAGTCTTCAACCGCATATGATGCTCCTGAAAATAGGACTTGACGCCTCTGTGATGTTTGTCCTGCCTTTCCCCACTTAGGTTCAGGCTGTGTGGGAATCTTCCATTTCTGCCGAACATCAGGAAGAAAGGCTCCACTCCAGTACTCGAGTGAATTTTCGTTCGTTTTCTTTTCCCGTTCATTTAAAGGATAGAGCACGCTTTCCTTATTTCTGGGTGTATACCTGAAATTTCTTTGTTAATTGAAAATTACCCCAGAAAGCCCTTTCACTAAAATCTAGCCGGATTGTACCTACGGCGGACTACTCATGAATATTAACGAGTCAGATGAAATGAGACTCTTTCGGGTATTTGTTTCCATGTTGTCGTGTCTTGGCCCGTGAACTAGAAATAGCTTGCGTGGTTAAGTCGCTGCCCGGTAAGCAGTAGATTGCAGGTTCAAATCCCGTCTGGTTCCAAGATTTTTGTCTGACTTGTTTTTCATTCATTTACAGGATGGAGCACGCTTTCCTTACTACTGGGTGTATGCCTAAAATTTCTTTGTAAAAAGTTTAGTTTTGTTTTCCAAAAACGCGCCCCCTCCCACGTACGTAAATGTTATTTACGTAATTAAATGGTTTACGAAAATGTTGTTTACGTCTAAACGATAGGCGTAAATATTTGCGCTTTTCGGCGGTGTTGGTTTTCCATAGTATGTGTTGGCCTTCCATAGCGTAGTGCGCTAGCGCTTACGTGTATGAAGTTACGAGCAGGTTTTTCTTTCGTGTGTGAGTACGCCCTCTTCTGACAATTATGGCTGCACGAATTTAGTTTTGAAGAAACCCTATCAAAGTTGAATAAAAATATTCATGAAAATCAGCTCAACAATTTTAGCGACCTTTTTCATATAGTACCCTATTACCGATCAGTGAAGATTTACCTTTCTCAATGTCAAAAACAGTATGATGCGGTGCCTCAAACCGGTCCCCTTGTTTTCTTTTGAATATTTTTATACCAAGATGAACAGGTAAAATACTAGAATTTCACTCATAAATCAGCAAAAATTATGCTCTTAAAAAAATATATTTCTGAATCGGATCTCGCACATTTTAATTGCGTTACGGCGAAATCGATACCAATAGAATAGATCGAGCAAGATTTATTGAGCTCTGTAATTTTTCGCTTCAGAAAAGTATTAGATCGCTGTGCATTCTTTTAAATGATTTTCTGTGTTTAAGTTGCCTGCAAAATAGAGACTAGGGAATTTTGGTCAAAATTGCCATCTAATTTTAAAACATTTGTAAAAAGACCACGAGAAGGAAGTTGAGAGCGGGCAAATGAGAAGAGAGAAGTAAAAGAGAAGAGCATTAGCGAAAAGGGATTCACATAAAGTAGATTGTAAATTGTAAAAATACCATGATTGAGAAGGGACTTGAGAGAGGCCAAATGAGAAGAGATAAGTAACAAGGTGGTTTGCGAACCACGAGTCTCGCGTGATTTCGCAATCGTAAACAGTGCTAAGGTTTTTTTTTATATTTAAAATGGCGACGAGATGACCTTTGACCACATCATCCTTATCAACACACGTGGTATTACCCAATAATCATTTGTACCAAGTGTGATCGCAATTGATACAGAAATAAAGAAATAAGAGCAAGTCAAACAAAAACTTTGAGAAAAATGATGCACACGGCTTCATATCATTTGACCTTTCGACCCCTAGATGAGCTTTGGCACCATCAGCCTCATGACGACACATGTGGTGTTACCCAAGGATCATTTGTATCAAGTTTGATTACAATTATTGATGCATAAATAAAGAAATGAGAGCAAGTTGAACAAAACCTCTAACATTTTTGTAACGATGTGGCCTCATATTATTTGACCTTTTGACCCCTAGATGAGCTTTGACCCCATCAGCCTCATGATGACAGGTATGATGCATTAGTTGAAAATCTGTTTCTTGAGAGAAAGAGGGAGCTTCACTTCACAAAAGATAAAGTTGAGCTTTCCAAATTTTGCCCAAGCCAACTGGATCCTTTTATTCACTTACCCTGCTGCTTCATTTTATATGGAGATCTTTTTGCCCAATTATATGTAGTTGTCTACCTTTTCCACGGTCCTCCCCCGAACTGTGATTTTGTGTTCTTTGAATCTACTGCTCATCATTACCTTTGTCTTTGTGATATTGATTTTCATTTCAGCTTTCTACTTTCTTTATTTAGTTCTCGGATCATTTTCTCCAGTTCCTAAGGTGAATGGCTAAGTAGTAAAATGTCACCAGAATTTGAGAAAGAAAACTTAAGTACGGGACATAGTACAGGAAATTAAATCAAAGAAATGGAGGTGGGCTGGTCATCTGGCCAGGAGGAAAGATGATAGATGGACATAGAAATCAACCATCTGGACCCCTAGAGCTAAGACCAGAAGAAGAGGCAGACAAAGTAGGAGTTGGATTGACGATATTAGAGAATATGAGTGTGACATGGAAACGAACAGCACAAGATAGATCAAGATGGAAAAATGAGGAGGAGGCCTTCCTTCAGCAGTGGAGAGAAATAGGCTAAATATAAAATAGGTCCCTATTACCTCAGGATGATTCCTATCTAGTTTGGTTAAAATTCAGTTACTTATTCTTGAGAAAATGTCCAAAGAGAAAAGTGCCCCCAGGGGGGGGGGGGGGCGTTTTGGGGCTACCCTCCGGCCCCCTTGCCACTTATGACCACACATTTGAAAAAGGTAAGGTACCTATTGCCTTAGGATGATTCCTATCAAGGGTGTTTTTTTTTTGAAGTCCGGCCGTGCGTTTTCGAAAAGAAGTATAAATAACATATAAGGGCCCCTGGGGAACTTTGGGGGCTGCCTCCCGGTGCCCCTGGAAATACTTTGAGATGCCTTTATATCTAATATTGTTTCAAATATGATTTTGAATATGTGCGCCAAATTTGGTGCTTAATTTTTACACAAAAGTGCACAATTATTCACTTTATTCACCCCATCGTAACGCGCAAACCCGTGCATGGAGTATGTCTGTTCCTTGTGTCCACATTTTCTTCCATATTATCGTTTGTTTCTTGTCTTCATCATCATGCGAATGCTTGGTAAAGAGATGCATGGGTTTTTGGATACTTCTGGATGCAATATGGGGCAATTGCTCATTTCATTCGGGTTACTGACATATCTGTGCATCTTTTTGAGGCTTTCTATGTGTGTTGATCCGTCTACACCTTTAAATTTCCCACCATCCGCTATCTTTATAGATCGTTTCGGGCCGCCTGTTTCAATCAAGGAAATTGGTCATGTGTGGCCATGGACCTAGCATGGATGGACTGCGGTCGGATAGACTTCCTTTGATCTACGATGACCGCCGCGCCGCCTCATAAAAATTCAAGACATTCAGTTGTTTTAAACATTTGTGTATTTCTAATTAGGCAGTGCTTCCTCTGAATAACGAAAGAAATCAAGAAGGATGAAGGTGGGTAAATGATATTTATGATTATGTAATAAAGAATGTTCACCAAAAGAGCCACATGTGAGGATAGAATGAATGAACGCATCTAAATAGGAAAGGAATAAAGGTGATCTGAGAATAAGGGTATTGACCGATAAGATGAATACGAACATAAGAACCTATTGAAATTGAATTGAATTCCAAACAGAACTGAACCGATGCAAATGACTTTGTGGAGAATGCCAGGCAGTCTCCACTCAACAAAGTGACATCCGTTGACTTAAAGATGTCTTTCAGTTTGATTCAAGATGCAACTTATTTTTTTTCTTTAAAAGTGTTCAAAGTTCTATTTAACAGCCAGCATAACTCTGATGTACTCCTAGCTCCCTTTCCCTTCCCCACTCTCCCCCTTTTTATTCCCCCTTTTGAAAAAAGTGGGAATCAAGCATGACGTGTTGTTGTTAAGCCTTTTCATCAAGTCATGTACATCCACGAATCAGTAGTGAGTAGTCGCTCGGGTCGGGGTTTATATGAAATGAAGATCACCATGGCTACTATGTATCACACCTGTCAATCAGCGAGTAACTGCCATCAGAGTACCATTAATAATGCATGAAGCTATTGGAAAAGAAAATAATTTGTGGGCTGACATGTGTGCGGCACAATGCCCATTGCTGTGTTCTGAATACACCGTTTTCGTAATATGATTCACAACTTCCCCCCTAACTGCGTAGTGACGCGTTATTGCAGTCACCTGTATCTGGTCGTTCAGATTTAATGGATGGAATTCACTTTGAATCTATTAATTGTTGCATAAGCTTTGGGGTTCTCAATAGTAACGTTTTGTTTGAACGACGTGAATAAATTTTGTAATACATAAAGAAAATGGTCTATTACGTATCTGATAAACACAATTTTAAAGCCCCAAATTTGTCCTAAAGTGAAAATATCATTAAATGTTCACATGATTACTTCAAGGGAAAGTAAGGAAAGTAATTGATGAAATTTCATAAAAGATCAAGAGAAGGGAGTTGAGAGAGGGGCATGAGCTTAACTAGGATTCAAATAAAGTAGGAGGAAAATGAGAGAAAGAAAATGGGAGCGAGAGAGAAAAATAAAAGTGGAGTTGTTGAAAGAGGGTAAGCTACAGAAGAGAGAAGACACTGCGACAAATATTGATAACGATTTGTATTTCAACACAGCCCAAATCTTTATTTAATGCAGAAAATCAGTCGAGACTAGCACGACTGGGAGAGTTAGTCTCCACCCTCTTCCGGCCTTTCCGTGAGCAGAACGACCGTTCACCATGACGTCCAGAATGCAAATGACTGTACAGGGCATTTCATTCATTTACAGGATGGGGCATTGCAATACACCAGTTCGTAGTTAGCTCTGGAGCAAGTTTGGTCACTATGACCTTTCCCTTTTTCATTAGGATAAGCAGTTGATTAATATATCATTTCAAAAGGAGATGTTACGTAATGTGCTTACCCGACATAGCAATTTGCGATATTCAACCTCTAATAAAGGAACCATCTCAAAACAGATGACAAGAATAGTAGGCTACGGTCTGTGAACAATTGGGAAAGCTTCTATTACATTGTTTATTGTAAACTAATTGTTGTCGTTTGGCCTGTTGTCAAATACCCCATGATTGAACACCTTGGTGTTCTTTTATAAATTGGATAACAAGCATATTCTAAAATAACTTATTAATGATGATGCTTATCTCAGTGATTTAAAAACCAACAAGCTGGTTTGGTCACTATGACCTTCATCTGCTCATGCGCAAATTGTAATTACGAACTGGCTTATTACTTTAGAAAGACATTTCACTCAAACGTATGCAAATAGTTTTTTGTAGTCATGTGGTCAGGGTGGCTGTATTGGAAAAACAGCCTGGAAATAAGATTAATAATATTTCTTTGATGGGGAAGGGTAAGGTGGATGAGGACAATGATAGTCGGTGTAATAGGTATACATGGTACAGAGAGACAAGTTTGGGACAGAGGTGGAACCAGGTATGAACGAGGATATCTAGATAAATGGGAATGAATGGTGGAAGCAGCAAGAGCTTTCAGGTGATGACGTCAAAGGAAAGACGACAGAGATAGAAATCAAATTCGATGAGATATATGGGAAGATAATGAAAATAAAGAAAACGCGTCAAATGAGAGAGAGAGGGAGAGAGAGAGAGAGAGAGAGAGAGAGAGAGAGAGAGGGTGGGGGTGGGGAGTATATAGTTCAGTAAAAGAGATGGGGAGGAGGAGGAGGAGAGAGAGAGAGAGAGAGAGAGAGAGAGAGAGAGAGAGAGAGAGAATTGAGGAAAAAGGAGAGAGAAGAGAGTTAAAGAGGGAAAAGTGGGAAAGAGAGAGAGAGAGAGAGAGAGAGAGAGAATTGAGGAAAAAGGAGAGAGAAGAGAGTTAAAGAGGGAAAAGTGGGAAAGAGAGAGAGAGAGAGAGAGAGAGAGAGAGAGAGAGAGAGAGAGAGAGAGAAAGAGAAAAGGTGGCATGGTAGTAGTGAAATTGCTTTTAAATATACATTCATCATACCCAGGGGACAATACAGGTTTACCTTACATGGACTGTTCTAAAAGGTTGATTGGTATCAATGTGTTTGGGAGACCAGTCTGCATATTTTCTAGGTGGACTTCTTTTGCAATATGCTCCTTGAAAGAAATGGCAACCATTTTTCAAAATGGCCGCCGTGAAAATGTAGTATTGACCACTATTTACGATAGCATTTGAATGGCACATTATCCCACATCATGATGAGTCATATTAAAGTGGATAGCATTTCTTACTACATTTGTTGGGCTTTGTGGTGATTCTTATAACAATTCTAGGCAACGGATGTTAATTTTCAGCATATTTCCCATTTTTTAAAAAAAAATCATGGTATTACACATTCCTTCATACTTCCAGAAAAATATAGATTAGCGAGGTAGCAATTACAGCCCATATCTTACCTTGATGTTAGTCAAAGCCGTTTTTTGTACATTTCTGTTCCTATGCCATATGTTTAATAAATATGTAAACCGCTCAGCATTCGCTGGCAGTTCACAGCTGATCTTATTACACACAGTGGAAATTAGATAGGGGGTGAGCGAAAGGAAATTTTGATAACATTGTAGAAAGGATTTGGTCCGTAACTTTTTCGCACATCTCCGCACATGAAATCGAAGTTGTTTCCATGGAAGGTGAAACACACTATAAACAATTTACAAAATATTTGAAAGGAAATATGATTGTCCAATGTGCGATATGAAGGCATTTCTCTGACATGTTTTCGACAGTATTCTCGATTTATCAAAAAACAAGCAACAATATAATGAAAAATTCACAGAATCGTATGATTATACAAGGTTCTACTACTGCACATGCACTTTAGTACATGGAGTGGTTCTGAAATCTACTGCGCTTACAGAATATATATTCCTCTAAATGCATCCAAACTTTGTCATGCTTGTTTGGCGGCGGATCTCCCTCGATCAAAAAGCCAAACGCGTAAAATATTCCATTGTGATATCAATGCACGCGACTGCTGTAGGAAAAATTTACACTTCGTGCTGACTCCAGTCCTTACACCTTCCTGGTTGCGGTTAGTTGTGGTGCTTACCAGCACAAAAATGCCTCAATAGCATATACAGAGTTAAATGCTATAGCGCTCATTGAACTACATGAATCTTTTCTCTTTCCGACCATGCACATTTTGAATGAAAATTGAAAGGATTTTAGTTGAGCCTCAAACGAAAACATTTAATCTTAGATGAAAGGCGCCATGAACCCTTTCAGCGCCCAAACAAAATATATAGCTCTAAGGGATTTGTGTGTATCACTCCTAAAAAGAATCACATGTCTCACTCAAAGAGTTAAACACGTAATACCACGCAACAATAACAACCATGCTTCTCGTTCGAACTTCCACAAAATGACACACTGCCATCGATCATTACTGATCAAACTAGTAGCGGATCTTTACAACTTTCTCCATACGATGTGTGGTCCCCCCTCCTCTCCCGTCCCCCCTCCCCCCTTCCACATTCCCATCGGACTGAGCTAATGGCTTCTTCTCTTCACCCCTTGTATGCCGCGTGTGTCCTTTATCTCAAGTCATACACACAAATCGCATAGGTCGATCAGCCGTCTATATAGCGCTAGAGACAGGTGTGGAGTGGGCAGCAAAATCCTATTTTCCTTTCCTAATTGATTCGATCAACATTCGTTCTGAAACGGGGCTTTAATGTGTATGGACATACAGGCTAAATGATACATCTCTTGTGCAAGTCACCATTGCCATCGCCAACCATGCGCCACGTTACGCCTATTGACACAGTACGCGAGGCATTCTACTGTGCAAAGAACGCAGAAATCACGGCTGTAGAAGGGACGCCATGATATGGCGCACCAGGTATGTTCGCCGCTTAATCCACATTACGTAATCGTAAAGAAAAGATTCGCTGAATTGGAAAGCGATTCAATAGCACCGCTCTCTCTGAAGGAAAGAAATGGAAAGCAGCGTATCTTTAAGAAAGGTTTCTTCCTTCTATACGTCTCACGCGCACCGATTGCGCATTTTAATATATATACCAATCGTACTGCAATAACAACGTATAACATGTCTATTCTGTCCGCTTTTGGATCTAATATGAGCTGGACAGAATCGTGAGTGAAGTTTTGTTTTGTTGGAGATTGGCCGGAAAATCATGTTAGACAGAGATATGTAATCTATAATGCAAGATACGTCGATGCAGAATCTGCGGTCCGGACGGTTCCGAACAAGTTGATTCAGAGTTCAGGTGAGTACTAGTACATATTGATCGTCATTTTCAATTTTGCTCAAAACCAAATCTTCAGGTCGAGTGTGTGTCAGAACGCGCCAGCTAGTGTAAGTGAGAGGGGGGAGGGAGAAGAGGGAGAGAAGGGGAGGGGGGGGGGGTACGAAAGAGAGATAGAGAGAGAGAGAGAGAGAGAGAGAGAGAGAGAGAGGGGTGGGGAATATAGAGTGAGAAAGGAAGATAGAAAGAATTGGTTGATAAGGAATGAGAGGGAAAGAAAATGGCAAAGGGTTGCCTACAAAGAAAAAACTGTCATCTCGAACCTATCCCTAGTAATGACCGACTCACAATGGGAAACCAGCTAGCACATATCCTTTTCAGGTTATCTATGTCAATTAATGTCGATTTCATCTCTGTTACAATTCCTAGCTCTTCTGATTCACCAACGTGACTGGAGCTTGGTCGAAGACCAGCGCTCTATCCGAAGCTGTATAACCTCTCCTCGGTGGTTCGCTGGTCGATGAGACGGGCTACGGAGACATCATGTGGAGGTCTGTGCAGAAGTTCTTCGCGATTTGGATGACTATTTTCTCGACCATCGGCACCGTGATGATCTGGTACACAGAGCCACCGCCACACGATGAGCAGAGGGGAAACACAGACCATGCAGCGAAACATTTCTTCGCCGATGTCGAGAGACCGCTGCTGACGTCACGATGCACGCGGCAGCTCCAGCTATGGACAGACAAGCACATCCACCCGTTTTCCACACATGCCTTTACATTCACCTGTCCCCGCGTCCAATGCAGCGCGGTCGTCGTAGCCGATATGAATGTCTCGACCACGCACGTGAGCGACGCCGTGGTCATCTTCCCGCAGTCGAACTGGACGTGGGAGACGATGGTGAATGAGCGAGCTCGAGGACAGAAGTGGGTGTTCTTCAGCCGCGAGAGTCCCCTCAGCAAGCAGTCCGTTATTCCACCCAAAGAGTTTTACGATCGCTCTTACGATTACATCATGTCGTACCGAAAAGGCGCACACTTTCCGGTATTTGGCGAATACGACGGAAAAAAGCCGCAAGTCAGTGAGAGCGACGAGCGGAACTGGGCCATGAACAAGACTGGTCTCATCGTCGCCTTCCCGGGGGAGTGCGGGCGGGGGGCGACGTGGGAGCGGGACAAGCTCGTGAACGAGTTGAAGGCAAAGCTCACGGTGACAATGTCCGGCGAGTGCGACGGGAAGGAGCTATGTGGCAAACTGCAGGACTGCGTGGACAGACTAAAGCCATTTAAGTTTTCCCTAGCGCTAGAGAACTGCAACTGCCGCGACTACATCACGGATAAGTTTTTCGTGAGTCTAGCGAGCGACACCTTGCCGATCGTAGGCGGCGCCCCACGCGTTGACTATGAGCGTGTGGCCCCTCCGAACTCGTTCATCCACGTAGAAGATTACTCCACGGCAGAAGAACTAGCAGAATACGTGAGGTTCCTTCACAATAATGACTTCCTCTATAATCGGTACTTCGATTGGAAGAAGGAGGGCTCGGTGGTGGGGGTGAAGACGCGGGAATCAGACGTCTTCCAGATGGACAGCTTATGTAAGGTCTTTGAGCGGATGCACCAGGACGAGCTGAAGGAAGGCATTGGTATCTCCACCAAACCCAAGGTGCTGGACTGGCAGCAATGGTGGACGAGGTCATGTTTGTTATGATCGACATCATCTCCGTGATCAGTGTGTACGTCAAACTTTATTCTTCGTGCTACACAAATCCCATAGAGCAGTGGTTTATCTGACACAAATGGGGTTAACCAGCTTGATCTTTGCCATGAGTGGAAACGATACCGCAGTGGGCCTAGATGCTTATGTGTGGGGTATGGACTCTATCATTAGTCTTAAATATTGCCATTGATGGAAAAAGTTGATTATTTTACCTAGAGGAAATGCAATATGTAATTCGATGCCGAAAGGAGATTAGAGATTAGTAAACCTGTGAAGAATGTCGGACAAATTAGGAATGTTATACGGTTCTGGAGATCGTACGTTCCTCGCAACTCTAGCGCCAAATGCCAAATATATTTCACTCTAGAGGTGCACAGAGAGAACACTGTATAAGTGCACCAGTTTAGCGTATGGTGTGGACTAGCTGTGGGGTCTGTGGGTACATTGGATGCACTGGTAGCCGTTGGCCCGTATTCTGGACCGAGGTTTAACACAAACAGTGGACTGAAACCTGGACCAACTTTATGGGACGCCAATTAGAACTACACGACACATTATCTTTGATTTCGTCCTCGGAATCACTATCAAATTTGTCCACATAATGATAACAGCTAATGAAATCACGCACTATTGTGATTCTGTGATGAAATTCGATGATTTTGTAGGATTTATTTTGCTGCCCATAAAGGGTCTTAGTTCAACCACCGTTGCCATGGTTGTGAATGTGGTCCGTAGACTACCGACCTCTTCTCTGCCAGATTTCAATCTAGCGGAAAAGCAAAATTAACATCTCTGCAATATAAAGTGTTTTCTCCTTATCCACATTATACAGAGAAAAGAACAATGAATCTCCATATTGTGTATATTCTGAAAGATATTTATATGTGTGTGTCTGGGGATGTGGAATGCACTATGTATATTTGAATTTGATATGCTCTTCCATTATCCAGGGCTGATAATAAACGAACTGGTACACGTGGACTGCAAGTTATCTGTCTGTCTCTCTCTCTTTCTGTATGTCACTCTGTCTCTCTATCCCCCTCCCAGTCTCTCTCTCTCTCTCTCTCTCTCTCTCTCTCTCTCTCTTTCATCTCTCCTCTAAGTCGTTCTTATCCCCCCTCTCTCTATCTCGCTCTTCTCCTAGTCAATTACTTGACACACATGCACTGACACACATCCACACACACACATACGCGCGCGAACACACACACACACACACGCGCACACATACACATATGCACGCGCGCGCGCGCACACACACACACACACACACACACACACACACACACACACATACACGCACACACATACACACACACACTTTTCCCTGTCATTCCGGTAAAGCTACTAACCCCACATCATCGCTATAATTGGAGAACCCTCAGCCCGACCCTTGCCCCTCAACGCACTTTGTCAAGACAGTCCATTCAAACACCTGCTGTGTCACTCAAATATATTTTCATGTCATTTTTTTATTACTGAAGTGCTGACTTAGCTCAAGTATAGCTGAGTCGTAATAATTTTCAGGGAAACTAGCCAGTAGGATAAACAATGACCTATATATCTAAATATGTATATTCAATTCAGTTTTATTTTTAATGGAAATCAGTAGGAGATTCGGAATATCAATACAGGCCCATTAGACATGTTAGACCACGCCATTAAAACAAATTGGATGAAGTATATGGAGGGGATAAAACTTAATGCAACATTTTTTTCCATTTGAACATGCACCAAATCGTTTTTTATCTGTCTTGATTTTTAGCTCACCATACAGCAGATTTAACAGGAGAAATGGAAAGCAGAGGGGAGGGAGAATGAGAGAGAGATAGAGAATGGAATGGGGAAACAGATAGATGCTGGGAGAAGACGAGAGACAGGGAGAGAGAGGTGGAAATTTAAACCGAGCAATGGAGGAAAGGCGAAAGGGAGAGAGAGAGAGAGAGAGAGAGAGAGAGAGATAGAGAGAGAGGAATGGGGAAACATATGAATGTTGAGAGAAGACGAGAGAGGGGGAGAGAGATGAGGATCGAGAGAGAGAGGGGGGGGGGGTTAGACAGAGAGATGGGGGGGGGGGGAAGGCGAAAGGGAGAGTGAAGGAAAGAGAGAGAGATATAGAGAGAGAGAGAGATAGAGAGAGAGAGAGAGAGAGAGAGAGAGAGAAAGAGAGAGAGAGAGAGAGAGAGAGGGGGATATATAACAAGGGAGAGGAAAATACAAAACAAAATAGAAACATATGGGGGGGGGGGGGGAGGGGGGGGGGGGTAAGGATAATAACGATATGGTCATAGTACGCAGGGTAGTCACATCTCATCAGTGACAACACTGCTTTTCAAGGGGGTCCCTATTTCTCTCCAATGTACGGAGTAGCTGTGTGGATTGAAATGTTTTGCTGAAAAACACAAGTGGCAGCTGCGGGGTTCGAACCCTCACAGTCCCGATCGAGAGTCACAGGAACGACTTGAACGAGGGGGGACTAAGAGGGCAAGGTGGTAGGGCAAAGAGAGTATGTAGCAATGACATTAAACTTCTTCACCTTTATCTTTGATATTTACATTCATCATTAAAGGGCATATACTGTACTGGGAAGGCAAAAAAGGCTTCCAAAGGTAATTGTTAGCAATCTTCTTATCAATGGTCTTAAATTCATGTATTGTCCATTTTAGATGCTTGTTGAAAGTTATTTGCCCTCAAATGATCCACATTTGGAGTATTGAATGATTAATGATTAAATTCTCAAAATGTTCGGGCCGAACATTTTGAGGATTTGTGATTTAATCACTCATTACTCCAAATAGGGCAAATAACTTTGAGGAAGCTTCTAAAATGGACAACACATGAATTTAAGACCACTGATAAGAAGATTGCTAACAATTACCTTTTGAAGGCTTTTTTGCCTTCCCAGTACAGTATATGCCCTTTAATTTGTTGATATCTGGTGGTTACTTATCCATATTACTTCATTCTCATTACTATATTTATTTATGAAATATACCGTACCTCCATGGTTTGTGGTGATGTGTGTGTGTGTGTGTGTGTGTGTGGGGGGGGGGGGGGGTCGTTGAGCCAGGCCTCGTTGGTTACCATGGTTACCATAACCCTGTAGCCTAAGCAGAGTCAATGTCAAGTATTTGGATGAATCAGGGTCCAATAATAAAAATATTCAGTCATGACAGCTATGTTAACTATTTTGTGTGTCACCTGCACTGTGCAGAGAGCTACATTGTGTCTTAAAGGGTTACTAAATTAGAAAAATACGTTCCCACTAGTCTATGTAAAATTATCCACTAAAAATGAATTTCAAATTTGTTTGCCCCAATAAAGTCTCGTTTTGACGAAAATTTGAAAAAAAAACCGCACGCCTCCAGTGACGTATGAGAAGTCAAAATGCCATAGTTGTACGAAAGTCAACAATAGACCATTTCCGTAATGTATTCACAACTTTCCCCCTAACTGCTTAGTAACGCGTTATTGCATTCACCTATATCTTGTCATCCAGATTCAATGGATGGCATGCACTTTGACTCTATCTGTTGTTGCTACTCGGACAAATCTCGGACAAGCTTTGGGGTTCCCATTGTTTGAACTGCGTGAATAAACTATTTTATTCACGCCGTTGTCATTTATGGAATTTTGACTTCTCATACGTCACTGGAGGCGTGCGTTTTTGTTTTTTTTTCAAATTTACGTCAAGATGAGACTTTACTGCGGCAAACAAATGTGAAATTCGTTTTTAGTGGATAATTTTACATCGATACGTGGAAACTTATTTTTCTAATTTAGTAACCCTTTAATGTAGCTCTATGGCAAACTGTGACTTCCTTCACAAACAATACACATAAATCTACTGGATTCATATGGAATTGTTGTCGGGTCGTTTAAAAATATAGTCTAATAACAGCATAGCCTAGCACTCAAGGGTGACAACAAGTTTTTGGACATCACAATCTAAGAGATCCAATTCGAGCAATGCTACTTCCAGTGTCATATTTCGTCAGCTTTGTGTGACAAGAATGGACCTATACAATAAATCTGGATCTTCAATTTTATTTTGCAAACGTAGCAGAACCACTGAGGCAAATTGCAAAAAAAAAAAAAAAAAAATTGTCAATACTTTTAACTCTTCGTGCACCATCGAGACATTTTTGAACAGGTAATCTCAAACATGTCAAAGCACGAACATCTCAAAGATCATCATTTTATCTGGCACACAAAGCTTAAATCTACGTCACAGACTGAAGCAAATAATGACAGAGAAAAGCAGACGTAGAGGGCGTCTACCCACCTGTCCACCCCACCATATCATTGCTCTACTACAATACTGTCAGAGAGGGAGCGGTTGTTAGCACGGAAATAATTATCATCATTACTCGAAAATGTAGAATATGTTCCTGTTATACAGTTTGAATGTACTGAATTTGATCTGAACAACAGGGATAACATGCTGCTTAAAGGAAAGTTAACACACATTGTGTTATATTTGGTGAGACATCCCTATTGATTTGTATGTGATAACTTATCAAAAGAACAGCTCACGCCCACAATAGGTTGGTTGCAGAAAAATTGGGAAAATATAAAAATGATACTTTGAGTAAAATTTAGCAAGTACCAAAAAAGGTACGGCTGTTTGAAATATTATGATCACTTCATTTAACGGACAACTCTGTGACGTTACAGAAAATGAATGATAAACCCATTATGCCGATGAATAAACTAACATTTCTCTCTTTCATGTCTTTTTTATAATAAATATTTCGACGATTTCTTTGTTTAGCTGGTCACAAATAAATACCATGCACTGAGACTGTTTTGTCACTTTCCGCAGTAACATGTATATACATGCGCGTCTGGTATTTGTAGCCATCTGTAGACGGAAACTTTTACATGAGATAATTTCGTGATATTGTCTGTATATCGATTGGCCCACTAGACATATGGATCACCAAGAATCGAACAGCTATATCTTTGTTATCGATGTCCTTCTTTGACGTTTCTTCATCTACCGAATACAAATAATTTTGGGTGTGAACCGTGAATTGTGAACTTGTTAGGCCTATAGAGTAATGAAACCCACAATAAAGTAACAATGGAGAACATAATTATCAAATCCATCAAACTTTTTTTTTGTATTTCATAGGCAATATTTATTTTAATGATCGTAGTTGGACATAACATCAATGTATAATACATTAGTGTAGCATAATTGGTAAATGGCATAAGAGGATGGTTAAGATCACGTAGCCAATAAATATGAATTAAGCTAACTACAAAAACACAAACTAAGTACATGTAAAAGGAAAAAGGGACGGAAGGTATACATGACAAAATCCAGTAAATATTTTTTCATATATTTTACAAAGCAGTCACACAAAACTAAAAGGTGACTGTTACCATTTGTTAGCAAAAATGTCGCTTCTCGTAAGGATGATAAAGACCGAGGACTTCGGTGACCCAGCAGTCTGAGGTTGCGTTCATGCGACTATCGCCACAACCACGATTTGAATCATGATTCTATTCATGATTCAAAACGCAAACATGAATCACGATAACGACAGAATCAGCGTCCAGACGACCTTCTCTCCAATGACGTTTCTCCTCGGATTCGAGCCGATCCAGTGCGCATCGCAGTGCGCAGTTTGATCCAGAAAGTATAGGTCAGCTTTAACGCGCGTGTTTTTCTTACTTCTCCGTGGGCTGCTTGACTAGCACTGAAATAGGCCGACACAACGACGTCATAGAATCATGCTTCAAAACGCGGTTGCGTTCAAGCGACCTTTTTCGAACGTGATTCTGCAGAAACGCGTTTTTAAACGCCCCCTTTTCCGCGTTTCATGTTTGCGTTTTGAATCACGTTTATATTCAATTTCGTCTGAACGCAATCGTGATTCTGCAGAAACGCGTTTTGAATCATGATTCTAGGGCAAAAAAAGTGTCGCATGAACGCAACCTTAGTCATTTAACACCATTCTTGTGTCAGATGAAATATAGCTCTTGGAGATGTGTGCATAATGGTGACACCTTCTCATGTGGCACATTAAAGAGTTAAGAGAATACATGAAACAAAGATATACCTCACACAGTTACCTGTAGAGCAATGCTAGAAAAACCACCCCTCAAGTCTCTAGGGATCTTTCCTCTGGAAAACGGGGATTCAAATACATCAGACGTTGGTGCCCATCCCCAACACTTCGTAATGCGAGTACTACCTGAAGACGATCTAGATATAAACAAGTTTCAATTCACGCCGAATTATAGCGCACTTCATGTGTTTACACCCACGTCGTAGCACCTTTATTCCAGTCACGCTGAATGCACTCAGGTAAGGAATACCCAAAGAAGAGAGAGTCGAGTAAAAATCCCGGCGTCTCCGATAAATGTTTTAACTGAACATCGGATACCGATGCGTAGCGCAGTGCGAGAGTGTTATTGTCTGAGCTATACGTAGGGTTTTTGTGCGGCTTGGGGAACTCCACGTTATCCGGAGCATGTATCATCCTGAGAAGGTGGTCGGCCTCAGGCTTCAGCGACTCATACTGCCCGATGAAGTCGTAGTCGATCTGGCAAGGGAAACAGAGCTTGTGCATATCCTCCCAGTGTTCGTTTTTTTCGTTCGTGCTGTTTCCGTAATACGTCAGAAACTGGTCAAAAGTCAGAGTCTGCGTCGTGTTTCTCCGGGCAACATCCGGGTGATTTTCCTTCAGCCACGTGAAGATCGGCACCGTCCAGCGCGCTTCGGGCTGGTACACGATCTTCTCCATGTACGCGGACAGCACGCGCGTGTACGGGTTACGCGCGAACATGAACTTCGTATGCGTGGCGAGCACTTCCTCAATCTCTTCCGGGGTCATAGAGGAGAGCCTGCGGAAATGTCTTCGAGCGAAGCGGTGCGGGTCGATGATGGTGTCGTAAGTCTTGATGTAGCCGCTGAGCACGGAGAAGAGCCGCTTCCAGTTGGTGCAGCTGACCTTGGGCACGCTGCAGTACACCACTTTGAACTGCGGGATGATGAAGATGTGATGAAGACGTTTTTTCTGGTAGAAGTCGCTGAGGAAGTCTGAGCGGTTGGTGGCGTGCAGCCTGTGGCAGACCTGGCTGACACGGCTCTTGCGTTTCCGCTGGTTCTCCTCGTGGTATGCGGGTGAAAATATCTCCTCCTGCAACGAAGCAGAACAATGGCAAAAACTGCATCGTCAGATATCTAAAACGGACGCTCAGTAATGATTAGGCCTACTAAGGGTGCATCCCATGCACAAACCGGTGCAAAGCGCATGCAATGTTTGATTTGCAGTATACTGTATAAAAGTCTAGAGCCCCCGTTTGTACATTTCCGATTCAGGCATGCATCAGTGTAATCCCTCTCCCTAACAATGAGAGAGATTTCATTTCAAAAGTATCATTTTTTTTTGAATTTCTGGAATAGAATGTTCACTGCAGGATCATTATCCGTTATTCTTGTATTGTTATGTAACTGTCCTAAGTGATGATCCACCTGCAAACACAAGGACGTCCTTGCCAGATGAGCGTAGTTAGGGACTCACATCCACACAGGACAACAAAGGGCAGAACGAAACGTATCGTCCCCAAGTTTGCACAGATCTAAATTAGTTGTGAGTGACAGGCCTAGAAAGCCCCCATGATTAGACCCACTTCACATCGGCATTCTTCAGGAAATGTCAAGAAGGTCTCGTACACGATAACCACTTTTTGTTCTTTACCATATTGCTTTGAAGTGTTGTTTAAAACTGAACATGACAATGAGAAGAATACGATTATTGTTGTCCTTGAGTCACTCTTTCTTTATAAGTCGGAATATATACGGGAGGGATTGAACAGATTAGGCTGTGCATCGGGCAGAAGAGGGTGTTTATGGTTACCATAGTTACGGCTGGTGACTGACTGAAGAGCGAGTACGGAATTAGGTTCCTTACAAGGTGTGTTGTTCAAGTCTCTGCTCTTCTTCTTTACTCGCTAACGTGTAAACAAATCAGGCAATTCATTTTACATGCCAGTATAAGTGATTTTACGGAGACATATTCTTGCTATTTGCTCATCTTAAATATTAAAGGAGGATAACTACTTCGGTAAGCAGCCTGAACATACTGACTGGCGGATTAGTAGATTAGGCTGTTTACCGTGACATGAAGCTGATACAAGCTCAACAAAGAGAGTTGTGGCACTCCGTGATTGTCTAAGATACAGGATATGGCAATCAAAAAGATTTTTTTTAGAAATTTAGGTACACTCTGTCATGTCACCATGTCAAAGCAGGGCACCCCGGTAGAACAGTGTTTATAACCACTGAAGGAACTTCCCTGGGTTAATAATGCTAATGAATAAACACAAGAATACATTATGATAGGCCAATATAACTCGAAACGTTAGCTGGTAGTACCTGTGAATCGTTGGTGTATATCGTATTGCACATGGAGCCTCTGTCGCCAGCGTTGAACAGCGTGGGCAGGTTAGACCGAATGAAGACGCCCAGATCCGTCTCCAGTCCGTTCCTCTCAGCGCGCTGGATGTATGGCTCTAAACGAAAAAAGGGGGGGGGGGGGGCATTATGTAATCATTAGTAAGGGTGGTGGTGACATGGTCTGTTTTCTGTTATTGTTTCTTACCAAGGCACTTGCTTATAATAAGTCCATAGGCTGTTCTTCAGCCGGTCTGTATAATTCAACATTACAATAAATGAAACAAATGCATAATCAAACATACTTATTTCTACATTACTTAACATAACGATTCATAGAAAAGAATAACGACACTATTTGGTGATACAGTTGTATTTTACTTTGGCGGTCGATTATTTACTGAAGTTGATATAGCTGCGGTCAGGTTTTGCGTTACTTGGAAAATCATTCCATTTTGGCTCCCGACAAATTATGGTTACTCTTGGGATACAATAAGGCAATGCTTTCACCAGTATGACATGACCATAATGACGTTGCACTGTGGATTGGGGAACTTCAAATGTTAACACACACTCTCACACTTTAAGAGAAAAGTGCAAGTTAGAAAATAAACGTGGGGTTCTCCAATGACAGGGTATGCGCAAAAGTGGCAGACATCTTTTACGACGTAAGTCTGCAAACAATTTCGACATGTCACTAGAAATACACTGGTGAAGTTTCCAAACTTACTATTAATGCCCTAGGTGTTGGTCTCTCGTATTTTTCATATTTTTAATGCATTCATGTATTATGTGTATAGCACGTCCACGGTTTTTTTTAAAAACATATTTCATCATTTCACATATCCAATTATGTAAGTTACCGTAACCAATTCATTATAAGCTAGGAGAGGCTAATTTTCAATATACATTTATTTAATTATATTAGGGTCCAATAAAAAGAACTTAATTGATTTGAATTGACTTGCATAAAGATACTGTATGACAAAGTCTTCTGTCAAATGATTTAAACAAAAAATATGTGGTAAATGTAAACCAGAGCTTCCCATGTTAAGTCTGTGTGCACTATCCTAGCGGTTATACACGGGTTATACACATGAACTCCATAGATCAGCATGTATATAACACACAGAAGGGAACAATGGGCAGTCCCAAGTACATGTATAATGTAACCATCTTCCTAAGACAAGAACACACAGCAATCGCCATTGCCATATCCGTCATACCAGCGAGATCTTCATGATAAAGCGAACACACAGCGTCTACTGACCTAAGCTATCCTTCAAAGAACGAGGGACTTATTTTCAAGAATCCCCTCAAATGTTTCTCGTTGAGCGAGAATGCATTGTGAGGCGTAGTACGGTCTCCCTCGTGATCCTGCCTAAGGGCTAAATGCTCGACTTCTTTCCAAGTCCTTGCTTTAAATAGCGGCGTTGTACTGTCATGGCGTTAAGGGCCATCGGGCGTATACAAGTAGCTGGTAAAATTAGCGCAGGTATTTTTGGGGAAGGGGATGGATTAGGTTGGTGCTATATGCAAACAAATGTGTCGACAACTTACGGCTTGATTATCTACGTACTACATGCATAAACAAACAAACAAACACGAGTGGGGAGGGAATGGGGTAGGGGTGGGGACGGTTAAAACACCCAAGAAACGGGGGGAATGTGATACGCACACTGACTTAGGCACACACATACACATACACATACACACAATACAATACTTGTAGTTGTTATTGATATAGGCCTAGATGCAAAACACTGATCGTGCTCACCATACACAATATACGTAATTAAGAATATATTGTAATCCGTTCTATTTACAGCGCCCAATATTTGAACAATTAATTGCGGGTGAACACAATGTTAGGAACACTTTATATTTGAAGCTCTAGCAAATGTCACTTTTAGGGGTGCAATAATCGAAGCTTGTTTACTAGTGCGGCCTCCCATGTTGTAAGACACCCCCACACCCCTTCCACGCACCACCTATTGTAACAGTATCCTTGCCTATAGTGACACCAAGAATCTAGATGATGGTAGCATCATTATGTTCTAATACCACGCATCTATCTGCTTCTCCTAAACGTAACTCTCTCATTTGAATAATTTAAACAATTTTAAACAAATATTGTTCTAATATGTGTATGTAACTGATATTTTCGTGTATGTAAATACTGTCATGATTTGTTACCTTTTGCTGTGTTTAGGATGAACGGAATAAACAATTACATAAGTACATCCTTGGTTACACCTAGTAACGAGATGTTGGTTGAACAAGGAAAGTGTATGCGTTAATCAAAGTTACAAGCGAGGTATATATATCGATAGCGTATTTTTTGTATTACTTATTATTTTTATTATTATTATTTTTAGTAATCAAGACACGACCATTAGCCCGTATACACACAGAAACGTGTTTGTATGTCGTTCTTGGGAACACCAAGGAAGTTGTGAGCTGACGGGAACATTGAGCCGGCTGACGTGTCACGGAACTCTGTTTACATATTTACGCGCACGTACTTGGTAACCCTGGTGTAAACACTCCCTTTTCTCTTCTGAAGAATTACAAGTGTTAACAGAGACGTTCACTGTATGCATAGTTGCAATGTGCACTAGTATGCGCGCGTGTGGAAAATGCGGGCGTGATGTGAACACGCATCGAATGAGAAAACGTTTTCTAGTGGTACACTTCAAAGTGATTTACAAACAACAAAAAAGTAAGCCCCCCTAAGCATAATAGCATAACTTTTGATTGAAACGGTTTGGGGCAAAATGATTTGGCAGAATTGTTTCCTAACTTATCGTTTAACTTCTGTGTGAAAACTACATTAATCCAATTAGTCATGTATGAGTGGGCATATTTCAAAGGCAACAATGTGATTTTTCAAAAGTCACAAGGGTAATTTTTGGATTCTGTCATATGAATTTCTCATGAATTCAATATCTGGTGCATAATTTATGTCCTTTCATTGTTTATCATCCATCGCTCGATGCACTAACACCTATCTCGACACTTAACTCATTGTTCTGGATGAGTGAGCACCGTTTAACAAATATTCGTCCCTCTTGAGTTTGAAACTTAAAAAAACTTAATTTTTGTGAAAAAAAAAATAAAACTCGACATTTTGACAAAAAAGTAACATGACCTGTTATGTAAACATAAGAAGTCATTTTCAAGTCATGGTTGAGTGAATACACTTTAAAAATCGCACAAGAAATGCCAAAATGTACTGTTAAAACGGCATAAACAATTACCCTTGTGACTTCTGAAAAGTGACATTTCTGCCTTTAAAATTTGCCCACTCATGCATGACTAATTGGATTAATGTGATTTTCACACAGGAGTTATTCGAAAAGTTAAGGAACAATCCTGCCAAATTATTTTTGCACAAAACCTATTCGATTAAAAGCTATGCTACTTTGCATAGGGGGGGGGGGGGGGCGAACGTTTTTGTTGTGTTTAGTTCATGACGTTATCTCCAGCAGACTACGCCATGGCATTCATGCATCACGACGCAAGTATCACGCTCACATCTCATAGAGCAACGTTTTGTCTGACAAATAGGGGTTAAATCATTCAAAGCAATGTAATATGTTGTCCGTAGTGGTTTCAATCTTCCATGTGCAACAATATAGCGCCATGATATACCTCTACTCGCATACGGAATAAATCTACGGTATCTGTAACAGTGGATAATGTATACCTCTATTATAATATGGCTTTATGTGTATCGTTATAAAGTACATGTACAGTGTAGTCAAGAAACATTGTCAGATACTACAGGTATTCACTTCAAAGGACGTCTTGAACCGCTTTGTTTGTTTAGGCCTTGTACACACTTTCAGCCAGTACGGGTCTGGGGCGCCTAGACATGCTCAAGACCAGTAAGGAGCGTTAATGTGAGCACTTAGCAGTTTTAGAGACACTGCACTGACGGACAAACAAGGGAGCGTCATGTTTATGCTCGAAATGTAGTTAATTTGGTTGAATTTGGTTTATCAGGACAAGCAGATGGGAAGACGTGATCAAGGATCTTGTCAAGTGAACAAGAAGACAAAAAGACGAACGAGATATAATTGTATGTCATTACAACTACAATCTCGTCTTCTCATCCTCATCATACTGACGTATACGACCATACTGTCTTCAGGATCTCCTCTCTCGTCTTGGTTCATTTCTTCTTCTTGTCCTGGTTTATCTCGTCTCCTTAACCCATTCAGTCTCATGTGAGAGTAACATGTTTAATACCCCAATGTGATTGGTATGGCTTGGTACCGGCATCGTTCTGCATCCGTACCACGGTCCTCGTCACTCAAGTTACATGCAAAGAATATGAAAGGGATTGTACCTTTCATGACAACAGCTTCATTACTTTGAAATCACGATGGCCTATTGGTTGTTGCCATGGTAGTTAGTTACCGTTGGTTGTAAGTTACGTTAACTGCTAACCCATGAGTAGCCCGCCCCGGATGTTTTACCGAATGCATGCTGAGAGGTGTTGCTTGAATGAAGGATGACGAAGAGAAAGAAGAGGAGCACTACAAGGAGGACCACCAACTGTCTGTGGGAGCACCGCATTCGCCGCATCTCTCCTGTCAAGACGTCCCTGAAGACATCAAGGCTTGGTCTAAGAAGTACAACAACGTGAGAGGCAAGGGGAAATATATTCATGCATCATACTTCAATACAAACTGTCCACATGTATTTTCTTCATTCGCAAATTCATTCTTACCCAAAACTGTACGTGAATGGAATCACCTACCCCAAGAAATGGTACCATTCACTAGCAATGGCACCTTCAAAAAATTGATTAAAAAAAAAAACCCGGTTACCATTTTATCCGTCCTCGTTCACTTATGCACATCTTGTTAAATTCGCCTGCGGAGGCCTATGGAGGATAACACACCTTGTGTGAATTTGTTGCGTTTAATGTTGTTTATAATGGGTGAATAGATTCGATTCAATTCAATTTAAAATCATATTGGCCTATACTAAAGATTTATCCTAATCGAGTTTGATTTTACTTGAACGTATTTACTTACATTCAAAGAAACATTGAACCATGCATTACTCTGTCCATGACTAAACATTGAATTTTTGTACATATTTTGGACCATAATCAAAAAGCATAACCCATCATCAATTTAAATCTTGGATTCATCATGACCCATTAAACTGAAGTAATACGAGAATGCGCTTGTGTCGGATTCGCCTAAACCAAGAAATAATCAAAGGAGGTATATTATATAATCACGCAGATACATGATATAATTGATCAACAATGATTCGCCTTGGAAAGACTGCGACGAGGGAATGAACTGCATGTTTGCTTTCATCTTTAAGCTTATACGAGAGACAGCCTAGGTTCCATGAAATAGAGTCTGTTTCTTTCTCCTGCATTGCTGCAACCATTACTTAGACTGGACACTAATGAGAAGAAAACGTGAGAAGAAATTATATTTGAGGAAATAGAAGAAATTGGATACATCATAATTGTTGTTTTAATCAAATGGATTTGGATAGAACATTGTAATGTACATAACTTCATCTTTGAATATTCAACGTACAAAAGGAAATTCAAATAAGATAGTTAACATAGGTTGGTAATGATCATAAGGGCGGGAACATCGGTAAGCAAAGTTCTAAAATATCATTCCGTGACCATGGTTACATAATGGGATCCATTGTCCGAAACTATCTCGGTTTAATATCTTAATTAGTTTATAATTCATTCTCACAATTAGATCAAGTCGAGAGGGTGAAAATGGACGGGGGGGTGCAAGTGTTTGCTCTATTAAAAACAACTACATTATAATTACATGAATACTCACGGAAAGATTTCCGCACAATGAGTTATCACAACGTATCCAACCATGCAAACTCTTACCTTGAACGAGAGAGAAGGTGCTTCTTTGTAAGATGAGTATTCGCAATCTTGGAGGGCGCATACGACGAGTACTAGTAGATGATGATGTTGATTACAGGATAACGTCACACTGTAGCTCGGGGTCATCATTTACCTAGACCATGTAGAGAGCGGTAAAGATGACACGTCTGTAGAAGAAAAATCACAGCACAGTGGCGATAACTGACTGCGCAATATCGGCCGGCCAGACCGCGGAACAGATGTACAAGATACAGACTCGTTGTTGTCACATTAATTATATGATACACGAGGAGCCGGCGGTGAAGAGAGTTTTGGGGAAATGTCATTGGAATCCGAGGGGGGAAGGTGGTGGTGGGAGGCGCAGAGAAAAGAGCCGTTTGTTCCAGATCGCTGAACACATGAAACAGTGCATGTCACAATAAAAACGGTGATTCAAAACAGTAACACATAACCATGGCAACGGCACATGAAGAGGAGGAATCGTCACGACAATGTTTCGGCGCGGCGTCAAAGTCCCACTGACCATGTGTGCACTGGGTGACGATCGGAGAGTCTTCGTATTTGCACAAGTCGGCGTAATTCCAGCTAAAGAGAAATACCCAAGTCACAATCAGTACATATAGTTAACAGACACTGTATTTGAGAGACATGTGGTATCAAACAGGAGAAACCGATTGACGATCACTGCTATACTCTCTTACCACAGACACGATCCAAAATAATAGTACGATATTTGCATCGACGTGCATTCTCGATCCCTGGTCCACATCAGCAGTAGTTTACGGACTGTTGGTGATACATATACTATAGCCCTATATCCCGTAGCGAGTGACGGCTTCGCTACGTCTACGCATGAGAGCTCGGTGTAGCTTGGGTTTGTATTTGCATCTTATTAAAGAACTGCATAATACAGCGAAGGTATGCAATGCGTTATAATGAAATACGTGCTGGTCGTTGAATGCTGCTACTGCTGAAACCATGGTTGGGCAAACATGTCCCGCTGTTCAAGCTTGATTGTCCGCTGTCGGTGTCGGTTTTCTCTTCGCTATGAGTGCACACTATTGTCCGGAACAAACTGATTCCTATTTCTCCTTCCAGTTTTCACCCTCTTTACTTCGAGTCTCTTGTTTGGCTTGTTTATTCCCTCTCCACACACCTTATCTCCCGATGACTTTCTTTTGTCTCCTTCGTTGTCTTCCCCCGTCTTTTCCCTTCTCACTGTCGCTCCACTCAAACCTTTTCTTCTCCAATCTCGATATTCTTTATCACAAATTGTATTCTCATGTTTGTAATCGATGTTCTCGATGATAACATTATCATATGATAATGATTTGTTGACAAATCAAAATCAAATTATTTTTTTTTCATTAAAAACGTTCAAAAATGTAATCACACATCAAATAAAAACTCCTTTAGCTTTATAATGTCTAAGGCATAGCTTAATTGACGCTAGTTGTAAGCTTTGATAAAACAATCGCTTAAGAGTAAGTATAGGTGTATAATGTATTACAAAGATGATAAATCATCGAGTGGAAAACTAACCAGCTCAAGCAAAAAATTATAATTTCATCTAATAAAGGAAAACATTGACGTTCCTGATGACAAATGTGGCTTGGCAACTTGCTTACGGAGCAGATTGCGCGGGTTGATGCGGGTAAGGGTGGCTTGTGGGGCGGGGGGGGGGGGGGGGGGGGAGGGGGGTGCTGGTGAAATGTGCGGCGCTGGTGAAAATGTGCGGCACCCTGGGTTTCGATCCCGGATCATTGTTAGAGCCAATATTTAGGCTGGGTAGACCTTGAAGCCATGCAAACTAGCGATATACATGTATAATGATGCGGTAACACGGCTTCCCAGAATGCCTCGGGTGGTCATGAGGCTAGTGAGTTCCGCTTTATTTAACCCGCTTTTTAAATCGTAAGATGAAACCTAAAACATCCACTCACGGAAACGGCTTCGCGCTCTTTACAAATATAATTACGCATCCGTATCTAGCAGTACAAACACGATGCCACTTAGCAATACGACGTAACGAGCTCGTTTTAAATGTACGAACATGATTTGATTTAGGTATGTCTTGAATTAAAGTGGAAATATATCTTCGATACTATTTGTAAATTCTTGAATGTATCTTGAAAATAGGAAGCTATACATGAACTAAACTTCGTCTTCTTTCCCGTATCCCTGTTACCTTTTACTCGACTCTAATTCTTCCATATTTAAACTATCGTATAATTGTATGAGGGTTCGCGGAAAATTATGTACCACGAAAAAGAATGACAAATATGATAGACACCACAACATATCAGTGTTATGTTAATGCTTCAACCAACATACAATCAGGTCCCACCTCTTTATCCACAATGAACTCAGTCATACATACTTAACACACTACAGGATAGACATGGTAACTAACAAGAGCAATCTTTCCAAGAAAACAATCGTACACATCGGACCACAGGACTTGAAAACGCTTGGATACCACATTACAGCAGCAAACAAACATACTCTATGAATACGGTCACTCTACTGAATTCACATAGAGTACGTAAGTCGTGCTAGCATCACAATGACGGGATTATGCAGCTCTATTTGTTCAACCTGTCTCAATATGCTCAAGTTATCCTCTTCCTTCTCTTTCTTTCTTACTTTCCCCGCACAACGCTCCGCCATCCAACCTTGTTCACCCATTGCATAATAAAGTAATATATTTTAGGAATTTGATTAATCAAGTTCAAAAGCTAAACTTAACTGAGATTCCATTCTTTTCTCGACAAATGAATCAAACCAATAAAAAAAAACTATTATTAAATGTCGCACATCGTAACAACACACACTCAATTGCTATACTACCATTCTGCTGAGGCGCACATTAGTGTTATTATGATCAATGAAATATTTGTGTGCTTTGGTTCTCACTTTCCATTATCATACCAACATTCATGTATTTGTACATCATAACAATACACAATGCAATTATCATACTATCATCCTGCTCACGTACATTAATGTGCTGAGGATCGGTGTACTATTAATGTGTTAATTTGTTCACGCGTAATGCATACATCATGTACATATTCAACTGAGCACATTTAGTCTGTCATAACAGCTGTGCCTTGTACCTGCATCGGCCGTCGTGCGTAGCGACGTGATAATCATTGCGGGCGCCAAATGGCCTTTCTTGTGCAGACAAAATCAAAATCACATTCTGTAAAACATTGCACCAGCCCCAGATACATAATCCTAAATCAATTTTGATACTTAACCGTGACGAAGCATTTGAATACAGTCTATCAAACAAAAGGCTTCGTAATTCGCATTTGGGCTCAACTTCCGTTTAAAATCAACTTGACTTATTCAAGTCATCTGTAATACTTCTGCGTAATCTTTACATTTTCCTAAGGCTGGCAAGAATGTGATGTTCGACATTTATTTTGATAACGCAAGGGTCGGCAGGTACTAGACTATATTTTTAGACGACCCGACAAATAAAATCCATATGAAATGTAAAATTCAAATTAAGATTAACAGTCACCATCGTGGAGGATGTTTTTTAAGCAATGTTGTCTTCTATATACTGTGGTGGCAACACAATTTTGTAGGTTTATGCCGGCAATAGGGATACACCGCGGTAGTTGTGGCAACGTCTCGTAAAGCTTGCAATGGTAGCACAAGTATGTCCAACCAGCCCCGCAAGGATGTCACTGTCGCACTCTATGCGTGGTTATTACGCAATAGTCTTACAAGACGTGCCCGAGATGTTAGCAAAGACAGGCGAGGGAACAATCGCTCCCTCGTTATCAAGTACTCGTGATTTAATTGTTGTGAGTGTCCAATAAGTGGAGATTATGGTGACACCACTGGAAGCCATCTTTAAACTTTATTGTATAGATGGCTCCGACATCAGTCAGGGTCATCTATAAACAGAGCTTGCCCAAATTAGTTTCAATAAGACACAGCATGGCTCGTGTTGCTTTGTCGGGCAACCGAATAACAAAAGAATATACGCCATGTTGTAACCGAATGGAACCGAGTTGGTCAAACTCTGGATGGCTCCGACATCAATTAGTGTCCCTGTATAGAATAGTTGCGACATGACAAATGGTCACGTGGTCTCTGGACGCCATGTTGGTTCCAACTTTCGAACGCAGATCCCTTGTTAGAACTTCGGTTGTGTGTTTTCTGTATTGTTTACAACGAAGAACGCTTTTCTGCTTTCCAGAGAAGGATAGAGAAAGTGGCATTCTGAGTATGAATGAGTACCAGTCAAGAAAATGATTGAACTTTATTTTTTTGAATAAATGAAATGAAAATAAAATTTACCATGCTCATCTAACAAATTTTATACAAGTGACTCCAATATCTATCCAACTGTGCTTTACTACAAACGGGAGTAGAGAAAGACCATGAGAACAAGATAGTTCCAAAATTGAGAGTGAGGGGGAGAGAGAGAGAAAGGAGGTGGGGGAGGGAGGGAGAGAGGGGGGGGGGGGGGTGGAGAAGGGAGAGAAAGGGGGTTGGAAAGGGATAGAGAGAGATAACTGAGCGAGAAAGGGGTTGGGGAAGGGAGGGGGAGAGAGAAAAAAAAAGGGGTGGACAAGGGAGAGAGAGAGAGAGACAGACAGACAGAGAGGGGTTGGTCACTGGGTGGTGAAGGGAAAGAGAATTGAATTGGGATGGGCATGGTAGTCCAGAAAGAAAGACACGAGACTGAGAGCCCGAAAAGTTATACAGGAGAGCAAGGTTAGTTCAGTAATTGACAGAGAGAGACATGGACGGAAGCAACTAAGATTGGAATTAATTAATGAAAGATGTGGAGAAACAGAATTATATGCTAGAATATCAGCATGTCATTTCCGATGGCCACAATAAACGTTGATTTAAGTGTGGTTTGCATCATTTCTCCTGTATTCCTTCTCTCCGCTCCTCTAGCTCTATGCATAACAAACATTGAGTATCGAATAATAAACAAAATCATCAGATTTTCATCTTGGACCAAGATGAGATTGTGTCAAAAGCTTCGGAGACGGTGTTACGATAAATCCTATAGCGCGCGCACAGTTTATACACACACAGCTGCGGTGCGCTCGAGCGCGGCACAAACAATGGAAACAACAAGGCGTCAAATTCTGAGTTGTCGCAACTCTTCTATACAGGCACACTAACACTAGCACTAACACTAACGCTAGCATGGCTAATGCCTGATTTATCCACAAAAGTGTCCCTGTATAGAAAAGTTGCGACATGACAAATGGTCACGTGGTCTCTGGACGCCATGTTGTTTCCAACTTTCGAACGCAGATCCCTTGTTAGAACTTCGGTTGTGTGTTTTCTGTATTGTTTACAACGAAGAACGCTTTTCTGCTTTTCAGAGAAGGATAGAGAAAGTGTCATTCTGAGTATTACTGAGTACCAGCCAAGAAAATGATTGATCTTTATTTTTTTTTAATAAATGAAATGAAAATAAAATTTACCATGCTCATCTAACAAATTTTATACAAGTGACTCCAATATCTATCCAACTGTGCTTAACTACAAACAGGAGTCGAGAAAGACCATGAGAGCAAGAAAGTTCCAAAATTGAGAGTGAGGGGGAGAGAGAGAGAAAGGAGGTGGGGGAGGGAGAGAGAGAGAGAGAGAGAGAGAGAGAGGGAGAGAGAAAAAAAAAGTGGAGAAGGGAGAGAAAGGGGGTTGGAAAGGGATGGATACTGAGCGAGAAAGGGGTTGGGGAAGGGAGGGGGAGAGAGAAAAAGGGGGTGGACAAGGGAGAGAGAGAGAGAGAGACAGACAGAGAGGGGTTGGTGACTGGGTGGTGAAGGGAAAGAGAATTGAATTGGGATGTGCATGGTAGTCCAGAAAGAAAGACACGAGACTGAGAGCCCGAAAAGTTATACAGGAGAGCAAGGTTAGTTCAGAAATTGACAGAGAGAGAGAAAGAGAGAGACATGGACGGAAGCAACTAAGATTGGAATATGAAAGATGTGGAGAAACAGAATTATATGCTAGAATCAGATCAGCATGTCATTTCCGATGGCCACAATAAACGTTGATTTAAGTGTAATTTGCATCATTGTATTCCTTCTCTCCGCTCCTCTAGCTCTATGCATAACAAACATTGAGTATCGAATGATAAACAAAATCATCAGATTTTCATCTTGGACCAAGATGAGATTATGTCAAAAGCTTTGGAGACAGTGTTACTATAAATCCTATAGCGCGCGCACAGTTTATACACACACAGCTGCGGTGCGCTCGAGAGCGCGGCACAAACAATGGAAACAACAAGGCGTCAAATTCTGAGTTGTCGCAACTCTTCTATACAGGGACACTAACATCAATGACACAATACCGCCCTCTATAGTCCATTCGTACTAGAGCGTCGCTTGTCTACATTATATACAGTGGAAGAGTACAAAGCTGGTGATTTAGATGATAAAATCCTTTTCAAACTTTGGCTAGTCTGTTCCTCCAATCTGTGTGTTTTTATTCAATTGAACTTATCATCAGCATGATCTTAGTTTCATTCTTGACTAAAAAATGGCACATGCTTCCATTTTGCTTGCAACAGTCAGGCCCGCAAAATTATAAATCAAATGAACTAAGAGAGTGAGTAATTCTCATAATTTAGTAGGGAGCTAAAAGATGTTTCCCCAATTAACCACTGATTCCTCTTGCCAATGGTATTAAATTCATGTATTGTCAATTCTAGAAACTTGCTGAAAGTTATTTGCCCTCATATGATCCACATTTGGCGTAATTAGTGATTAAATCACAAATTCTCGAAATGTTCGGCCCGAACAATTTGAGGATTTCTGATTTAATCACTCATCACTCCAAATGTGGATGATTTTAGGACAAATAACTTTCAGCAAGTTTCTAAAATGGGCAATACATTATTTAAGACCACTGGCAAAAAGATTGCTCACGATCACCTTTTGAAGGCTTTTTGTCTTCCCAGTACAGCATATTCCCTTTAAACATCCTTGTTAAAGGAATTCCGACCCGGAGCTCAAGAGGGCGCTGTTGGATGACGTCACAATCATCGCCATCTTAGTTCCGAAGTTTGACGAGTAACGCTGTCAATCAAACTGGTAGATTGCGGATATGCGTTGCTTGCCCTTTCACGTACGTTGTGAGCGCTAGCCGAGCGAGCTATGCCAATACACGTTTGTGCATACCGTAAACGGCGTAATGTACATGTACGTAAGTTACTAAGTTCGAGGGTAAGACTAAGATTCAAAGTAAGAAGAGTGTACTTGTTTCGCTAGACGTTGATGCTCATGTTGTTGTTGATACGAGTACTACTACTACTAGTACTAGTCTACGTACGTGAGTGCTAGCTGGAAGTACCGTATGCAAGTGGGCGGAGCCAGCAGGGAACAGCCGCCGAATCATGAGCCGAACTGTATTTCGGCATACCTAGATTGAGAATCGACATTCTTCGGGCATTCGGAACATGGCATTTGCGTAACCGGTGAAATTATCGAATAACATTGCCGTCATTGGACAACACGTACTGTCCGCTCATGCGCTTACATGGAATAACGCCCTCTTGAGCGCCGGGTCTGATAACCTTTAAAATGTTGCAATAGATCTGTACGTCTACGCTCTAGTAGGCTATTTTTGATGCCTGAGGTTTTGTGGCTGGTAGTTCATTGTGAAAGTTAGAGGATTAAAGTATTGAAGGATTAAAGCTTATAGATTTGTACCGATCGAGGACAAAGCGAACAAATAGATGTGGGTACTGGCAAACACAACATATGATGAGCATAATGAGATGAAGATGATAAATAGCTTACATAATCCTCTAAAATGATTGTGATCAGTTTGTAGTGGTCACCTATGAACGTGATATGTGTGGCAATTATTTTGCCAATTTAAACCTTTTGTAGTGGTCACCTATGAACGTGATATGTGCGGCAATTATTTTGCCAATTTAAACCTTTTGTAGTGGTCACCTATGAACGTGATATGTGTGGCAATTATTTTGCCAATTTAAACCTTTTGTAGTGGTCACCTATGAACGTGATATGTGCGGCAATTATTTTGCCAATTTAAACCTTTTTCTGTGATACATTAGCTGTTACTCTTTAGGTTTATAATTTTATGTGTGCATAAATGCATCAAAGGCGTAACTCAGAGAATGCGTTATTTGCTTCTTCCTGCAGTATTTTCCTGCTATTGTTGTGCATAGTGTTGTTGATGCTCTAGAGCAAATTTGCTTTAATTCCGAAGCACCTCTGTAATACTGCGGAATTCTGGCGAAAACGCAAAGGTGCATAAAAGACGCCGCGGCGGCATCAGGTCTTCATGGGTGAATTAACTGCCGATGATGGCCATAACAACACATCCTGGGTTATTCTCACACTGGTGATACACTTTGCTCATGTTGCTTGAGGAAAATAGAGCAATACGACAATACGACCTTCCTGCAACTTAAAGCGTGCCATGGCTAAGATCACCACCGCATCCCCAACACTACTCTCACCACCACCACCACTGTCACCACCACCACCACCACCACTGTCACCACCACCACCACCACCACCACCACCACCACAAACCACTACCACCACCATCACCACTACCACCACTACCACCATTACCACCACCACCACCGCCAACAACAACAACAACAACAATAACAACAACAACCACGAATCACCACCATCACTGCCAACACCATCATCAACCACCGCCAGCACCACCATCATCCCCACTACTTCTAATATACTACTACCACCCGACCTCAATACCATCACCTTTATCCTCCTTCTTACCGTCGTTCCCCTCATCTTCCAGTTCTCCCTCCCCCACACGCGGGGAAGCTCTCGCAGTGGGACCAGAATCCTCTGCTATGCTCAGAACACCGCCCACCGACAAAACCTCATGGATCAGGCCTATCCTCTATGGAAGACCTGGGGAACAGACACAAACACAGAACTCTACAGGTAATGTAAATATAATACATTTATTTTCTAAACAATGTTCTAAGGGATGGATTGCCCCCCCCCCCCCGCCCCTTCCCATAGCCCTGCTTCTAGACTGTTGGACATTTTTAATCCAAACTGAAAGATACAGTCTAGCCCTCACAATAATCATTATCTGATCATTTTCATCTTTTTTCTTAAAGGGGTAGTTCACCCTGAAATTATGTTGGTTTCAATAAAAGGAGAAACATGAAAGAAACATATTAGTGAAAAAGAAAGTTATTAGATTTTGAAATTTCAATTTTGCGACGTCACGTGAAAGGTGCTCTCCCATGATTTATGTTGTGTACACAATAATTCAATAAATTGCCCTTTTCTGTTTTTGACAACAGAATGATTTTATTTCGTACAAATATGTGTGTAAAAAGATAATTATCAAATTCACAAGTAAAAGGATGCATATCTCTTTGAGGAAATGCACATTTTCGGAAAAAAAATGTACATAACATATGGGAGAGCACCTCGCACGCGACGTCACAAAATCAAAACTTTAAAATCAAATAACTCTCTTTTCCTTTGACCGATATGTTTCTTTCATGCGTCTCATTTTTTAAACCAAAATAATTTCAGGGTGAACTCTCCCTTTAAAGAATGGATTCCCATTTTGCTAGCTTTTCGCGATGTTCGCATACTTAAGGATTCTCATGGCATTTTTACCATCATTAGAGTGTCATACAGGATGTGAATGTGTTATTCACAGGAACCACCTCCCAGCAGACATGAAACATTCAATGTGTGATTACATACTGTAATCTCTTTAACAGCAACCTTTGCTACAGATATAATTCTTTTTGTTCAATTTATTCAGCGAATTCACACATAGTTTAAACATGTTAGAGCTGAACGTGTAAAAGCTAGATCGAGAAACTCATGTCTAAGAATAGGTCTCCCAAGGGATTTTTTTTTTATTGCCCGCTTATCGATCGTTTCTCCAACACAGAGAAATAGGATTACTCCTAGTTGCAGAGAAGTGGACGAGCAGATATCCGAAAGATTTACTTAGCTTTATGGAAAGATCGGGGGCCGGTTTAGAACCGGTATCCATCGAGGAGAGAACTCAACGGTATCCGAACTTCACGCATTCTACCAAACAAGAATCGTACTTTTACGAGAAAGCTGGCTACATCAGGGCAAACAAAGCCCTCCATTGGCTTCAGGTACGATGCTGGTAGCTCAAATAAAACAAGAACATGCCACTCACAACAAAATGATTTGAATCGAAAGGAATATATTCTAAAAACAGCTTTGACGTAACTTTGAGAAAAAATAGGACAAATTAAAAAAAAACAGGACTGTTCTAAAAACATCAACATAATTTTCTCTAGTTCCTTTATTTCTTTAAAAAAAATGAGAAAAAAGTACATGTACATACATAATCAGAAAATTATGAAAAACTTGATCAATTTAAAAAAGGAATGACCCTCAATTCGTAACAATATAACAATTATATGTCATGATATAAATTAAAATATAACAAAAAATATAAAGCGAAGGAGGCACGAGTCTTAGATACATAAGACAGTTTACAACTCGTCGTCAAACTTCTGTCCAATCACAGGGCGCGATCGTCAGGAGAGGCGGAGTTCTATGCGAGGAGGAGAAAGTGGAAGCTATCGTGCCTGGTGACGTCATAACAGTTCGGACCAATCGGGGCGAGCATCGTGGGCGGGGCCTCGTCCTAGCCCCTAGTACGTGGGCACCTGAGGTGCTGGGACTAGTCGGGCTGAGTTTGCCCTGCAGGTAGTGTGCTTCTTTGCTACCTTCATTGTCATCGCTCAGTTATCATCTCCTCTTTACCCCTCAATTCGCCTTATTCTTTCAAACTCTTCCTCCAATAACATCGATACTAAACACAACAAAAAAGTAAATCCCCTCCCCCTAGGCAAAATAGCATAACTTTTTACCGAAGCGGTTTTCGGCAAAATAATTTGCCAGGATTGTTCCTTAATTTATTGACTAATTTCAAAAATCACATTAATCCAATCAGTCATACATAGGCGGGCTAACATTAGAGGCAAAAATGTCACTTTTCAAAAGTCACAAGGGTAATTGTTTATGCCGTTTTAACAATACATTTTGGCATTTCTTGCTTGTGCGATTTTTAAAGTGTTTTCACTCAAACATGACACGAAAATGTTTTTTTTTTATGTGTACATAACAGGTCATGCTACATTTTTTGTCAAAATCTCCAGTTTTATTATTTCACCTTAATTTTTTTTTAAATGTTTCAAACTTAAAGGGCATATGCTGTACTGGGAAGGCAAAAAAGCCTTCAAAATATAATTGTTATAATTATAATTATATATAATATAATTGCAATCTTCCTGCCAATGGTCTTAAATCCATGTATTGTCTATTGTAGAAGCTTGCTGAAAGTTATTTGCCCTCAAATTATCTACATTTGGAATAGTGAGTGATTAAATCACAAATCCTCAAAATGTTCGGCCCGAACATTTTGGGGATTTAATCATTAATCATTAATTACTCCATATGTGGATTATTTGAGGGCAAATAACTTTCAGCAAGCTTCTAAAATGGACAATAAGTGAATTTAAGACCATTGGCAAGAAGATTGCTAACAATTACATTTTGAAGGCTTTTTTTGGCCTTCCCAGTACAGTATATGTTCTTTAAGAGGGATGAGTATTTGTTAAACGGTGCTAACTCAACCAGAACTATGGGTTAAGTGTCGAGATAGGTGTTAGTGCATCGAGAGATGGATGATAGACATTGAAAGGACATTAATTATCACCAGAAATGGAATTCATTAAAAATTCTATATATCACAATGATCTTGCTATAGAGTACCGAAGTGTGACGTCATATGAGCATGTTGTCAAGCCAACCGGTTCTAAACTCTGATGGTAGAGTGAACATCGGTAATCATAGGTAGGAATGTCTCACTGGAACGATGTTGTTTAGAACCAAGAGCCGGCGTAACAGTGAATAAGACGACATAGCTTCGATACTCTATCTGATGGTGGTTTTGCCTAACATAATACTTAAGGAAAACATTTAATAAGGTCGCTGTCAATCCCGTTTCGTGATATGCGAGTGGATGAAAAGATGTTTGGTAAATGTTTGGTAAATACAACTCACACACATCCTAATCACACCACTGGTAATAGTATGTGGCATAAGTTCATTTTTCAATCCCCCGCCTCCAATCATAATACCCACCTTTATTTGGCAATGTCAAGAAGAATGACCTTGGCGTCTATTGGACTAGTTCCAATAAAAGTGGATAATAGGGTTTAAGGCGGGGGAAAGATAAAGGGATATGACATAACACTATTCATAGGTATCAGATAGATTGAATCAGATCATATATTCATCAGATATAGATACATGTCATAGGCATGAATAAAGAGATATATATTAATATAACTAGGCAGCAGAGACAACACGTGACAGATATATCTTAGCGTTATCATCGAGTTCAAGAGCTGAGGAGCAAAAAAATATATTGCAACCTGTAATACACTTCTGGTCTTTGAGTCCTCCTACGCCTCATAAGTTAGCGACACTAACGAGCCGTATAGTTCATCCCGACACGCAACTAACACGTCATAAAACTAAGTAAGTGTTTAACACATTTAACATGCTAAAATTCAAATGAAGCGTGGTCATCGATACAGCAATTTTTTTGCATAACTATTTCTTGATAATCTGCAGCTGACTCCTGACGACGAGTGCGTCATCGATGTCCACCCGTCTTATCCAAACATCGCCATTGGTTGCGGATTTTGTGGGTGTGGCTTCGAGGTGGCACCTGGTGTGGGGAAAATACTTGGTCAGCTCGCCCTGAGAGATAAACCGCCAATAGACATCGGACCATTTTCCATGACAAGATTTTGAAGAATATATTAATTTCGGTGGAATACATTCCTGAAATCCTGTAGTTCATGCAATGGTTTTTAACTATGTATTCTTACTTGTCATAAGTGGGAAGTTTTTGTGTTGTTAAATGTATTGCTTTAACAAGAAAATAATGTTCTTTGATGACATTATATTCAGATATTTTTATGTTGTTGCTTGGTAAAACAATGCACTGACAATACGTGCAACAAAAATGGAATACTAAGTGTGTGGTTTTTTTTTATTTAATCAACGCGCGCAGTGTTCTACGCACGTTTTCGGAACAGTTTCAGCATGTGCCATATTACAGCTGTTTAACCTTAATATAACTGTCGATATGTCTTTTGGGGAAAATTTGGTTAGGAATAGATTGTTTAGATGGACCTGTGATGAAAGCATATCCATATGATGACGTTGCTGCAGTTGCGGTCCGCTTCTATAGATGTATATCCTGTGCTAATCTGCCCGCTGCAAGAAGGGGCATCACTAGATGTGTCTTCGCACCCTGCTCCCAACGCATTCTCTGCCTTTCTCTTGAATGATTTCCAGGTAGTACTTCATCCATAAATTACCTCTTCAGTGTATGATGCCGCTTTAAGTGACCACAGCGCTGCTAATTTATTGATGGTATTGAAAAAAGATTTATCTGTCACATTTTTTTTATTTACATTCACCTAGTCACATCAAAAATATATATGTTCCATGTATACAACTATCAAACGCCAATTTTGAAAAAAAAATTGATAATGGTTCAGCAAGAAAATAGTTCAAACAAAGAGAATGCAATCATGCTAAGTAAATAGTTTGATAATAACTCTAGGGAGATTATCGCCTAACGTTTTAGCTATCTTATAATCCCTTTGATAACAGATCCTTGTCAAATCCAAGAGGATTAACAGTCAAATAATCTATTTCATTGAACGCGTGCTTATTGTGCGAAGTTACAGAAGCGGCACGTCGCCATCAGTGGCTGAAAAATGCTTCCATGAACCATGATAGCACATACATGTTATTACGCACCGTTGATACGCTTTATACTCCACGTCCACAATGAAATAATGTGAAATATAGACTTTTGAACTGAATTCCTTTGTGTTTGGTTTGATATTTTAATGGGCACCCCGCATATTTATCTGGGAGTAATGTATTTGCCCATGTTCGTTGTTGACGCTGATATCAGTAAAGCATAATTTAAGGAAGATCTTCATCATTGGACGCTCATTTGTGAGCTGTGAATGCTAACTCTGCTGGCAAATGCCTAGTGTAGCTCACATTTGTAGTTTCCGAAGCTTTCGACGAACGTTGTTGGGGTAAAACCTGAACTGATAACTTGTTTGAAGATGTGTCTCAAATGTAAACGTGACATTGGGTATTAATTGGGTGTGAGAGCGTAATGTGTGTATGCTGTAGTGAGGGGAGGGGGAAGGAGGGGGAAGGAGGAGGGGAAAGGGACTGGTTTTTAATACCCCCCCCCCCCCCCCCACCCAAGGAGGGTTTAGTCTTTGGTCTATTCTGCTCAATCTGAACTAAACGCTCTAAAAGTTAGGGTAACCTACCAACAGTAGCATACATTATATACGTTGGGAATATGCTGTGTTAAGAGCCTTTCAGTTTCCTTGTTCCAATGTTTCATTGTCTATTTGCCTACTCTCTAAATACTCGTAATATTATTATGTATTATTGACTTTGAAATAAAATTGTATACTTGACACACACACACACGTACACGCACATACATACACACGTACACACACATGACACGCACACACATAAATACACACACAAACACACACACATACACACACACATACACACACACACACACCACACACACACACACACACACATATACACAAACACACACACACACACACACACACACACACACACACACACACACACACACACACACACACATACACACACGTACGCAAACAGCTACACCCATTCATACTGACCCCATCAGGCCCTGGACTCTGTCCTGTGTAGTCCCGCTATGTCCTTATCCTGCACATTGTACCGATTTATTACTCAGGGGAGATGCCGTATGCAAGCAGTTTTTCAAAATATTTCATCAACCGGATGTATCCAGTAAAATTGGGGCACAATAAGCCATTTATATCAAAGCTGAATGCAACTAACGGAACCATTTCAAAAAGCAATAATACGAAAACAAAGATTTGGTGCCCGCTTCTGTTTCCGGCCGATGATCTGCCTCGAAGGACGCGCTGTCCACCATACAGGCGTGACCACATGTTTAACTCTCTCATTCCATTGGCATGAAGATATGCATTAAGCCAATGTGCTTAGAGGATTTTAAGGAGTTGTGCATAACGGCTAGTACTGTGAGTGCAAGGAGATAAACTCATGGTTCCATGCATGCCTTGGCCATGCTGCTCATAGCAAGGACGTATGAGGCCGAGCCTTGGTCAGTGCCACTGATCATGTTGGCAACCCAGCCATGACCCACACGGAAAGTATGTCAAGTCGCATCCAGCCGAAGTGGCCCCATCCTCTATAGCACAACGCGGAGTATATTAGGCCACCACAAACGACATGATGTTGCCACGATTCTGCAGTCGCAACGACCCATGACTGGAAATATGACGTCACCTACTTGCATTTATTCTATGGCCTGGTCCTGCGATTCAACCAGTCGCAGAGTCGCACGACTGATCGGATCGTGTGGTTTGCGGTGGTCTTTGTACAGTCTTTCATTATACTAACGTAGAACATTGGCATGACGTGTGTACCTAGTAGCTGTAAACTCGTACAGCTTGGAAGCCCGAATCATAAGCTGATCATAGCATAAACACATATGTTATAATCAGCCAATCACAGCTTCCGATTTCTTTACCAACTCGACCAGCAACGGATACGGACTTCGATCCGGTTGAACCTGCCAGTTGATTTCAATCGACGTTTGGAAACAGAGTAGCCGCTTCCTTATAAACGTTAGTCCTAGAGTTGAATAATCGGCTTTGTATTATCCCTGTGCGACGTATGGCACGATGACGACCGAAGGCGAAGGCGGCGAGGTCGTGTACGATGTGGTGGTGGTCGGGGCCGGAATCATTGGCTTGTCTGCGGCATATCACGCGATAACTGCTGGGAAGACCGTGCTTCTCTTAGACCAAGTATGTGTAGCAATTGTTATATTATCGAAAGAGTCTATACTTAACCATTTCTGTAGACACACTTGCGATAATTTGGACCAGTATTGTTAAGAGACAGTGGGTACATATTGGAAGAGCACACGACTACAATGGGTGAGGCATAATTTTATATTTCAAATGTAGATAACGATGACCATTACTATAGAGTGTTTATCTCTGCATGTAGTGAACGAAATATTCATCTTACATGTATACGTTGATCAGGCTCACAAGGATTTTCAGATTACTTTCTAAGGACCTGAAACGCATGTCTTTAGAGGATTTTGTTTTAATAGCAGCATAATATCTTAGACAGTTTAACCAAATATTCAATAATTTCAAAAAGATTGTGAAATAAACATTACATGATAGGCACATGGCTACCGTCATCGCCACAACCTTAACTTTTAGCATAACCATGACAACCGACCATCAACACCCTCATCATAGAAACACCATTAACACCATTCCCACCATAACATCGCCAGAAGCAACACTATGTTTCCACCACTTAACACCACAATACAATCGCTCCCATCACCGCTTTCACCAAAATCATGTGTTATATCCCCACCCCTTCCAACACTACTACAACTATATCACCCTCACCACCATTACCACCACCATCACCACCACCACCACCCCACCACCACCACCACCACCCCCCACCACCATCACCACCACCACCACCACCACCACCACCACCACCACCATCACCACTACCACCATCTCCACCACCACCACTACCACCACCACCATCATCACCACCACCATCACCACCACCATCACCACCACCACCATCACCACCATCACCACTACCACCGCCACCATCACCACCACCACCACCACCATTACCACCACCAACACCACCACCACCACCATCACCACCACCACCACCATCATCACCACCACCATCACCACCACCACCATGACATCCCAACCGCCTTCCAACAGCACTCCCATGATTACACCACTAGCACCATCACCACCATCACAAACACCACAATCATAACTACTCCCACGACATCACCATCATTAACACCACCATCAGCAGCACCATACACATTACTACTACCACCACACCATCACCACCACCACGACCACCACCATCATAAAGCCCACCCCCTTCCAACACCACGACCATGACTATACCATCAGCACCATCAGCACCACACCCATTACTACTACCGCCACATTCCCATCACCACTATCACCAACATCATCATCACAACCAGCACCGCTATAATATCCCCACCCCCTACCCACTTCATTTCTACCACTACATGACCCTCTACCAAACCCACTTCCATGACTAGTCCACCAGCACCCACACCACCACACCACCACCACCACCATCATACCCCCCCCCCCCCTTCCAACACCACTACAATGAATACACCACAACCATCATCGTCATCACAACCCTCTCCATCCTCCCTCTCATGACTGTGATCATCTCCCAGTTTTCTCTCCCTCACACCCGTGGGAGCTCTAGCGGCGGGACCAGAGTGCTGTGCTACGCACAAAGAAGCCACCACTGGCAGAAACTCATGGATGAGGCCTATATGCTATGGAAGACCTGGGGAATAGAAACCAACACAGAACTCTACAGGTGGGCTCATGAATACAAAGTAAACACTCCAACAACCTGAATAGAATGTGAATATCCTTGATAATCTTGATAAACTTTATATTTCTCTCAAAGTTCTCCTTAAATCTTTATGAGCCAAGAGTGCACTTTGTCACCAATTAATACGCCCTATAAAATGGTCTCAGAAATGGTCAGATCACCTCATATCAAATAAAAAGGTCAGGATGGTAATAATTGCAGAACCGTTATGCCTTTCCAACAATTTGTTTTTAAATGGTCGTCCCCGGTATCTTGAATTCAAATATGAATGGGACCCATAGTCATATAAGGATGACACTTCACTGATAATACTGTTACCCTGAAGGGACAGTTCACCCTGACGCTATTTTTGTTTCAATAAAAGCAGACACATGAAAGAAACATATTAGTGAAGGTTTGATGAAAATCCGTCAAAGGATAAGAAAGTTATGATCTTTTACAGGTTTGATTTTGTGACGTCACTTGCGAGGTGCTCTCCGGTATGTTGTGAACAATATAATTACAATACTAATAAACACTATTTAGAAAATAGTAAAACTTTCGGTAACACCATGTGGTTGTATTCTTTCGGATAATTGGCCCACTTATGGAGTGAAATAAGGAAAGGAAAGTGAAAAGTGAAAAACATTTCACCTCTCCTTTTTTCACTTTTCACTTTCCTTTCCTTTCTTCACCCCATAAGTGGGCCAATTATCCGAAAGAATACAACCACATGGCGTTACCGAAAGTTTTACTATTTTCTAAATAGTGTTTATTAGTATTGTAATTATATTGCACACAACATACCGGAGAGCACCTCGCAAGTGACGTCACAAAATTGAAATGTCAAAACCTAATAACTTTCTTTTTCTTTGACCGATTTTCGGCAAACCTTCAATGTATGTGTTACGTTTCTGATTTTATTGAAACTAAATTATTTTCAGGGTGAACTATGCCTTTAACCGTTTCCTTTCATTGTGTTCCTCAAACACAGAGAAATAGGATTACTCCTCGTCGCAGAGACGTGGACGAGCGGATATCCGAAAGATTTACTTAGCTTTATGGAAAGATCGGGGGCCGGTTTAGAACTGGTATCCATCGAGGAGAGAACTCGACGGTATCCGAACTTCACGCATTCTACCAAACAAGAATCGTATTTTTACGAGAAAGCTGGCTACATCCGGGCAAACAAAGCCCTTCATTGGCTTCAGGTACGATGCTGGTAGCTCACATCGTAAATGGAACATACCACTATCAACACGATGAATACGTCGATTTGATTAGACAACATCGTTTGGTTATGTGCGTTTCATGTGATATGTTTGAAATGCAATCCATATGAGGAAATGAGCACGCACAAGAGTACGCACCATAAACAGGATAATTATCATGTAAAGGACAAAACAAATTGTGAATAGTTTTCTGGGGAAAATATGGAATTGGTACCTCGTTTGTGGTCAGATTGCAAAGTTCTTTTTAAAGTATATATCATACCTTTGTTTGAGCTCATCTTCAACTAGTTAACATTTCATATACTATTTTGATACAGCTATATTCATAGCCAAGGTATTATGTAATAAGTTGTAATTGGTATAGTGGATTAAGAGTATAACTCGTCATGGTACTCTAATAATCTTCATGGACGCTACTGTATACTTAAATTTCTGTCCAATCACAGGGCGCGTTCGTCAACAAGGGCGGTGTTCTCTGCGAGGAGGAGAAGGTGAAAGCCATTGTGCCTGGTGACGTCATAACACTTCGGACCAATCGGGGCGAGCATCGTGGGCGGGGCCTGATCCTAGCCCCTGGGTCGTGGGGATCGGAGGTGCTGGGGCTCGTTGGGTTGAGTGTGCCCTTACAGGTAGGGTTCCTTCTCTTTAAAGGGATAGTGCACCCTCAAATTAAGTTGATTTCAATAAAAAGGAGACACGTGAAAGAAACATGTGTGAAAAAGGTTTCATTAAAATCGGTCAAAGGATAAGAAAGTTATGATCTTTTAAAGTTTTGATTCTGTGACGTCACGTGCGAGGTGCTCTCCCATATGTTGTGTGCAATTTTTTTCGAAAATCTTTTTTACCTGCATCCTTTTACCTGTGCATTTTGTTATATCATTAGAAATACGTTTTACACACACATGTATAAAATAAAAATAATTACATTGTCAAAAAATGAAAAAGGCAATTTATATAATTATTCTGCACACGACATAATGATGGGAGAGCACCTCGCACGTTACGTCACAAAATTGAAATGTCAAAATCGAAAAACTTTCTTATCCTTTGACCGATTTTCGTCAAACCTTCACTGATATATTTCTTTCACGTTTCTGCTTTTATTGAAACCAACTTGTCTCCTGTGTGGACTATCCCTTTAATGGCTTGGCGTCCATGCTTTTGGGCATTGCTAATCAATACTTAACAACAATCAAACATCCCTTGTGGATGCACTCATTTCACGTGAACTCAAATGTTAATGATGATATGTTACGTGCCCGCTAGAACGAAAGCAATAACAAAAGTACGGAATGGAAATATATTTGGACTGGTTATACTAGACGCTATTTTCCTATGGATTGTTAATAGACCTATCCCATTGCTTAGAAGTTAAACTTCTTCGTCGTCTTTTCACTTCTTTCATATTCTCCTCTTTCTTCTCCACTTGTGCCCTCCACAAATGCATTTTCACGATATAAACATTTAAATATAGTTTCTTCTTTGACATGTTTGAGCGATATTCATAAGATATATACGAAGTGGATAGAAATATGTTTCTGAATAAGGCCCTGGAAAAACATACACTTTATTGTCCATGACTCTTTTAGTAATTCGATGCGTTTGGGTGTTGTTAACTGTGTGGCTATGTACAAACGATCAAATTACCTTTTTTTATTCTTGTGGAAAGATAGGACAGAAATTAGACAATCACTCAAAGAAGTAGATTTCTTGTAGTTTAATTTATAATAAACAAAGGGTTACATCACGCAGGATGTATGCTCATATGATAATAATATATGATATAATAAACGGAATCACGGAACAAATCAGATAATCAAATCAAATCAGATAATTACGATGGATGTTGATGATGTCGATGATGGACGAGCAGCGGCAAGTCGTGTCACTCGTGGATGACGACGGTCGACGATGACGACGATGGACGAGCAGCGGTAAGCCGTGCCACTCGGTGGATGACGACGGTCGACGGTGACGACGATGGACGAGCAGCGGTAAGCCGTGCCACTCGGTGGATGACGACGGTCGACGATGACGACGATGGACGAGCAGCGGCAAGTCGTGCCACTCGGTGAATGATGACGATTGCCGGCGACGAAGAATGAGCAGCGGTGAGTCGTGCCGCTCCGTGAATGCCGACAGGGAAGAACGGTTGACGGTCTGTTAGGCTATGCCGGGGCTAGCTGTAGAAAATTGTTCAAAACGTGCTCCCGAGAGAAACTATGTTTCTTATTGAAACTCAAAAATGGAGCAGAACGCACTGTATTCGGTCGAACTGGGAATTATTTCCCACTAGGCACTGACACGTAAAATCAATCGTCGTACAGATCATGGTTCACGCGTGGCTCTCCATGCAGGGCTACTGCACCCGTACGCGTGAAGGTGTCGGTCGTCAACGGAAGATGGAAAGGGAAGAGCTAGATTTTCAATCAACATTTTCCTTATAAAGGATTCAGCGGGCTGCAGTCGGGATTCGCCGGCTTCAGCAGCGTCCAATTAGCGTACGATAATTGCCCGCCTTTATGCAAATTAGGATCCTAGAACACCCGGGCGCGAAAGTAGATTCCAGCAACCATGGTGATATATAAACAATACATAAATAACGTACGACGCCATCTACGATCCAAAATAATCATACAATATGCAATTTAGTGCTGCTACACTCTCAAACCAATGAACTAGTTCATGGTCGTTCATTTTTAATCCTAAACCGACATTTTCTCAATTACGTACTAGTACGTTTTTTTTTCTTCGACGTAGGTGGCGCGTGCTCATCACCTATTCTGGAAGGAGAACACGCTCGGGATGTATGAGAACTTCCCGATCTTCAACGACATCAACGACCAATCTATCAATGCCAGCGGAATTCCCAGCACGGAGTATCTGGGAATGATGAAAGTGAGTAACATAGCAACGAAAAATAATGTTTAGGTGGTCTGTCATGATTGACAGATCATCTCTTTTTCATCTCATTTTCTTTATTCTTTTAATTTATGTTTATTTCATGCCCCCACTTGTTTGTGTCATCTATGTACTTCAACAACGCATGAGTCACGTTTCATCAATTGTTTCTCATGTATAGGTATATATGTGAATTTGTCAGTGCGACATTTTTCAAGGTCATGGCATGACCGTGACGTCTTCTACGAGCAGCTTCATGAAAATCTATTTCTTCATGTAGCTCTAGAACCGATCATGTATAGCTAATGAAAATTCACATGCATTAATTAATTTCAATGGGGAAAAAACGAGCAAGTAATTAAGTTAATGCATTAACGCGCGCGCAAAATATAAAAATTCTCCAAATCAACTAGAAATTGTTTTTGCATACATGTGTGTTCAGGCCATTTCAAGTATTTCAAAAATTTCCGCGCGTTTCGCGCGTTTCGCTTGTTTTTACGCGCGTAACGCAAGCGCAACGTCAAACTTCCGTTTTTATTCCATTGAAGTACTGTTTCTGACACTACATACATCATATCCTGTCATTTTGAGCCATGTTCATGCAATAACAAGATCGTGTGGGTGCGTCAAAGTTGAAAGCCTGCGCGTGCGTGAATACGTTTTTGTGTGCAAAATATTGCAAAGAAACATGATGAATTTTGGCCATAGCACCTCATTCCCAGTTTTCTTTTTTGTTGTGATTTCATGTCTAATTTAGTCTTTAAATTTATCGTGAAGACATTATATTGAATCGAATATAGTTATGAATCGAATTGTTGTTTTTTCATGTATGACGTCATGAACTTGTTTACACATTTTAGCGTATCTCAGTAATCCAGTCTCTATTCTCTCCCAAAGTAGCTAAGACCTTGCTCTGGTAGAAGTTGGCTTTATTTTTCATTTTGATTACGTCATCATTTCTGGTTTAAATCTTGATTATACGCATTTATGTCAAAATCAGACGTATGTGCGTGTTATGTCAATAGAAGGGACATTAACTTATTTCCAATCATAAAATGACACGGTGGTCTTCCACGAGCTGTATCTCGCTCATGTTTGGATGTTTATTGTGTTGTAGAAGAGTCTGCTAACTCTCATAGGTGTGGTTTCCGTTTTTTTAATAAGATGTTGGAATCATGGCAAAATTTCAGCTTGAATATGGATTTCTTCATCATTCTAGCCCCTGCTGTGCATTACGTGTTAAGTAAATGGGAAGATTTGTGGATAAATTGGTCAAGACGTTGTTCGATTTAAAACCAAAAAAAAGGGGAATTTTGGCGGAAAGTAATAAGAGTATCTTGCACGTGACATCACAAGACTAAAAATGAAAGAAAAATTAATCAAAACTTTCTTATCATGTGATGGATACAAATAAAAATATGTTTCTTTGATGCTTTCATTAAATTCCATTGGACTTCTGGTTGGACTGTCCCTTCAATGTCTGTAGCCTAGTACTTTTTCTGGTGGAAACGTGTGACTTGTAAACTTGTGACAGTGGCACGTACCTTCCAACCTTAGAGTTAATCGTCCCCTCTCATTCATCTCATGGTATTCCTGCAAAGATTTCCTTGGCCGTCTCCTCTCCCGTGTCGCACCCGGACAACCGGGACGTGCCCGCGTTCGACGAGCATGACATTGAACTTTGTCGCGAGTACGTGAGGAAGCACTTCCCGGGCCTCGACGCCGACAACGGCCCCGGCATCGCAGAGCCGTGTTCATGGACGGTATGGACTTTGATGACACATAAGTTACATTCAGTAATAATGGTTCATTACCGAGCTCTGACAACCACTGGGCGGACCGTTGTTTAGAAGAAGTTCTAGAAGTTGTTACGGTGAATTTCTCCAACTATTGTCCATTTCGTTCATATCACGAATATGAACGCTAATAATACTATACTTTACTATACTATACTATATTATCGCCTATCGTAAAGAGTTAATTCCATTCTAATGTTTATGGATAATTATGTACAGAATCTTATTCTAATGTTTATAATGATTACTAGATAATTATGCACAGTATTGTAAAGTCACACGCAACTCAGCCTGCGAGCCGTTAATTGTTTCTGTCTTGTACCGTTCTTGTTTTTATCTTAATAAGCCATTATCTATCTATCTATCTATCTATCTATCTATCTATCTATCTATCTATCTATCCATCTATCCATCTATCTATCTATCTATCCATCCATCTATCTATCTATCTATCTATCTATCTATCTACTTTATTTTTGTGATATAGTAAATTTATGCTCTTGGAATCTTGACTCTTTATTTTAGTATTTTGTATGTATGTAACAATATCACCCGGAGATGGCGATCTTAGAAAAAAATGAGATGGGCTAGTGTAATTGGGGCTAGTTGAACGCGCGATTGCGCATGCTATGGGCCTATAGGCGCGTGCGTCTTTAGTTGTGCCGATATTTTTATATATATTTCTTTTTCTATTCTTTTTTCTCCCTTCCAATTTTTCTTATATTTCTTTTCTTCTTTTAAAAGTTAGTTGTCACTTTATACTCAATATGATTCTTTATTACGCTTTATGCAATGAACTTACAATCACTTTTTTGTTAATCACTCTCTGCAAAGCGTATTTATTTACCTGAATTGATATCATAATTTATTTTCTGTATAAATTATTTTGTAAATATTGTGAATAGTATTGATCAATGTCATTGCAAAACGGACATGATTATCCCCAATACCTAACAAGGTGACAAAGGATCAACAAATTGTCATTGTCATTGTCATTATCATCGGAGATAAAATTGCTCAGGAGCAGTTTCATCGTTTATCCTAACCCATTTTAACAATACCGGTTTAGCTCATTTGCATACAATTTTCTTCTTTGAGGCTGATTTACATAAAAAAAAATATCTCTAGCTCATGTGAATACATTTTTAATCGTTTATCCTAAGTTGGCTTTTCAGAAAACCAAAAGATGACAATTCTCCTATGTCCTTGAGATATAATAAATTTTTTCCTAAGTTCGTTTTCGGAACACCCCCCTCCCCCTGTAATGTTGTCTTGAAATGTTTGCATGACGTCACACTTCGGTTCTCTATTTCGTGTTAACCTGCAGATGACTCCGGACAGCGAGTTCGTGATCGACGTCCATCCGTCTCACCCCAACATCGCCATTGGCTGCGGCTTTTGTGCACGTGGTTTTCAGTTCGCGCCTGGCGTTGGGAAACTTCTTTGTCACCTCGCCCTGGGAGATCAACCACCCTTTGACATCGGACCGTTTTCCTTGTCCAGATTTACGAAATAGATCTTGCCCAAGTTTGAATTCGAATTGATAGTTTACCTGCAATATTCCTAAAGTTGTTTTTCTTGTGCTCAATATTATGAGACCTTTATATCGTTAAAAAAATATGTTGATATGTGTTTGGCATGTTTGCGAGCTTTCTCGTTATTTCGCATAATAATGATAGAATTTCTTGTTTTTATTACAACAAACATTTTTGATCTCACCTTACGCGTATTATGCTTTGTTATGTGGCGACACCGTAGACTGAAAAAGAGTGTCTAGGGTTTTATTCCATTCTCCAGTACTGGATCAAAACACTCCGTTGGAAGAGCGCCATCTATTTTTCAACTATGACTAAACTGCATGTCGACCATGGTGGTCATGATAATTTGCCTCTTGATGAATGCAATGAAATATTTTTACACTTTGAAGCTATTTTAATGAAGATATTAAAACAAAATAAACTTAAAAGACATTGAAAATACCAATAGTTAGATATTTTTATTTTGGTTTAGAATATGGCGCAGGCATTTGAGTCATGAGAATGTGATATTACCGAGGTCACATTTTTACAACTTGCTAAGTAAATATAGGAAATATTTGTGTTGCTGATTACAAATATTCATGATCTGCTTTGTAGTACGTATTTACACATCCATATTTCAGTGAGAGTTGCATCATTCCTGTTTTCTTCTTTCTTTGTCTTTTCTCCTTTTTTTTTTTTTATCACATTTCCTTCCCTGTTTTGAGAAGTACTTTTTTCTTATTACCCTCCTAAATGTTTGTGTACGTTTATAAAACGTGATTGCAATTATTTTGTGATTGCAAAAATGTTCAGGTGAATCCGGCCACCACAAGCGAAAACTTCTACAATTTCGCCTAGTTTGTTCTTCCTTAAATGAAACACAATGTATTACTGATAAAACCTGTTTCTGTAATTACATGTATATTCCAGTTTGTTTAAATTTGACAAATATAGTGTGGCGAAATAATTATATCCAGAAATGTGGCAAAAATCCCTTTCTTAACCACACTCAAAGTGGTCTAAGCTTAGCCCCGTACTATAGGTGGGGCTAAGGGTGTGGGGGGGGGGGGGGGGGGGCTTAGACCACTTTCTACCATATTCATATAGTAAAATTAATGCATAATCACGTGACTCGCATACGGAATTCCTATTGGTCACATTCTTTAACCTGTCCTATAAAATCAAATACATACATAACCAAAAATAACGCATAACGCGCGCTATGTCACAATTAGAATAATAAAAATGTCCTCATTATTTAACACGAGAAGTTCAAAGAAATTATCACAACTTTCTTAGTTCATTAAAGTCATAATGGCGAAATTTAAGACATAAATTGATTCAAAATTTCTTATAGGCCTATGTTATAAAATGTAATACATTGCTTCTGTGAATACTGGTAAATATTGAAAATACTGTACATGTATTTCGAAACTGTTTTCTTTTTCTTAAAGAAAACATATGTGTATATCATAAATTGCACTGTACAAGTTACTATGTATTTCTCATACCTCGAAAGGGGTCGTCAGAAATAATAAATAAACTTCAAACTAAACTAAACTAAAGATTGACATAAAAATAAGACACGATCGAGAGGGAGAGAGGGAGAGAAGAGAGGGATAGAGAGAAAGAGAGAGAGAGAGAGAGAGAGAGAGAGGGAGAGAGAGAGAGAGAGAGAGAGAGAGAGAGATAGAGAGAGAGAAAGAGAGAGAGAGAAAGAGAGAGACTAGGCCTACAAAATCAATTACAAATTAAACGATAAATCTGCACGGACTACCATCAACGAATAAATGTTTACTTCGGTAGAGGCCAACTCCGTTGGCTTTCATCGTTTCCTTAAAAGTCTTAAGTTAACTAAGGGAAATATTGCAATGTATTCGCAACAAACAATGCTTTTAGAACATATCGAATACATCTGATTGAAATCACAAACTCTACAGAAGGGAATGCATATTCCTCAGAGCATAGATCCTACTAAATTTTTTACTCTGTTTCTTTCTATCAGTCTTCTTGTCAATCTTCTTTTTCTTGTTCTCTTGTCAGCTATTCGTCATATTAATTATCCTCATCCTCCATCTCTACATAATTTAACTTCTCAAGGTCGTCATCACCACCATCATCACATCATTAGTCTTATCGCCAGCTTGCAAACTTCACTCTTCTGTGCAGTCTTCAATCAAAAATCTCGAGTCAGTATGTCGGGAAATCGTCCAGCTCATTTAAAATGTATGAGAAGTTGGTTTAGTATTGCTATCATTTATTTACTGCGAATGATGACTAAACCGACGAGCGAGAGTTGTCATCTCGGCTACCGCTGATCACCAAGACAACCGCATCACTCGTGGGTATTTTCAGCTCATCCGTCATCGCAGTACAGCGAAACAAAGAATGTACGCTCTTGCATGAAGATCAATACGTGCGTCGTTTGATTACGCACCATACGCGCGGCCGTACCGGACGCACAATAATGTACTAGGCTCACCTCGTAGTGTTTGCACAGTATTGACGTTTATGGCACAGTATATTGGCATTATATTGGCCATTTTCGTCTGCAACGAACGATACTCTTCTCATCAGGAAGTATACTAAGAGGACTAACTGCGGAAAATTTGAGACAAGAACCCGTGAAAAGATGGCGGGAACAAATGGAGGAATAGCCAAGTGTGGCTTCATATTTCTGGATACATTAGCAATAGCACTGGGTAAGTACAAACGATAGAATTTTGTGTGCTGGAATCGGGGAGAGCGTAGCACTGCCATGGGTCATGCACTGGCCGAGGCGAGCCCGACGGCTGCCACTCAAGAATCGCACAGTGCATGCAATCAGCGGAAACCAGCATGAATCTCTCACACTCATCGCAGCCGTGCAGTATGGCTGTATGGACAGTAACATGAAGTGCATTTCATTTGCCATGATTAGACACATCCTTTGACTTATCGCTGGTCTGAGCTGAGCTGATCATGTCCTTCAGGCTAATATGTCATAACACAAATGGTAACTCAAGTTAGGGGTGACTAACAAAAAGTAGCATTCTTTAATCATCACTTAGTATAATTTGCTCATTAACAAAGGCTGAGCTAAAAAGTATTTGTCATTGTTTTTCATCATTTCTGACCTATAATATAAGGAAAGATAGGCCTTTTTATTTTACAAAAGTCACGAAACTGCATGGCTCAGCAGTATAACATAATGATAACATGTATGCAATATCACAGTCCTAGCTTGACAACATTTTCAAGGAAAAGTGTCCAATTATTTGTTTACATTTGAAACGCCCAATTTCGTACTCATAGTGAGTAAAGTATACATTCATATAATGTGGCCTACCTGCTAGTGGCCAGTATTTTTCTATCCATACATTGCAATGATACTTGATGAATGTTATGAAAAGTAACCTGCTCTGCCATTTTGAGAAAATCTCTATTAAACCAGGATAATATTAGGGATACTGTTATGGAAGGATATGAAACAACTTTCTTTCTTTGAACCCATGCTCTGCACTTCTGAAAAGTTATGTGTTTTCAACAGGTGCTCGTCAAGTGTTTGAACAATGACGAACATGATTGTGTGGCAACAGTTTCTCAGAGAGAACAAAAGAAATTTAGAGTCGCGTTTCGCTTGTCCCATGCTGTTAATGACATCAATACTTCCATGAGCATAACAGGTATCAGCAAACACAAATAAACAAGTTTTTCAAGTAAAATATCTCTGCTGCACGCAAACGCACACAAACACTGTTAAGGATAATACACAGATTAATATATCATTTTGAGAATGGTTGAATCCCCCAAATGTACAAGATGTCGGAAAGTGAAGAAATTAGTCAATTTTGAAAATTATACAAATATCTTACATGTCGAAACTTTTTCGAAACAAAAGCAGAGTAAAGGGTCTGTCATAATCTGCCCTTCCTTATAGTTTGCAAACAAATTTGTCAAGAAACAAAGGTTCTAGAGACAAATGGGCAATTAAAGAAATTTCTTTTCAAGTTGACAATGTTCAGCTAAATGTCGACCCCGCACATGGTACATGAAAGCATTGTCGTGATTATGTAATGCTTTTGACATTCATGAACATGCTTTAGAATCCATACGGATGTTTGAAAATAATTATGCTTGAGTTTCTTCTCCTTCCTAACACCTCCCTGATTATATCATCACGCTAGAATCTACAATTCCAATAATATCTTCCAAAACATCTTGATCATGCTATTGAGTCTTTTGTATGTCCACGACAACCAGCAATGGTGATTGTACTTTACAGACTGATACATATTGCAGATGCTATCATTTATGTCTATGAGGAATATTTAAAAACCATTGAATGGAAGCCTGAGGTGGATTTGATCCTGAAAGGATTGTGACATTGCTACACTGTAGAAGCCAGCGGAAGCCTGGTGATATTATCTGCGCATTACAAGCAGTATAAAGCTTGAGGCAGGTTCAAATTCCAAACCAGCCTTCTTTTATGCTACCGGGTACTTGTTTTCTAAAGATTGAGCACTAAATCTTACTGATATGGAATCAAACAAAAAAAAGTTTTGAGCTCTTGAACCATTTCAAATTCTAGATTTTAGTAAAGACAAACTAAGGCCTTTTATGATTGAACCCATTTCTTATTTTACTATTTTCTTTTAGTAAAAAGATACTTTTGGTCAATGTGTAATCAACCAAATAAATGTTTGTGCACATGAACAGAGGTAAACCAAATTCCTTGTGAGGTTGGATTTTTAGAACTGTTCATATTGCTAGTGTTGTATTTTTACTGATCATTAATGCAAACATATATCCCACAAAGACGGGGTGGAGACCATAATTGCCTAAATATTTTTAATGTACAGTACAGCCGCTTTAACATGTACACTTTGTATGTTGAATTTACTGCTTTCATGTTCACCTACAGTTTGTAAGGACATACACTACAGCTCAAAGGAATTGGCATAGGAAAAGGGAAGAAAGGGAAGGACCTGCAGGTTTTAACCGGGGTATATTTTGTCCAGTTCAGCATGAAACATGAATGCTTTTTAGGCTAAAGCATCATGTTTCACGCTGAACTGGACAAAATATACCGCGATTTAAAACTGCGGCTCCTTCCCTTTCTTCCCTTTCGCTTTCCCTATGCCAATTCCTCTGAGCTGTAGTGTACAAAACTTACAAAGTTAGGTGAGCCTTGCCATCCATACATGTATCTGGGCAAAACGGGAGATCTGCAAAAAACGTGAGTGTGCATTATAATATTATGTCATTTCGATCCATCAACTCAATGTTTTTATGAAAGCTGGGCATATTCTATGTTTGCAGTAGCGCTTCATCAATTGGCTGGTCAACAGTGAAAGTAAACACTCAGATGTGTGCCTGTATCATTAATGAGAAATTCATGATAATGAGGAATATCTTGAACTCAGTTGAATCTAGTAAGAGGACCACATAGTGTAGTGGTTGTAGCCAATACAAAACATCAATTTCCTATTTTGATTGTCAAGTTTGTTTTAATGTGGATTAATGTAGAATTGGTGTTTGGCTTTTTCTTGTATGGGCTCTATCCAGTAGGAGAGTCATTGATGTGTCCTGCCTTGGGGTCCCTTCCTTTTATGATACATGTGCTTGCAAATCAATGGAACAATATACTTCCTTGCTTTTTGATGGTTTAATTGTGAAGAGTGCTCAAATAGTTGGGTTCCTCTCAAGTTTCCAATGTGATAGTTAGCTCTTTATTCTTTTGATATTACAATTTCTTCCTTTTCCTCTGTACCACTCATTAATCATCTACAGTCAAAAGAAATGAAGAACACATCACAATTTTTTTGAAAGATGTATTATTTTTTATGAGTCTATTTAGGTATTTTCTGTCTAGTCTTGCTGTAGCAAGTACTAGCAAAAGACTGACAATGTGAAAGGCAAATTTAGCAATCAGATTCCAATTATTGACAGAACTTTGCTACAAACACTACCTTGTACTTAGTTAAGACCCCAGATTGACTTCTAGTAATTCATATAATTTCAAGAGTATGGTATATGTCCATTTTTAGGTACATAATGTTTCACATAAACGCATACATGTACACATCACTCTGTCTGTCTCTCACAAACACATACACGCAAACATTTGTATTGCCATTCATGATGTGAGTGAGAGGAAAGAAGTGTTAGAATGACTCACAGCCAGGATTTAATTGGCAATTCCCAGGATGGCTTAATCCCCCACTTTTCTACGGGCCAAATTCAAACAAACCTCCCATAGTGGACCAAAGCTAATCCATCACGTTCATAGAATATAAACCATGCAGCGGACTATTTCTCTACAGAATGTATGAATTGATTTGTTGATGCAAGGTTCAAGGCATAATCTGCTGACTTTACTCAGTATAGTGAACTCTGTCAGTGCCATAGCTTCTTGATTGTGAATCCCTTGCAATTTGCATCCATCCCATATGCACCATTTTGCCTGACACCATATATTTCTTTTGTGTACATCTGATAAAAAATATTGTTCTAGAATAAATCAAAGTATTCATAAAGAATTGACTTACTATACATGACTATGTCCTTCTTCGTTTAATCATTATTACTGTATAAAACCTACCCAAAATCTAGCAATCACTCAAGTTCCGCTTAGAGGCAGTTTCCAGAACTTTCCTATTATTGTGAGGGAAGTTCTGATGTAATATCTTCTAACTTCCATTTTCTGTGGATTTTACAGAATTTTATTGTTTTGACCTACCCTGTCTTGAAGCTAGCTTCATCACTGCCCAGAATAGTTTTCATCATAGCTCTAATTTGTTTTGTGATTTACATGTATGAGCAAGTGACACCCCTTCATACTAGTGTGTACACATCAGAGCTATTCTGCCCTAACTTTGATAACCTCTAGACCTGAAATGGCCTACATTTAGCTTCGCTTCCAGTCAGGTTGATATATTTCTGATAATCCAAATCCGACAGCCACATACTATACGTGTGCGTTGCAGGATTACAAATAAGTCTGGCTGAAGTTGACTTACAGATGTCTATGTGTAGCCCCGGTCATATACCATATAGCGCTATTATAACCGATGCACGTTGGTAAGCAAGTTCCCAGCGAGCCGTAAAAGCACCGTTCATATACACCCCAAAAGCCGAAATGTTGAGGTGTTTTAGACAGCTGGTATCTCTCTCCAAACCGATGGTGACATGTTCCACTCAGCCATCCGAGCAGTGGGATTAGCGACCCACATGCCAGAGTGCGATGCACAAGACTCAACATTTATGGCTATTTTGCAGACGCAGTTTATGAGATTCGCTTGCTGCAATATTGCGGTATTATTACTAGGTTTTGATCCGCGAAAAAGCCGCAAAATGAGCGCAAAAAAGGAGGAAGCAAATACTGCATTATTTGAGCGATTCCTGTTCATACATGTATACGCAGCTATCAGTAATGCATCAGCAAAATTGCCGCAAATGTTGCGCCTTTTTCGCGGATAGGCAGTGTATATGAATGGGGTTTATGTGTTATGCAGTTCTTCTCCAGGAGATGGATGAGGAGAATACTCTTGTTAGCTCTAGACATGAATTTGAATAATGATAACTTCAGGAAGAAATGTCTTAAGGCCAGGCTAACTCATTGCCCCACCAGCTGTTTATAGAGTGTCAGTTAGAGAGGTGATGTGTTAGTAATGTGCCCCTACTTACATGTATTGAACAAAATGAATCTAATTTGAAAGTCGTCTTCATTAAGAGACGGATGACTTGAAAGAAATTGACTCTGAAAAGCCTGCCACAGATTTTGAAATACCCACAGGCTGTTGTTGACATTAAGGTCGTTGGTAATTGTTCTTGTATTCCCTGAGGACACATCATTTCCGTTAACTAGAAGCTACACATGTACGTGTGTTTGTATGTTTACAGCACACTGTCACACTTTCCCAGTGTTAACCCTTTCAACGCCAAACGCATAGAACAATTGAGTTAAGTTTGTAGCATTTTTGTCACGGTACATTATTTATTGTGTATTTTTAGCTACAGTAGTGCATGAACAGGACTAGGAACATCATTTTTTTGTTATCATGAAAGCAGTTGTACCCACCACCACTACCACAACCATCTGCACTAGGCTATTTATACCACTACTACCACCAATGCCAACAACAACAACAACAACAACAACAACAAGGAAAGCATCAGCAAAATTATGACAAATGAATAACAAAGCTACCGGTTGTACATGTACATGTTTGTACAGTAGACTGCAAATCAATATTTCGTATTCTGGTTAAGTGATCATTGTTTGACCACCCTTTATCAGTTTTTGTAATGACTGGTACTTCCATTCATGATGCAAATATTTAATCAAATTCTAATTAAAAACACAAATGAAATTAGGTGTCTTGCTTTCTTGCTCACTATAAAAGATACGAAGCGAATCACATTGAGATTTATTCATGTTCGTGCTCTGGACAGACAGCTATAGAATGAAACTTTAAGAAATGTGTTAAGAAAAGTTGAATTAATTTTCAGAATCAAACATATTTGTGGACTTGTTATATTAATTTCTTATTTATCAATCAGACTTACTTCATATCTGTGTACATGTACATGTATACATTAGATCTAGAACTGTTTGGACTCACTATAGATTAAGAGTATCTAGGATGATGCTGACACGTGTGCACTAATATTGTTTTGATATATAGCGTATCAAGCACGATTTACCCGATAATGGGTAGCAAAATTGCAACTTCATAATAATGTTTGATTCATGAATGAAACTGACTTCTTATCTGTATATTAGATCTAGATCTTTGATCATTCTGGCTCTTTACAGGTGTATCGTTTGATATTTGTGTAGTTATGTTATTTGGTGGCTACCAGGTACTCACACGTGCATTCACAATTTCACTTCATCATCATAAGTATGCAATACTGCTGCACAGTGATTAACCATAGATCGTACGCGTAAAGCAAAAGATAAGGCTCTTCATCAAAAAGGACTTCTCAGATGTCTTATGAAAATGATATCCTCATTTTAGCCTGCTCCGTGCAACTTGCAGGCGGAAGAATGTGGGGGAAATAGCTGAAAATAGCCAGTAATTCAATAAGAGAGGTCTATGACTCACATCTAAAAGCAGTGAAATCTAAGTCTGGCAGAAACGGATTAGCCATTGATCTGGGCACACTGCTACCTGAATGCCCCCCTAGATCACCCTGCCCTGTCCACATCACAGAGATAAATCTATTCTCAACAAATCAGGCAATTTTTTTTTGTGTTGTATCTTCACTTAAGACTAGTTACATTGTAAGTCACATCACATATAAGTATTAGAGAAAGCATTAATTTGTTTATCTGTCTGCCATGAGTCTTTTTTTCATAGGAGGATAAGTATATATTTTGCATGCATTTAATTGATGCTATGTCTGGAAAACATTGGGCTAGCTTTGGAGTTGTCATTAGTAACTTTGGTGAATCAAGTATGGCAATTGGAATGCTTTAGTAAGTTTGGTCCTCAGTATATATGCTACCATTCTGGGCCGACTGGTATTTATAGCAAAGCGAAATTGTTAATGAAGATAAGACATCATAAATGATTCCCTCTTTATTTGACAGGTTTATTTTTAATTTAGGAAATTTTACAATTAATTCATGAGAAATTATTTTATATCACGTGATGAATCACATTTCAAGATTAAGTAACAAATGCTTACATCGCTTCATATGTGACGGAATTCTGGAGACATGTGATAAATTTGACAGGTGAAGCAATTTACAATTTAATAAGCTAGAATAAAAAGTATGAAATGCTATTAGTTCAAATCGAGGGGGATTCATAATATCTGAAATATTTACCCTGTGGCGAGGAAAGAGACCTCTGCAAATATGAATAAGGCTGGTAAATTGATGCGGCCCTGCTTTGAGCCTGTAGAAAATTAAATCAGGCAAATGGATTAGAGGGTGTGTGATTGCGATATTTCAGAGGAGAATTAAATCTTTCAGTATGAAGTGTTTAATCTTGCGATGACCGATCGACTCTGGTGTGCATCCTGAAAGCAAGAGTGTGCAGATTTGTGGAGAAGGGAAGAGAGGAGAGGTTCACGATGGAGAGAGAGCGAAGAATAGATAGAGAGAGATGTATGTATAGAGAGAGAGAGAGTAAGAAAGAAGATGTGGGGAGTAGGGAGAGAAGAGAGGAGATGGGGGAGGGGTGATGAGAGAGGAGGAAAGGAAATGGGGGTTGGGAGGATAGAGGAGGGGTTTGTGATAGAGTGAGAGAGAGAGAGAGAGAGAGAGAGAATGAATGTGAAGATATGGGGAGAAGGGGTGGTCAGAGAGAGAGAGAGAGAGAGAGAGAGAGAGATGAATGTGAAGATATGGAGAGAAGTGTGGTGGTTAGAGAGAGAGAGAGAGGGGGACAGAGAGAGAGAGAGAGAGATAATGAAAGTCAAGCTATAGGGAGAAGGGGTGGTCAGAGAGAGAGAGAGAGAGAGAGAGAGAGAGAGAGAGAGGGGGGGGGGGGGGGGGAGAGGGTATGACGATGATGATAGAAGCCAAATAGCCATAACTGGTCTGACACCAATTTTGCTGTTTAGGATTAATGTAGATAATCCTGCTTACAATGATTCTACTTCTCTTTTCAGTGATCCTGCCTGCTTTGCTCTTCCGGCTGCCTGGGTTTGATCTGCCAGTGTTTTACAGGGGGTTCTTCTGTAATGATGTCACTATCTCCTACCCATACAAGGACTCCACAGTCCCATCTACTGTCCTCTATGCGGTGGGGATTGGCCTCTTTCTTGTCATCGTAAGTATGGGATAGAATGTCAGACATTTTCTCTCTTTAATGACAATGTACATTAAGTCATACATGCTCAATGATTAATGTATGTTTGAATGAACCCATTGCCCACAGTGAGATTTTCGGGAAGCACTTGTTATTCCGAAGGTTCGTTATTCCGAACGTTACACCACAACTGCTGGGGTTAACGAACCCTGACAAGCATTGAGGTATAGGCAATTTACGTGTTTTTGGAATTGCGAACCTTCAGAATAACCAACCTTTGGAATATCGAACTGTAACCAGATTTTCAAGCTTGGTGACCCCTGGTCCAGTAAGGATGCTAACATTTGTCATGGACCTTCAGTAACCAAAGGGGTTTGGCTTATTTGCGTCCTATAAGGAATTTGAAGTTTGTTCATACCCTATCATCTATTTTGTACAGCAGATTATGCAGCAGTCGTGCTAATCAGTATCTGAGAGGAGCAAAGCTATAGTCCGCATCCATGTACATGTATGCGGGCTCAATAAAGAATGTGCAAACAACATACATTATTGAGTTGCCAATTTGCTTCTATTTGTAGGTGATAAAGTTTAAAAGATGTGTAGATTGTCCTATGTATCTCACCCATATATTGTTCTCTTGTTCACTGTGATACATCTTAACTGCAGATAAATTACCATAGATTAATTTCCCTCTATTTACACTACAGCTCAAAGGAATTGGCATAGGGAAAGGGAAAGGGAAGAAATGGAAGGAGTCGCAGTTTTAAACCTGCGGTATATTTTGTCCAGTTCAGCACGAAACACAATGCTTTAGCCTAAAAAGCATCGTGTTTCATGTTGAACTGGACAAAATATACTTTTAAAACTGACTTCTTCCCTTTCTTCCCTTTCCCTTTCTCTATGCCAATTCCTTTGAGCTGTAGTGTATATGTACACACTTGTTCTTTGCTCTTGGCATGATGACACTTTCATGAAGAATCACTCTAACAGGGCCTTGCTGCATTATCTCAGTTTAACTAATCACCACTTATATTTGATGGTGACTACCAGCTGAAATGATCAGACCTGATTGGCCGTTTCCATGGTAGTTAGCATTGATGGTGCAACAAGGCCCAGATGTTTGTCTTCCATCGTCTGATTCATAAATTACACTGCACTGAGACCCTTTCCTATTTCCCCTCCATCCTGGAAGTACATGGTTGAGTCATGGAGGTTACGAGTCTTCACCCAGCCCAGGGCTAATCGTAGGTGAAGCAAGCCAGATTGGGCTAGATTCACCCGCCTGGAGGGTCACTTCTGTCACCCTAATGAATAAACATCAAGTACCTGCATGTGTCTTTAAGTACCGCTGCGGGGGATATGAGGAGGGGGGAGGGGGGAGATAAGGGCGGGTGCATCAGAAGAATCAATGGTTGTCGGTATTTGTTAAGTGAAAAGGTCTGCATGTGGAAATAAATGTTGCTGGAGAGTTGAGTCATCAAGAGGTCCATACAAGTCACTTCTTGACTTTACAGGTGGATGATGGGAATGTTTAACCCACCCAGTATCATGGGTGCATGAAGTGTGTAAAACGTACTGAGAGGCTTAATTCTCTTAGTACCATTACTGCATGATAATAAGTCAATGCACTTTTCCTGGCTTAGCACTCGCAGGCTTAAAGGCAATAATGACTTTGTCCTGACTTTTAGGAAGGCTAACTCAACAACTGCTATAATATACCAGCTCCTCACAAATGATAAAGAGCAATGGATTGGGTCTTTGCAGTCAATGGCATAGTGTGTGTTTCAATTGGTTCTAGAAAATGTGTGTCTTGTCAATTGATCTATCATCTAGTTAGGTTAGATGGACATAATGAATTATGAGTATCCCTTGCAAGTTAAGATTGCTTTCACTTGCAACTTCCCTCTGATGCAGATTAACAATTCATGTCAGAGTCATACAATCAATTGTCATCAACAATCAATTGTTATTAGCAATCAATTGTCATCAACAATCAATTGTTATTAGCAATCAATTGTCATAAACAATCAATTGTTATTAGCAATCAGTTGTCATAAACAATCAATTGTTATTAGCAATCAATTGTCATCAACAATCAATTGTTATTAGCAATCAGTTGTCATAAACAATCAATTGTTATTAGCATCAGTTGTCATAAACAATCAATTGTTATTAGCAATCAATTGTCATCAACAATCAATTGTTATTAGCAATCAGTTGTCATAAACAATCAATTGTTATTAGCAATCAATTGTCATTCATTGTGATACCAAGCTCTGGTTTAGCTCTTCACATCCAAAAGGGCAATGCTTCTATACTGTACATGTCATCATTTTTTTTACATTTGTAACAGGATGTACCTGTATAGAAGTCATGTAATACACTCATACAGACATGTATGCATGAATACATTGGTCAGCGAAGAGAAAAGATCAGCCAAGTTTAATTTGAAAGCGTGATTCTGTCTGTGTTCTATTCCCAGATGATTGCGTCAGAAATTGTCATCTTCGCCTACCGCAAGCGCCAGGATCTTGACTACCTATCGCCAGACACCTACAATCGGTGCTGCGGTGGTATCGTCATCCCGCCCCTCCTCTACCAGATCATCCGCTACACTGCAGTCTTCTTCTTCGGCCTCCTTGTCACCATGACGACCTTCGACATCACAAAGAACGTGGTGGGACGTCTGCGGCCGCACTTCCTGTCTATCTGCCAGCCGGACTTTGACAACCTGACATGCAGTGAGGGGCCGCTCCAGCTGTACATAGAGGCCGACGTTTGCATGCCAGAGGACCCCAAGAGGATGCTGGAAGCAAGGTACGTGTCACACCCACCTCCTCCCTTTCTCTGTAATCGCCAACCCCCCCTATTCTACCCCCTTTCACCAGTGGTGTCACGTCATATTTTCTAATATGATCGTTCCCCAAGTCAAAATCAACCCCTTTTTGCAATGTTTCAAGAATATTTTCCCCGAGTACAAATTAACCCTCCTTAAATACCTCTGTAATATCTTGCATTTCAAGTGAACTTTTACAAGAAAACCCCTTTTGTAACATTTCAGGAACAAAAACAAACTCCACCTGTTCATGATTCCTGTATGTAGACCCTTTTATTAAGATCAGGGTATGCTGTCATTTAGATTTTTTCATATTTCGTGAACATTATAAATTTTGTGAAATTTCCCCTTTTTTCTTAAAATCCAGAATGATCATGCGTACACACAGTCAATGCAAAGTGACATGATAACGCTCTCCCCCTAGCTCAAAATTGTGCTGTAAAGCCATTACAAAGAGAGATAATTTTGCAAGATGGCTCTTCAACCAATTGTGTGCATCATGTTCTCATGTTCTCATAGAGCGTAGACTCAAAGTGGTTGTTAATCTTCTGTGATCTACCTAGGAGATTCCCTCTAGGGCTTATAGAAAACCTGGTCATTGAACCTTCATGCAGTCATTCCTGAAGAGTGTGTGAGGTTTTGTGTGTTTGTAGTTTTTATCACTAGACCTCACACAAACTGGGCAATTATGTTATTGTGTTTTCCATAGACAGTACAAAAAAGTAAGCAATTTTATTTTGCCTATCAACATAATTGTTTCCCTCTTGCTTACAAAAACAGTGAACTTGATTACTCGGAAAAGTTCAGGCAGGTTGTTGAATCCTTCAGTAATTTGAAGATGAGTGTATTTTGTGAAGTAATATATCAGACAAATTCTTCTTTAACCCTCTTGACTCCATGGGAGCATAGAATGTGTTATGATTTGATGTGTTTTTCAAGGTTTGTCACCATGCTGGTTGAGGGGCACCTAAGAAGGGGAATAAAGCAACGGTTAGGTCATGGGAGCATACAATATGTACTTGTTAAGGTTTGGTGCCAAGATGTTAAAAATGTTGTTCCTCTTTTTTTCCAGACGGTCCTTCCCATCAGGCCATGCAGCCATTGCAGTCTACACCATGCTCTTTGTCGTGGTAAGTATCTGAATCTCTTAATCTTTTATAAATCCATTTAATTAAATTTATTTCTACATGTATGTCAACTTGTCAGTTCAATTTGGGCTTTATTGCCTAGACCTGGGACCTGTTGCAACTTACCACTGGTTGTAACTTTATTACCAATGGCAACTTTTATGAAAGCCTTAAGTATAATTGGCTATGGAGCGGTGTTGCCATGGTTGTTACCATTAGTTGTTTGATCAATCTTATAACTATGTAAAATAACGAACAAAGATTATGTAAAAACTTAACATTTCATGAAAGGTCTTTTGGCAAAATTGTTATTCGTCAATACAATAGAGTAGGCACAAGGTGGGCAAGACACAACAGTGCGGATAACGTTGACTGTTTACCAGTTACCATGGATACATGTGTTTCCCAGGGGGCCCACCTCAGAGGGTATTTCCCGCCTCTGGTTTGAGTCATGGTTGGCTCTCGACATCGTACGATCAGCCGCTCCTCCATGCAGTGTGTAGAGAGAGAAAGGACGGAACAAAGAGAAGCGAGAAGACATGACTCATGGCTGTGTTTGGAAGACCAATTCTTGGTAATTCTTTACCAATTCTTGCCACTGATTGTCCATCAAGGCTTCTAATTTGCTCCTGAGTTAGGCTGGCCATGTCCACTTATGTCACGGCACGCACCAATGTCAGAATTCATTGCAGGCATGGTGGATCAATCAAGACTTTATCCTCGATTCATGATCGGTAATAGTCAGGAAAGACATGCAGAGTAATGTAGGAGGATGTACATGTACATGTAAGCATCTTCAGTAGATACATATTAGTTATGTGGGCCATAAATAGAGTTGAGTTGCATGTACATGTATATCAACTGCATTTGCTTCAATCAGTCAGGTTTGTAGAATTAGTTACATGTATGTAGAGTATGATTTATTTGGAAACACCTCCATAACAGACCCAGTTGAGCAGGTAAATTGAGAGATTAGTATACTTTGTGTGCATTGTATACATGTGTGTAACCGTGTGTGTGTGCGAGAGCGACATGGAGACTAAGGGATAGAGTAAGATAGATATGAATCTGTATATGGATAGCGAAAAAAAGAGAAAGTGAGAGAGAGACAGAGAGAGAAAGAGAGAGAGACAGACAGACAGACAGAGAGAGGGAGAGAGAGAGAGAGGGAGAGAGAGAGAGAGAGAGAGGAGAGAGAGAGAGAGCATTGCCTAATTCTGCCAGGCCATGTCCCCTACCTACTCTCAGTTAAATGGAACGTACTGTACCTTTCCCTGGGACTGAGAAAAGATATAGAGGGAGAGAGAGAGAGAGAGAGAGAGAGAGAGAGAGAGAGAGAGAGAGAGAGAGAGAGAGAGAGAGAGAGAGAGAGAGAGAGAGAGAGAGAGAGAGAGAGAGAGAGAGAGAGAGAGAGCATGGCTTAACTATGCAGGGTCATTTCCCATAAGTAGTCTCAGTAAACTGGAATTGACTGTACTCTCATCCAGCAATTTTGATTGAGTACATTACAGTGGGACCTCATGCAGAACCAGTCATGGACAATGTAGTTTCCCCACAAGATAGATGATGTTTGCCTTTCCTCTCCCTTACTGGCTGAAAGTGGAAAAGGGTAATGAGCCGTAAAGATGCACCACAAAGATCAATTTCACTTCAAGTAACCATCACGTTAGAACTATGTGTCAAAAAGTTTTGTTAATTCAGATACATTGTGATAATACATTAAAACAAAACATCTAAAAGATCAGTGAAGTAGAATTACAATGATACCAGAGTGTGAATTTATCGTTGAGTCTCTTCATCCTGGATCCCCCCAGGAACAAAGACAAACTCCTTAAATTTTGTTTTTTGGATGATATATGATTCATGTTAACGAAGGTTCAAAGTATGATCTTGAATATCTCAGTCATTTTGAGAAATTTCTTCCTCAATGAATATGTATAGTAGGTACATAAATTTGGAATATTCACTGTGATTAATGCATTCTCAAAAGTATATATCGATCGTGTTGACGACAGATTATTGTAAATACAAGCGTGTGCAAATACAATCTGTTTGCTCAGTGCTAATGCTTGAACGGCTCCCATCACTACATACAAAGTTTAAGTGATACAAATCTGGTGTGGCTGTGCTGGTAAATATGTATGCAAAAGTGATTTCACAGTGCCATGGTTGGCAGATTTCCCAGTGGGTTGAAAAATGACCTTTAAATTGGTGTGACGCTACACTGTAGTAATGGCAAACAGTGTCACAGCAGAGACGCTACCCCTGTGGGAAATGAAGGGAAACGCAAATAGAACAGCCAAATATGATCTTTCTTTTTTAAAGATATTGTTTAGCTTAAAACGAAGCTCCATTTGCGATCCTATGACCTCAGAAACCAATACAGGAATAGCGCATGAAACTGCTTCACTAATGCACTAATTTCTGAAGAAACATGCTACTGTGCTCTCTTTCATACTCTGAAAAAAATCTTGATTGGGGAACCAAGGTCTCAATATTCAAAGAAACTATGAAACAAAAAATGACAAGGAAAGGGACAGCAGTGTTCAGAATACATGATTAGTAATCATGGCAGAATTCTTCTACAATAAGCACTGGTCTGATTCGTGTTTGATCTCAGGAGAAATCCTCTCAGAATGATGAAATATTTTCAATGAATCAAGATGCGGATCGTGATCCTTGACAGAATGGTTCTGCTATTATTTTGAGTCAGGTAATCATAAACCACTGGAACAAGAAACTCACAGAATGGCAACCAAGAACTGGAAAGCGAAGAAGGGGCTGACAAAAGAGAAGGTGGAGAGACGAAATATCAACATACACAAACACAGCAACATGGAACAGAGTGACAGCAAATAGAAATGAATGGAAACTGATTGAGGAGGGCTTCATCCAACAATGGTTGAACAATACCTGATGATGATGATGATGATGATGATGATGAATCATAAACCACTACCAACTCTTCACTTTAAATCTATATGTGCCACAGTTTCATTTCTTCACTGATAATACACACAAATATAGAGTCACATTTTGACTGGCACAAACAGTGATGAGGTGAACATGTACGAGGGAGGACAGGGTGTGTGAGGTGGAAAGAGAGAGCTGGAATATGTTCAGCAAGAAGCTGTGAGTCACGGCACTCTAGATTCCTATACCGATAGGTACTGCCCAAAAGTCACATTTAAAGGGACCTCGTAGTTTTTTAATCCATGTATGAGGCATTTCACTAGTTTGCTGATTTGCTGAACTCCAGGTCGTGTGCTGGCGTGACGCCGTTTTGGTACAAGTAAAGAAAAGAGAAGGATTGTCTGATTTGTGTCAAACGGCTGAATAATGTTTTCAATGGTCAAACATCATAGCAAAGATAGTGGAGTCTATCATGGATTGACCTCTGCCCTTGTGGTCAAGTCCAAACACATGAACATGTCCGAACCAAGTGCGTTGTGCTAAGACCTCCCTGAGTGTCCTTAAAACCAATTGTGAACTGGTGACATACATGTATACCCCGGCCAACTGCGAATTTGGACTGTTTTAGTTGACATACAAGAAACCTGAATGTCCATAGGCTACTACAATGCATCTGTCATTACTGAGACACCACTAACTGATGTCCCTTAACTCATTCAGTATCAGACATGATATAGCTCTATGGGACTTGAGTGTATTACTTCTGAATAAATACACATGGGGCATATAAAATTTAAAATTGTGGGCACATATGCATACTTTTTACTACAATGGTACATTGGACACATGTGCCTGGATATTTTAAAGGGAATATACTGTACTGGGAAGGCAAAAATGCCTTCAAAAGGGTGATCGTGAGCAATCTTCTTACCAATGGTCTTCAGTTCATGTATTGTGCATTCTAGAAAGTTGCTGATAGTTATTTGCCTGAAAATTATGTACACTTGGAGTAAGTGATTAAACCACAAATCCTCACATATTTTGGGCCGGACATTTGTGATTTTACCATTAATTACTCCAAATGTGGATCATATGAGGGCAAATAAGTTTCATCAAGTTTCTAAAATTGACAATACATGAATTTAAGACCATTGGTATGAAGATTGCTCATGATCACCTTTTGAAGGCCTTTTTGTCTTCCCATTACAGTATATACCCTTTAAACCCTACATGTATGTACTTCATGATTTCTTGTGAAATCAAGTTTAATCCTTACATTACAAGTTCTTTAGTACCCAATAGGCTTGATACTACACCTCTTTAGGCCAGTGGTGATGAGAAAGTTACCCCTTACATTACCGGGCCTTGGAAACCCTATTGGTTTATTACACATCTTCAGACCTGTAGAAATGAGAGAGTTATAGGGCTACTGTGATTCTGATAACACAAAAAATATTGCTTGATAAATTGATAAATCAGAAATGTGAATTTGAGAAACACAAAGTAACATGAATCATAGGTGTAAAATAAATAATAATAATAATAATAATGATAGTCCATTCTTATATAGCGCAATTTTACAGTCTCAATGAGCATAAAAGAGAAATAGAGAAAGAAGTAGAACCTTATTTAAGGAAAGATAAAGTGATTGAAATCTACAATTCACTAAGAAACAAAAATGTCTTCAATTTGGTGCGAAATTGATTCTTAGCTTTAGATTCTCGAATAAAGTCTGGAAGTTTATTCCACAGCATAGGTGCGGCAAACTGGAAAGACCTCTGACCGTATGTCTTGGTTTTAACGGAGTACTGCTCTAAAAGATTCTTTTAATTTGAACGAAGGACCCGATGTGATTTATACAAACTAATAGGCTAAGTAGTCTGATCTAGATTTCAAGCATTGCAGTGAAGTGCTCTCCTTTTCTTGGAGTATGTGACTCAGTGGTTACTGCTCTCATGCCGATCACACTCTATCATTAAATGACTAATCTGTTTTTTTCACATGATGCAACATACATGTTCGTATTTCCCTCACATTGAAGTGTTATATGATGTGATAATGACTGGAGAAGAGGTGTTAATTGGATTGACACAGTATAAAGGGAGAAAGAGAGAAGAGAGACAGGGGAGGTGGGGGAAGTTAACATGGAGATGGAGAGTGAGAGAGACATGGTGGTTGGGTGGGAAGAGAGACACAGAGAGGAGGGGAGGGGTGGAAAGGGAGAGGAGAGAAAAGAAGAGAGAGAGAGGTAGATAGATAGATAGATAGATAGATAGATAGATAGATAGATAGATAGAGACAGAGAGAGAGAGAGAGAAGAGAGACAAAGACAGACAGAGACAGACAAGAGACTGACAGAGACAGAGAGAGAGAGAGAGAGAGAGAGATAGAGAGGGGGAAGGGGTGGTGATGGAGAGGGAGAGAAATGAAGAGAGAGGTAGGATTAGACTAGTCAATGTTTTAAATGTTGCACTAACAAAGTATTTTAATTAGCATGAGTAAAATCAATCAATTAAATTGGGAAATACGCTGCAAGACCCATGGATACATGTTGCTCCAGCGGCCCTTCTCTTTCATTGAAAGACAACAAGGACAACACAGTCTCATTAATCTGGAAGATGTGTGCTAGTACTAAAGCTTTGTGCTGTTACATCATATAGTCCCTGAATGTGTAGTTCAGTATAGCCCAGTGCAGTACGGGGTGGCAATATGGAGGGGATTGTTTTTAGCTGCTCTGACAGTCAAATTTGCGGTTTCCTTCCAAGTGATAGACAGGAAGCGCTAGGGGTCAGCAAATTATCATTCAGCGTCACAAACTGGACCAAGTATGCATGGAAAGTGCTCTAAATAGTGACCAGATTGTTAACTTAAAGTAAGTGACAACTGATATGGGGGGAGGGGCCAAGGAGGTTTAAGGGTTCGCAAAAAAAACCTCTGTAGTGTGACTAGCTTGTCAGAAAAGGGTAATCAATTGCTATTCTTTAGCAAGTTAGATAGTTAGATATGAGCTGTCTTTGAGATGGTAGCCTGTGCTGTCATACATATTGTTTATACTAAACTCTTTAAGTTATATGAAGAATATGATTTTTGTTTTTGTTTTTAAAGAGATGCACTATAAAGCACTCCCAATGGAGAACCATCTGTTTAAAAAAACATTGAATAACAACAGATACTTCTCATATATATGCTGCTGCATGCATTACTTCACTCTTATTGGATCACCAGAGGCATATCAAGCATATTAATAGGAGAATGGAAGTACTAGAGTAAAGCCTTTCACTGGTAAGTGCAAGTGTGGTTATTGAAGCAATAACAAAATTATGAAATCTTTCTTTTCACACTGTGAGTGTGGCTCTGATGGTCACTTGCATTAATGTCTGCTGTCTCTCAGCTTGTGGTCAGTCGGTGATTGTAATGAGTCACGGTCAGCCTTGTCTCCCTCCTTTGATCAGTGGTGTGGGGGGGGGGGAGGTGTGAAGGGGTAGGGGGAAGCGAGGGGGGGAGGGGGGATGAGCATGGCATCATGTGAATGGTTTCAATGAACAAAAACAAATTTGTGTGTGTGTGTGTGTGGGGGGGGGGGGTGGGGGGGGCAGAGGGGGATAAGGGCAAAGAGGAGGATAGCATTGCATCATGTGAATGGTTATAACATGCGTTTCACATACCAGTGAGAAACCTCAGCTGTTACTGTGAAGTTAAAATTAGCGCAGCAGTGAAAAACTTCCTCCAAAGTGGCTGCTTTTGAGGTCAATAAAACCAAGATACAATGTATATTAAGCACCAGACCAGTGCATCACTGCATGAGTAATGCACAATTTGCATTGTTTAGAGTACCATTTAACTCTATGATTGCTACTTGTAACTTTTTTTCAACATTGATGCACACAGCACCAATAGAGCAATGGTTGATCTGGTACACAATGGGTTAATCTGCATTAGCTCAGGAGTAAAAACTGTGTGCTTTTTTTACACAGGCCAGCATTAAAGCTTGAAATTTTGTGACAAATGGCCTGTCATACAACTGTGTGTCCTCCAAAGTGCACTTGGATACCATTGGATATACATTTTGGCCGTGTTTATCAACTTTTCAGAAATTTAAACGCGTTTAAACAAAAATGGTGCGTTATCAACTCCAAAGGCCTTTATGAACGCGTTTCCAAACACGTTTCCAAACGCGTTTAAAAAAACGGTGCATTTATCAACTCAATCACCCAAGTCTAAAACTGGCCTTGTCACTGAAAACATGTGGTTTAAACGCGTTTCAAAACACCTTTGCGTTTATCTCGCTTCTTTAAACGCGTTTAGGATCGTAGAAATTTGCATGTTTCAAAAGAGCTTTCCAAACCCCATAATCAAAACACCTTTGCGTTTATCAACTCGTTTAAACGCGTTTAAAAAAATTTATAAACACGTTTGGAAATCTTAATTCTACAAAAAAAAAAGAGTTCATAAACACGCCCGTAGATAACAGGAGTAAAACCTATCTGTTTTTCTATACAGGCTAAAAAGCTTTTAACACAGGTAGAATCAAAGTTTAAAATTTTGTGATGCATGGCCTTCCGTACCACTATGCGTCCCTGAGAGTGCATTTGGGTACCAGGGGCCATATTCATGAAACCTTTCTAAGCCTAGTAGGCTACTAAGGTGCATTCAGCTGCATGCATTTTAGTTATTAACTAGGCTAGTAAGCTTTCATGAATATGGCCCCAGATTAATAGATACCTTGGACGAAAATGGGCATTGATCACTTAACTCTGCATTAGTCTATATATAAGCGAGGTTATAATGGCTCTGGAGGTCACAGTGTGATTCATTACTCATCCTTAGCTTTATTCATTGATTATTATCTATAAATGTGATGAAAATTTTCGAGGTTAGGTGGCATTTGCGAGACACATTACCTAATTAATTTAGGTAACGGTACTGATATACCCTACTCTGTAGAGGTATTCTGTGTGAATCAGTGAATGCACTTATGTACCTACAGCATATGTTTGTATCAAAGTTTGATTTCATTTTAAAATAAGGTTGAATTACATGTATTTGTTAATGCTAATTGATATGCGAATGTGAGCTCTGTTGATATTTGCAAGAAAAGATATACACTTTTTTGTGTGTTGCTAAAAAGAAAAAAAAATCTATAAAGGGGATTTCAATATGTTGCTAAAAAGAAAAAAAAATCTATAAAGGGGATTTCAATGATGACTGAAAAGATTAATGTCGCCTGTAGAGGATAACAGCTATGTGTTCATGAATGATAGTTTCTTGGCATTTTGAAAAAAAAAATGTTCTTGCCTTCGGAAGTTTTTGTAGGACCTGATATTTATAATGAAATCTCACATATTGTGATTTTAGCCGTGTTATTTTAACCATATATGTGCCATGTCTGCCCTGTGTCGCCAGTATTTCACACAAAGCCCATAGCGCAGGAGGTTATCTGGAACATAACAGCTTAAAGCTCACAGGGTTGTGGGGAAGAGGTGTTCTCTCTGTGATCCTAGAACTTGCACTCAGCTGTCACACCACAGACTACTGGTAGCTTGCCCCAACTTGTGTCATTATGGGTAGGTCCACATCTTCAGCTGATCCGACCCATTTTTTTTGTCTCCTTACAATGTGCTACCCTCTTTCAGACTGTGTTGGTGTTTTGTTTGATTAACATTACATATGATGCAATTGCAATCTATAGCCAGTTCAGAAATAATCATTGATAGTACGTCACATCAGCAGTCCCTCTATATAGAGCATGTAATCAGCCAATTAGATTATTAGCTGCTTTGATTATCTTCCACAGCAAGTGGTAACAACTTACAGATGGTGCGATAAATAATATCCTAATTAGAAGTGGGGCACAATTTATGTCATCCATTGAAAGAAACTCTTTGTTGCATGATCACTTGATGTCCCTCTGTTTATACATCAACCCTATTCAGCATTCTCAGCAGTACTTGGTCTCCCAGGCAAAATCCAGCTGTATGGCATTTGTGTGTATTACTTGTGCAAAAATACAAGAGTACTGCACAGAGGGTTAAGAGCGATGATGTGATGTTTGAGCCTTTCAGCCTCCATGTGACAGAAGCATTAGATTAGATCACATTGATGAATTCAAGAGCTTTATTTTTAGACCCCAGCATGGAGTCCCTGGATGTTTTCTTTAACCCCTCTGCGTGCTGAACAAGTGTTCTACTAATACCCTTTTCTCACTAGGTTTTCTTAGCCCCGTACTATTTTTTGAAGCTTTTCACACTGGCATTTATTAGCCCCATACTATTTCTTAAACCCGACTAGCTGTTCTCACTCGAAATCGTTAGCCCGGACTTTCTCAACAGCTTATGAATATTTATGAGTGTACGTCTTGCACATCTGCTCTTTACCACTCTGCATCAAGGTCATTCGCCCATCGGGCATTATCTGATTGGTCTCGGCGTCTCGGCCTTGAGAGCTGACACCGCATTTCCTTAGCCTCGTACTATTTTTCGTTTCTGTTCTCACTGGCGCTCTTAGCCCCGGACTATTTGGCTTGGCCCTGCAATTGCGGGGTTAGCCCTGCTTTTTTGCAGGGCCAAATGATCCCGGATTATTGGTGGGGCTAGCTCACTTTGGTAAAAACCAATGAGAACAGAAAGTGGTCTAAGCTTAGCCCCGTACTATAGGAGGGGCTAGGGCCCCCCCCCCCTTAGCCCCACCTATAGTACGGGGCTAAGGAAATTTTTGCCAGTGTGAAAAGCATATATGGAGGTTTCGTGTTTTGCTTGTGGGGAAATACCTTAGTGGCATGTAGTGGGTTATATAGTGTGAGTGCAGCTCAAGGAGACATGCCGGGTACCCAGGCCTGGTACCCAGGCCTGGTACCTGTAGACAGGGATTGCTGACTCACTCTCAGCTGGTTTCTCTCTTCTTAGCCTCGATTCAAGGCTGCTAGGCATTTCTAAACCAAACTATTCAATAAAGGGAGTCTGGTTGTAGTAGACTAATCATTCTTGATTTCTTCTATGGAGAGGAAACACAGTGGAGGAGAGGGAGAGAAAGAAAAAAGAGAAAGATAGATAAAATATATAAAAGGAAAGAAAGACAGTGAGGGAAAGAGAAATGAAGATGGAAAGAGAGAGAGGGAGAGAGGGTGTGTGTGTAGGTGTGTGTAGGATAGTGTGTAGGATAATGAGAAAGGAGAGAGAGATATTGTGCATTTATTTGTTTCCTCATCCCTCTTGAAATATTCAAATTACAATTCATCAAGTCATTTATTTCTCAGCATGATCTAACACCTGAACATGCCAGATATTAAGTCTAAAATGGGGTCATAGGAATTGTTGTGCCATGACCCAGTGGTTAGTAGTAATTCCACTACTGAATTAACATCACTGTCTTTGAGGTTTTATGTTGACAGAATGTGGCTCTCCTTTAAGGAGGGCCATAGGATGTGATGCTAATTAAGCAGGAAGTGTAGACATAGCGGCAGATTTATTTTTACTCTCCAACGGACTGGCTTAGGTGCCTCCAGTAATTGACGTCATCTTCACAGTGTTCCCAGGATATACCGTCCCAGCTGTGCCTGCCTCGTTCTAACTTTGGGACTTTGTAATGGGCTATGAAAACTGACATCAACATTTGATATCAATGAAAGCAGAGATATAGCGTTTGATTGTTTGGGGTGTGTATCCGAGGTAGACATACATCATTATCCCTACCAGCTGTGATAAGGACAGCCTCCCTTTATAGGCATCATATAGAACCCACTTCATATATCAATGAATCATTATCCCTACCAGCTGTGATAAGGACAGCCTCACTTTATAGGCATCATATAGAACCCACTTCATATATCAATAAAGAGCAGGGTCTAAATAAAGCGGAATGGACAACGGTTTTGTGGCAAAGTACTGGTAAAGTACTGGTACCGGTATATATTTTAAAAAATAGTCTTGAATGATGCAGTGATTCCTGAAAAGTTGATTTTGTTTTGGTATTGGTAACCAGGCCTGGTGTTGGATGAGACCTTCATGTGTGTGTGTGTCATATCAAGATGTGAGCTCTTGTTATTGGTTTTGTTTGTCATAAATGTCAAGGGTGAGTAGAGGAAGTTTGGACTTGGTTGCTAGGCAACAAACGACATTGCCAGAACTTTTCAGGGTGTTGAAAATCCCCCTGTTACCAGATGTAAGGCAGGCTGTCCGTTTATTCTGGTGGATATGAATCTCTGACCTTCTGGGTGGTTCAAGTACACTGCAAACTAACATTCAACACTTATCTGTCTCAGTCCCATATGCAGTCCACTGTGTTGTAATTGACTTTGGACTTTATACAGATTGATGGTATTGAGAAGGTTTTTATGATAATGGAAAGTAGGTGTCTCACCATTCTGACTCAAACTTTGGTCTTTATATTTGGGTTGCTATGATACAGGTTTTAATGAGAAAAGCTGTGAATGGAAAAAATTCCTACAAACACAGTTGGTATTTCTACTCACATGCTAGAGCAGGTTTCACTATACAATAATGTTTCCAATAAATGTTGCTCGGGTTCCCAGTTGTTCTAGGCAGCATATTCTCATCTTTAGAATGAGCTACCTAATCCAGGTCAACAAGCAGACTTAACAGAAAAATAGACATCCATGTTGAAAATGCACCTTATCAGCTAATAAGAACAAATTTCTTTGCGCCAAACCTACAGTATGTTGACTTATAGCTGCCCACTTACTTTTTCCTATCTTAACCTAAATTTCCAGCAGATAGAGAATCCTATGGCGTTATGCACTTAATAATAATTGTATATCATTATCATTATTCTGACCTTCAAATGCTGATAAGACTTCTTTTTAAGTGACCTTTTCCTTTTCTTTAATTTCTATCCTCTTCCCTATGTAGCTGTACATGCTTATGAATTTAAAATAGTGATGATATGATTATTTTTATTGACTTTGTTCTTTTCTCCCTCAAGCTGTACATGCAGAGCCGCTGGAGTTGGCGCGACACCGTCTTCCTTCGCCCCCTGGTGCAGGTCATCGCACTCTTCCTGGCCCTCTACACCTGTCTCAGCCGCATCTCAGACTACAAGCACCACTGGAGCGATGTCTTTGGGGGTGCTGTCATGGGCGGGAGCATCGCCGCAGCGATGGTATGGTGAGAAAAAAATCGGCCCAAAGAGAGAAGAGTGGTGACAGTGACTCAAATATTTCTTCTTCTTGTTTTCCTTTGATATTTTGAGTCTACGGAAGATGTTATGTCTGCTAACAGACTCAAATAATCCACTTTGGATGCCATTGATGCATTTTTGCATTAGTAAAACATGTTAATTCTATGGGGCAGCAGTCTGATTGGCACACAAAGGGTTAAAATGCAGTAGTACATTGCATCATGCACATTAACTATTCAGAATTAAATGGATTTAGCACACTTGAACAGGGTTTATATGGTGTGGCAGAAAAAGGAAAACTCTTTTCAGGAAAAGGGAAAGCCTTGTACATTTTGTTAGCATTGGTTATAAGAATGAACCATGCTCTGTCCTGCAAGGATATACACACCCAGCTAGATGAAGAGCTAGATGAAGTACTATATGTTGGAACTAATGTACCTCCTCCAGATAATCATACAAAAACAGTTCTGAATGAATGAGCAAGGAGCTGAAACCAAATGAAAATGAAAAACAAGAAAAGGAAAGTGGAAGAATAAATGGAAGAAAATGGGGAGGAAAGGGAGAGAACTGGGGGAAAAGTGCAAATAATGAAAAAGAAAAATAAGGCAAGGAAAAGAAGGAAGAAAAGTAAGAGGAGGAGGAAGAAGCAGAAGAAGAGAAGGAAGGTGCTGGAAAGGAGGTCAAGAAGAAGATGGTAGATTGAAAGAAGAAGGCAATATATCAGAATGCTGCATGAAAAATGCATGTCATTTGAATTCATACACGCTACCAAAAAGCACCAAACATATTGACCAATGTTTTGCATGTTGGCATGAATGTGAATAAATAATCCCATCAAAAAAACATAGTGAGCAGATTTTGCAATCTGTTAATCAATAAAACTCAAACATAATTAACATCCATGAGCAATTCAAACTACACTTTGCACATTAACTCTGCTGTGGTGATGTAATGATCTTCACCGAACCAGCAAGTGCCAGAAAGTTCTTGCCTGCCTGTTCTGTCAAACTACAATGAATGAGTCACATTTTACCACTTCTCTTCTTTGAGGCTGCTTTTTTTCTTTTGCTTCATTTTGTTTCAATTTCGTTTGACCATATAGCAGTTTACATGCATTTCACCCACTTTTATTTGCAGATTTTCTCCATTTCACTTGTTTTACAGAGCCTTAAATATGTATTAATCATTCTTCAAGTTGTTTTGCATGTTGTATATTTTAATTTCTTCATTTTTTCCCTCTGCCAGTGGCATTATGTAGTGTCGCCTTGAGCATTTACTTCTTATCAACTTTGAAGCTGTCTCCATAAACATGACTCTCATTTTTGATATATGAGAATGTGGTTGATTAGATAATTGTATGCTGAATAAATGGATCTTTCATCAGGACATATAGTGAGTTAGTGAATCTATTTGATGAATGATGAACTAAACAGGCTTTACTACAACAAGTTCTCTGATAAGTTGTGGCTATGCAACTTCCTTGGTTCTACCTAGTGTGCAATCTATATTTATTAAAACAATGAAATGGCAAACCTTGACGCCTGCATGTTGACAGCAGCATGTATTGCAAGCTGGTGAGTAAGCTTCTCAGTGCTAACCAATCATAGCCCAATTACAATTACAACACAGGTAGTAGGCTATGGGACTAAGATGGTTAACCAGCACACCGTTAGCAAAGTACAAATCGCTGATCAATCCATTAGCAGGAGATGTTACCATTTCTCTGTGGGAAGGAATGATGGTGACATAAACAGACTTTTTAAACACCATTTTGATCATTCTGTGCAGGAACCATGTGGCCCTGTTCTTGAACCATCCAATTTGTGAAAATCTGGCTCCTGTTGCATAAAACTTACCATTAATGGTAACTCTGTCATCAATGGTAACTACCATGGTAACACCACTCGACAGCCAATCAAATTCAAGTTTTCCATAGAAGTTGCCATTGATAACAAAGTTACCATCAATGGTAAGTTTTATGCAACAGGGCCCTGGTCTGGTATTGTTGTAACTCTTATTGTAAATCTGCCAGTCTAAAAGTTGCCACCGGTAGTGCACACAAATCCCATAGAGCAGCATTATGACTGGGACAGAAAGGGTGAATCAAAGGAAACATGCAAACCCACATGTAAATGCAAGGAAATTCCCCTTAATTTGAGTATAATGCAAGGAAAAAGGGCGTACATGTATGCCGGAACAGTCCTAATAATGCAGAACCACAGACTTCATCCAAGCTGCATTTTCTGTTAATGGGTACATCACCCAAAAGTTGGTCCATTATCTCGAATGTGACGAACAAAAATTTGAACTTTGAACCCTTTGTGTGCCAGACGAACTAATTCTGTATGGGTTTGTGTGTAGGAATTGTGAAATATACTCACATGGCACACAAAAAGAGTGAACATTCCATATGTTAATAATACTGAAGAACAAATCAAAGTACTTTCTTCAGGTAACAACCATACAACTCGTAATTCATTTTGTAGATAATGTCAATGTGATGCCCTTTTGATTATAAGGAAAATAAAAGTGGACAGTATTTTTTTGTCTGCTAATCTTATAATCAGACACTTGAGTTGTTAGAAATCCCACTAGCCATTCCCAAAGCTTCTGTCTCTCAACATACATGTAGGCAGCTTCAGCCATTCACATCACATAGACTTGATTCTAGTCCAGTGAGTGAGACATTAAGAAGAGACAATGGCGATGCCCTTTAACGCACTCTCCATGTTTCCTGAGCCGAGGAGACCTTTACGTAGCTGGGAATCCAGGATGTTCTGGATTAGCGGGCCCAAGACCCACGTCAAGCTGCCAGACGCTACGGGTGTGCTGCACAGGCTGTTTTTGAAAGGATGCCAGCTTTCAGAGAAAGTTGGGCTTCTCTTTACGTAAGCTGTGGGAGAGGCAGTGTGTTATCTGTCGCGGCACGCCTGTTCATCTTGTCCTCCAAGCCATCTTTGACATTAAAAAACTTCCTGTTTTAAACATTTCAAGCTAACATGTCCCAAGTTTAAGGTCCCTGAGAGATCATAGTGTGTAGAGCTTATTAATGTTAGTACCTTGATTTGGTACAAATCCATTAGACATCATACTTCCTTTTTCATTTTCGTTTGTGTTGGTCAAGGGTCAGGGATAGAAGTTGTCAAGATGACCTGTGATCATGCTAGAAATATTTTACTGCGATCACTGTTTCCATTTTTGCTTGGTATCAGGATTTCATGACGTGCTCTTCTCAACTGATACAGTCAAATGAGACTGCAAGCCCTGATGAGGCTGAATTGCTCTGCCGTAATTTTAATGCCACTTTATTTTATTTTTGATATTCTTGTTTTAGTAATCATCATTAATGCAATGATAATAGTTTTTGTTAATATCAAAGATCATCTCTGTATCTATGACACGCCAAGGCTACACAAACAAGCAACCTAAATTTTAAAATTCTTCCCTATATGATACATGAATAGTGAATCTTGAAAACACAGAAATAATTCTGCAGTAACTGGGCATGGCATGCCGTTGTTTATATTTGGTCAGAATTTTTTCAAGGACTTTTCCCCCATGAACAATCAATCCCATTGTAGTTTTCTTGGCACAGGCAACCATGCTTAGTCAGCATGGCAAACAATTGTTGCATTTATATTTAGAAATTATGAATTGGCTTTTCCTCAGGAAATTCCTTTTGTTTGCCATTGGGGATATCTGTTTTGTTTTCCAATGAAATAAAATTGTGAGTCCACATGATTTGCGTATTTCACTTTTCCATCCGATACTTGCCATTTCACAGTGATTGTGTCTTCCTGTATTTATCATTTATTACAATATAAAATCAGAGCTTTGTTATGACACAAAGAGGAAAAAATGTGTGGTATTTTTTATGAGGGTTGACCAAAGAGCATGACATTTTTTATATTCTTAATCACAGAGAACTAAATGCATAAAACCAACTCAGCTGTATAATCTGACATTGTTGATTGCTAGTGTAATATTTGCATACCCAAATAAGAGGTTACTGTGACTTTGTTGTGATATTAAATAAACAATTTTGGATGGCCCCCACACTTTTTGAATTACCCCTTTACATTTGAAGACTAGTGGAGAAAATGTTGAGTAATATTCCACTTTCCTAGTGAGGCCAAGCCAGCAGATCCTTCTGGAATTCTCTCTTTGGCACACTCAATTAACAGCTGCTAATCCCTGCAGTTCAAGCCAGCTACTGAAGAGACTGAAGATGTCTTACATTAGGGCGTGGCAGAGAGAGGAGGGATGAGTGACGCCCCCCTATAGCCCCCCTGTCTTCCTCCAATCTGTCATCTGCAGAGCAGGGTACAGCCCTTGATTAGCTCCTGGTTTGGCACTGTAGCAGTTTGGCTGCAGTAATGCACATTCTGCAGTCATGCATCACTTTGACTGCATAGGAGTAGTTAACGGTTTAACCCCTTCTTCGCTGACCCCGCATATTTGCGGGCTGGCTTTTCTCTACTCAGATACTGAGCAGCGTTACTCACACATAATGTGCTATACGGACATTAGAGGTCAGGCTATGAATAGACTTTAAGTTGTCCTAGAACATGGGTCCCATTCGTATTTGACTTCAGGAGACCAGGAAGGAATCATTTAAAATGGTAGAATCATTGAAATTAAAAGAAATCTGGAACTGGAAATGACTGCAAACTGGTATGGCAATGAATTTGGGCCTTGTAATTACCACTACTTGTTTATTATAGTGAAAAGGCCTTTCCCATTTTGCAGTCTGGACAATGAATTAAGAGGGATGTTACAATTAGAATCTTGGGCACTCGATGGATACAAGAACACATCATGCACACATACATGTGCACCATCTCTGCTCCTTGGGAGTATTCCTTGCCGGCTGCGCGATACCGGTGCTGGGTCAAGACCATGCACATAATCATCCACCTCGTACCAGGTACCCATTTATAGTCCTGGGAGGAGGGCAGCAATGTGGATGAAGTGTCTTGCTGAAGGACACTAGTGCCATGGATAGGCTTGATCCATCATGTAGGACCTCGTGATATTCAGTCACAGACCTTATCACAACACCTTCATCTACAGCCCTGTACCTTTAAGTCTTTATTGAATGCTTGCCACTGCCAGTCCTTGGCTGGTCTAGATCCTGGGAGACATCTCCCTGTCGCACAATCAGGAGCATGCAGTACAGGGCTGTGCTATCTAACTGCTAGAGGCATGCAGTGTCACTGTGCACTGATGCCATTTTGAGAACATTCTCTGCTTGTTGTGAGAGGGAAAAGCCGGGCAAGTGTGATCAAATGGAAGAATGAAGAGGGACTTTTCTATGGTTGATCGATAAAAGTAACAAAAATAATAAGTTTTTACTCTACAGATAGTATGCCTTGAGTGGTTGTTAAAAACAGGACCGCCTTGTTGAGATTAAGAGCAGATCTGATTAAACACAAAGATTTAACAAATTTAAATTTGATTTTGATTTTAAGGAGTTGCATTTAAGATTTGGACTTGAGATTTAATTGTAACTTTTATTGTAAGGCGGCCCATGTTTAGAAATGCACATTTATACCTGTGTTATTATTCTAAAAGCAAAGTGTTTAAGGTGATTTGTACTGTAGTGTTGACCATTAATTCATCTTGTTCTCCTCTCTTCCACCCCTCCCTCCCCCCCCCCCCCCCCTGTTTCTCCTTGCAGGCATTTGGTGTATCAGATCTCTTCCCCTCGGGCCGCTCCGCTCACGATCTCTCAGGGGGGCGGGGCCACGACGTCGTCTTTATGGAAATGAACCCGCGCAACCGCCACAAAAATGACGGTCTCATCTGATCCAGACCGCCTCAAGAATACGTCCTCAGATAAATAAGTTGATTCCACCTTTGTTTTGTTTTTTGTTTTTTACTCTGAATTTATTTTGTCCTATTTTATAAGTGAGACTTGAAAAGGGGTTAGCAACTTTATTTTCTTATGCACATTTTGTAAATGGATGAGTAGGCTAGTTTGTGGGCGTTGACACAGAGTGATGCATTTTGCTCTATTTGACGTCAAACAAATATCGTTGAGTAATCCCTTTTGCTGACAAGACATGGTTATGTAATACAGGGCATGCACCATCAGCAGAAGGAGCTTACCACTGACATGTGATTCAAATAATTCATGAGAAATAAACCTCCTTGTTGATTCCGTCTCAGACACAAGTTAGTTTCAATTGCGAATTAAATTTGAACAATGATATCCTTCTGTATCCTATCTCACTTTTCATGAGAAAAGTCACTGCTTGCTATAGAAATATGAATAATACAGTTGTTAATCCAAGGGTCTATAGAATGTAGTCTATATTGAAAAATGAGCTTACTTTTTGTCTTTTTGTTATGGAAAGGTTATAATGCAAAAGAGATATACTACGATTACAATGGTTAATTGTAGACCATCTATACCTCTTGTCATTTATTGTAATTTAGTTGATATAAACTTCTAATGTTAGACCATACCAGTTATCAACTTGTTCATACATTCACTAAGTAATGAAAATTGTGCCTTTACATTTTAATGAAAAAACTTGATAGTTGTGCCTTGCAGTGCAGGGCATGGTATCACAGATGGCATGTTCAGTAGTAGCCTAGTTTCCAGGCTTTGGAGTCTTATTCTTTTTGATGCTCTGCTACAACCACAACTAGGTCTGGAGACTGAGGCTAATACTTTCTCTCCAGGTTCAATCAGGGCAGGGGTGAAAGGATTCTTAGTCTTATAGTCCAGACTTAGTTGTGATGACAGTGTTTGGTCTATAATGTCCATGCACTCTACAGTCTAGAAACAAGACTAGATCAGTAGCAGTGAAAAGTCTCTTGTCTTGACGCTTGATGCAGGGGTTTGCCTGACATACCGTCAGCTACTGTACTGTACATTCTGTTTGAATATACAGCTGTGATACATCGGAGTATCTCAGCTACAGGTTGCTCTTACTGCAAGGTGCAATGTAACTGAACATTGTGTTGTATTTGTATTAGTGGTAATGTGGATGTAAAGTAACAGAATTGGTTGCCATGATAGGGGTGTACATAGTCATATACATGTGAGGAAATGTGATGTTCTTAAAGTTTGTGATGTTGTGTCAGTATCATTAATTTTTGTATGATAACAGAATTCCTCTTCATGGTATTGGTGTATGATGAAAGATGAGCTGAGGCATCACAGGATTGTCTCAACTGTACCCCTACTCTGTCGCAGCATTTTGCTTGCCAAAGAAACAGGTTTAGGGGCCATGAACGAAGGACCTTGCTTGCATGACCAAGGATGTATGAAGCCGGCGTCCTTGGCATGAGTAAGTCAACAATGCATGCCTGTCCATGGTTGTCTTTACACAGGTGACAAACAAACATACAGTTATGTCACAGACTTCCATATCCATTTGTTGTGATTCTGCTGAATTTCCATAGAAACAGTGCAATAGTGATGGTTATACGTCTTCAATTGTGTTAACGTAATGAAACTTGTATATTTCTGTGCAGAAAAAAAGTCATTTCAGAATGTTTTAAAAGAATGATCACTAGCCATATGGTGAATGTATTATACAGGGATTATGAGCTCCATTCTACATTGTTTGATTAAATAATCAAGCATATTTTGTAATTTCAACTGCCAAGCTACTTACATGTACATTTGTTTTGTATGTAGTCTCTTAGATAATTATTTTATGTCTTATTGGTCAGCCAACAGCTTACCATGACAATTGGAGAGATTGCTTTATGGGATGCCTAACCTTACAAAAAATGCACAGAATAAAAATATATTGGATCATGGACCATAATTGGATGAAGGAAGAAAGTAATCATACACAGCAGGAATGAATCTGCTTGTAACTAGACCCATACTAAAGAAGACATGCCCACCCTTATTTGATTATATACAGGAGGTCTAGTCTAACAAGTAGGTCGAGTTTTCTGCAAGTAATTGGTGAATTGATCAGCTATCACATTACAGTCTAAGGTTTATTTAAACTGTCCCCCTTCAAGAAAAAAGTAGGTTGAATATGATTCAGCACAAAATATCAAAGTAAGTACCTCCTCCCGCTAAACAAAAGAGCAGTTTCATGAGACTGTGCCAAAAACAAAAACGCTTGTGTTTCTTTTCAGCCAGGATTAGAGGAACTTTTGGCAAGAATAAATGTGAACGGATTTAGAACACAAAGAGGCTGGTCCACAGACAATGATAAGCACCAGTCATATTGCCATGGAAACCATGCGATGTTCTGTGGTAAGAGCAGATTAAGGGGCTTTCATTTATCCTTCATACATTTGTATTTGGTCACAAAAATAACTTGCTTTGTTAAGTGAGATACTAGGGAGGACTAGGTGCTGATCTCGTAGAGTTGTATTTATAATTCTTGGCGAAGGAAGTACCAAATTTGAAATATCATCCCAGATCTTAATTCATATCCCCTTCTTTGTTCAGTCAGTGATTATGTTATCTTGTCATATTTTTGCTTTCTGCTTCTTTCTGTTTTCTGTGCATTTATGTCCCATTATTCCCCTCCACTTAGTTCTTCTCTCACCTTCTACTTATTTCTCTAGGTTTACTCTCTTCATCTTCCCTTTAGTTTCCTTGTTTTTTTTCTCTTGAATTGGTTATCAAATTACAAATAATATATAGATTTATTTCTAAAGCTAGTAAATTAAAAGAAAATACCTTGTTTAGAACATTTCTTGTTTATGCCTCATTTTACATTTTATGTTTACTCACCTCGTATTAAGATGTGTGTATTATACATTTAAACAGCTTGTTGAGTAGGCCTTTTCTTTGTCTTAACATTAGCTTGTACATAATTTGTACAATTTCTTTTCTTTAATACTGACCATATGCCATGTCTTTCAAGAAACTAAGAAAGGAGGTATCCTCCTTGATTTAACCGAAGGGAAAACACTAGTGACTTCATTAAAGATGGTTTTAAAAGTGACTGCATGCATAAACTCTTGTTTTGTAAATATTATCATGATGTGTATGTAAAAGTCTTGTAATCTGTGGTGATGTGATATTATTTCATTGATATTCTGCTGGAATGCATGGTCCGTGTTAGTTCAGTGTACAGACAACAAGCCAACTTTCATAAAAGAAGTGAAGGAAATACTCTATCTCGCATCGATGGTGACAAAAATCAAGGGTGAAACAAAGTATGAATGGTACATTGTATCACCAATTTCAGAAATGTTGAATGTGGGTACATGTACATGTATATTGAAAAAGATTGAATGTGTATGCCGCCCTCTCCCGCCGACGATGAGTGTACTTACAACAACTACGAACTCGCCGTATCATGAGTGGAATCGGTTCATATTGTCACTTGCATTGAATTATATCTTTGTTGGTGTGCCATTTGTTCTAGCTACAGTGACGTTTTCGTGTGAGGCAGCTAGCACCATCGATATTACAATTACGTCCATTGGTTTTAAAGGGCGGCATTATACGACTCCCGTCTTATAAATAAAAACCCGAGTTGACGAAAAAAAAAATGCACATATACCCCCGTCGTCGGAAGACCATTCGTTTGGATCGTCACAAAGAAAAGTGTATGATATTCTTGGTACCAAACGTCATTACTGTGCAGTTGGAATACAAAATTGATGAAGTTTGCTCCGCATTTTGCTGTGTGGCAGTATACCTGAGAGTTGTTTTGTATATCCACGATAATGACGAACCAGCCCCTTCTTTTATAAAAGAGTTATAATCGGTTGCAACTTGACTTACTCTCGATATCAGTCGTAACTCCGTACATAAGGGATAGGGGATTGGACTTTCGCAACTTTTCTAAGACGGTGCCCAGGTTCTCTCTCATACATTCAATTTATCAAGGGCATATCACATAAAATTTGTTTATTTAATTCAAGATTGTTAGTGTCACGAATTGGTGTATTCCTCTGATGAGTAGACTTGCCAATTAGAACATTTTAGTGAAACCCAATGTAACTTGCCATTTGATTGATAGCTGCAGATAGAATGTAATTCCGTGCCTGCTTATTTAGATTCCTGTAGAGATAACTTTATATATTCTGACATATGTATTTTCATATGCGAACATTTGAACTTGGTATGTTGTTTTTACCATGTATATAGCTCCAAAATTGTAGTTGACCAAAATAAAGATCAAGATGTGACCATGTAACGGAATAAAACTATTCTAGTTTCGTGCGTTGTATGTTCATGTTTGAAGGAAGGCGTCGATCAGGAGAAGGGAAACAGGGAGAGAGGGGGTTAGAGAGAGAGAGAGAGAGAGAGAGAGAGAGAGAGAGAGAGAGAGAGAGAGAGAAGAGAAGAAAGAGAGTGTGTGTGTGTGATAGAGAGAGAGAGAGGGAGAGAGAGAGAGAGAGAGAGAGAGAGAGAGAGAGAGAGAGAGAGGAGAGAGAGAGAGAGAGGGGGGGGGGGGGGGGAGAGAAGGGGGGAGATGAATGTGATGGAATGTGATCAAACGAAATGATTCTTCACATCACATGTCGAATTAGAATACATGATTGGCATCTGATTGGTATCAATTGGTCTGCAATGACGTAATGTACTTATTTGTCATTATTCTTATGTGCCATATGACTTGTGCACAAGACTACAGACGGGATTACAGGACTAGTGATTAAGATTTAAAAAGAAATATCCGTAATTTCTTTATAACTTTTTGTTGGCTTATTTTCAAACTATCACCACTCTTTTCTCTAATTTTTCTTCTTCTATTTAATGCAACATACTTTGAAGGTGTCATACCGTCCTTGCAGAGGTCTAATGTAATGTATTTGTGTAAAAACCTACTTTTTGTGAGCGTCTCGTTTTATTCAAACACTTAATTAAAAATGTTTTGTTTTACAGGTACAGGTACATAAACATTTACTTCATTTCTATTACAATCTTATCTCATTCCTCCCTCTCTCTTTCACTTACATGTCTCCCTTTTACTTCCTCATATTATCCATTCGCCTTTATTCGTTCTTTATCGTTTATGTGCTAATGAGGTATTATTTTGTATCCCAGAGCAGGGCATGGCTCGTATAGGGTTAACATACTTAATGCAGGTTTTCGCAGGAAACTCCACCCTGTCCCTACGATGCCTCCCTCGACATTTGTAATCTATATTCTAACTCTATGGAACTTATCGCATGATGGCGCTATGTTACGATACTAGAACATACATACTATACTAAGAATACTGGTAAGGGTGAAATTGGTGATGCCGCCATGGTCAGCGGTAAAGTATATTGGTATTCATTTTCGCCTACCGCAATTCGCGGAAGCACTCAATTTTGGTTTGTTTAAACTTAATTAGTTATGATCTGCATTCACTAAAGTCCTTGCTGCGGCTGACTCAATATTGTACTTAGTGCTCAATGATGATTGATATGCTCCTAAATTACAAATTTTTCTTTCTCTGCATCCCAATCCCTCTAAGAGGGGGCTTTCAGGATTGTAAAGGATTTCTTGTTGAATAGTAATTTGATTATTTATATATGATATTTTTTTCCCTTCAGCTTTGAGTACATGACGTTACAAGCGTCATTTTCTAAGAGTGATGTATCTGTATTTTGTTTTAAGGATATATTTATCTTAGAAATACTTATATAGACTATATCATTTAATTGCCTATTTTAATAACAAAGATGTATAGCACTTCATAGATGCAAATTGCAGTGTATAACTGCTTATCCTTTTTGTATTCGTTTGTTTCGTTGATACAGGTTTTACTATCTATCATGTTTTAATTATAAAGTGAGTAAGTCTTCAGACTTTGTATTCAGTTTAATTTGATCACTAAACCACAGTTGAATCAAATAGAACTGAATTAGATACTACTTACACCAATACCAACAGGCCTACACCAATATCAGTATGAATACCACTCTCAATACTACATCAATACAGCTACCATTCAGAACACCCCTGGTATACTCATACCAACGTTGGTCAATAACAATCGTATGCCCATACCAATACTGTATGCTGCCCCATTTTCAGTATCACTACCGAGCTATAAATGCCACTAATTAATTCACAGATGGAAAGGCTCAGAGTACATACATGATGGATTAAAGATGGAGTGTCTTGCATTTTGTGAAGATGAAGGATGAAAAATTAATATCGCGATACTCCATCAGCGAGCGCGTATCAATCAGGTCTGGTCGCCTCATTATAGTTACGGCTCTCGAGCAGATGAGGTTCAAGGCACACTGGGGTGATGGTGAAGGATGGAGGCAGATAATGGGGAGGGGGGAGGGGGGGGGCGTAACCATTTCGACATGGCCATGTCCATTATGGTGTCCAGCCATCGCGGTCCCCTGATTTTAATGGGTCTCGGGACCTCACATCTGGTGAAGTGAAAGAACTCTACTCTCAACTCAAAGCTTCAAATAATTATATCACAGGCGTCGCCAAACTATGGAATGTAGATCCTGTCATGCCTGTAGTCCTCCCCCTTATCATTCCTCTTCATTCTCATATTTTTCTCGCTCTTTCTTTCTCTTCTTCCATCCCCACTCGTTTCCCTTTTCATGTCGTTCCAACTCATTTCGCACTAACCACCCCCTTCCCCTCTCCCACTCTCCATCTCGCTCTCTTACCCTCTCTCCGATTTAAAACATGTAATACATAAATTCACCAAGTCCATAATGTTATTTCATTTGGATAATGGCAGTTCACATAACCTGGGCATACAGTACAAAACATTTGGATAGATAAAAGCGTTAATTGATGATAACAATGTACGCGCGCTAATCAACGTCTCTCTCTCTCTCCCTCCCTCTCTCTCTCTCTCTCTCTCTCTCTCTCTCTCTCTCTCTCTCTCTCTCTCTCTGGAGCTGTCCTCTTGCCTCCATCCAACGTACTCCTCCATCCCACACATCTCCAATGCCCCCCCCCCCCTTCTCCCAACAGGAGTCGCCTTGTCAGCCGTAATGATGGTAATCATTGTCATACTCATAACTGGGCCGTACAATCTATCTTTAGATCGAACTTTCCGGATGCTAGCATTGGATCAGTAGTGGAATATTGAAAATTATGCGTGTACTGCGAGGAATACACACCTAGGCATCAATGACACGTGCTGACTATACATGTACACTCTGTTCACACGTATGGCTTGGCGCTTCATGTCACCGCCATCTGTTTGCTGTATGTGGGCGCCTGATATGTTTCCGCCGTGGTATTCATGGTACATGTCTATGAAGCAAAATTTATGCAACCTATATCGAATTCTGACGATAGGACGGTCCACTATTCCGCTGGAGTCAATGGCTTGATGTGATGCCAGCACCAGTGATATATGACTCCCTCACCATGCAATGCATGGAAGCACGCTGCAGCGGTTAACCTTCTCAGTGTGAACGCATCCATTACTACCCGGTAGAAGGGCGGGGAGTGATATCGATCGCACGTCACTCATGACCTTCCGTGCTCTACCACGTCCACATTAGAACGCATATAATCTATTACCGTTTCAACTGCACAACACACAGGTTTAACAGCATTTTCTCTCCCGAGATATTTGTGGGATTGTTCACCATGTGATCTCCCAAGCGTGTAGACTTTTGTACAAATGAGTGTTCATGAAAGGAACATCCTTCACACTTCAGCGAGAAGCAGTTGCAGACAGAACGGTTTCCCTGAATGCTATCCATATACACCAAATACTTATGACAGCGACGCCATAATTGCATTTTGTGTATTTCCATTTGGATAGCGAATAATTGTTATTAGCCTTATCATCGCAGAATATCGACAGCTGTCTGAACGTGCGAGTGAGTTGGAATCCAATTAAATCGTATTTGCCACATTTAATTAAGGAAGGACTTCTCGTGTCATGGTCAGAAAGCAACGGCTCGCAAACCTTTTAAACAGCGCATCACTCCTCGGACAGCTTCATGTTGGATGCCAAGGCAACTTCATTTCTCTGGTCACGTGACATCGTCATAGCCTCCTTAGTGGATACCAACCTCAATCCTGATTGGAGGAAAGTGTGAAACTTCGTATTTCGAACGCGTCTTTCTCCGCCAAACATAGCAACGCTTTTACGTTCTCTAATTTTGACGACTTACCATCATTGATTTATTGACTTGCTTTAAAAAGAGGGAAATAACAACGGACCATGCAATTGAGTTAATCAAGGTAAAGAGGCATAATTTTATGGGCGACGTGTAATTTCATATTCATATTCCAAACACACTATACTTAAAGCCTGTATACCTGTTTAGTTAAATGACGGACATGCTTCCTGGTGTTGATTTGCTTCTGAATCTCCGCTCACAAGAACTAAGTGTGGTGTGTGCCATATAAGGAGTCTTGTAATGTGAGTAAGCTGCAGGCAAGTCGCAGACAAATCGCGGACAAGACGCTGACAAATCGCGGTGGATCTCTAATTCGAAATCACCTCTCATAGTTGTTACAGAGCGATCAGAATAACAACGATGTCTATTTTGTGGACAGCTGTAGTGATTTGTATTTTCCTGATGTCGATGGCGGGATTTTTCCTGCTGAATTCGAGTCTGAGATTGGCGCCCTTGGAAAAGTCAAAGGTCTTGAGGTCAAAGAGACACAAATGGCGGAACGAGGTGGGCTCGCTGGTGCACTCTACCGTGGTGGGATTGGGGGCACTTAACTGGTACGGCATCGTGGTGGTGGTGGTGGTGGGAAAGTGGTGGTGATGGTGATGGTGGGGTGGGGGGGGGGGGGGGTTGTGGTGGTGATGGTGGTGGATGGCAGTGATGGTGGTGGTAATGATTATGATGATGTGATACATTGCATAATTGGCGCATAAAGTGGTGGATGGTGATGAGGTGTAGGTGGTTGTGATGATGGTAGTGGTGGTTGTGATGATGGTGGTGGTGAGAGTAGTGGAATAGTGGTATAAATTGGTGAGGGTGGTGGTGGTCGGGGTTGTATAGTGGTGCTGATGGAGGTTGTGGTGAATGGTGATGGTGGTAGTGTTGGTGGTAATTACTGAAAGTGTAGTGGTGGATGGTGATGGTGGGGTGGTTGTGGCGATGCTGATGAATATAATGATATGCTACGTGGCTAATGTGTGGTGGATAGTGTTGAGGTAGTAGTGCAGGTTGTGATGACGGTGGTGAAGAAAGTGGTATAGTGGTGATGTTGGTGTTGGTGGTAGATGGTGGTGGATGGTAGTGAGGTGTGGTCGTGGTTGTAATGATGGTAATAATGGTATGGGTGGTGCTATAACTGTCGTTGGTACATAAAGCGGAGGCGTGATATTCGGACAATGATTTGTGTCCGCATTAATTGGTTCATGGAATACGTAATATTTTGGCTGCCAGCGTGCTGATACTTGTAGATCTACAATATGGGCTGGAAAACATAATATCAAGTTGACAAATAAAAACCTCTATCCCTACCGGGGGGAGAACATAACCCCTTCTAACACTCACCCAGTTTGGTCGCTGTGTGTACTCACTCGCAGCTAGTAATCATGGTATAATGCCGTTGCCTAGTCGATGTGTTTAAAAATACATCGTAAGTATACTGAATATCATGATTGAAAATAGTCGATGAATGGATGCGCTCCGCTTCATACATCCTTGGTCGATGCAAAATATGTAGAATTAATGATGATGACAGTATTAATGGTGCTGGTCATGCTCAATGAAGAGGTGGTGATAGTGATAGCGGCCTTGGCGATGTGCGTTATGTGATCGTGAGGGGTGATGATAATGATGGTGATAATGGTGTTGAATATGGTTGGCATGGTTTCTGAAGTATCAATTAAGAGGGCACTTTATTCACCTGATGTTTGACTACTGGTGTTCCTGCCATCAATATATATGAGGAGGATTATGATATACCGAATGTATGGACGACAATAACAGAGAGAGAGAGAGAGAGAGAGAGAGAGAGAGAGAGAGAGAGAGAGAGAGAGAGAGAGATGTATGTAATATATGATTTTTAAACAAGTTCATTTCTCAACGACGTACTAATACTGCACGTGTTACATTGCCCTACATGGAGATGTTTTCAGAATGGCTATAACCTGAACATGCTGAATAAGGTCACGAATCTAATTTGATTTGTGTCTCAGTTGGATATGGCATACATGTAGCCGAGAAGGAAAGGAGTGTGTGTGTGTGTGTGTGTGTGTGAGAGAGAGAGAGAAGAGAGAGAGAGGAGAGAGAGAGAGAGAGAGAGAGAGAGAGAGAGGGGGGGGGGGTGAAAAGATGAATGAGAGACAGGATGGATGGTTAAGTGAATAATTTTGCTCTGTAAACACTAAACTGATGATGTTTCAAACGTTCAACATTCTTTTCCTTCCCGTCCTCTTCTTGCTTTCATTGCCCTTTACTCTCCTTCTTGCCCGTCTGTCTTTCTCATACGACACTTTCTCCTCCCTCTTCTCTTATTCACACACTTTCCTCCCCTTCCACCCCACTATCTCCCCTTCTTCAACCACCTCTCCATTCTACTCCCTCTCTCCCCCTCCCCCTCTCCCTCCCCCCCCCCCCCCCCCCCTCTCCTCTCTTCCCCCTCTCTCCTCTCTTCCCTCTCTCTCTCTCCCCCCCCCCTCTTCTCTCTCTCGCTCTCTCTCTCTCTCGCTCGCTTTTTCTCTCTCTCTCTCTCGCTTTCTCTCTCTCTCTCTCTCTCTCTCTCTCTCTCTCTCTCTCTCTCTCTCTCTCTCTCTCTCTCCCCCTCTCTCTTCCCCCCCTTTCCCCTCCCTACCTCCTATATCATGCAGCTGGCGCCTGTATGCATCAGGCCAACTCGGTGACACCTCTTACTTCAGGCAGCTCGAGATGTTCATGGCGATATCCGCAGGTTTGTTCAAACGATTAAACCCCTCGGTACCAAAGCCCGCAGAAGACCATGGACTTAATTACATATTGCATGCACCTTTGGCTGTGTGAGGCTTAGCTTGCATATTCCACTTCTACCAGTAACTCCTACCATGTAGGATTATGTTGAGAGCTTTGTTGTTTTGTCTTCCGCGTGGCTGGGAGATTGTGTGGTTAGAATTACATTTCCTGTTTGCAGTATGTAATAGATAAATACATACTACATTACATTTTGTACCGACATGACTGACGTAAACAAAACAGAAGGTAATTTCTGTTCATCTGCCCACTTCCGTCGCACCCTTTCTATCTCTCTTCTTGCCTAATCTCACTTCTTATCTACCTACCCATCATTTTTATCTGTTCATCTATATCTATCTTTTCATAATTCGTCTGTCTTTATTATTAGCCTTATATTTGCTTCTTCTTAATTTCATCTCAAGTTTGTTTAATTAATTTAATTTTACTTATGATTGAGTACCAATTGTTATGAGTATTACACTGTATCAGTGTAGTATGCACTCACCCAATACCCTGTCATTAAGTGAAATAGGAATGAAAACCATTGGTATTGTCATTGTTATGTTGTCACCGCGGGCAATTGAAATATGCAAACCATAATTTCAGTTATTTAGTATAGTAACTATCCCTTTTCACAAACGGCATCATAACCGCAATCCTGGGATGGTATTATCTTAAAAACTCATTGAAGTTTTTGACTAAGTTTAGATTTTAGTCCCTTCTGATCCATAACTGCAATAGGCCTATTGGAATAGTTTTTGACTTAACTAAGCTTACAGAATACCGACTGAATTAGCTAATGCATTTTTTGTTTGTTTGTTTTTACATAAGTTCCTTCCATAATACATCCCTTGTACTCCTTCTTGATTTCCAGGTTATGTTGTCTACGACACAGTCGACCTGCTTCAACACAACCCCGTCTCCAGAATACTGGGTCTTATCATTCATCATACAGCTGTAAGTGTTTAGTGTCAATTATCGTGTGCATTAGATATGTAGGCTATGTGGTATGGTGTGAAAATGGTTTTATTGACAAAAATCAATAAACATTTGTACAACAGCAAAAAGTACAACTAGCAAATGCATTTGAGATTTAATGGACTGATACATGTATAATTATGTGATGTTGTTAAATTAAGGATAAGAATAAGTTTAAGTCGAACTTGGCTCTCAAGCTCTGCCAGATGATACATGTAGTTATGATAATGATGATGTGAGGTAAGGGGAGGGGGTTGGGGCGTGTGATAGGTGTGTTTTTTTTTTTTTTTTTTATCAAAGGGAGATAAAACATCTGTTGAGACCTTTTGCTTCTCAAGACGAAATTTGTGTCTGAGTAAAGGAGTATCAGTGATACTACCACGTGATCCTTCTCCTATTGATTGTGCGTGTGTGGTGATCATGGTGAATGAAATCGACATGACGTGGACGTGCTCTTTTTCAGCTCGACAGGAGCACTCTATTATTGTGCACTCCAAATCTTACACGTTTTGATGACTTAGTAATCAATGCGTGTAAGATTTGAAGTGGACGGGTGTGAGGTATAACGCGTGGGTGGTTACTAATTTCAACATCCCTATTGTTTCCCCCATTCAGGTGTTTGGTTTATACATGATGTCCTACCTCACTGGCCATTTGTACACGCTCTGCATTCCAGTCATGCTCGTCGATGTATCCAGTGTCTTCCTTCACGTCCGCATGCTCCTCATCATGCACGGTGTACGCAGACGACACCCACTGCGCGCTGCCAACTCACTCATCAACGCGCTCCTGTTCGCGGTCTTCCGCCTCGGCGTCATCGCCTTCATATTCCTAAGTGCGATGCGCTACCCGGGGATGCCCGTGATCGTTCGCCTGGTCGTGTTGTTGTTCGTAGGTGGATTGTTCGTCTTGAATGTGGAGCTCTACCGAAGGATGATTTTGAGGGATTATGCAAGCAAATCATCGGTGTCGTCCTCATCGTCGTCATCCATGTCAAACTCTAAACTCGACGGCGACATATTAGACTCATCTTGATATTCCTTTTGAAAATTCAGTAATTTCGTGATTTCCCTAGTATATTCCCTAGGTATTTGAGGTAATACGCATTAATGATTAAGTCTGTGATATTAAACATGAAGTTGTCAGTTGATGCTTGAAGAAAAACGTTATGAAAGCATAGCCTTATGACCGGGGTGTGCATTTCCTCCATTAAATAGCAACCTTTAATAGAATCATGTAGACATCCAGCACTTCCTTATTTGTGCTGTTAGTTCTTGCAGGCAACAAGAAAATCGTATAAATTTAGATCAAGTTTGTGACATATGAAAATTAATAGTAACGTAGAATTCAATTAATGACTCAAAACATACCGCTTTGTACTTTGTGTCTCAGGTTCAGCGTTATTTTCAAAATGTTATTTAGGCCTGCCAAAGATACATATACCCTTTACTTTAGAAGAGAACCGTATAGAATTCCCAAAATACTAACGGTCACAAAATGTTATTTTTATGGGTGTGCAATATTCACATACTGTGATCGCAATGTGTTTTTTGTTTGTGTCTCTGTTGGAGGTGAAAGGTGGGTGGGATGGAATTATGACCCAGTAATTTGCTCCAAATTTACTCGTTGCATCATTGTATAGAGCACCAAGTAGTGTCCTGGAATCCAATGTTATGCAGGTTTTTGGTTCTAAACCGAACATCACTGAAGCGAGATTGTCAGTGATCCGACATTTTATGGCGGGCCAGTATGGGGCACTGCTAAGAGTTCGTGCTGTGATCACCGCTGTTTGCTCAATAGTATGTTTGCCAATTATGACGCCACACTTCTAGAAATGGACAGTATTACACCAAATATCGTCAGACGCACATGGAGGACCAAAATCGTATTAACTATACATCGCATACAAAGATGAACGTGCATTTCAGAGCAGTTATTTAATCTGTTTAATTCGCTTCTATGGCTGTGAACGTTGACCTCGTTTGAATAATTCATCAACATCATCAGAATGGACGTACACAGAGGTAGGAATACAGAGCAATAGGATGTGTTAGAGACAGAGAGAGAGAGAGAGGGGGGAGGGTGTGAGGGAGGGAGGGAGAGAGAGAGAGAGAGAGAGAGAGAGAGAGAGAGAGAGAGAGAGAGAGAGAGAGAGAGAGAGGGAGAGAGGGAGGGAGAGAGAGAGAGAGATTAGATTAGTAGAGAAAGAGGGAGCTATGTATGTATGGAGAGAGATATGGAGGGGAGAAATAGGGAGGGAAAGCGAGTAGAGGGAGAATTGAAACCACGATTTAATACCAGCTACACTCATGAACAGTCACACACGCACACACACACATACACACAATCACGCACACATACACACAATCACGCACACATATACACACGTTACACATACACATACACATACACATACACATACACATACACATACACAGAGTGCCTATAAAATAATTCAGAACACACCACAACGCTCACTTTTCCCACTCCCATCTCTGGTTGTCTCTGTCTCAAACTACAAGTAACATGTATAATCACATGAGAGCAAAATATATTAATCGTTTATGTTTGTATATAAGGCAAACACCTCTTGTTATCTTTATTTTCAAATCTGTTCCTTTTTTATATCTTTTTTTCTCTCTCTTTGTGAAGCACTTAAACGCATTTGATATATAATTTGTGAGCACTACATGGATATTCAATACATAATTTTCCATATAACTCAAGAAGTAGAATAATTGAAGAAGAAAACAATATTGGATAGATATGGTAACAAGACAAACTTATGTGAATGAGCAATAAATTGTACATATACATCCCAGAATGAAATGTCCACCTCTTCATATACATACTGCAAATGTACTACAAACAAACTACTAAATAACTTCATAAAACTATGGGCATAATAAATTTTCAATGTGATCATTTTTCATGAGTATTTCATTAACATGAAAGAAATTTAAGATCAGCACAGATATGATATGCATGCCATTTCTTCATCTTGTTCATGATAGGAAACTTGATGTATAATACTGTACAAATGGCCTTGGCAATAAAATGTTGTAACAAAATGAAATTTGACTAGATTTTAGTGAAAGGGCTTTCTGGGGTAATTTCAATTTACAAAGAAATTTTAGGCATACACCCAGTAGTAGGAGAGCGTGCTCCATCCTCTAATTGAACGAAAAACAAGTCAGACTTGTTTTTCGTTCATTTACAGGATGGAACACGCTATCCTTACTACTGGGTGTATGCCTAAAATTTCTTTGTAAATTAAAAAAAAAAAAAGAAATTTGTCGGCACATAATGCATGGTATGAGAACTCTCAGTTACTTCTTAAGACCATGTATCTGTGTTATACATGGTACATGCATCTAGATAAGTGCAGATTTCTTCTCCCGAGTTGAATTTTTCCTATTAAGTATGGCACAATATTGCTTTTATTTCACAAGTTTAAACAAACTATATACTATAAACATGATTTTAATTATTTTCAAAACAATTCTGATAACCACAAAATGGTAAAGCAAATAGAGTATAAATGAATTGATACAGTATGGAAATTTCCCCCATCATAATCTTGAAAATCTAATTAAATTGTATTCTACATATAAATTTGCTCATAGTACAATTCAAAGCGCTCAATCATTCTTCTGGTTTAAGCCACGCATTAAGCGCTAGATGCTAGTTGAGCTATATAGACCAGCAATATATTCATACCAGGTGCTGGAGAAGAACAAATATGAAAAAAAAAACACTTTGTCCAAGGGTGTGCCCACTGGGCTAAGCTTGAACTCATGCTGTCAATGAAGAGGCAAAGAGCTCTCACCACTTTACTAAAGAGCCCTCGTGGTACAACATGGAAGGTGGAAACAGTGTCATGTAGCTTTTGTCCTGCTGGAATAAAGAAATTGTCCATGGATGGAATTTATGTTGAGAATCTCAAGTACCTTTGAAAGATTCAAATAAACCAGTACATGAAAAGATAAATTCATATAAATATACTTCTATCATACACTGTAGTCCTACATGTATCACATTCTATCACATCACTTTCGCATTGTATTAAATACCCACTACAATGAGGGTATTTAGTTTGCAAGCAGAAGCTTTGGCAGTCTGTTATTGGTCTGATACCCAAGACTAAACATTTCCAAAGACAGCATACAATACATTCATCCTCACAAGGACTGGCAAGGAGGGCTGATTATACCAGACACATTTTTATCGACAGTATTGCAAGTAAGCCTGTGCAGACATGTACAAACTAGTCACCTGCTGGGTAATTAGTTGCCCAGTTACTTTTGGTGAACAAGTTGTGGACATTACAGCGAAAAAAATTAAATGTGGACTTAAATGAACATGGTGGTTTGCAAACCACGAGTCTCGCCTGATTTTGCAATCGATAAACAGTGCTAGCTAATTTTTTTTTTCAAATATTTGAAATAGTGCCGCAATGACGTTTGACCTCATCATCCTCATCAACAAACGTGGTATTGCCCAAGGATCATTTGTATCAAGTGTGATCACAATTGACGCAGAAATAAAGAAATGAGAGCAAATTAAACGAAAACTTTGAGGAAAATGATGTACATGGCCTCATATCATATGACATTGTGACCCCTAGATGACCTTTGACCCTATCAGCCTCGTGAAGACACATGTGGTATTACCCAAGGATCACTTGTACCAAGTGTGATCACAATTAACTGATGCAGAAGTAAAGAAATGAGAGCAAGTCAAACAAAACAAGGTGGTTCGCGAACCACCAGTCTCGCCTGATTTTGCAATCGATAAACAGTGCTAAGTTTTTTTTTTTTCAAATATTTTTTTTGAACCTTTTAACCCCATTAGCCTCATGAAGATACACATGTGGTATTACCCAAGGATCATTTGTACCAAGTGTGATCACAATTGATGCAGAAATAAAGAAATGAAAGCAAGTCAAATGAAAACTTTGAGAAAAAATGATGCACATGGCCTCATATCATTTGACCTTTTGACCCCTAGATAACCTTTGACCCCATCAGCCTCATGAAGCCACATGTGGTATCACCCAAGGATCATTTGTACCAAGTTTGATCACAATTGATGCATAAATACAGAAATGAGAGCAAGTTAAAAAAAAACTTTTTTGTAAAAATCCAACAGACTAACAGGGAAAGTGATTACTAGGTCTCTGCCGAACTTCCTTCAGGCGAGACAAAAACCACTACCAAATAGCCAGATAAATATTTGAAGATTACACTTTTGAGGTTTGAGAGGAAACCCCTGAAAAAAAAAGCATTTCCCGCCTCCCCGATCATCATCCTTTTGCAAAATTAAACGAAAAATCATCTAATTTGAAGGAATCTTATTGACTGACTGCATGCCTCACAACAGAGAAGAAAGAAACACACATTACAAAATAAGTACTGAATGATGCAGCGTACATGTATGTTGAGTGGTTGAATGACAATGTTATAAAGGAATCGGAGAGCCCTACCCACATGTCTACCCACTCAACAAGGCCAGTCAATGGCTGTGGCATGTAAAGGGGGCCTTAAAGTTGAATGACTATGTCTACAAGCCCACCAGTATTACATTACTGTATGCTACTCAGACCAGTTTTTTATGCATATTTATGCCTGGTCAGTAATTCTCCATATCATAAATATTCATAGGGGAAAGTTGTCCCATTATGCATTGCACATTCTGATCGTCCGCTTCCAGTCTAGTGTACACTACAGCTCAAAGGCATTGGCATAGGGAAAGGGAAGGAGCCGCAGTTTTAAACCGCAGTATATTTTGTCCAGTTCAGCATGAAACACAATGCATTAGCCTAAAAAGCATCATGTTTCATGCTGAACTGGACAAAATGTACCGCGGTTTAAAACTGCGGCTCCTTCCCTTTCTTCCCTTTCCCTTTCCCTATGCCAATTCCTTTGAGCTGTAGTGTATGAGACTGGAAGTGGACATGACTACAAAAGAAATCTAGAAGTCCCTGTACATTGATTCATTACAAGACGACTTTCTCCTAGATGAAGGACAGAGAATTGCATTGAAGACCAGCACTGGCTTGAAGGCTGGAAACACAACTTTGGTATGCGCTCCATGATTTCTAAAGGGTAAAAAACAACAACTCTGATCCTCTGAGGAAATTCTCCATCTACTATCCCACAAATTCCAAAATTCTGATGTGGCGATCAAAACATACCTGCTAAAGCCATGTGCTAAAGTCTGTGTTGCATATCCCATTAATTATAAACTTCATTTAGAAATCTCTAAATAAGATAAGATATACTGGGTACAAAAGATTTAAAGAGTCTAAATAAAATTGTTCAAAACCTGATTGTAAATATCACTGTGTATTCACTTTTAATTAATAAAATGAAAAACATTAATATTTGTGTCCATTTCTAATGCAAAATGCAAACATTCCCCAAATAGGGAACATGAAGAATTAAATGGGAACAGCAACTCTCAAACAAGTTGATTTGAATAAGGCAGGCAAATTGGAGGAGCAAACTGGCAACAATCGCAGAACATTGACAGACAAAATTTACAAAAGTAAACACTCGTTTCCAACACCATGTACCCAATAGAGTCACATACTTTGAACATTGACTTGCTGTCTGGTAATGTGATATGTTGTGTGGAAAACTGTGTTGCCGTCCTCATGCACAAAATGAATACAAGGCAAATGCCTAGCAGACCAGCCACAGACCAGCAAAATTGGCAATACAGACTCTAAGGGTTAAAGATAAGGTGCATGATACTCGTATGTAAAGATTCCAGGATCCTTAATCATGGCAGAATCATCCTGCCAAGACCATACGTCACATTCTCGTTTCTAATGCAGGAACTAGTGAAGGTTTTGTCTCAAACCGATATACACAGTTGTTGCAACAGAACAAGACTGGACAGACTCAACAGCCGGACGGTTCTGCCATAATTACAAATCCCCTCATCTTTACCACTGCTGACCCCTATCTTTTACTATTCAAAATATGAAATAGTATTCCTTTCCTTCAAACTTTAACAAATCAGCTGCTATGATTTTAATTAAAACAAGTTATGACAAGGGTGTTGTTTAAAACGCTCCAAGTTTTACAACAACATCTACACGAACCACTCACTCCCCCCTAACAGCGACGGGTCACTTGTCTGTGTAACCAGACAGTGTCACATGCTGTGGACGTAGAGAGACACGCAGTTGATAAACCACTCATTCCTTTAGCTGTGAGTGGTCACTTACATGTCTTGGTATGATCTTAATCAAAACACGTTGTTATAATAAGGGTGTTGTTCCTCTTTATCGTGCTCCAAACTTAATTGCAACGTCCAGATGAACCACTCACTCCCAGCAGGGAAGAGGTGTCACTTGCCTACTTTGTGCAGTCTGTGCCGATTGCTGTGGACGTAGAGAGACACGCGGCTAGGGAAGCTGATGCTACACACGCTGCAGGTGAAGTCTGTCTTCTTCTCGATGACAGACTTGACCAGGGCGTCGTGCTGCAATGACCGCTGCTCGGCCTGCTCCTGCTTACGCTTCAATACCTGGTCCCGGATCTGTTGCTTAGTCAGCTGAGAGCAGCTTGTCATACTCCAACTGTCCTTAGTCTGCTGCACAGAGCCTGAGAGTATGGGGGAAACAGATGGGAAGGTACCTGCTGTCAAATCTCAGCTCAACAGGTAACAGTGAATCAAGTTTTAATTCTGAGGACCCAGACTCAAATGTTGTTTATCACAATTGTTAACGATTATGAAAAAGAAAGAAAACAAATACTGGAAATGGAAATGGAAAAGTTGTCAGTTTGCTGTAGATTTCTAATTAGTCATGGGTCTGGAGCTTGTTTGATTTGAACAGTATCATCACATTGCGATGATCCTTCATTATGGAACCTGTTGTCTTGGCAGAATAACTCTATACATAAAGGGTCCTATTATCCTTACCATCACTCTCACTTTCCCTTCAACTCTAATAACGTCAGGGGAGAAGGGGTGAAGGGGGGGATTTGACTTTCAGCAATCATTCAGAAACACAGAAAGATGTCACTGCGCAATTTCATTAACTGCTGCTTCTGGTGAAATCTCTTAATAGCCTGGCCTCATGAGTATTAAGCTGCAGGTATGGTATGATAAATTGCTGGTTTAGGCTACTGACCTTCTTGTACTGAAGTACTGCCGTCTGTGAGCCGGATGTCATTGGTCTCGATGCAGGGGTGCTGGTTGAGCTCCTTGGCTGAGCTACACCGCTTCTTACACATGTGGCAGATGAAGGCTTGCTTCTGACACCTGAGGGTGTGAGTCACACATATGCCCCATCAGTTATATTACCAAGCAACACAGTATACACAGAAACAAAAACATTGGACAATAAAAAAAAAAAAAAAAACACGACTGGAATCATGCTCATTTGTACCATAATGAGGTCAAAGGAGGTTACATTTTTTTTGGAGCAGAATTTGTGAAATTTCATCAATTAATTTTCTTGTAATAATCCTATAAAAAAAAAAAAAACATGTTTTAAGTCTTGGGGCTTTCTAAACTCTGGTTCAGATACATTGGGGCTACAATGGGGCTACAGTAACCGAAGAGGTATGGCTTCATTGTCCACTGTAAGGAATTTGAAAGTACCCTGTCAGATTATGCGGGAATCACGCTTTTTGGTAAAAAAAAAATGGTTGACAACATTGGACACTTTGAAAAAAAAACAAAAAACTCAAATCAAGCTGAATTTAAAAATAATTTAGGAAAGTAGCAGGAAGAATAGAATTTGTGAAATTTCCTCAAAATAATGTTCTTGTAAGAACCTTAAATATTTAACTCTTTTTGTCTGAGATAAACTCATTCTCCATGGGAAAGACAAATTCTGATTGGTTACTGGACAGTCTTTTGAACATAAAGCGCATGCAACAATGATGTTGATTGGCCATTGCCATTTTGCAATTGATCGCAAACCTTTATGTTACAAGGCCCTTGTGACAAAATATCCACCACCCACATAAAGGGCTCAAAAGATTTTCACTGTTTGACAAATCAGGACCAAAATGTGTGAGTGTATCAGATAATCTCTTCAATAGACACCAAAGCCCTTACTTGTGTGAGTAGAGGAGCTCTGGGGACTTGAACTTGTTGTTGCACAGGTGGCAGGAAAAGGCCTGGACAGCACAGCCATGGGTCTTCAGCTCCTCGGTGGTCTTGAAGATGAGACCGCAGGAGTAGCAGAAGAAATAGCCGCGACCAACTGCAATTCCCTTCTTGGGGCTTGCTGGAGCACCCGGGACGCTGGAAATGCTGGCGACATTGGAGGTTTGGTTCGAGGCTGCTATAGAGTTTACGGTGACCTCGGCAGATGAGGCGCCAGTTTGCGAGACAGATATCTGTAAAGCACCATCCCTCACTTGGCCATTTAGGGATATCTGTTGAGGCGATTTGGTGGCTTCTGTTCCAGTGCCTGATGAGACATGAGTGGCACCGCGGGTCGGGGCTCTCCCCATGGCAAGCAAGCTGACTGGAGGCGTGACTGCCGGCGTGGCCAATGGCTGCTGTGCAGACATCGCAAACTGGGTGGAGGAAAGAGCCATCGGGACCACATTGACAGCCTTGGTGTTTGGTAGAACAGGTGCATTGGGAACGGGTCTGTCCAAGGGGACAAACTTTATGTTCTGGGCAAGAGTAGATACAGTGCCCTTCCTTGTCACGAGAGTGATACTCTGGGTAGTTTTATTGTTGCCACATAAGGCCATGGGCTGCTGCATCTGAACGACGGTGACTGGACGGTTGTACCTGACACCTGGTGACGGAGTTGCAAGACTTTGTGTATTGAACAGCGTCAGTGGCTGAGCAGGCCCTGAACCTTGCCCAGACCCAAGGGCACCCTGTACTCCCTGTACGGGAAGCAGAGTAAATGTCTGGGTAGGGTTGCAAGTTGAGGCAGAGGATTGCGGCACCTGCATTTGTATAACAGTACTGGGTTGTGCAGAGCTAGTAATTGGAGCAGTGACATTCAGAATGGAATTTTTCCAGGGCACAGCAGTGCCTGCTGTTGTTGAAATGGAATCCAGAACAGTTGGAGTAGGACTTGCCATTGATACTACTGTCATTACTTGGGGGGCTTGAGTACCTGGGATAGATACCGTGGAACCCTGGGTGGGTAGAATTGTTACAGTCTGTGCCTTGGTCTGTGCAACGGCAAGGGATGCTTGCTTAGTCTTCTCTTGGTTTCTCAATGGGACTTTGACGAGTTTGTTTTGTGCGTTTTTCATAAAGAGCACCTCTCTTCCAGCTGGGGGCCCTAATGGTACCAAGAACAAGGGTGAACTCCGAGTTGTCACAGCTTTATCCTGACCGGAAGCGCCCACCTCTTTGTTTGTGTTCAGGGTTATTGGCTTATTCTGTATCAGGCCTGTGAGAACAGGTTGGACTTGATTAGCGCCAGTCTTCTGAGGCATTACAGAAGCACTAGTATCCTGCTGCTGCTGCTTCCCATTGCTTATTGGGAGAGCCGTCAGGGTCGGGGTTTGTACCGTCTTTATATTAAGCGATTTCTCAGGTACCTTGGGTTGCACTGTGTCTCCCTGGCTTGCTTTCGGTGGCATACTCATATATGTTAAAACTGCTCCAGCTCCTGGTGCTGCCCCGGGTAAAGTCCATAGGGGTTCGCTTAGCAAAGTGGTCAGCATGGACTTGGACTGGAGAGGACCGTTCTTATCCGAGTCTGGTGCTCCAGCTGATGAAGTCACACTCCCGGCCTTGCTGGCAGGGTCATCTCTTGGACGAATTGGGAGGGAGATTCTTGGCACCTTGAAGACACCCTCCTTGTGAGGTTCCTTTTCGTGCCATGGGACGTGAGCCTGGAGGCCGTGAAAGGTGTCAAATACTTGGAAACACTTGCTGCATTTGAAGGTGCACTTTCCATTCTGCGACGCACGCACAACACATTTGGAGCACAGATATTCTGCAGAAGTGTTCCCAATGATTGGTTCAAAATTATGAGTGAGGTAAGTGCTGCACATGATACACATATTTACTTGACTTGCTGTGATTTTGGTGTGCGCAACAACACATGGCTTCTTACAGTGGGGTTCTGGCTGGTTCTTGACATCGCTGTATCCAAGAATCTTTGGCCTGTCTCTGGCTATGCTCTCCATGCACTCTGCAGCAAAAACACAAACAAATAACATTATTGATAAATACCAACATTGAGAAGGAATAAAGAACCATTTCACTGAAGGCCTTGTGTAAACAATCTGTGGGGAAAGTATGATGATATTAAACTAAGAATAGACATAATTGCATTTTTTTCAGTGACATACACATGAGCAACAGACGAGTATATCTTGTTCACGTTTTCTTTCTAAATTCCTTTGATCTTGCATAATGAGTGCAATTAATTACATTAATTATTGCACACCTCTTTGCTAGCTCCATTTAGATGTAAAAAAAAAAAATCTGTATGTTCAGTGGGCAATGTACCATTGAATCCCTCTGCGAAATTAAAATATCATATTCTGTTTTTCCGTGTTTAGCCAAGTTTGGCAATGTTCATTGACCTTTGACCTCTTACTTCTTTGACTTCCAATCTAACCAGTGTGTCTAAATCCATCCTTGTATCAAGTTTGTTTAAAATTAGCAAATTCTGGCAAAGTTCATTGACCTTTGAGCTCTGAACTTTCAGGGCTTTTATGAAATATGCCATTAGTCTATCTCCATGAAGTGTTGATTGGTTGGTTGGAATTGCATGACTCAGTTTGGATTTGCTGTGAAAAATATCAATTTGGGGGCAATTTTTAGTCAATTTTTGCAATATCCTTGTATCAAGTTTTCTTAAAATTAGCAAATTTTGGTCTCTGACCTTTCAGGAATGTTACCCAAACTTTCACCAGTATACCTTCATGAAGTTATACATCTCTGTACCATGTTTGGTTAGAATTGCACCATTGGATTTGGATTTGGGTTTATGGTGAAAAAAATGTTTGCAAAATTCATTGACCTTTGAGAAATTTCACCAAAAATGTCATTAATCTACACCCAAGTAGTGATCCATCTTTGCACCATGTTTGGTTGGTATCGCACTATTGGATTTTGATTTATTTTGAAAAGTATAACTATGGGTGCAATTTTAGATAATTTTTTGCAAAGTTCATTGACCTATGACCTTTGAACTTTCAGGAATTTTACCCAAACTTTCACCAGTGTACCTCCATGAAGTTATACATCTCTGTACCATGTTTGGTTAGAATTGCACCATTGGATTTGGATTTGGGTTTATAGTGAAAAATGTTAAAATGTTTGCAAAGTTCATTGACCTTTGACCTTCCAGCAATTTTACCAAAAATGTCAACAGTCTACCCCCCAAGTAATGATCCATTTTTTCACTACATGTATGTTTGGTTGAATTTGTGCAATTGGATTTGGATTTATTGTGAAAAATATAAAGTTTGCGTCAGTTTTAAGCCAATTCTGGCAAAGTTCATTGACCTTTGACTTCTGACCTTTCAAGAATTTCACCAAAAATGTAACCAGTCTATCCCCAAGTAGTGATCCATCTGTGTCCTATGTTTAATGAGAATTGCATTCTTGGATTTGGATTTAATGTTAAAAAGGTCAATTTGGGGCAATTTTTCACAAAGTGCATTGACCTTTGACCTCACTCAGATTTGATCCCAACTTTACACACTTCATTCGTTTCGTGCAATACATGCAATACATATGTACCAGGTTTGAAGCAAATCTGGTTAATGGTTAATCTGGTAATTGCCTAAACGGATTCAGGACGGCCGTACAGACAAACAACCTGAAAACATAATGCCTACAGCCACTTCGTGGCGGAGGCATAAAAAAATGTGTGCTGTCACAAACACAGACCAAACAAAATATTGAACAGGCTAAAGCCTATTCATTAAAGAAAAAAAGAGGAAGCTGTGCATCAGAAAGGACATACAAGCAAAATAAAATATCATATTCGATGAATTACTTCATCTAACAGAAAAAACAATGAGATACTTGTGGACAAGTATAAGGTGGTCTGCACTGGCAAATTCATGTACAGGCATGGGCTGGTGAATGCACCGTGACACTATGGACCTTCAATCGTGAATTTGAATCGAAAAATTGATCCTATACCCACTCCAGGAATCGAACCGGGGGCCTCAAGATCTTAAAACAGCGCCTTACCCATTGAGCCACACATCTTCCCATTCACTTAATACGTAATGTGGATAGAATGATTAAGAAATCGATATTCAAGCTGAAATTTCACCATGATCGTGGCATCTGATTAAAAAATAGAGATGATGTCCCCGAAAGCTAGTAGACTCAGCTACAACATACCAAAATTCCACAGTAACAGAATTGAACAGAAGCAAGATACTGCTCCTAGACGCTCATCATGTTATTTCATAAATGCCCCTTCCATTGACATATCACGTACATACGTCCCATTTTGACATTAATGTCTATAATTTAGATGTCTATAATTGGAATAAAAATAAATAAATAAAAATAATAATAAAGAAAGAAAATTGAGACAAAATCAAGAGGAGATCTGCCATTCATGGCAGACCACCTAACAAACTTTTCCACTCTGCCCCTTCAGTGTAAAAAAGGTAGATTAGAAGAAGCAATTAGAAACATAATCATCTAGCATTACTTTACAAAGTATACGTATGTGGACTACAGTAATGCAGACATTCTAAATTCATCTGATGAATCGACCATTTTTGTTATGCATGCAAATTTCACACAACTAACAGGTTCAAAGTGCATTCCACCCACTTAAAGATTGTCCGTCCCTTTTGCAAGCTTAAAATTTGAAATCGTCTATCACGATGGTAAATTGAAGAAAGTGTGATTCAAGACCATTTCTAAGAATATAGCATGTTGAAGCTTTCTGTATATGTAAAAATTTCAGCCGTTAAATTTCATACCGACTTTTTTTCGTACTACGAAAAAAGTATTAGTCTTTGTTACAGTATCTATGTGGGTATTATGCATGTGTGAAATCCTAATTTTATGAGTAATTAACAAACTTTGGAGATGATTCCTTGTATGGAACAATTTTTTTCATAATGCGTTTTATAATTTAATAAACAGATTAATCAATAAAGCAGATATTTCAACACAAACTGCTAAAAGCCTGAGGTAAAGACTATTAATCAAATGTTGTTTACGTGCATTATTTGAATTTTACACTACGTATCAGCTTCAAATTATGAATACTACAGCTTGCTAACACTTCTCTATATGTTTTGCCAATGTTTCGATGGTTTTGTGGTGATCTGAAAAAGGGACGGGCTGTCTTTAATCTGAATGACTAGATACAGATCAATGCAATAACGTGTTCTACGCAGCTGGGGGAACAGCCGTGAATACATTACGAAAACAGTACATCGCTTTTAAAACAAGTGACATTTCACTACAGTACCTTTCCTGACTGCCCTCAAGTCAATGTGGTGATCCTGAGCGATGCGAGAGGATTCCATAACAGTCATCACTTCATCATCCTCACCATCACTGTCCAGTCCTTGGTCGATGAAGGAGTAGTGGAAGAGGCAATCATGGTATGCCAGCAGCTTGGTGGATTTAAAATACTTGTGGCAGAAGTGGCAGACGATAGCGCCATTTTGCATTGTTGCCGTCTCCTCAGCCTGGTTGCTGTCATCCCCCGTGGGAGGTAATGCCTTCTGTCTGGAAGGTGGGTACCACTGTTTGTGACGCGACTTATTCTTTCTAGGAGACTTCCTAAAGACCCTCTTCCGCATCTTAGTCTCAAGCTTCCTGGGCTTCCGATTCCCCCCCTTTGCCCTTTCTCTAATCACCCTTTCTCCAGTCCCTCTTTCTTCCCTCTCGGGGGAGGCAAGACTTCGTTGGATTCTCAAGACTCCTTTCTTAAATGATTTCCGCTGAGATCTCCTCCGAGGCTGTTCTGGGGTTTGCTCATGGGGTAGCTCTTGCAGTTGAACTTGCAGTTGCTCTTCTGGTTGCTCTTGTAGTTGCTCTTCTGGTTGCTCTTGTAGTTGCTTTTGTGGTTGAGTGTTCGTGGGCAAAGAGAGCTGGCTGCTAGATGCAACTGGTACATGTATGTTCTCTGTTGTCTGGCTCCTTGTGCCAAAGTCCAGGTGGCGCTCCACTGCGTTGTTCAGCGTTACAACTTTCCGCCTCCCTGTACACTTGTGATTTTCACATTTAGAAAGTTTTTCAAACCATTTTTGACATACCGTACAAATGTAAACAAAGTCTGGTGGTCGTTTCATTTCAAAATCCCCCCTTGCTTGACGATGGTTGGTTTGGTCGGTATCGAAGATTCCTTTGAGATAGAACGCTAGCCCACAGGTGGTGCAGATGAAGAGACGGCGGATGGAATGGCTGTCCAGGTGCTCCTGTAGAGCATCCAGATCTCGCACCTGGGTCTTGCAGTGTTTGCACTTGATGGGCCTGGACTGCACATGCAACCTCTTATGGTTGTTCCTCTCCTTGGCCTTGACAAATCCCTCGCAGCAGATCGGGCAGATGAACCGTGGAAGGCGACCCATGGATGGGGCAAGGCACTTGTGGGTCCGAAGCTTGTTCTCATGCTGGAAGCCTTTCTGGCAGTGGGGACAGATGTACTTATTCAGAGCACACTCCTTCATGTGCTTCTTGTACAGCTTGTGATGCTCAAAATGCTGGCCACAAAACTTGCAGCTGATGCTGACGTTGGGTTTACAGTTCTTGCAGAACTTCTGAAGAGCCGATGGTAGGGCGTTGGGGATGTATGGAAAGATGATCGCACACTTGGAACATTTCTGCATAGAGCAGACCAACCTCGATGACTCGGGCTCATCAACCTCTGCCCAGCCATTTTCCTCATCGTCTTCATCTTCCTCCCCATCTTCCGTTTCATAGGTCACTTCGAACATCTCATCTTTCACTGTGCCCTCTGTAAGCTCCAATGGGTCTGCATTCTTCTCTTCCTCACTGTCAACTGGTTCCAATTTGACCTTAACATCTTTAAGCAATGGTTCATCATTTTGTGGGCCCTCGTCTTTGATGTCATTACGTTTTCTCTTCTTGCCAATCAAAACAGGCTCTATTTCTTCATCGATATGAGTGACCACGTACATGTCTTCGTCAGGAGGTTCTTCTTTAATCCATGCTGTATCGACAATGTCCCCGCCACACACATCAATGTCATCTGCAGCTTCAGGATGTTGACAAATGGCAGTACTGCTGTCTGTCAAGGCTGCTTGCTTGTCTGAAAGGAAATACAAACATACCAGATAAATTGTGATTAATTCATGACTGTACTTACATACCAGGTATTCACAAGTTAATCATGCATCTTTCACCTGCCTGCAAGTCAGGAAAAAAAAAAAAAAAAATTTGCAGGGCTTCGTTTCAAGATTCAAGTTGAAATATAAATGCATTATACCATATGACAATTTAAAAACAAAATTCAAGCAAATCAAGCCTTTCCTATTAAGGACCATACAACTGTTTATATGGGTGTGAAAGAGACACATCATTGTAAAACATCAAAATTCCAAAGGTGTTCTTATTCAATGGGCCTCTTTTGGGCTTTGCAGTGGCTATATTGCCCTGAGACCTTGTCTACTTGTTTTGCAGCTAGTAGTAAGAAGGGGAGCAGGGGGGGGGGGGGGGGGGGGGGGGAGAGAGATACTGAATCCCTTGCTCCCATCAGCTTCCCAGCCTGATAAGGGTTTAAAGGCAATGCAGCACTAAAGTAATTTCAGATGAAATAGACAAACAATGTAAGTTTGAAAAAAAAAAATATCAGTCACATTAAGGTTTAAAATTGTACCTACAATTTGTCTATTGATATTCAATTAAATTTCCTCTCAGAGTTTCATTCTCCTTTATGCTTACCACCACCGGCATCAGGGTCCCCCCAGCAGAGGTTGAGGGTACGCCTTGGTCTGGCATTTTTCTTGTGAGAACTACGCGGCATCTTGGAGAAGTCTGTGCACTTTGAGCTCCCTTATCTGCAAAAAAATAAAACCAATTCAAGAGAATGTTAACTTTATTTTGTGCTATGTATGCTGCATTCACGTTTCAAAGGATTTAGTGCGCTTTAAGAATTTGTTATGATAAGAAACCCATGCAGTTTCAAACGACACCTCAATTCAAAATTGCATTTCTCGTGAGAAAAAAAAAATTGAAAAAAAAAAAACGCTCCAAGAAATCGAAAGTGTGTTTCTGAAACCTTGTACACTCCAGCATAAAGGAATTGGCATAGGGAAAGGGAAAGGGAAGAAAGGGAAGGAGCCGCAGTTTGAAACCGCAATATATTTTGTCCATTTCAGCATGAGCATGATGCTTTTTAGGCTAAAGCATCATGTTTCATGCTGAACTGGACAAAATATACAGCGGTTTAAAAATGCAGCCCTTTCTTCCCTTTCCCTTTCCCTATGCTTATTCCTTTGAGCTGGAGTGTAGATGCAAACGTGCTTGGTAAAACCATTTATATGACATCAAGCTCAGTGAAACCATGTTTCTAGCCAAAACAAATATCTTCTGAACGCACCAGCGACACCTTTCCACAGACACAGTTTCATACCACAGATTCAGGGAAGGCAACATCACTAAAATATCAGTTGTCCGTTAATAAGCACTTTTTGCTTTTCTCAGATAAGTTTGCATTTGAGACTTGAAGGCAAAAAAAGAAGAGCCAAACGCATTCAATGACAGAAGTTATCACAAGTGGTGTAACTTTAGACTTAATTGAGAATTCATACATGCCCTGTGATATGCAGCATGCATCAATAGCTACAATCCAGCTCAAAGGAATTAGCATGGAGAAAGGGAAAGGGAAGGGGAAGGAGCCGCAGTTTTAAACCACAGTATATTTTATCTAGCATGAAACATGATGCCTTTTACATGTAGGCTAAAGCATCGTGTTTCATGCTGAACTGGACAAAATACATGTATACCGCGGTTTAAATCCACGGCTCCTTCCCTTTCTCTTTCCCAATGCCAATTCTTTTGAGCTGTAGTGCATATATGTGATTCTTAGTTATTCAGTCTCAAAAAGTTTAATCTCTATTGCAGGTCAAGAAAATGACATTGCCTTTAAAATACCAGAGAAAATGAAAAGAAAAACTGTGTATACATATAAAAGGATCTGTTATATCGCGTGCTGAAATGGGGCAGTTTGATTATGTACGTATAGACTACGCTCACTGTGGCTCAAACATAAACAAGGATAGTTTTCCACTTTTTCTGAAAATGTTTGTGAAGCTATATGAGTATGACCATGATGACTCAATTATCGTTAGCATATATATTGTATACTGCCAGACACCTCTATCTCAGTGCTTTTAAATGGATAACTAGAAAAAATAAATTGAAGCTATTCCAAATATTATGAAAATTATAAATATGGTAAAATTATTTGACCTTTATGGAAAATCGATGACTGTCGCACATACTCACAGTACGTAAACCCTGCACTAGAAACACTACATACCCACAATACACCACACGTCAACATTCGAAGCAGACGAAAGATGGAAATTCGGCAAACCATGCTAATTTTTCAGTCAGAAAATACATCAATTAATAATACAAAGGTATGCAATTTGAAATTGTAAGCATTTTTTTGCCATTTGAGAGATTAATAAGGTAAAACTTTTTTCGCCTCATTTCTGCAATCTTGTTCCATCCATTGGTCTGTGGAATTGAACTGCGTAGTCGTACGCATATAAAAAATGCTCTATTTTAGTATGCGTTACTATGGAATTAGGATGTCCGGTGATACAATGTGTGCGTATACTGGGACATCCTGTCTTTGATTCAGGTCTCCCACTCCAAGGCAAGCAATATCTAATTTGTTCCCAACATTCCCATAAACACAAGAGAAATTTTTGTGTGAATTCAACTTTAGTTTTACAAGAGTAAGATGAAAATGGAGCCGGAAACGGGGTAGATCTAGATCTAGATTTGGCTGCTTCCAGTCATAGTAAATTCAGTAATGACCACTTCCAGTTCCACTCATTAGTCAATTCAGTAATGACCACTCAATAGTCAAAGAAAGATGATAGATACATCATACACGAGTCACGCCTGCCCACTCATATTTTTCATATTATCATATCATGGTGATCATCACAAAAAGACTAAAATCTTGAAATCTGATTTGTTTTATCAACCTTTAGGGAGAGTCGCCATTTTAAGTGCAAAAATTGATTTCTTCAAGTTCAATCTTTCTTACAGATGTCATAGTTGCTCTAAAATGAGCATCAATATTATCGCGGAGCAGAAACAGCGATGAACATTACGGGCATGAGCCATGACGAGGTGCCTGTCCGGACCTCACTGTAGACGTCTATACACATTTGCATACGCAGCGCTATCGGTAGCGCTGCCGCTGTAGCGCGACCAGCTAGCCTGTAGTCCGTTTGCATCGCATATAGGTTGTAATACATGCACGTTGCACCGCATAGCATTCCCCCGAGCTCGCTTGGGTAGGAGGAAAACACTCAACGCATGTGCGTATGCTCAACTGGTTTTGCAAGTTTGACACTATCACAGCCTCTACGAAACATTAAAAAATGGATGGTATGCTTACCTGTGTATGTTAGCTTTTCATTGTCGATAATTTAAATGGCAAACAAGCCGTGAAGCCAGGGTGATCAGTACCGCGTAGCCGAGTATTTTGGCGGATGTGACGTTTGCGCATATACGGCGCGTATGAATTTGTGACGTCATTAGTGTATAGTACACGTACACAAAATGTATTACTCAGTACGCAAGCGAGCGCATTGATTTAGGTGTTGCTGATTAGCTTAATATTACACACAAACACACACACACACATACACACACACACACACACACACACGTACACACACACACACACACACACACACACAAAAAAAAATCTCTCCACTTCTGTCTGTCTGTCTGTCTGTCTATCTCTCTCTCTCTCTCTCTCTCTCTCCCCCCCCCCTTCTCCCTCACCAGGCGTTTTTGCATACGAAATTCACGCAAAATATGAAGTACTTTCTGATTTTTTTAAAAGCTTCTATATTTGATGTACTTGAATCATGCAGCGGTGATGAGTCAGATGATATCACACGTGAGGATATATTGACAAGAAGAATTATTCCATTTTCTCAAGTCACTCATGGAGAATATCTGGGAATGTCGTATAAAAATGCAAGAAGAATAAATTTATAGCCACCTTCAACTGTCTCCATAACAGCTAGAATCAATCATACTTCTGGGTTATAATGCACGATACGCTTCACTTCTTATTCTACATGAACTTTTATTCAGCTCATCAAGTAGAAGTATGTACAAGTAGGTCGCGCTCATCAGAGGTCACACCTGTGACGTCATAATAAAACATTTATAGAGCATCTCCATAATACGCGCTGATTTGCAAACAAACACGGCGTTGGTATACATTCATACACACCAACCACACAGTCACAGCGAAAATAAAAATATACAGAAGGGGGGAACAATAGGTAAGTTCGCTATCATTTCTCAAAACAAGAAGGCATCATTTGCCTTAAATTTTGTGAAAATAAGCAACATATATTGTGGTACTGTTTAAACTTTATTAAATGGTTTGTGCATGTGACAGTAATATTATTTTCTATCCCGAATTTACCCCGAATATTGGCATCAGCCACGTTGGAGGTGCGCTTAGGCTGCTTGTATACGACCTAACATGGTAAGGTGCATAAGACTGCATGCGTTACTACTTGAGCAACCATGCACAAAGTCAAAATGAAGTCTTTTTTTTTTTTTTCAAAAGCCACCATTTGTGGCTTAGGTATGCGCACGATAAACGGTAGCAATTGGAACCGTGACAACAAATCTGCCGTGTTATAATGAATTAAAAAAAAAAAAACATCCGTCATAGGACAAGAAAGTTATGAGTTTTCTAAAAACTTAATGTTGCGATGTCACTTGCGAGATGCTTTCCATATTTTTTGTGCTGTACGATACATTACCTTTTACATGGTTTGTGACGAAGGAAATATATATTTTTTTATAGCTGTACGTGTAAAATCATATGTCTAATGATATCACTAAAAGTACAGGTAAACTCGTGCTATAACCTTTTGAGGAAATGGAATGTAACCAATGTAGTACGCAACATTATGGTAGAGTACCTTGAAAGTGACGTCAAAAAATTAAAACTTTAATAATACTGATACTCCTTCTTAACATATAGTTAGTTGCAGAACTGACTATACATTTTCTTTCTTTTCTCTTTATCACTACCTTGTGACTAGTTCACAACTTTCATCAACACCCACCCTCTTCTTCTACCTCCATTCCATCCCATTTATTTTCGGTTTAAAACACCGAAAACTAAAGCTAAAAATAGTCTTGTGTAAGTGTTATAAAATATAAAAATTCACCTCTCCTCCTTTTCACTTTTCACTTTCCTTTCCTTTCTTCACCCCATAAGTGGGCCAATTATCCGAAAGAATACAACTATATGGTGTTACCGAAAGTTTTGCTATTTCCTAAATAGTATTTATTAGTTTACTAATATATTTTTTCAAATTTTTGTTTTCATTTTTATTCAAAGCAATTTAACGCGAGGGTGCACTGTCCCTTTGATTAATTCGTAACAATCCTTCTCTGGGCCCTGTTGAATAAAACTTACCATTGATGGTAACTTTGCTGCCAATGGCAATTTCTATGGAAACGTTGAATTTCATTGGCTGTCAAGCGCTGTTACCATAATTGCCATTGATGACTGAGTTATTGCCACAAGGCCCTGATATCATTGTGCATGCTTTAATATTCTAATCTGAAATTTCCCCTTGAAGAAACTGATTTCTCTCATTTTTAGTTTTTTGCTGATGTGGTTCCCTTTTAATTATTTTTGCGATTCTCAGATACTTTTGGGAACATGGTAAGATCTAGAACTTTCAATAAAGAATACCTCTATTCTTTGCAAATGTAGATTGTTGCTTGGATGAGCTAGTACCCCCGTGACCAGAAGCACACACTCTTTACATTTGGGTTATCATCTCTACCCTCTCCTTTCTTCTCGCTCAATACCATTGTCTTCAACCAAAGCTCCTCTCTCCTCCTCTCCCTTTGTCTGACTGTCAATCTCTTACTTCTTCTTACCGTGTATCATCAGTGAAAGAAGACCATGAAAGATTGTCCTGTCTGGACTTTTATTCACTCTTTCTAAAAGACGTGAGAATCAACAAATACAATGAAACCTCATCATTTCTAATTATTATTGTATCCCAGGCGATCTCCCAATCCCACCGAAGTAAAGGAAATCGGTATAACGGTCCGCCGTCTCAATCAAGGCTTATAGGGCAGGCATCGCGCTGATTGGACGCACACGGCTATCACGTGACCATGAAAGCATCCATGGGTACGCGTGCCCAGGAATCGACCATGATCGATCAGGAGGACCTTGTCAACGCGGAATCGGAGCTCACGCAGCTCAGACAGAGATATCGTATCGTCGAGAACGACCGCAAGGCCTACTTGGACGAATCGAGCAACATCCTCCGCAAGCAAAGGTGCAACCCTTAAATAATATATTATCATTATTATGATGATGATTATGATTATGATTATTATTATTATTATCATTATTATCATTATTATTATTATTATCAGTGGTGGTAGCAGTAGTAATAGCAGCAGTAGCAGTAATAGTAGTAATATTGGAATACACACTACTCCACTACTATGAGAACTCCAAGACATGCATGGTTTCTTTCTACAAGTATCCACGAACACTACATTTTTTTTAATGTAAGATACAAGCCTTCTAAAAATCGGAGAAGCGTGCTATAAACAATATTGGTGACAAAAATTTCAGTTTATCAACTCCAAAACATGGAACAGTCTACGTAATACGTAATATAAAGAAATATTCCTCATTAGAAACTTTTAAGAAACATTTAAAAACATATGTGTCTTAAAAGTTTCTAATGTGGAATATATTTTCTCAGTAAACTGTTTGTTTATATATATTTTTTTATTCATATTGTATTATTTGAAGATTGTGAGCGTTTAATTGGTACTTCTGGCATATAGCGCTCATAAAATAATACTCATATTATTATTTCTTATTATCATTATCATTAATAGTAGTAGTAGTTATAGTAGTAATAGCAATACATGTAATCGTCGTCGTAGTATTAGCAACAACAACAGCAGTAGTAGTGGTAGTAGTAGTAGTAGTAGTACAGTAGTAGTAGTAGTAGTAGTAGTAGTAGTAGTAGTAGTAGTAATAGCAGTAATAGAGTCGTCGTCGTCATCGCCATCGAAGTAGAAGTTGTAGAGCTATAGAAGTAATAGAGGTATATGCAGTGGTATTGGGTTAGCGAAGTTGTACAATGAAATTGTAAATCGTATCACAATGTATAGTAAACGCTATCTTTCTGACGCTTGTTTTCGTGACTAGAAAATACATCCAGACATTGCAGAAGGAGAAGGAAGAGTTTGGAGTAATGGCGAGAAGATTAGCCAATCAGAAGATGGACATGTCTGACCAGAGTTCCTTGACCTTGTTGGTGGACACGTGCAAGGAGCGTGAGCGCCAGATCGCCGAGGAGATGGATCAGCTGCAACTGCTCCAAAAGAAGGTGGGGTCACTTGAACCCTTATGTGTACCACATAAACTGTTGCTCTATGGGATTCGTGTGCATTACTTGTGCAAAAGGGCACATGTTACACACAAACAGTTAATGGTAGTGCCGTCCGGCCTGTCGTTGTCACCATGTCCGGATTTTGATTACTTTCATTTCTTTCTAATTTTGAGATGATTCCTGAAATCAAATATGAACGGGACCCAATGACATCGGATACTTGGGTTGCCCTTGACAATTGCTCACATATATTCATAAGCTTAAAAGATGCTAAATACATATCATCAGGGTCAGAGATTTGAATAATAGCGACCTGTTTATTTGTAATAATTGGACACATCAATTAGAGAAAGGGATATAATTGCACATGCATGTGCAAGCACATGTGTTTAGAAAGAAGTGATCATGAAAGGAAAATAATGAATAGCAATATTTTTTGTTAAAATCAAATCTAATTTCCTCAACCCCATGTGACCATTCACAGCTCTCGATGCTTCGAGAAGCTCGGGAGAATCGAATGCGGATCCATGGCGGATATGACGCCGAGCAGGCCCGCCACGTCGGCTGTAGGAAGAGGATCAGGACGCTGGAAAATAAGCTAGACAAGGTGACGAAAAAAGCCGATGACGATGATGGTGTTGATGATGGTGACAATGATGGTGACGAACGAGGATGATGGAAATAATGTTGATGGTGACGATATTAAGATGATTATGGCGATGGGGATGATGGAGGTGATGGTGATGATGGCAATGATGGCGAAGGTGATGATGATAGAGATGGCGATAATGATTGTGGGGACGATGTTGGCGTTGTAAAATTGATGATGATGATGATGGGATGAAGAGGTGGTGTCGTGGTGACGATGGTGACAGTAATGGTGACCGGCTGATTTCATTCTATTTCGTGTTTCCTATTGTTTTTAAATTGTTTAAAACTAATATTTCTTTGTGAATGTTGCCGTGCAGAAAACCGTAGATTTCAACAAAGCACTTGCCAAGAATCACTCACTTCGGGATCGAATCCAGCAGATTCGCCGGGAGCTGGCGCTCTACAAGAAATCTTACAACAAGGTATTCGTTGAGCAGGCTCAGCTCAAGGAAGAGATGAATGACGTCATTGAATTCTCGACTGCAGCCTACGATAGCAGGTAAGAATGTAATGTTCGTGCTGACAATCAGAGCACATCATTCATTGCCACGTTTCTTATTCAATGTTAACTACACAAGGTCACCTACATGTGGGTTTATCATTAATTGCATTCACCATCATCACCATCATCGTCGTCGCCTGCGTCATCATCTCAATCCTTATAATCACCAGTCTCCTTCTGCTGTATGTTCTTTACTCCCCTATCTTTAAACCATTAATGCCTCGTTTCATTTTAGATCATATTGGAGACATATTGGTTATCTTACCTTTCGAATGATCATTTTCTTTTCATATCACGGCGTTATGCGGCAGTGACTTGTCGATGTCATTGCCGATGTTCGATCAGTCATATTGACTCGTTTAACATCGGAGTGCCACAAACTGTGCTATGGGACATGGGATTTGTGTGTATCACAGCGGTAATCCCCCCTTTTTATGAATGAACATGAGTTGTCTTACTTCTATCTAGGTACATTGATACGCCGACTGACGGAAACAGGTTGACACTGCCGCCTTGCGTTGCTGCAAATCTATCGGGCAGCTCCCATTGTTCTCATCCCAGTCTATAGTCCAGCGACCTAATTGTTCACTTTTGACTAAAAGCACCCTCCCTCTCTAGACTAGACTCCATTCTGCCCTATGGGAATGGTGTGTGTTACTAGTGCAAAATTGTCTCAATGTCCATGATGGCGCATAAAAAGTTACCTCCTTCTGTGCCGGACTCCATAAGTCTCAAAGAGTTATCAAGTGCCAGCGGCGAATCAGTTCGTGTGTGAACGACTTAAATTCCGTTCCGTTTTCTTTGCCACTGTGCCTAGGGAGGAATGCCTGGCGCGGATGTCGACGATCAGGGATCGGAACGACAAGGACGAAGCGACGTATAACAACCAGGTCAAGGAACTCAAACGCATTCTCGAACATGAGCAGAAACTCAAGGATTTCATGAATCTCAAGACTCAAGACAGGTCCGGCCTTCTCAAGTCTGCCGCGGAGGCCGCCAAGAGGAAACTAGGTGAGAACTGCAGGAACTAATAGAGAGGAATCCTAAAGCTGCATACTTTCATCATTCTATACTGTCTTATTAACCCAGAATTAAACGCACACGGCTACTTACACGCATATAAAAACACACACGCATAGACACGAACGCACATACACCGATGCATGCACACATATCACTATCTCTCTCTCTCTCTTTCTTTCTTTCTTTCTCTCTTTCTTTCTATCATTATATCCCGTAATTACCTACTCCCATATACCACCTTCTGTCATTATTTCTCTATTATGTCTCTCTGCCCCCCCCCCCTCTATCTCACTCTCTCGATCTACCCATTCTGAACATCACTCACAGTCAGTGCGATATGTATTGTATACACGAACAATGAAGAAAAATCAACTAAAAGCAGACATCACCCTAAACAAATAAAACTACTATTCGTCATCATTCCCTCTTTCAAGCTAAGAGCAGCAAGACATGTCTTCACCAGGAGGAGATCAAGAGCTACGAGTTCGTCTTCGAGCGCATCAAACTACATCGGGGTGAGTTCGTGCTCGACCGCCTCGTCCGCGCCTTCCTCCACCAGGAGAGCGTGGCCTTTGCCCTGTTTAACTACAACAGTGAGCTTGAGTGCGAGGTCGAGACGATGACGCTGCTTAATCGGTCTTTGAAGAAGGATATTAAGCAGTTTAAGGAGCAAGGCGTGCAGCTCGAGGGCAAGCGAGTTAACATCATGAAGACGCTTGAGGTAAGGGAGTCATTCGTTAAACTCACTCATTGACTTATTACACATGTTCATACTTGGTATTACACATGTTCATACTTGGTATTACACATGTTCATATTTGGCATTACACATGTCCATACTTGTCTAGTACCGAGAGGATTAACTTTGTATTTGCGAGACGGAATACAATGCGGACTGATTTCGGACTGACAGATAGAAAGGGGGAATTTCCACTGAACTCAACGAAAATCGTGCTTCCGCGCTTTATACAGAGAAGTAAAAAAAAATCTGTGGAAACTACAGCTAACTTGGCGGAACATTGAGTAATACTAATGTGGTGTTATTCTTATAATACAACTTGTGATTGTACTTCGGCTATGTACGTTGCATTAATGTGCAGTTATGTCATGTATGTGTTAAGATTTTGTGTGTGCGTAAGTGTATGGGGGGGGGGGGGGGGGGGGAATGCGAATAATTTGTTGCACCTATTTTATATCATCAATGATGAGAGATAATGTAACGTCAGAAGATTGTGAAAGATATTGGAAGATCAAGTTGAAATGTATGGAAATTCCAACCTCAATAGAAAATTATCGCTTATAAATTTTTATTTCGTTGCCTTCCAGGTGGACCTCGCACAAGCCACCATCGCCGCGGACGGTCTGGAGGGTCGTGGGAAGATCTGTCGCAAGCAGCTGGAGCAGATTCTAGCCCGCGTCGTCAGTTTCATCCGTAAACTTGGGTGCGACGCGTCCGTGGTCACCAACCGCCTGGGATGCGGGGGAGGCATCAACGACAAGAACGCCATGACGTATCTGGGACTCGCGGAGTTTGTCTGCAACGATATCTTGCTGGTCGAGGCCTATTATCAGCATCGAGTATGACCTATTTTCTTTTTTTCCCTTTCTGTCTTTGTTCGATTTCTCTCCCCCCCCCCCTCTCCCCTCTCTCTCTCCCTCTCCCTCTCCCCCACCCCCTCCCTCTCCCTCTCTCGCTGTCATTCAATTTTCTCATCCTCTAGCTAACTTCTCAATTACTTTGTTTACCTTTCGGTCGCGTCTGTCTTACCTTTCTTTTCATTTGTTTTTCTCTCTTTCTCCCGTGCCTTAGCTTTCGCCCTCCAGCTCAGCTCCCCCTTTCTCATCTTCTCCCCTCTTCTTTCTCTGCCTTTCTTCCTCCTCTTCCCCTTTTTCTTCTTTTTTCTTTCATTTGTATAATGACATGTTGACTTTTAGAGTGAAACCTTATAAAGAAAGAGCGATGAAGGGATACGATGAATATGATCTTTCTGAGTTAGTGGTGTTCCTGTATAGGTTATGTAATACAGACCAATGAGAGATGATTAATGTGGTCTTCATATTTACGTGACCGTTCCATACAAGTGATCGTTAAGCAGGTTTCACTGTATTTATTTTGTGCAGTCAGCGATCAAGAATCTGTCAAAGAGGAAGGTGTTGGCGGCCCAGCAGGGAAGCATGGTTAACGCCAAGCTGCGCCCGAAGTCTCCTGTAGTAGTCACTATCAATGCGCCCTCTATCGGGTATGTTTTCCAACAAATCCTCTCATTTCTCCTCTACTTCTCTCCTCCCCCCTCCCCCCAATATGTTTTATTCTTGTTCTTTTTCCTAATTCCTAAAGCCTATGTATGAGTACTTGCTTACCACCCTCATTGCACGTCTTGCTTCCTCCTCCTCCTCCTCCTCCTCCTCTTCCTTCTTCTATTGTTTTTCTTTCTGTTGACATTTTTGTATTCCTTCTTCTTATTCATCTTTTCATTCTTGGATTTGTTAATTAATTAATGTAATTTTTAGAAGGGTTACTGACTGTCAGTGTTAATACTAGTCAAAAGGGTTTAATTTTGATCAAGTATGGCTCAGGCACCACTTCCTCTCAAGAAAGAGGCATTTTTTGTCCACACTTCTTCTTCATATACATATCGTCTTTTTTATTCTATCCCAAATCTACAAGTGAATGATCACGACTATGTTGTGCTTGTATGTCAAATATATTGATCGTGTCAATCGATATAATTTCGATTCAATTCGATTCCTCTCCTCCATGGCGTCACAGTGCGGACGGTGAGACGTCGACTGATATCGAGCGTATCGCCGGCAGCAACATGGACGTGTCGCAGCCGCTCTCACCCGAAGACATCAGAGCCAAAATCGTCCAGGCGATTGAGCAGAAGCGCGAGTACGACTACGACCAGCGACGACCGGGCTCGTTCAGTAAGAGTGACTGGCAATGGCAGGCGCCGGGGGTCGAACACGGATCACCCGAGGACACACCGCATGAGGTCATTGGCGCGTCGACTCACTCAGCTTCCGTCGACGTCCTCCTCAACGCACCATCCGTCTCAAGCGTTCACTCACTCACGCACGATAATTAAAGAGGGCAACTAAATCCCCTACATCTACTGAACTATAAGCTATTCCCGGAAAAAAATACTTCAAGATCTTCATATCTAAGAAACATGAAACTCTTCTGCGCATTGAAACGCAAACTCACATAAAAGTGACCCATTATGAACAGGACAAATAACTATAAAGAACTTATCACAACCTATATGCATACACATCGTAACTAAAAGGAAAGAGAACGAACGAAAACATACAGGCAGCTAGGAAAAAGAACGATTTTTTTGAGAGAAGATAATATCAGAAATGGGGATATTGTGATGATAAATGGAATTTAAGTAGATTACATTTTTTTTGTAAGACAAAAACTAAATTATAAGAAACATACTTGACAAAGTCGGGAAGGGCAAAGTCACAATTGAAATGGTGAAACATTCAGGAACAGGAAGTTAAAATGGTACATGTACTGTTTTGTTACCAACGACCAAATCAGCAAATTGCAGATTTAAGAAGTAAATTAAAGTGATAGACGGGAGCCACGACCAGCTATTAGATATGTTGTTTTCTTAATCTAATCGGGCATATTTCTTTCTGTGTTCTGTTTTCAACTTCCTCTCTTCTTCGGGTTATCTCTTATGCACCTGTAGGCCTACGTGCACACATGTCCATATACCCACTCAGACTCAAACCTTAACTACACACACATAAACAATCGCACACAGACACATATTACAAAACTAGAGCAATTCGACTGCCACGCAGTCGATAAATATGCCTCCGCCTCTTTGCTATTTTCAGAAAATGTGTATGTTTGGTGGGCAATGTACCATTGCTCCTATGTGAAATGAAAATATCACATTATGTTTTTCCAAGTTTAGCCTTTTTACCTCTTACTTCTTTGCCTTCCAATCTAACCAGTCTGTCTAAATCCATCCTTGTATCAAGTTTGTTTAAAATTAGCCAATTTTTGGGTGAAGTTCATTGATCTTTGACCTTTCAGGAATTCTACCCAAACTTCACCAGTCTACCTCCATGAAGTAATACATCTCTGTACTATGTTTGGTTTAAATTGGATCATTAGTATTGGATTCAATGTGAAAAATATCTATTTGGGGGCCATTTTTAGCAAATTCTGGCAAAGTTCATTGACCTTTGATCTCTGACCTTTGACAAATTTCACCAAAAATGTCATGCAGTCTACCCCCAAGTAGTGATCCATCTTTGCACCATGTTTGGTTGGTATTGCATCATTGGATTTTGATACATTTTTAAAATTATCCCTTTGGGGGCAATTCTTAGCTAATTTTTGACAAAGTTCATTGACCTTTGACCTTTGAACTCTCAGGAATTTTACCCAAACTTTCACCAGTCTACCTCCATGAAGTGATGCATCTCTGTACCATGTTTGCTTAGAATTGCGCCATTGGATTTGGATTTGGTTTCATTGTGAAAAATATCAATTTTTGCAAAGTTCAATGACCTTTGACCTCTGACCTTCCAGCAATTTCACCAACAATGTCACCAGTCTAACCCCAAGAAGTGATCCATCGTTTCACTATGTTTCGCTGGAATTGAACCATTGGATTTGGATTTATTGTGAAAAATTTAAAGTTTGGGGCAATTTCTAGCCAATTTTGGCAAAGTTCATTGACCTTTGACCTTTGAACTTTCAGGAATTTACCAAAAATGTCACCAGTCTATCCCCAAGTAGTCATCTATCTTTGTACCATGTTTAATGAGAATTGCATCCTTGGATTTGGATTTATTGTGAAAAAGGTAGATTTTTGGCAAATTTTCACAAATTTCATTGACCTTTGACCTCTGACCTTTCAGGAATTTTACCAAAAATGTTACCAGTCTATCCCCAAGTAGTGATCCATCTTTGTACCATGTTTAATGAGAATTGCATCCTTGGATTTGGATTTATTGTGAAAAAGGTCAATTTTGGGCAATTTTTACAGAGTTCATTGACCTTTGACCTTTGACCTCAATCAGATTTGACCCCAATTTTACACACTTCATTAGTTTCATGCAATACATACATGTACCAAGTTTGAAGCAAATCTGCTTAACGGTTCTCAAGATATTGCCAAAACGGATTCGGGACGGACGGACGGACGGACGGACGGACGGACGGACGGACAACCCGAAAACATAATGCCTCCGGCCACTTCGTGGCGGAGGCATAAAAAAAACACAAACAAACGTAGGCACAAACATACCCACTCAAACACAAAACACTACAACTCTCTCACAATACACTTATGTTTATCTAATTACACTGTGAGACACAAGGGTGCTGTTATGTAGAAAATTATTCTGCCATTCCTTTCATTAGTCTTCCATTTCACAAAATGTTAACATCTTGGATCAAAGATTCCTAGTAAAGTACTATTCTGAACTCATGATTTAAATACACGTAGAAAGACAAAATATCATTCAGAATGATAAGGCTACTATGAAAGATATATATTTACAGTAAAAAAAAAAGTTCTGAAAATTTCAAACTTAACCCATCACAAATTATAGCCAGGAAGCCCATATGTCATATTAATAGACTGCAAATCTAGTGGACAACAATTTTGAGGAAAACCCTTCATCTGTATGACCAACGTAAAGATACAATATCGTGAAGGCTATATAGAAAAGATAAAATTTGAAACCTTTTCCCTCTAACATAATTGCTTGAAGAAGGAAGACAAAATCCTTGATGTGTATACACAAATTAGACCCACCCAGACTAATAACTCTATTACCAGAAACAAAGTTTTACTCCATATTGCAGTCTTATATACGACCATTACCTCAAGAATTACGACTTAAACATAATCATTATAGAGAGTATGAGTGTTATTTATCACATAAAGTCTCCTGAAATATGCCTCCCATAATTAGGAGATCACTGAGAGACAATGAATACAGTTTAATTTTTCATCCATATGAAATGTTCTTTTTGTTATTCAATAAGAGGGCGTATGCATTACAAGGTTCTGGTTTAAATGGACATCAATTATCAATGGGCACATTTCATACAAAATAAGTATATCAAATGAATTGCACTCCATGATTACTATCAAACAGACCTGTATTATAAAATATAGAAAAATATATCCGAGATGTACATGTAATATTTTCTAATTATGTTTAAATGACTGCCACATTTTATTTTTATATGACTATAAACATGCTCTCCTAATCGAGCTGAATACACAAGATTAAACTAGTATGTATAGAAAAACCCACCTTGCGCTTTCTGCACAAGCGTGTTGCCATCTTTTATGGCAACACGCTTTTATGTGGCTTTAATGGTAAGGTACACTAGTGGTAAAGATCACCAGACTTATAATCCCAGCACAACATTTCTGCTGTAAAAATGAGTCTAGATCTCATTTTACATTTGCACTAAGAACAAATGAAATCAATCATTTAAGCATGGGACCTGCAGACCCAGTAGAATGACTCTGCCGTGATTACGATTCCAGGGCCCTGTTGAATAAAACTTACCATTAACGGTAACTCTGTCATCAATAATAACTACCATGGTAACACCGCTCGAAAGCTAATCAAATTCAAGGTTTCCATAGAAGTTGCCATTAAAAGCAAAGTAATGATAGTTTTTTTATGGAATAGGGCCAAAATATCTTTATCACTACTGTTAAACCTATTCCATGTGCCACCCAGCTGTAATATGTCCCAATATTATACTTATGACAGTAACTCTCTCAATACCAAGCTATGATAATCCCATGTGAATTATAACACAATTAATTGCTCATGGGACTGAGAGGGGTATGCTACATGTTATTCCTCTCATTACCATGAGCTCATTTGCTGTGCTACAAATGACTTGTCTTTTCAGGTCTTGAGTACCAAGAGGGTTAACCCTCTCATTATCATGGGCACATTCATTGTGCTATTAATAAATGATCTCTTCATGCATTGGTAATAAGAATGTTAAAGGGGAATTTCACCCTGAAATTATTTTGGTTTCAATAAAAAGAGACAAATGAAAGAAACATATAAGTGAACGTTTGATGAAAATCAGTCAAAGGAAAAGAAAGTTATTTGATTTTAACGTTTTGATTTTGTGAAGTCATGTGGGAGGTGCTCTCCCATATGTTGTGTACAATTTTTTCAAAAATGCGCATTGTCTCACAAAAAAGAAAAGCATCCTTTTACTTGTGCATTTGATACATTATTAGAAATACATTTTTGCACACATACCTGAACAAAAAAAAATCATTCCGTTGTCAAAAACAGGAAAAAAGCAATTTATTGACTTGTTTTGTACACAACGTATGGGAGAGCACCTCGCACATGACGTCACAAAATCAAAACTTTAAAATTCAATAACTTTCTTTTCCTTTGACTGATTTTCGTCAAACCTTCACTCATATGTTTCTTTCATTTGTCTCTTTTTATTGAAACCAAAATAATTTCAGAGTGAACTTCCCCTTTAACCCTCTCAGTACCATGAGCTCATTCCCTGTGCTAATAGATCAATGATCTCTTCATGCCTCCCTCCAGTCATTGGGCCTGGTAAGGATAGGACAGGTGATGAGGCTGAGATGGTATGGCCATGTGGCTAGGAGAGAAGAGACCCACTGGCTCCATAGAATATTAAATTTCAGAGTTGTTGGGAGGAACACATGTGAGAGACCTCGCAAGATATGAGAGGAAACAATCAAAGCAGACAGAAAATGGTTGAATTTTACCCACATTGACCCCAATGACAGGACACTATGGAGGAGAGCCATCAAGGATATGAACAGTCTAACCCCACAACGTGGGAAAAAACAGACCTGAAACATTGATGATGTTGACTGGCAGTAAGAGGGTTAAAAGAGAAATGCATGTAGTCTAGTCTGCTGGGTGTGTCTGCACATCATTTCGTGGCACCAGGAGTCCACTGCTTTGCTGTCTTCGCCTGCTGCTTAGCGAACCACTCGTCGCTCTTATCTGCTGCCATCGCCTGAAAGCCAATGAATAACATCGGAATTAAATTTTGCTTAATGATTTCATGTTTCAGTCTATAACAAAAGCACAGTGTTTGACAATGTGTAACAATGCACAAACCAACTACAATACCAGGGTAGTAACATGAAGTTAATGAAATAGGTTACACTAAAACACAAGATTTGATATCTCTCTAGGGCAACACCGTGTGTGTGTATCTAACACCCTAGCACCTTACCTCTTCTAGCAGGGTGTCAGCCTTGGGGTCCACCTGGGAAAGCTCTCTGAACGCCTTGTCCCCAACAAAGCAGATCTCATGGCCATCCTGAAATTGGCAACAACACCATGGGATTAGAGATGAGTGGTTCAATGGTATTAATATAGTGTTTTTTTTTTAACTGTTATTTTTTCAATTTCTTGTAGCATTTCAAAATGAAGAGTCTGATTGATTTTCTGATACAATTGGTGTATTGATGCACTTGTGAAATATACTGATGAGAAGAAAGATGAGATGAGGAGGAAGAAAAATTGGAAAAGGAGGATAAGAATAAAAAATAGTGGAAAGAAGAGAGAGAGAAGAAGAAGAAGAAGAAGAAGAAGAAGAAGAAGAAGAAGAAGAAGAAGAAGAAGAAGAAGAAGAAGAAGAAGAAGAAGAAGAAGAAGAAGAAGAAGAAGAAGAAGAAGAAGAAGAAAAAGAAGAAGAAGAAGAAGAAGAAGAAGGAGAAGAAGAAGAAGAAGAAGAAGGAGTAGAAGGAAGAAGAAGAATGAAAAGAAAGACAAGGAAGAGAAGGAGGGGTACTGTATACTCACAGGGTCAGCTAGGATGACCACTTCCACGGTGGCCTTGCCAGGAGTGTCCAGACTGACTAGTGGAGTGACAATGGTTTGGCCACCTTCTTTGCTTGCAGCTTCAATGCTTGGCAGCTGCAGTAAAGAGATATAAAATGATTTTACTCATTATGAGCCACTTCTACATTCTTACATTAGTGTTACAAACAATATACCATTTTTGTTACGTATGCAAATTTCATGTTTGTCTTTCAAACAATAAATGAATAATGGTAATCCCAAAGCTTGTATGAGATTTGTTGAGTAGCAGCAACTGATTCAAAATGCAATCCAAACAATACAACTGAGTGACAAAATGTGTTAATAGGTAGTTCGGGAGATAGCTGTGAATAAATTATGAAAATTGCTTATTCCGACTGAGCAGTTTTCGTATAGGATTAAAGGATCCTCGGAAATGACCGATTTTGGAACCAATTTATACATTGCTCTTGTACAGCCCCAATAGCTAATTTGTAGTAGGTCATAGCTTTTATCCCAGATATGATATGTTTGTTTTAATCATCAAATTCCATGAATATTCATGGTTTTATTCTCCTTAAACTGACCTGCTCCCTTGGGCAGGCAAATGCCACTCGGCCAAATGCTGTCTTGTGGTCAATGGCACATCCCTGGTCCACTAGCTCCAGCCGACACTGGTCATCTCCATAGCCCAGGAGGGCGCACTTCGCAGACTGCTCATAGAGGGTCATACCGTTGAGTTTGCTCCAGTAGTCTGGATGGAAGGGGGAAGGGTGCGGGGAGGGAGATGGTCTGTTCATATTGGTCCCAATAACTAGGGCGCTCTTTTGAACATTAAGTTTTGAATAACATATTTTCAACTTCAGTTCCTTACGATCAATTACCGTGACTGGCCAATTGGCACAGTTTTGAAGTCAATTTAGTTCTTTCTGAATACCACCCCTGAATGATAACATGCTTGTCTATCTAAAATACTTGATATGTGAGACTAATATCTATGACTGGACCTTATCTTGTATGCATTTTACTATTAAAATTACAATTTTCTCATTCATATAATCATTAACATTTGTGACTTTCTCACTTGCTGTAAAAGCAAATATGTCATATGTGAGAACAAAAGCGATGCTCGATTTAATGGGTGAGGGGGAGCAAGTACTTACCGACTGACTTCTGCAGATTGGACACACCTAAACTCACTTTCTGGACTGGATCTGTAGTGTAAACAAGCAATGAAGAAACATTGATCTTATTCTACTCCATATATCCATGTAATAATAGAAGTAAGGGGCGGGGGGGGGGGGGGGGGGAGGAGGAGGCTAGATTTAACCCCCTGTACAAATTCTTTGACTGCCTTGAGATCGCTGCAGCTCACGACATGAATATCTTTGAACCTTTTTTTTTTAAATGTTACATATTATTTCACGGATAACTTTATTATTGTGTACCAGTAGCTGAGATGTAATTCACCTTGAACACAAAGCATTAATTCACAAAGGCAAGTAAACAATTTTTTTACTTTTATCTGACATTAATCTCTCAGCTTCTCTGATTTCTCAGCTGCCATATACAAAGCAAAATGGGTGAAAGATTTTTTTTTCACCTCCATGATCCAAGCAAACATATTAAAAGGGTAGAGTCTAATTCTTCAGCTTTGGATGCTACAAGCAAGGGACTTATTAACCCTCACATTACCAGGCCTTTTAAGCCCCATTGACTTCCTACACATCTTCATGCCTATGGTAACAAGAAAATCAACCCTTACATTACCCAAATCCCTTTGAATTACAACACATATTCATGGCAATGGTAATGAGAGAGTCAACAGCATCAAAAACACTATTTTGCTGGGGAAAGGCTATCTGGTTTTCAAAGCTGCATGAATAAAATCGAAATATAGATGAAGTAAAATTTGGGCAACGGCATGTAAAACAATTATTCATTGGTTATTTTCGCTCAAATGCCAGAATTTTCTCAGGGGTGTTTAGAAAACCTTTCACCAGCCATATTTAAAGCAAGGGCGATTGTCCGCCTTTCTCACATCCATTCATGTACATGTATGTACCACTGGTTCCTTTTATATGATAGAAGTTATGAATCGGCATGTAAAACAATTATTCATTGGTTATTTTCGCTCAAATGCCAGAATTTTCTCAGGGGTGTTTAGAAAACCTTTCACCAGCCATATTTAAAGCAAGGGCGATTGTCCGCCTTTCTCACATCCATTCATGTACATGTATGTACCACTGGTTCCTTTTATATGATAGAAGTTATGAATCGGCATGTAAAACAATTATTCATTGGTTATTTTCGCTCAAATGCCAGAATTTTCTTACGGGGTGTTTAGAAAACCTTTCAGCAGCCATGTTTAAAGCATGGGCGATTGTTCGCCTTTCTCACATCCATTCATGTATGTACCACTGGTTCCTTTTATATGATAGAAGTTATGAATCACGGTGAAATTCACAGTAAAAGACGGGCAATGTCTTGTCCATTTATCAACTCTTACATTGACTCATGGGTTTGTGTTTACTTCCCACAGAAACTGGACATGTACACCACAGTTCCACAATGCCAGTAAGGATTACCTGGGGACCTTTAACTCCTGGGTCATAACGCTTCTGGAAAGCGTTCATCAAGTGGATAATATAATTATGGGCCAAGGAGTGTTCACTGGACTTATATCACATAATGATATGTGTAGGTACCTCCACTAGGCCTGGGTTTATCCACAAGGCAGAACTTGTATCCTCCCGGTGCCTGGACGGAGTAAACGCCATCAGACTCAAGGCTGAGGGGATAGTCAGCCTTCCTTGCATTAGCAATGGCCTCACTAGACTGGATGGTGATTCCCTGAGAAAGATACAGAGAGAAATACAGCATGAGAGATATAAATATGGGTGAGAAAGAGAGAGAGAGACATTCAGTCACAACTATACAACAAAGGTTTAACTTCTCTGAAAGGAACTGCTCTGAGTGAACTGGCTCATTAAAATATAAACCTCAACTGTAGAACAGAAAGAAGTGACAAATTCAAAGAGGAAGATAAATGCACGCAAAACTTATTAGTAAAGATGAACACACAGGCAAACAGACATATATACAGACAAATATAGGCCTCTAGCATATAGCCATACAACACCTATACTGTAATTTATATCCTACAGTGATCCTAAAGGAGAGAAAATATGGACATGGCTAAAATAAAATAAGCAATTACACATGTATAAGCAAACACAACCATTCCATACAGCTTTGCTGGATGAGGCATCAATACCATGACAAACATAGTAAGTGGAGATTTGTGAAAAGTGGGTACAAGAAAAGAAAATCATGCCATATCAAAAGACATTAAAGTGCATTCTTGTCATAAGTAAAGATAATCATCTAGACTAAAAGACACTGAGACTGGGGGATTTATACTTAGCCGACATCACGTAATGAACACTTTGAACCATGTTATGCGAAAAACTGTATGATGAAAATCTAGCTGTCAAAGGGGAACTTTGTTGTTTATATATCTGGTAAGGTGTGGAATAGGAAGCTAAGAAATAATCTTATCACAATCAAATATTTACCAAGCCTTTAAAGAGAGTCAGCAGAAAATGGTCCTTTGTCCTGAACCAATTCACATCATAGAGGTGATGTGCATATCACCTGAACTGTACACTTGTGAAATAATTGACAAATAAAATAAACTGCCTGTTTATAAACCTTCTATCTTAGGTGGGACAGAAAAGAGAGCAAATTGCAAAAAATGGAAATTACTCTCCTAACAAATTGAATTGAGTCAAAACAGAAAAAACAGTACTACAGAATGGGAAATTTGGCAAATACATGGAAAAACCCATTTTTATACCGGTAGCACATCTATTCCTGTGGTGTGGTTGGATATCTAAAATATGACTTTTGAAAGCTTCTAGGATCTTGAAAAGATGACCAACCACATCTCAAAACAACAGGATCGGAGTAGTGCGGTGAACTTAAAAAGTTGGACTGTCAACTTGTCAGATGGCTAAATAGCCCAACCTCTTTGGGGAAATGTAGCCTGAAGTTGAAAGCTTCATGGGTCAAAAATTCGCTAAGTAAGCTAGGTGCGGTATTATGGAAGTAAAGTGGATAGAAGATGGCTCTATTGTCTCGGGGGAAAACAGAAACTACAATGCAGACTCTGAAGGGCAGATCAACAAAGATATCACTGTTTTGTGTTTTCCTTCTTCTTTTACAGCCAGACTTTCTCAACACTCGGCATGAATGACAAAGAGTAACCTTGATTAGAACGGCCCCTCGTTCCTTGTGTAAATAACAGAGTACAGTGATAGCTCAGTGAATATATGCAGCACTCTTCTTTTCCACACAGATTTGCAGTGGAAACATTTGTATGCCTGTAACTCAGCATGATCGTAGAGTGGCAATGTTTACTTGAAGCGAAACTATGCAGAAATTTCATTACATAATTCAACCAATGAAATGCCATTTAGTTCATCATCACACATTCTTATTAAAACATGAAGGAGTGACCTGCAAGTTACAAAGTTTAATAGTACATATTCATTACATAATCTGCCAATTCTCCCTATTGAATATAGCCAATATCAAGCGATATCACCTCGCGATACCGATATTTGATCAATTGCTTTTGGATTATACATGTACTTCCGGTAAGAGTTTGTTGTCAGCATAAAGTGACCTAGAAATCACTTTTTTGGATGAATTAAGCAGCGAACATTTTCTCTAGGGTTAAGGTTATGGTCAGGGTTAGGTACAGAATTAGGTTTAGGGTTAGGGTTAGGTTTAGGGTTAAAATTCATAAAATTAGTGGGATACCGTGGTCCCCTATTGTAAGGGATTGCCAAAAGTTCGGGGACCTGAAGTTCGTATCCCAAGAATTAAAGATAAACAAATTAGAGCGCCACACACGTTCAGATTAGGAGAGCTATATGCGATAGGGAGAATTAGATACATGTAGGAGATTATACAGTGCGGTTGAGGGTAGGAGGAAAGTTAGGACAAGAAAAAGAGTAGAAAGAGCGTAAGATCTTTACCAAGAAGTCATTGCCTAGATCATAGCTCTTGACTCCATAGTTATAGGTGAGTTCAGTCACAAAGTGTGTATCCTCTGGGCCATAGCCAACCATGGATTTGCTCCACTTGCCATCGTAAGGCCTGTAGGGAAAGAGAGGTAGAAGAAAAACATTTGCTCTAACCGTGTGGGTATTGCAGTACTCTGTGCACAACAAAGTGTATTCCTTGACAATGAAACCCATAAAGTTACTAATGTGTGGAGAAAAGCGTCATTATGTTTTGCTCCTTTACAGCAAATTCTGAGACTTGAAGTGTATGCATCTGACCTCATTTGATCCAGGCAGCTTCTAAAATCAGACAATACAAGGTGAAAACTATACACACCTTGCAACATTATCCAGATTTGAAAGCTAATTTCATGGTATACAGAATTAATTTAATCAAGGCCATGTGTAATCATATGTTGAGAGTTGTTACCATTCTTTTATGTTTTCAATTTCTTGAAGTTCCAATATTATTAAAACAGGATGTTAAAAGTTAGGTACACTATGGATCAAATAAAATATACAATACATACCCATTACATGTAGCTTTGCAACCTTCTTCGAACTCTTCATGCCTCAGGAACTATCGGGAAAGAATTAAGATAAAACAAACTAAAGGAAGGTGATTTTGTGTGTAAACATCAGAGTTGATATACATTTGTAAAAGTTCAGATTTTTTTTGTCAAGTAAGGAATAAAAACTGGTACTAGTAGTAGATCATGCTGTGTAAAACATTTAACTTCAGAATGGGACGAGTTTGTAATTTATATAGATTTTGGTTTGTGATATTTTAAGGATAGAACTTAGAAGTGCTAAGGAGTAATTCATTCCAATCAAAAACTTCTTGTCATAAAAGCAGAGGTTTGATGGGAATGATGGGAACCAGTTTGCCCAGCCAGCATCGAGAAACACTTCACAGCAACTATTCTGACTCACATCAAAGTTATCAGCCAAGCATACATAATTCTTGGACCTATAAATTCTTCACATGGCACGCAATAAGGCTGATCCCATGCTACCGATGTACATCGAGCAAATGTAGAAACTCTAGCTTCTAACACTACAGTACGAGATCTACATGTATCATGTGTACGAGATCTACTCGTACTATACTACCACACAGTCCATGTGTTACCGACATCAATAGGCCGATCCTCGACACCTTCACCCCTACCCCTGCACTCCCGGGCGGGGCGCCCAAGCCAGCCAGGCCCGATCGACTCAGAGCCGCACCGGAGTTGAGGCAGGATTATAGATGTACAGCAGTGTTGCTCACCTTCATTCCCAGTATTTCTCTGTAGAATTTCGCAGTGGCAGTTCGGTCCCCCACCTTGAACACGAAATGTAAAGCACGGCGGCCAGCCATCTTACAAACTTGAATGCAACTAGTTGAAAATTAAGCACAAAATGTTAAAAATCGAGCACAGTGTGTAGTGTCAGTGAGTGTCACGAATATTAACCACGCGCAACACACCGTTCTAATCTGTAAATCACGATGAAACTGCATAACGCGCTGAGCTGAGCACTGCGCTGCATGCACAGCTCACGTGTAAGATTATAAGAAGAAGGGGGTGTGGCCAGTTTGTTTTTCTTTCACCCACATACACACGCGCGTTTTGAGTGGATTTGCACGATCGCAACATCACTGGTAATAATTTTGTTACATTTTTTTTTGTATTTCTAACGTTGTGGATAGATGCATTCTCACTGGGGGTTGGTTTAATATTTCGTCTAATATTGTTATGTTTATGATTGCTGTTCATTGTGTAATAATCTCAACCTCAGTTCTCCTCGTTTCTCATGCATTTTTATTGGTTGAATGTAAGAACCAATTTCCTCCAAAGAATCTGTGCTTATAAGACACAAAGAAATGAGCCTCAAATTATCTCCAGTCCAGGCCATTAACACTAGAGTGAAGATTGCCACCCACCCTCTCTCTCTCTCTCTCTCTCTCTCTCTCTCTCTCTCTCTCTCTCTCTCTCTCTCTCTCTCTCTCTCCTTATCTCTCTATTCGACTCTTTAAGCCTTACAACCAGTTCCCCTCTAAGATTTACGCTATAATTATACTCCCATTCATAAGTATGTCGAGTCCTGCACAATGGGATTAGCACTGTAATTGCACTCCCATTCATAAGGTTGTTGAGTCTTGCTCGAGAAAACTCCCACATAGATAAGCATATTCCTCCCGGATATATATTTGACACTCTGTTCCAGAAAAGCAACTTGACTTCTATACCACCACCAGGTATAGACGTATCTCTCTTTAGCCGCCTCTTGTAGGTTTAAAGTGCTAAGTCACAGAGAGAAGACAGTTTCCTCGTACCACATCTTCTTATGACATGTTCGTATACAGTGTGTATTCAGTATTACAACCTTCGGTGTATATTCAACTCTCCTACTTCTACTACTATGATCTCATAGTGATTGTACTACATCTTACTTGATATATTTATATATCACTGCTTATTTTGGATTCGTCAATAAATGATCGTGAACTGCAATATTCATCGCCTGTGTCTTCATATTCATCGTCGTCATCTTCTTCATATTAAGAGTCTCACTGAGAGACCATGCACGCTACCCACATAAATCAGACATTCAACATCACCCACAGTGCAGACATCTTACAAATGTGCTTTGTGTTCATTGTAGCCTATAGGTTGTCGAATATTGAAAGGATCAGCATATTAAGGTGGCATTGGTCCCCGGCATTGGTCTCGCACTGCATTGATTATGACCACCACGTGCGTACCACCACCACATGCACCAGCTGCGCCACCACCACCACCACCACCACCACCATCATCATCATCATCATCATCAACATATACCTATAAGCCTTTCATTATTGTCGATCATTCATCCTTATTGATGTAGCATCCTCATTTATCATATACAGTATCATCATCACATAATCTCTCCGAATGCTCATATGCAACTTGTTATGTCATAGGCCAATCTAATGAGCATTCGGAGGGATGATTATGATGATGATAATGACGATGATAATGAAGACATGGCAGTAACGGGGATTGGCTGGCTGGCTGGGGATTGGATGGGCCTGTTCCTTTTCATATTCACTGTAGGCCTACTGTATACTGTATATTTTATGTCACGCCATGGTATAGGACGCATCCCTCGCGCGGGTTGGGTCTGGTGGACACTGCCCGCGGCCAGGACATGTACCATGTATTGACAACACATAGCATGCAATGCGCAGGTACTAGGTACGTAGCCACTGATCTCTCGTGCAGATCAGTGGTTAGCTCAGCACATGTCGTTAATGTTATACAGCCGTTCTTGCCTCCGACTTCGCCTAGGCAACATCAGCAACCGAGTGAAAAGTAGCTGGAAACTATGGTAATGTTGAGTGGAATTATTTATCTTAAAAAATCAGTACATTTTAAATGACCATCGAATTTTCGACGTTTCTTTTCTAAAAGTTTCCAGTTTAATCACGTTTAGTTGCCACGATGCCATGGCCAGACTGGCCGGCTCGGCCGGGCTAGCTCTAGCCAAGCGCCCAGAGCCGCTGCTTCTCTGGCTCTGCGCTCAATACACAGGCTGCCGGCTGACTTGTATTTGAAAGGAAAAACTCCCTGGACCCTCCTGACCTGCTCTCTCTAAGTCTGGAGTCTTTGCAGCATGCATGTAATAACTTTGAGACTACAATTTAGTTGAAACTATAGTTGAAACCTGTGAATAGTGATAGCCGAGAGGCGAGATAGAGACTGACTATGACTTAAATAGACAGTCATGACAGTGCGCATTGGTTTTTGCAATGGTCAGTCCAAGAAATTGCCAAATCACATCTCAAATTCACTAAATCCTACCTAGCCTTAACCCTATTCTAGTATGGATCCTGACCTGAACATATGGTTTGAGTTGATGAAGCTGTTAATCCATGAACATGAATCAAAATTTGAAAATTAATTGCTCTCCACTGAACCCTTCAGTGTTATTTTCTCCATAAATTAGAAGGTTCTGGTAATTAAGATGTTGAGTCAGAAACATCTTGCATTATAATAAGACCATATAATTTGTTTATAGAGTTAGACTTGCCTTTCAGCAAGTAATCAAGTAATTAATAATCTTTTTCCTTCTTTTTCATGTTCTTTCCTGATTCAGTAGGTCTTCGGCACGTTCTGGAGCAACCCACTACAACCACGTACATGGATATGACTGACTCAAATAGGACTGTGTTAAAAGATGAATTCCATTTGTGCTAGGTGTTCCCAAAACTTACTGAAGTTTAGATTTTATACACTAATATCTAAGGAGGGGCAAGCAACAAAAGGAAAGTATGATTTGGGTCTTGCCGCTCCGTTGCGATTCCATGCAACAAGTGCCTCTTTAAACCGCCAATATAGACCTGGTGTAAAACCTTTCCAAAAGACTACCACGGATCAGGACCCTGTGCTTCATGGGGAACATGAAACGTTTGGAGGAAACGGCCACCCCCGAGCCCATGAACAAGACGTGCAAGAGGGTCAGTCATTTGCTGATATGATGCGACGCAAAGTGGGCCAAGCAGCAGACAACATGCCAGCAGATCCTGGGTTTGCGGGAACCTACATAGTGACCAATGAGGGCGTGCCGCTGCGTAAAGCACAACGCGCGTGGCCCCCAAGGATTGAGGAAGATGCAACGATCGATGTCAGTGGATGGGAGCCACAAAGCAGAATGGTGTCACAAGCTAAGATGCAAAGAAAGATCACTCATGGTCATCCCTCTAAAGAAAGGAAAGAATCATGGAAAGAAGGTAGTGAATCCAGGAGGACAGGCACAGAGAATGGTTATGCTGGGGTGAAATCAAGTGGGAAGTCCTTGGGATTAGGAAAGACCTATTCTGTGGGTCGGTTGGAGCCGCAGGGGGTCATGGACAGTGTGAGTGCAGACCTCATGGAGATGGCACCAGACAAGACTGGACGACAGAACCAGAACCAGCGCAGAGAACAGAATCATCACAGAAACCAGAAGCACTACCAACAGGATGCCCGGAAGTGGTAAAACCCCAGAGTCACAAGTATTTGCACATTACATTATGAAATGTACCATCATTTATTATACTAGTTACTTGCCATTATGTACCAAATTACCAAATTTATGAAAAAAAAAAATGTGAGGCATATTATGTTGGGTCCAATCAATAGGCCTGTGGCCAGGCTGGCTCAAATTTATGACTGGTCCAAACCCCATTTTCTGTAGGGGCCAGAAATGTGATTATTATTTCTTAGTTTCCCCCTCAATTATATTTTGCTGTAGGCTATAAAGGGGGGAAAAAAGTGTTTCATACCACGGCCATGTTTCTTTGTCTTAAAACTTGTATTTGTTTTGCCTGATTTTGTTGATAGACACGTAATTGAAAGAAGTAATCAGAACACATTTGTGTTTGAATTGATCTCAATATCTTGTGTCTATTGCTCTTTATTGTATTTTTAATTATGTGATGAATCTCAATGAATGAAGTTCTACCTAAATCTTATGTAAGATTGGTAAAATACATGTACTGCCACTTTGTGACTAAGTGTATGATTATAAGAAATGGGATGCAGTTGGCATTGCGTAAATATAAATTACGTTGTCCATTGACCATTTAGGAGCGGGCTTTAGGTTAGTGCGCTGCACTGATCAAAGGGTATTTAAACCCCTACTCACTACAATTTTGGATCACACCTGACGAAGTTTTGCAGCGGCGCATGAAACATCATGATCTTAGATCCCTTGTTAACCATACATTGCAAGACAAACGATTATCACTAGCGATTTATTCGCAATGAGTAACATATTTAGCATTAATTATCTTTCTGACCACTTTCCTGCAGGGTTGCTCCAAAGCCGTATAACATTCCAGACGGCAATGACCTCCTATTCGGGATCTCCCCCTGCCTGCTGGCGCTACAGCAGGCAAGACGTGAGGTGACACAGGTCTTTGTGACACCAGCTTTCCAAAGGTCACACAGGTCGGAGGTCAAAGCAATTCTGGGCCTCATCGAGGAAAAGAGGTTGAGAATGGTGACGACAAGCAGGCGTGTCTTAGATCAGCTCTCAGGGAAGAGAGTTCATCAGGTAACAGCTCATTCACACTGCTTGAAAACCATTCAATGGAGTTTCCCCTTGATTGTAACTCTTGTATTGACCTATCCACATACAGCAGGAACATATAAAATACATGCTACGTGTCTCTGTCATTACTTTGTTCTCTCAGAAATTAAAAACAAAAGATGAAATATAAGTCATTGAACAGTCATGCAAAACGATTGCAAAATGATGACAGATCGTGACAAAAAGGGTAAAGGTGTATTTAATGTGTTGCATTTTTTACCTCCAAATACTTGATTTGATTCCAGTGCATTAAATTGAAAGCACTTCATGGTCAAAGAATTTATTCCAAATTAAAAAAATTATACATGTTTTAATAATGCCAACTTAAAAGCTATCAATAATTGTATTCTTCACTAGGGAGTATGCATGGATGCCAGCCGACTGTACTTTGATCCAATCCTAGAGACAACGGAATCAGAAGAAGATTTTTCATCCCAGGCATCAGTCAAGCTTGTATTGGATCAGATCAGGGTAATTATTTGTCTAGTTATTGAGATAGTGACAAGCTACCGGTAATCGCTTCTTTCCTGTGAACACCAGTGGTTCATTTATCTACTGAATCTCAGTGAGAACAAGGAAATATTTCAATTGGAAAACTATAGGGTAAATATCTGATAATGAACACTATGACTTGAAAAATTTGAATATAAAACTGACTAGGAAGGTCTTGTTGAAGTAGACAAAAATTCAATCCTTGAGATTAAAGTAACAAAACACATTTAAACAGCCTGTTCAGAAAGGCCCCATTTGTTTGAATGTGATTCAAGATGCATAGAAATACCTCCTGTACAAACAATCTGCTTTTGTGTATCCAAGCTAGTTTTCATTTACAAACTCATGTACAATTATTCAATTGATAATACTGATAATGATGCAGTTAAGTGCACAATACCTTGAAAGGTCTATGAAATATGCTGTATGATTATGATCCTGACTCTGCTGATTATCTGGCTTCTCCCATCCAGGACCCAATGAATCTGGGAGCTCTACTGAGGTCAGCATACTTCCTAGGCATCGAGGATGTCATCGTCAGCAAGAAGAACTGGTAACTTGACAATCACAAACTAGACTGTCATTCATCTCTCGGTATATGTGAATCCTGGACACCATTCATTGTTTGTACATTGTAGGTGCATCCTTACCACAGTGGTGGGCAAGGCAAGCAGTGGAGTGGTGTGTTATCTATAGATTATAGTATCTCTATGGTGATGTCATATACCAGTGTATGTCTCTTGTTTCTGTCTTGCAGCTGTCCCCTAACCCCCGTGTTGAGCAGTGGAGTGGAGTAGTGTGCTATCTATCACTGTATGGTCTCTCTATGGTGATGTCATATACCAGTGTATGTCTAATAATTGTTTGTACCTTGCAGCTGCCCCCTAACCCCGGTGGTCAGCAAGGCAAGCAGTGGAGTGGTGGAGGTGCTACAGGTGTATGCCTCCCAGGATATCCCTTCGTTCCTTGAGGTGAGTGACTTATGACTCATCGTGATGTGCTGTTTCCTTTACTCTCTCTCTTCCTCCACTTTACCCCTCCTCTCAAATCTAAGACGCCACAATGAATCATGTACTGGAATAAAACATGTTTATTGGGACTTATTTTTTCTTTTTTGCATATTGTTGATAGCAAAAATGGGAGTCTCCTGTGAACTTCTTGACTCTCTCTTCCTCCATTTTACAGACGGAGAAGAGGAAGGGCTGGGGCATTGTGGGTGCAGCTATCGATCAGGCCGACTCATCAAGAAATGTGATTCCCTGCCACACATACAGCAGAACACAGCCTGTCATCCTTGTTGTTGGTAAGATGTGATGCAAGCTTGATCAGAAACCAAGCTGCCTAATTCTTCATGCTAGTGTCGCATTTTGTCCCCAAGAAGAGCCACGGCAGACGACGTGATTGTGATACAATTACGCAGTTGTAAGGGCCTAAGACTGGAAGTGTGGCATCAATTACTTGTATAAATCCCATGACTGGATCCTCCTGTTCAACCAGTCGCAGAGTCATACAACTGATTAACTTTTAGTGAACTGGCTTTCTAGGGTAATTTCAATTTTACAGAGAAGTTTTAGGCATACACCCAAAAGTAGTAAGGATAGCACGCTCCATCCTGTAAATGAATGAAAAACAAGTCAGACGAAACAAATCTTGCAATCAGATGGGATTTGAACCTGCAATCTACTGCTTAATTTGCAGTGCCTGTGCTCTTTAGAGATTCCCAAGGGATTATTAAGCTTGCAAGGGCTTATTCAATTCTCTCACAGCGATGTTTTTGCCTACCTCAACATTGATTGTTGATGAACAATGAAAGACACAAGCAAGACGATGGCTATAGAATGTTCGTGAACCTGAAGTTCATACCCAAAGAATTAAAGGTAAAAAAATTAGAGCGCTACTCGCGTTCAGATTCGGTGAGCTGTATGCGATAGGGAGAATTATGGCATATTATCCTGCCACCATTCTCTCTTAGTCATCATTTGGATAATTTCTGTCCATTTATGTGTTCCATCTTGTTTTGAATTCCCAGGTAGTGAGGGTTTTGGGTTGAGCCAGGACATCCAGAATCTGTGCTCGGAGTTCATCTCAGTGCCGGCAGGAAGACAGTTGCATCCTGGGATTGATTCTCTCAACGTTTCAGTAGCAACAGGTAAGGGTCATGGTTTGATAAATGCTTAGCACTTCAACTCCCACTTCAGCTCCTTATACATCTGGGGTGGGAGTCTCAATCCTAAACTGTGATTGACCAATTGACACAGTTTTTTACTTACTGGTCAGTCAGTTTTCAGATTACTAGCTAACTTTATGGTTACTTAATGGACATAATTTTCTTTCAGAATATCACCCCAGCGATGCATGTTTGTCCATGTAATATACCTTCTTGCGAAGCAGATTCATGGTAGTGATTATGTTAAAGGGCATATACTGTACTGGGAAGGCAAAAAAGCCTTCAAAATGTAATTGTTAGCAATCTTCTTGCCAATGGTCTTAAATTCATGTATTGTCTATTTTAGAAGCTTGCTGAAAGTTATTTGCCCTCAAATGATCTACATTTGGAGTAATGAGTGATTAAATCACAAATCCTCAAAATGTTCGGCCCGAACATTTTGAGGATTTAATCATTAATCATTAATTACTCCATATATGGATCATTTGAGGCCAAATAACTTTCAGCAAGCTTCTAAAATAGACAATACATGAATTTAAGATCATTGGCAAGAAGATTGCTAACAATTACATTTTGAAGGCTTTTTTGCCTTCCCAGTACAGTATATGCCCTTTAAAGACAAGGCTGTGAAGGAGAGGTAGGTTTGGGGGTTAGTGGGCCTTTGTCTATAAAGCTGAGTATGCCAACCGATTTACTACCCTTCATTAAAGAATGTGTATATCATGAGGAATTTGATTGTCAACAACACTGTGGGGCATTTGATTAGTTCTTGACATACTAGATAGCAAAGTTAGGTGTTATCATTCATAGTTGTCAAATGACATTTGTATTTGTTACATTTTAATAGCACAAATGTAGGTGGTTGTATAGTGAATGCTGCCCCATGTGAGACATTTCATTTGCAGATATTGTTCTATCTGATTTCTTTCTGTCCAGGAATACTTCTTCATTCTCTGTTGGGAAGAAGGTAATTCTCCAGACATCAGGGACCTACCCGATCTACAGCTGACCACATTCTGGAAGCCTGCAAATGCTTTGATCCATGGAAAAGCAACAGTTTTTATGCTTACAAAGAGTGCACATTTTGATGATAGCCAACTTGTTTTTATGCCTCCTCCACAAAGTGGCTGGAGGTATTATGTATTATGTTCTCAGATTCCATTTACAAAATATCTTTCACAAGAACCATTCACAATATTTGCTTCAAACTTGGTACATGTGTGCATTGCATAAAACCAATGATCTGTGTATAATAGGGGTCAATTCTGATTGAGGTTAAAGATAAAAGGTCAATGAACTATGTAGATAAGTGCTCAAATTGAACTTTCCCGCAATAAGTACAAATCCACTGATGCAATTCATTATCGCCGATTATCGCGAAGTTCGTCAGGCGAGACACAAAGTCGAGGATGATGGCGAACAAGAGGAAGCTGAAGCCCTCCAGGAATGACGGAGCCACCTCCAGTCCCACAGCCTCGTCCGCCCCCCGGCCCGCAGCCTATTCAACCTCTGGTCCCACACCTTCGTCCACCCCTGGTCCCGCCAACTCTGGTTCCGTTTCTGGTATCAACAGCCGCTCTACTAATCTCACATCCCGGCCGATCTTCATTTACGAAGATCTCACAGCCCTCCGAAGCCGCTTGCTGAGGGAGGTGAAGAAAGATCCGAACACAATAAAGGCCTACTCCTCAGACGGGAAGATCCACTGCATCACCAAGGGAGAGAGGGGAAAGGAGTTCAAGGTGACCATCGAAAACCCTGACGACCTCTTCAAACTGGGATGGTCTGATGACAAGCTGAAGGCAACGGATCTCTTCATTGACATTTAGGTCAGGCAAGACCCCGAACAATCACTAGATAGTATTACAGTTCATGATGATAAACAAGAAATGAGTACCGATAAGAAAACTTTGAAAATTGCTGGATTAAATGTATGTGGGTTACGTGGTAAAATTAATCAGGGAGTGTTACTAACTTATATTGATCAATTTGATTTAATTGCTCTGTCTGAAACAAAATGGGATGTTCCAAACAATAATGTATTTTCAGGATTCAACCATATATCCATGCCTAGAAAAAATGCAAACCACAAATATGGAGGGATCCACGGTTTGTGTGTTTTCATTCGTTATAATACATGTATATTTGATTGTGTTAGTATCATTAATAATATGTCATCAAATTCTGTCTTGTGGTTGAAAGTTGACAACGCTTTTGGTGTGAGCTTTATTTTGGGAACAGTTTATATTGCCCATGAAGGTTCTACTCACCATGAAAACGATATACATGTATTTGATACCTTGTGTGAGGACATATCTAGTTTGTCTTGTGATCCAAATTTACCAATATGTCTGATCGGTGACTTTAATTCCAGAACAGGAACTCTGGATGATTATTTATGTTTCGAGAACTGTACTACACAAGATATTGGCATTGATTTAATGAACACTGATTCATATGTTTCTCGTCAAACACTTGAATCACTTGGTATAGAATCTACCCGTTTTAACCTAGACAAATATATCAATAACAACAGTCGACGATTAATTGATATGTGTAAAAGTGTAGACTTGAGAATTGCCAATGGTAGTTTTGGATCAGATAAGGGTATAGGTGCGTATACTTGTGAAAAAACGAATGGCATTAGTACAGTCGATTACGCGATTCTATCACCAAGTCTCTTGTTGGTAGTAAATGATTTTAAAATTCACTATTTTGATCCTTGCTTGTCTGACGTTCACTCATTGCTTGAATTGACACTAGAGTGCTTCCCTACAAAAACGAGTTTCCGACAGGAAACGCCAAATGATAGTTCTATAAGTGATAGAGACCGAAATCAACTGTCTGAAAATGAAACTAATCATAAGATATTCTGGGATAGCAATCGATGTATAGAGTATAAAGAAAATTTTATTGCCAAATATATTGAAACTTTGACTTCAAAAATGGAGAACGTTGATACCTCGAATGTGAATCCAGCAGATGCTGATGACATTTGTAAAAAATTGCGTAATTTATTCTTATAACCAGCTAAGTCAATGGATATAGTTATGTTATGCAAACATAAGAAAAATAACAAAGAATACAACAACGAAAGTAACAAACCTTGGTTGGATAGCGTGTGTAAATCTAGAAGATCTGAATATTTTAAAATGAAGAATAAGTTTTCGAAACAGAAACCAAAAGACTACAAAAAAAAAGATAAAGAAGAGGCCAGAAATTACAAAAGATTTACTAAAAAGATACGTAAAAGGTACTTTCAAAACTTACATGATCGCATTCGGAACTTGAAGTGTAGCACTCCGAAAGAATACTGGAAAATTATAAGTAAAGATGATAGCACTCCCAAAAGAGTTGGTAATATCACAATGGAAGCATTTGTTAACCACTTGATCAATCGATTTCAGAAGATAATTCAAATCATAGCAATACGTTTGATCCAAGAAATATTACGCAGTCTTTAAATGAAGAAATTAACAGAAATTTTTCTTCTGAAGAAATAATAACATTAATCAAAAGATTCAAGAATAACAAAGCAAATGGTATTGATAATATCATAAATGAATTCTTAAAGAATTTTCCAGATTGTGTAATATACATCATTGTTCAGTTGTTTAATCTTGTATTGAATACAGGAATTGTCCCAACAGATTGGTGTATTGGAATTGTTGTACCGCTTTACAAGAATAAGGGATCCATGGATGACCCTGATAATTATCGTGGCATAACCCTTTTAAGTTGTTTAGGGAAGTTATTTACCGCTGCGATAAATGCACGTCTGACATCCTACCTTGAAAACACTGGTACTTTGGGCGATGAACAAGCAGGTTTCTGCGCTAACTACTCCACAATGGATCACGTGTTTGTGCTCAATATCTTGATAGATCTCTATTTAGCACAAGGTAAACGATTATATTCTGCATTTGGGGATTATAAAAAAGCATTCGAATTTGTAGATAGGTCATCATTATGGAGTAAACTTATTGCAAATGGTATCAATGGTAGATTAATTGCAGTTGTATATAATCCATATGACAAAAGCAAAGTCTCGTGTAAGATTAAACAATGAGACATCCACTCTATTTGACTGTAAGTGTGGTGTTCGCCAAGGCGACAATTTGTCTCCTTTATTATTTGCAATACATGTATATCTAAATGATTTTGAATATTATATTAGTCGTTCATATAAAGGTTTAAGTTATGTTGCTGATCAGATATGAACTTGTTTAAAGGGAGTATACTGTCCTGGGAAGACAAAAATTCCTACAAGAGGTGATCGTGAGCAATCTTTTTGCCAATGGTCTTAATTTCATGTATTGTCCAATTTAGAAACTTGCTGAAAGTTATTTGCTCAAAAAGTATCCACGTTTGGAGTTATTAGTGATTTAATCACAAGTCCTCAAAATGTTCGGCCCAAAAAATGTGAGGGTTTGTGACTTAATCACTAATTACTCCAAATGTGGATCATATGCGAGCAAATAACTTTCAGCAAGTTTCTAAAATGGACAATACATGAATTTAAGACCATTGGCAAGAAGATTGCTCACGATCACATTTTGAAGGCATTTTTGTCTTCCCAGTACAGTATATTCCCTTTAAGTGATGATGCAATTGAGGTATACCTCCGAATGTATGTATTATTGCATGCGGATGACACAATCATTATGGCTGAAAAACCTACAGATTTACAAACAGCCCTTAATGCTTTAAAGAGTTATTGCCTTCTTTGGAATTTAACTGTTAATACCTCGAAAACCAGAGTCATGATTTTTTTCTCGTGGGAAAATTCGTAAGAAACCATTATTTTCCTTCGGTGATAATGAACCTGAGATAGTTGATGATTACATTTATCTTGGAATAACCATGAACTACTATGATCGATATAAAAAAGCCATATCAAAACAAGTGAGTCAAGCAAGAAGAGCAATGTTCAAAATTCTTGATAAAATAAGACAACTGTTTTCTGCCACCAGATATCTACTGCGAACTATTTGATAAGGCTGTTCTTCCCATACTACTATATGGTAGTGAGGTTTGGGGCTTTGAAGATATTACGCAGGTTGAAATTTTCTATCGATTTTTTTTGAGAGATGTTTTGAAGGTAAATAAATCAACAGCTAGTTGCATGATTTACGGAGAAACTGGTAGACCTATGAAGTTTCAAATATAGTTGCCACACGAATTATAGGATTTTGGTGCCGATTGCTCAGTGGTAAACAGAGTAAATTATCCTGTATGATGTTCAAATTAATGGAATCAATGCATGAAGATGTTGAATGTTCGTTTACTTTCAAATGGATAGCAAATATTATTGATTTGTTGGATAAGTCTGGATTAAGCCATATCTGGTTAGAGCAGAAACAGGTGAATGTAAACTGGGTGAAATTAGTTTTTGAACAACGAATACGAGATACAGAAAAGCAAAACTAGCACAACGAAGTCCAACATAATAGCAGATGCATAAATTATAGGATAGTGAAAGATAATCTTGATTTCGAATCATATCTCAGAAAACTGAACTGTAATGATAGGATAAACTTATGTAAATTTAGATGCGGTAATCATCATCTGCCATGTATTGCAGGTAGATATGTAAATATTCCTAGATCTGAAAGGAAATGTAATTCATGTGATCTGAGTGCTATAGGAGATGAATTTCATTATCTGTTTGAATGTACTTCCTTCTCAGATGATGCAGTAAAATACATTTCTCGCTATTATGTGATTCGTCCAAATATCTTGAAAATGTCCTCATTATTTAACACGAGAAGTTCAAAGAAATTATCACAACTTGCATAGTTCATTAAAGTCATAATGGCAAAATTTAAGAGATAAATTGATTCAAACTTTCTTATAGGCCTATGTTATAAAATGTAATACATTGCTTCTGTGAATACTGGTAAATATTGCAAATACTATGTACATGTACTTGTATTTCGAAACTGTTTTCTTTTTTTCTTTTTTTTTTATTAAAGAAAACATATGTGTATATTATAAATTGCATTGTACAAGTTACTATGTATTTCTCGAAAGGGGTCGTCAGAAATAATAAATAAACTTCAAACTTCAAACTGCATATGTGACATTTTGTCCGGGCACTTTGTTCTAATAAAATCATTGAAGCAACATGGTTGTGTTAAACATGTACCGGTATTTAATTAATTGAGTAATCATTATAAGGGAGTAAAACGTGAGAGAGAGAGAGAGAGAGAGAGAGAGAGAGAGAGAGAGAGAGAGAGAGAGAGAGAGAGAGAGAGAGAGGGGGGGGGGGGGGAGGGCACGAGAGAGGTGGGGGGGCGGGAGGGGGGAGAGAGAAATGGACAATGATAGGATGAGAGTTGAAAATAAAAAGTGAAATACTGATACATGTATAGATATAGAGGTAGTGGATGTAAAAGAAAAAGAAGAACAGAGAGACGGAAGGAGATAATTTTAAAAGAGAGAGAGAGAGAGAGAGAGAGAGCTTAACAGTAATGGAGAGGAAGCTGATATGCATTTGCCTTGGATACTAAGGGATGGGCTCTGCTCGAGTCGAACCAGCTACAAAGTCACATACTGGACGCAATTTTGGCAAGCACTTATTATTCCGAAGGCTCGTTATTCCGAACGTTACGCGACAAATGCTCTGATTAACGAGCCCCTTTTCGTTTTCGGACTAACGAGCATCGAGGTATAGGCAATTTACGTGTTTCGGAATTACGAACCTTCGGAATAACGAACCTTCGGAATATCGAACTGAAACCGTAATTTTGAATAGTCAAAATAGCTCCAGAGTGCACGCTCCGCACCACTCGGGATTCGACTTCTTGCTCTCCCCTCCCCTTATTATCTCACCCTCAAATCATATTGAATTGGGTAAGCTTAGAAAGCTGGTAACAGTTATGATACAGTATACGTAACTGAGGTAATAAAGGCTTTCCACCATCAAATCTACTTCGACATCGACAAGACAATGAAAATGGTTGTTTAGGTGAGGATATGATAAACACATTCATAACAACATGACTCTCTGTTGATTCTTAATTGCATTAGACGCATAAGTTAGTGGGTCACAAGGTGGGGGGGGGGGGGGTGTGGCATGTACAATCAATCCCCCCCCCAGATTTGGGGGAATGATATTTGCTTACTTAAATAGTAAAAATAATAAGGATAACCATAATTATGTTAATAATGATAATTATCATGATGATGATATTAGTCCTCATCATTATTGTAATCGTGTTTATTGGTATTAGCCGCATCCACTCGGTGAAAGCCAATTCAGACGGTAAAAAAAAAAAAAAAATCTTACAAGTATTTTGCGGTTATCTTGTGGTTTGTCTTCACTAAACAAAATAGCATAACTTTTTATCAAAGAGGTTTTGGGCACAATAATTTGGCAGGATTGATTCTCACCTTATTGACTAACTCCTGGGTGAAAATCACATTAATCCAAGTATCCAATAAGTCATGCGTGAGTGGGCAAATTGAAGAGGCAAACATGTAACTTTTCAAAAGTCACAAGGGTAATTTGGGGTTTCTGTCATATAAATTTTTGATGAATTCCATTTCTGGTGCCTAACCTATGTCCTTTCATTGTTTATCATCCATCTCTCGATGCACCTACACCTATCCCGACATTTACCCCATTTACCCGTTTAAAAAAAATACTCCTCCCTCTTCAGTTTGAAACTTTTAAAAACCCTGTATTTTCGTTAAAAAAAATACAATTGTATATTTTGACAAAGGTGTAACATGACCTGTTATGAAAACATTGGAAATCATTTCCGTGTCATGATTGAGTGAATACACTTTAAAAATCGCAGAAAATAAAAAAAAGTTGCCAAAATTACAATTACCCTTGTGACTTTTGAAAAATCCTCATTTTCTGCCTTTAAAATTTGCCCACTCATGCATTACTAATTGGATTAATGTCATTTTCACACAGAGGTTAGTCAATAAGTAATAAGTTAAGGAACAATCCTGCAAATTATTTTGCCCAAAACCGCTTCGATAAGAAGTTATGCTGTTTTGCTTGGGGGGGGGGGGGGGGGGGTTACTTTTTTTCGTGGTGAGTCCGCTAAGCAGGAGGCCTTGTCTTCCTTAACTTTTTTAAGAGGGAAATATATGTGAGTGTGTCCCTTACATAGTTCACAGCGTGAATTGATTTCCGGATTCTAGGATGGCTCTCAATAAGAAGTTAAAAACATCAAAGATCTCTTCTTTTTCAAGCAAATGATGACAAAGTCAGGGAACTTTCAGAATTAGGTCTGCAAAAGGGACGGGCTACCTTTAAAGACGAAAGTGCACATTGCAATCTAACCATCAAATCAAATGAAATCATGCGAAAACAATAAAAGTTTAACGTGAACACTCATGTAGGCCTACTGAACAAACAAGGTATTAAAAGTGAGTCAAGAGCTGTTGAATGTTAATGGTGATTTAATTCCCGATAAACAGGATATTGTTCATGTCTAAAGATTTAAACATTTTCACATTCATTTGCAAGAAAAGATTGAATGTACTTCAGGTTCAGATATCCCCACGAGACATAATTGTGAATGGCTAAAAGGCTGTTTAACCTCGTCTGTTTTTTTAATCAAGCCTTGTAAAGATATGAATAATCTAACATGGAAGGATCGTGTAAATTGAATACACCACGTAAGATGTGGATGATGTGAATGATAATATACCATATAAAATATATCGGCATCATGAGTATCCAAACAAATTTTCTCAATACCACGTATGAATATATGGACAATCTTTCATTAAGAGATGTAGGCGTATTATACAATTCCTTTGAATGATTAATTGAAGCAAATATTCCATCTTTCGTATCAATCATTTCATATAAATGGCCACTAATCGATACGTGTAAAATGTAATCTAGGCATCCTGCATCCATTTGATTAAAAACAGTGGTTCATACAATACAATAAATATTATTTATCATTGAAAATGCCATATGCATAATTGTCAGGAAATTTACCTTCAAACAAGCCAAAATGAGTGAATTTAATAATTTTTAAACCTCAATACGAACTGTCCTCATACGTGCATGGACTTTGTTATCTTGTCTCATGTCATAGCACAACATCATTATGGATTCACAATATCTGTTCCGTCTTTTCCTGTTTGTATCCTCTCAAGTTTCTGAGAAGGCATATACGGTAAAATATTGATTTATGCTTCCTATATAGCTTTCCACATTTTCAAACTTTAGCAGGTAAGCTTTGGACGTTTAAGTGAAACATTGACAGATTATCTTTGCATTGTAAACTACTCAGCTTACTGTTTACAGTGTCCGCAAAGTAATATTGACATGGTGCATCGTAAGCAGTTGGAGTATTGTCCTCGTCATTTATACAGTTTAACTGAAATATATCTAGTACCGTGTTATTCATGTCTGGCTAGTTCACATCATTATCATTTACAAAAAAGTTTTGAAGCGTAATTCTGAATTCAATTTCATCAGTGAGTTTACAGCTATACATATTGACAGAAGTTTATTGTCGTTAGTTCTAACCTTGATTTTTCCGTCCTGAGACCAAACTTTGTTGTGAGGTGCAGGATACTTCCTCCTCGTGTCATGGAGCCATTTGTGTCGCGTTGCCATGAGGTTTTCATGGATGAACACATTGGTTCCTTCGAGACGTTTCCGTTCATTCCAGAATCGCGACCTGGTCGAGTATCTGCTAAACTGGATGATAATGGGACGGATTAGCTGACGGCCTTTGGCGCCCTTCTTTCCGCGTCGCCCAAGTCGATGACTGCGGTCGATGTCGAGAGGAGAAATATCCTGGTTCAGCTTATCTTTTCCGAGTTTGCAGACGATGGCGCTGGTATCCTCTTGTGCGGTTTCCGGGACGCCGTGTCCATGGATGCAGTTACGGTACGTCGAGAATATTGCTCAAGATCCTCTAGTCGAGCTTGCGCTTGATCAACCTGGCGTTGAAGGTTTTGTATAGCTTCGTCACGTTTGGTGATCTCTACTAAGGGAAAGTATGACGGGTTATTTTTGTCGCCCATGTGCCAATGCAAAAAGTTGTGACACGAAGGAATAGGGTATATCGTCCAAGATGGAGTACCCTCCACCCCAGCCACCCCCCCCCCCCCCCCCCACACACACACACACTCACCTGCCCCACCCAACCCTGCACACCTCTTCAAGCACACGTACCTCCTCAATATTATTACACCTGTGTTGTTTATTATCTCCTTCATCAACTATATATTAGGGCGATATGCGGTGATGTCACTCCTCTTCACGAATAACTCTCAAGCGAGTTTGGCATTCGAAACCATGCACCGGTCAGCATATTGGTCTGCAATGTCTCAACGTCCCAACGTGAGTCTGTTAAGATCAGACTATAGCAAGGCCTCAATGCCCTCTTTGGTCACACTGCTATATAGTTTTTCTTAGCAATCGTGTTGACCGAATCATCACTTCACCCCCAGCCCCCCCCCCCCCCCCCTCCCTCTTCAGTCAGTGTACGTTAAACAGGGCACGTGTTGGGCATCGATTCCAATTAGTTCGTAGCTGGTGTCGCCTTGCGGAATATCGCGCTTGTCATGCTTGGTGGTGGATTTATCGGGCGTATCTGGGATACGACTCAACAGGAAGCTTGCTGGGGCACAGGTGAGAATGGTGACGGACAGAATCCACATCGTCCTGTCGACATATCAATGTACACATCAGGTTTAAGCTATTACAACTTCGAGTATCGATTACAATACTCTTCCCTATCGACCACCTATTCTATACTACTACCGCTATTGGAATCATTACTTCTTTTTCCAATGACTACTACCCCCAGTACTGCTCCGGCCTACTTCACTACCATCCCTACTACTACAGCTACTAATACTACTATTTCTGCTTCTACTACCTCCACCAATGCTACTACTCTATCCCTCTACCCCTACCGACTGATATTACTACAACTACAATTACTACTAGCTACTTACTACTACTACTACTACTACTACACCCACTACTATGACTACGACTACGACCACTACTACTACGACTACTACGACTACTACGACTACTACTACTACACCTACTACACCTACTACTACAAACACGACTACTATACTACTACTACTACTACTACTACTACTACTACTACTACTACTACTACCACTACTACTACTACTACTACAACTACTACTAGTACTACTACTACTACTACTACTACGACTAATACTACTACTACTACTTCACCTACTACTACTTCTACTACCACTTCTGATACTATTGCTGTTTCTACCACTGCCGATAGTACTACTGTTGATTTACTACTACTAGACAAATCCGACGTACATTGAAATTTGCTTAAAGTAGAGTAAAATCATACAACTATATACCGGGAAAACCGATCTTGAATAATCTCTGCTTATATTAGAGCAAATCATCCAAACCTACCAGGCAAAACCAACGTGAGTTACCAGTGCACTCGATGAGAGGGTGCCTGAGATAAAACAGTGAAATAAAACATGAATAGACATGTATAAGCAGTTTATTCATGTGTTGATTTACCCATGTAGCCTACTAGGTATTAACAAAATGTTGACACTTTTGAAAAAAATGAATTAAAATCAGTTTCAACTCAAATCGACATATAAAGTCAATGGGTGTCAAATATTTTAGAGACAAGTTTTGTGACATTTCATCGATTCCTTAAAATAATCATTGGAATGTTGAATGAGATTTTCACTCCTGGACAAATTTGAACCTCAAAATTATTCGATAACACACATTTTCAGATCCAAATTCGTCCAAAAGTGAAAACCTCATTAATAATTCCAAGGGTTATTACAAGAAAATTAATCTAAGAAATGCCACAAAACCTATCTCTAAAAATTTTGACGTCCCTTTGTTTCAAAAGTGCTAAAAGTTTTTATTAACACCTAGTTCTTAACACTGGTCATTCAATGCATTGTCTTCTGCCATGACAACGGGGACGGCTGGGTAGTTCCCCACCCTTTGACCCTATACTAGTCGCCGGTCTCATGGGTGACACGGTGAGTGAGAAGCTTAGAGTTTAATATAGGGTTAGGGTTAGGTTCACCAGCGGATGAGACCCGTACAAACAACGACCTGTATACCTTCAGACACCAGCATACCCATGTTTTGTCCCAAAAACTGTTCATACATTGGATGAATATTTCATACATATAATATCGAGACACTATGCTCTAAAGGGAACATTGCTTTCCCCGTTCGGTGGCACATATCTTTCATTTCCTTGTGTCATGGAGGTGCACATTTACCTCTGCAAAATAAGGATACTTTTTATAGCCTTCCAGAGAAGTGGATTTCTATCTCCCATGAAAGGACCCTTCCGATCTTCCGTTTTTTGCCTTTATACTGGCCTTTTAATAACTTTGGCAATTCATATATTCCTTTTGCGAGCGGGTGAAGTAAGGGAGCAGCCACACATGTAACTTTCAGCAGACAGAACATGTTTTCGTCGGGTTCTGTTGGCACAATGTACATTTTGTCGGAGCAAGGGAGGGTTTGTCAGCACGTTAAAGTGAAATTTTTGTTACATTTCATTTTTTGTGCCGACAGAAAATTCCATGTTTCGACAAAATTTATCTCGTGCCCATAAACCCTCGTTATTGGATAGAATTGAATTGAATTGAAGTTATTAAAAAAAAAAGCAATAGATACATGTAAATTAACATGGAATGTGAGTACATGGCCGAATAACCCCACTCAACTCTCAACCGTGTCAACCTTACACATCTGTTCTTCCGGGGTGGGGGGTCCAGAAAGCAATGTACAGTAGAAGGTCAAAGTATGGATACCTTATCGACTACCGCTACATCGCAGATAGAGGAGAGGAGAGGGAGGGGGGGGGGGGGGTGATTTGGAGATAGGAGATGGTTCTAGCTTCCCACTGCTTACCAATGGTGTATGCCAGGCAGAACGAGAAGACAAAGGTGGCGGCCGCGGCTCCCTGAGCGTCGTGGTGCCACACACAGGCTATCTGAGACATCACGCCCATGGATACGCTGTCGACTACCCCTACATCACAGAGAGAGAGAGAGAGAGAGAGAGACAAACAGAGAGTGAGAGAGAGAGAGAGAGAGAGAGAGAGAGAGAGAGGGGGGGGGGGGGAGAGGGAGAGGGAGGGAGGGAGGGAGAGAGGAGGAGGAGAGGGGGCGGGGAGATGGCAAGGTGCTACAACTTATATTTACTACAACTAAAACTTATATTTAACGTGATTGGCTTGGGTTTTGTACCAGGTGTGCATTTTGTCACCAATAATGTACAACAATCCCACTGAGCACTATTTTGTACGTCTGGCATCAGCCTATCAGCACCCAAGGCGTATTACATACGTGAATCTCCTTTCATCATGTATTATTGCAGAGGACATGAACCTTTGTTTGTCACATTCAACAGGTCAACAAACTTTCAGACGGTGCAAAATGTTTTTTAACAATCTTCCGCTTTTACAGATTCTATCCTTCATTCCATCCTAGGTAATCGAGCATTTGCTTGTGTAGCCCCGTGCCCTGGAATAACCTACTTTTAGTCAAAGCTCAAACACATCTATTTGATTAATAACAAGCATTTTATGAGACCTATATAAACTTCATGGAATATGTAATAGTTTCTGCGCTCTAAAATGTTATTATCATAATTACAATTACAATTCGGTTTATTAAACACAACATGACTTTAATTTTACGGTAACACTCATTTGATGATATCAACAAATGGAACTATAAAAGATGATATTGATATTAATGGCAATGAGGGTAGAAATCATACTTTAAAATGGTAATTACATGAATTAAGCGTTCCTTCACTTGGGGTAATCACAGCTCTCCCAGCCAATTATTCAGTAGCTCTTACAATATGTATGACTCAGAGATGTTCAATATTCATCGTCTAATAAATATATCATGATTCAATATTTCTTGTATCATGTGTGAATCACGCACATTCAAGATGTCTTACATACGTATACGGCACATCAATATCTAATTCTTTACTATAATAATTTAGGTTTTTCTTACCAAAGGCTATGCCAATAGCGGTCATTGATGGTATGAGGTGAACAGTGCGACGAGCGAGCGGGAGCTAAAAATTAAAATAGACCAAGAAAGTCTCATCTTTTTCACAATCATGATGAGAACTTAAATTGTATTATCATGACTATTTACTAAATGGTTGTACCACCTTCTTCGCCGTCTTATTTTCCTTTCTGACTCCATGGTTCTTCGGCTAATACGACTACTACGACTACTACTACTACTACTACTACTACTACTACTACTACTACTATTACTACTACTACTACTACTACTACTATTACTACTACTACTACTACTACTACTACTACTACTACTACTACTACTACTACTACTACTACCATTACCACCACTACTACTACTACTACTTCTGCTAGGCCTACACGTACTACTTGTGTTACTTTTAATCCTGGCAATACCATGTTTACCACTGCTCTTACCACTCATGATTCGAGGTTCGTAGCAGCAGTAGGAGAAGCAAACATATATATAAAGAACGAAACAGGAATTAAAAGACGAATACAATAACGCTCTGCTCGGAAAATCTACCCCCACAAAGTAACCTCCCGCTACTTCACACATTAATGCATGACATCCAAGTAATATGCATACAAAGCTAGCAATATATGTGTTCATCTCTGTTTGCTCCTTTCTCAGTATTTTATTTCATTTTGTTGACCAATAGCAACTAACTGGCGTGCACAGCAACACCATGCACACGACACACATACAGTCGTGCTCATACACACAGGCACACATATATATATTTGCGTTGATATCTTTCCTATCATTATTTGATTCAATTCAAGGTTTATCAAGGTAATCTAAATGTTAACAATTGTATTTTACATATTACCAACGAACGTACCGTTCCAATACCGCATGCCATGATAATCATCCCAAGAAATATGCACCGATGGCTGTAAATACAAAGATAGAGAAGCATAAGATGTATCTATTTATGAATACATGTATTGTACATATATAAATTTAAACACAAACAAATTAATAAAGACGCCGGAGAAGAACAGATTATCAATATTTCGGTCCTATACCTTTGTCCAGAATACTGTGTGTGTGTGTGTGTGTATGTGTATGTGTATGTGTGTGTGTGTGTGTGTGTGTGTGTGTATGTGTATGTGTGTGTGTGTGTGTGTGTGTGTGTGTGTGTGTGTGTGTGTGTGTGTGTGTGTGTGTACCTGCACACTACCTGAAGGATACCCTACATATTAGCTCGCATTGTTGATCACGACCACATGTTGCAGTCTTCGCGGGTCACGTTGCCTCACCAACAAATTACCTCCGCTCGCAGTCAGATTCCACCACTAACCCATCGCTCACAGATGTAAACACACACACAAAAAAAAGTAAGCCCCCCCCCCCCCCCGGGCAAAATAGCATAGCTTTTTATCAAAGAGATTTTGGGCAAAATAATTTGGCAGGATTGTTCCTTAACTTATTTACTAACTTTTATGAGAAAATCGAATTAGTCCAAAGAGTCATGCATGACTATGCACATTTTAAAGGTAAAAATGTCACTTTTCAAAAGTCACAAGGGTAATTGTTCATGCCATTTTAACAATACATTTTGGTATTTCTTGTGCGATTTTTAAAGTGTTTTCACTCAACCATGTCATGAAAATGACTTCTTATGTTTACATAACAGGTCATGTTACACCTTTGTCAAAATATCCAGTTTTATTTTTTTCACCAAAATAAAGGGTTTCTAAAAGTTCCAAACTCAAGAGGGCTCAGTATTTGTTCAACGGTGCTCACTCAACCAGAATAATGGGTTAAATGTCGGGATAGGTTTTTGTGCATCGAGAGATGGATGATAAACATTGAAAGGACATAAATTACGCACCTGAAATGGAATTCATCAAAAATTCATGATAGAATCTCAAAATTACCCTTGTGACTTTTGAAAAGTGACATTTTTTCTTTTAACATTTGCCCACTCATGCATGACTGATTGGATTAATGTGATTTTCACACATAAGTTAGCCAATAAGTTAAGAAAAAATTATTTTGCCCAAAACCTCTTCGATAAAAAGTCGTGCTATTTTGCTTAGGGGGGGGGGGGGGCTTACTTTTTTGGTTGTGTTTAGTAAGATTGCGTCACCAAACCATCACTCGCACATATAGACTGCGTCACCAAACTATCACTCACACATGTAGATTGCGTCCCCAAACCATCACTCGCACATTTATGATCATATTGCGTCAACAAACCATCATTTACACATTATAGTCAGATTGCGTACACATTATGCAAATAATGCACAGTTGTGAGTGCGTTGGGGCTGTGCAGCGCACATTAGGAGGGTGTTTACCGTGCGCTGCACCGCCTCAACGTCACGAACTTAAAACTGTGCATTATTTGTTTTATAAGACAGCCACATAGTCGTACGATAATTGGTCGGATCGTTTCGTCTGCAGTGGCCTAAAGCATCCATTCAATTGAATGGCCTGTTCATGTTTTGTATCCGAGCTGTGTGTATCGCAATTTTTGTTCTTACCTTTTCAATTGCTTGGAAAAATATCCCGCGAGAGGTCCAGGAATGATGTGTCCGAGACTGGTCGGAATAAATATGGCGCCTGAATTAAAAAATAAAAATACAATATGAAATCCCAATGTTAATAATGCACTTTAGTATGGCGGTACAGGAATGTATCATCAATCCAAATACAAATCAGTAACAAGTCAGACAAAAAGTGGTGAAAAAAATCATAGGCCGATTTATAATCATAGCCCCAGTCTCCTGGATGCTGAATTCTATTATGAAGTATATATCTTGACCACACAAAAACATTGGAAATACTACATGAAAAACAATACATATCAGGTCAGCTTTGTGAAATATGAAACGTACAAGTGACGTATACTTCGAAAGGTATGTATCTGTGAGGAATACATTAAGTTTGCCTGTCACGCTCAAATATCACATCACATCCGATATCGAGTCGATTGTGATGGCACTGCCAATGAAAGGGCCTGCAATTAATAAAATGGCCTTTTCAGCATGTTCAGGAAACCCCGCTAACAAATGTAACAAATGTATGTAACATTTAAAGGTGTATACAATCCATATAAGCCTCATTAAATATGATAAGTCCTTAAATAGCAGGTTGCCGGCCTGCAAAAAGCCATCTTTAAACGAAATGTTGATTTTGATTGAGGCTTCCATCGATACATGTAGTTTCAAAACAGTTATCAGGCTTATATAAAAGTATTTCGTGATCAGTAAATACGTGCACGTGATTCTTGCCAGCCAATAGTACTTTGTGTCATATATTAGCCTGGTGGGATTGTGCTTGTACGTATATACCTAATGCCCACTCGTCCGTGTGTAGAGTAGTCCGAAGCCAGATGGGCAACGTGCCCGCGGTAAAGGCGATACCACACGAGGTGACCAGCTGTACGCCTGTTTAGGAAAAAAGCGCCACGATTAAGTCGATTTATGCAAAATACAGATTGCTCTGAGCGAATTGACTAAAAACACCGTGATCTTAAAACCCTGCCCATGATCCCGAGGCATATCGTGGCATATATCCCGAATACCAGAGCAGTGTATATTTGTTACATATTTTTTCATATAATGAGTTAAAGGATGTCTGCAATTTGATTGGCTGAAGGAACAGCCGATAGTCTTCAGTAACAATCTTAGGCATGTTAGAAATAGCGAGTTCGCCAGACTTGGTCGATTCTGTAAATAGCTACATGTACTGTAATTTAATACATTCATTCTAGCACTAAGTGGATATATTTTACCACTTTCCACCCACATGTGGCGGTACTTAGACCATCATACTGCACCGGAAATTTACTCATTGAAACAGAGATCCAATAGTCGGAAACAGCTCCGAAAGGTATTGTTTTGAGGATAGGTCAGTCGCACTGATTGTGTGTGGAAAGACGAATGTTTAGCTCACAGGCTTTGCGTTATATTTGATCTAATTTCATTAAAACACATAGATACAAATTGTGCATTAGTTGTGTTTGTTTTTAAGGATAACATTTAAAGGATTAATTGTACTTTTGAGGTATTATATGGGCCGCGGTTGGTTAAAACTATGTCCTGACTTTCAACCAATCATATTACTGGACTCTTATAATGAGGTAAATCAGGAACAGTGTAATCATAATTCATGAATAATCATTATCATTAATATTATATTATTGTAATTAAAATTATCTGATTATCTCTGAGAGAGAGAGAGAGAGAGAGAGAGAGAGAGGGGGGGAGGGAGAGAGGGAGAGACAGAGAGAGAATGGGTGAGTCGAACCCACCTGCGGTGAGAATCACATACGGGTCTTTGACCAGAGAGAAAACGGAATCCATATCGTCAGTCTCTTCTACTCCCATGGTGATTGGTAGAATGAAAGGAGTCACCACTGCATCCATTGTGACAAAAACAACGGATCAAAAATCCTCAATTTCAATGAATCATATTCACACTCATTGAAATATCCTAGACACTATAAATATCACGATTGCTACAATCGTAAAAAAAAAACACTTATGGGACGAAGTCATTTGAGTGGAAATCAATTAAAATTTTGCTAGAAAATAAAGTGTGTATTTATTCAGTCTTAAAGCAGACAATGTGCATCGGAGAGGTCAAATGGGGTCAGATTGATTCCATGTACTATATACATGATATACATGCTCTTTGTATCCAATACGTTATAATAATTTCAGACATGAGATATGAGTATTTACGATTCCTAACTACCTACACTTCGAGAGTTACCCATACTGTGCACCTGCTAGTGTTGAATATTAGGCCATTTGCTTGAAATATTACACGACTTAATGACGCTAAACGTGTTTCTTTTCCCTTTCACCCACATCCAAATGACTGAGCTTTTGGGGTAACGGTTCACAGAATCATAACATCTGTTCACATCTGTAATATTACATTCTAGTTAGACGGCATATCAACTGTGGAGCGAAAAAAAGTTAACGATACCTTCTTAATATCATTTAGTTATCATGTTATCTTGATATTCTATTAGAAAGGTACAACACAGAATAGAACAAGGTGAAATTAAATTCTATAAAATCAAACTACATGTATATGAAATATGAAACGGATCTTCCGTCAAAAGTTTGTTACTTTCTTTGAGGTATCTTGGAGTAAAGAACGAGTGAATTTTCTCTCTTCATATTGTCCCAACAGTATGATTTGCGTCATGCGGAACATGTTCAACGTTTCATGGAGAAAATAGTCCCAACCCTTCCAGAGTAGTCTCTCCCTCCCCCCTCCCCCTCCCCCCCCCCCCGCACTCTTCCATGATATATACCTGGTGCACATAAAGGGAACTTCTTGGCCACCAAGCTCGTAGGTAAAACAAAAAAAGTTTATGTAGTTACATCTTATCAATGCCCATCCGGCCGCCCCACCCCCACTCCAGAGTCTATCCTTTCATTTACGTCTTACCTACTGCACAAAGCAGAGCGACGGCGATGATAAGAAAGGGTAGTTCTTGGCCGCCAAGCTCGTAGGTAAACGATGCAAGCGGAGGCCCAACTGATGGCAAACGGCAGAAGAGGACAACATTAATCGAACGGAGAGGAAGGGTGTTAAGCTATCCCTGGTGCAGGGGGCACTTTATTTAGAACATAATTCTATGTCTATGCATTTCACATTCTTTGCCTCTAATAAGCTCTCTACGTCATGTTGTACTTCAATGAAACCCGCTTTAGTAACTACCTGTATCTACAGACTAATGCCCATATTTTGTTTCACCAACACTGTTTTTATCTTGAAATTCTGTATGACAATTATTTTACCTTCTGCTTATAAAGACCTAATCTCTTGTCTCATTTGAGCGGTCTCTATAAGATTTCAGTGTACCATGTGTTTTACGTGCATTACGTCCTCAAGAGAGAAAATGGTCCTTTCCATTGATGCTATTTAGTTTTACGCTGTTGGCTCATCATCAGTGGTGTGGTTCATAATAAGATTCCGAGAGCAAAGTTCATCAAGCAGCTGGTATCAGGGACCTGTGTTATAAAGAGTTGTGACTGACTAAGCTTGTGATTGATATCAATCGTAACACGTACTAGAGATATGGGATTGGACTGGCGATCGATTTTTATATGTAATCGCGATTCTTTATAAGACTGAGTGTACCGACGATGGGATGAGAGTTGGAATCTTACGAAGAGTTCCGAAGGCGAAGGAGGCGATGACGAAGCCGAAGATCACCCTCTTCATTCGTATGTCATCCTTGTATCTCGAGGCAAGAATCGCAATGCCTACGCACGAAATATGATCAAATATGAAAACATTAATGAAGATTACTTTCAAATATCATCTTCAGCAAATTACATTAATTTCATCAGTTGTCAGTTACAGTATACATAAAATGCGATTTCAATTTCAGCTGAAGAACTCTATAACATTTGTTTTGACATCTTTTTAAGGCTAACCGATGTTTTCTAAAGAGTGCCTGGCGAAGGGATGAGGGTGTGGGTGTCAGTATGGAGTGGATTGGGTGGGGTTGGGTGAGGGGGAAGGGGGTGGGGGCGTGGTGGAGGGTAATTCTCCTGAACCCTCATGTCACATACTGTTCACATTGCGCATAATTGCTGTACCTGATATCTCCAGCATTGTGCTGCCAATGCCATGGAGAGCTCTTGAGATGAACAAGTAGGCAGGGGAGCCAGCAAAGGCCAAGACTATGGGGGAAAAGGAGATGATAAAAACGGCGATAAGGAAAAGTGTGATATCTCGTCTTCACGGAGGTAGCTCGAATAATCATGATAATCATCAATTGAATTAAGTTCAGTACCCCCATTTGTTGTGCAGCATGTGTGAATGTGAATTTATGTATGTACATGTATATATGGGTGTGAATGTTTGTGTGCTTGTGTGCTTGTGTGCCTGCTTGTGTATGTGTTTGTGTGTATGTGTGGGTGGTCGTATGTGTGTGTGTGTGTGTGTGTCTGTGCACGCGCTTGCGTGTGTGTGTGTGCCGCGTACATGTCATACACCTGTACCTATCCATTCACCTATACACACCAGCAGAGTGACTAACGTATCCAAGGTTATAGTGACAATGGATTCGTGACGAGCATTATACTTACGTAAAGATGCCGCCATAGTTAGCGCACAAGACACAAAGAACGGCCAAAAGGTCCCAACTCTATAACGAAAAATGAAATAAAATCATAATCGCGAGTAAGTTAGTAAAAGTAGGCCCTACATTTGCTTCATTACATTCATGAAATTATTGTGGTATTGTATAGAATACTATATGTCTTACAAAAAGCTTAAGGAGAAATCTAGTCGCACGTCTCCCATTCCCCCCTAACACCTGGTCAAGAAATTACAAAGTACTTGCTAAAACACAGTACACCTCGTAAACCATTGTTAGTGGGGTAGAACAATAATTATCTGGTAAACCATGGTTTACAATTTCCGGCATGTACAGCACAGAATATAAAATCGGGTCGCTTTCTCCTCCCTTTGCAAATGAATATACAAAATATTCTTTTAAAAATACCTCCAGCTGTGTGTTTTACCAGGTGTGAATAAGAAAAGCTATCAATTAGATTATTGGAGTATATATTGCATGGGGTAAATTCTAGCCAAACTCGATGTAAACATTGACCACCAAAATGTAAAGAATCAATAAGACTACGTCAAATACGTCTGAAGTCATAATTGTCAAACTCTCAGATCTTCCTAAACGCGTGTTAAGTCGTTGTGTGCCGTATAACCATGTTTCACCCGTATTACACGAAATTCCCAAAGAACATCAGTTTGCCTGGCACAATGGAATAAATGTATACGTCTGAATGCATTGTCATATTAGAAATGAAGAACGTTCCATCCATGTCTTTATTATTATACACACCTATCAATAAGCAGGCTGACCGGCGCAGTTACAATGATTCTGACGGTAAACTTGGTTGCAAGAAGAAGACCGTTGCGAATGGACAGTGTCTGTTCACATTTACTTCCAGATGCATTGCTCTGAATCTCTCCCAGCATGCCCAATGGCGTCAGGGTGTACAATGATATCATGGATACATAATCACTAGATGGCGTTACCATGGTGACTTCAGTATGAGGTGAGGTATCGTGAGTTACCGATTGAGTAGAGTTATCCGCAAAAGGTGTCAGGCTTTCTCGGCAGAAGCGTGCCAGAATCTCAGGGGATACAGGTACTGAAATGATGAAACAGGAGAGAATCTTTAGAGGTAAGGGACTGTGGAATCATTACTCAAAAAGAGTGTCATTCTGCTATTCTTGATAAATGTCAGAATGCCAAGAATGAATCATCTCGAAATCATAAACGCATTCTAGAGCCCGGTGGTGAGGAATGAGCAGTTTCTCAACGATTAGGCCTACGGCAACCACAACCCTTAGGCCTACTGCTACTATTGCTTTTGTTTACTAATATATTGAATATTTTTTAGAACTTGATTTAGCGACCACCTATATATAAAGATCTCATGTCTATAAATACATTTACCGCATGTTTCGTTATCTGTTGAGCAATGTTTATCATTCAAACCTGTATTCCTTGCATCCCTTTCGCCGTCATTATATACAAGCTTAATCATATTGAATAAGTACATGTAGGCCTATACATATACAGTCTAACTATGTAGTTCTTTGTACATTGGTCGATGCGGTCTTAAGATTTCCTACGTTATGCAATCACTGACCTACAGCGGTCATAAAGGTCTCCGACAAAATTATGGCGTACAGCACGAGGATGGTTGCAGCTAGACGTAGCGTCTTCTGCGTGCAGCGGAGGCCTGGCTGAGCATCGCCGAGGAGCGGCTGAGAACCCTCCATTGTCCTTTGGCGCGAACGTCAAGGGACGCACACTTCGGTTGGCGAGAACTTCAGATGGCGCGTACTTCAGTTGGCGCAAACTTCAGGCGATGGCCATTCTGTGATTGCACATAAAACCACGGAGAAGAAAATCAAGCATAACACATTCTAATAAAATATGAAACATCTGTATGGATACTGCACAGTGCCAGTGAATTAAAAAGGGGCTTGGGATTTTTTTAAAGACCAGCTCATTTTATTCAAAAACGAGATGAATAATATTTTGATACAATGTTTCGAAGGTAAAAAGTGCCAATAGCGAATGTCAGATTTCGAGGTATTTCATGACGTTATAAGTGAAATGTAGAGATGTTACTAACCATTTTTTAAGGTACTGGATGTGTAATGTAAAAAAGGTGTAAAGTTTTATGACGATTATAACCGATTATGTCATATTTGCAGCCGTTTGTTTGATATTGTCTTCCCTTTCGCGTCGTATCAACACAAATTTATTGTTTTCACCGTCATGTTTTTGCGAAGTAGGGATATGACGAATTCAAATTCAATTAAAATTGAAAGTAATGCATAATGACTTATCATTGTATCCTAACCAAACGGAACAAACCACTCTTAAATCATTCAGAGATGCATGGCATGGAAGCGTCGCCACAACCACAAACACGTCCTCATAAAGTCAGGATGTTGTGCTATACCAGGATCGTAGTCATTTTTTTTTCGGGGGGGGGGGGGGTGGGTGGGAGGTTCGAAAATCTGAGTGAACGGATCATTTACGAGAGAACGAAATTTTGCATTTTGAGCCCCCCCGCCCCCGGGCGGTATGATTTTCTCCAAATAGCAAACTTAGGGGAATAATTACAGCATAGAGCTTGTTTATTTCTGTGGATGGTGTTAACATGTTTCCAGCATTACCAGCATCATAAGAATCAATATACACTGTATTTTTATCACCAGTAGGATGACCTATCTCTGTACCAAAGATTGATATGTTGATGAAGGCTAATAGTACCTTCCCTAGATACTAGATACAATAGGTCAGTACTTCACACAAAAGGCGTGCAGACCCAATAAGCACTGTTGCGTGTAAAACATATGACGAGGACAAATCTACCCATATTCTGAACAGATGTATAACGCAAACGGTGTACTTAATCCGGGTTCGTTCGAAATCCCCCCCCCCCCTTCCTCTCCCCTAGGTACAAAATGATACAACGTGGAAAGTGTTGATGGTAGTGCGATCGTTTGCGCTGACCTACTAATACAACCGGATGTGCCCAGCTCCCCATTTTATATATGCTTCAAATCCGAAGAGTGTTAGAACACCACGCGTGGTGATATTTTATATTTATTTGCGATATCGAGAATAAAAATCCCAAATGATTAATGTACACTATTGGTGCATGCTCGGATAATGTTTCTGCCACACATTTGTAATTACACCTATTACATAAACATGTTTTGTTTTTGTTTTTGCAAACGGTGTTATTTTCACACAAGTTTTCGAAATGACTTTTCCTTAATGACTCCGCCACCTTGTCAGTTAATATTTGTCTATTTTATGAGTGGAGATAAATGAAATGAAATGAAATGTTTAATATTACTTCATTTTAACTGACATAGTTTTCACTGAACTCACTTGCTTTATTTTATGTTATATCCCTTCTATGAAGATTCATGAGTATTCTAGGAACGTGATTGGTCAATTGATGCTCGAAGAGCTCCGGATATTTTTCACTATTTTTTCCTGGGGAGGACTGCGCATGCTCTATTTACTATTTTCTTCCTTGGGAGTACTGCGCATGCTCTCTACCTGAGCGGGCGTAAATTAGTGCGCGCATGAATGCAGTGCGCGGTGTGTTGCGCATTTGCCTGGGATGAACCGACATCGAGACAGAGAAAAAAAAGGCGACATACAACCACATGGTGTTACCGAAAGTTCTACTATTTTCTAAATAGTATTTATTAGTTATTATTTTACAAAAGGGATATAAAACAAATATACCAAGCATTCAGTTCGAAAGTATAGTGAAAATTATCCACCTTCGGAGGGACTGGCATAAGTTACTATTTTTTTCTCGGGGGCTTCGCCCCTCGGAAAAAATAGTTCTATGCCACTCCCTCCTCAGATAGATAATTTCCATTATATTCCACATACTAAGAATGTTGCTATATGATTGGTCAAGAGCTGATCACGTGATGAGGCGTAATTTTCCTATCAGATCCCCTGAGAATAAAAGTTCGTTACACTCTAGATGATAGTACTTTTTCGTTTTGCTGATCTCTTCACTCCTCACAGTCCTAACGCGTGATCAATTTTTTGAGTATGCGCGAAATAAAAGTGCGTTACACTCGGACTATCAGCTCCCACTAACGCGCCCAAACGCGCGTCATAATGCGCGTCCTAATTAAACGCGCGTCATAATGCGCCTCCTAATTAACGCGCATCCTAACGCGTGTTCCCCATGGCAGCGGCTCGGGGTTAGGTAGAGAAGTAAACATTACTTTTGTACGTCAAATTATCATTTTTGGTATAGATAGTTGGTTTCAGATGTGGAATATAAATCAAATAATCAACTTTTGGTTTCAGGCAATGAGACGAACTATCACTTCCTCGGCGATCTGAATGTATACGCTATCTTTCCTCAGCTGCACTTCGGAAAGATAGCTACATCCAGATCGCCTCGGAAGTGATAGTTCATCCCATCACCTTCACCAACGTTGATTATTTGTTTACTATACAATCTCACAGCTTGGTATATTTGTATACTGTATTGTAATGCCTTGTGTGTTGCTGTGCTCTAATTCTATGATTGAAAACATTACTGTGAAACTAAGTGCACTACTGTTATATTTTTTATGTATTATCATGAATATGATCTGTTATGCCCCTTCTATGAATATTCATGAGTATTCTAGGAATGTGATTTGTCAATTGATGCTCACAGAAATACAAAATAATTTCACTAGCTCTGCCTCAGCTCCGTATAGTTTTCACTATTTTTTCCAGGGGAGCACTGCGCATGCTCTGTTTACTATTTTCTTCCTTGGCACTACTGCGCATGCTCTCTACCTGGTAACAAAGTTTGTTTTGACTGCGAGCAGTACGCGATACATTTCTTTCCAGCTGCTTTTTTGTGTTGTAGCGGAAAATCATTCAGCGCGCAAAGGGAACTCCCGCGGTGTTGCGGCCGAGGCGCAACTTGAACTTCCGTTGATTTGCCCAAGCCGCAGGAAAAGAAAAGAAATGAATCGGGTTCCTACGTTGGGAGATTAGAGCAATATTCACGAAAAACATTCACGCCGAATTTGATCATTTTCTTCGTACTTCAATTGTCGATAGATGCAATGAAGTCCTCAATATTTCCCCCTTGCAGCAGGTCAAACCGAACTCGGTCACAGGAGGTCGCCATCTTTGTTTACAATCTCGGTCGGTCGGAACTGAGCGGGTGTAAATTAGTGCACAGTGTACGCATGTCTCGCATTTATCCGGGATGAGTCGATATCGAGACAGAGGGAAAAGGGCGACTATTTTTGTTCTGTTTTTGTATTACAAAAGAGATATAAAACAAATATACCAAGCATTGAGTTCGAAAGTATAGTGGAAATTATCCGCCCCTCGGAAAAAAATAGTTCTATGCCAGTCCCTCCTCAGAAAGATAATTTCCACTTTACAATCCCACAGCTTGGTATATTTGTATATTAAGCGAAGAGAGACACGCAATTATGCCTACGTGTTATGCACTATTCAACAATGTCCAATTACTGATATGATTATGCTATTGTTGTATTCTTTTTAACTGCGTAGATTTCTGTAATGTCTGACGATTGATATGATATTTGTTCACCGTTTTTTAATTTAATTTCATCCATCTATCCATTTATTCTGCATACGGATTCAGGATAAAAAGGGTCATTTAAAACTGTGTTACATCATGGTCCCGATGTATTTAGTTATAAACAAAATAGGTAACAGTAAAATACGAAAACAAAATGAAGTTAATAAAAGAAAGCGCAGCTAAAATTGCAAAACGTAAAACATATTCAAATTGACCGTAGACTGCACAATTAAAAATAAAGCCGATTTTAGTCCTGAGGTGGTTATTGGTTTGCATTCCCAATCAATGAACAGTATATATCATATATATCAATGCAATACCAAGAGGACGATCTTTCAAGCAAGATAATGATCATGTGATGCTAGCCCCATGCTGATTATTGGCTGTGCAATATCGTTTAGAGGCCCTATATATAATGCTATATCTGGGCCCTTTGGTGCTAATCAAAGGCCCAATATTGCTATTATTAGCTGTGTAATGCCATTTGCGCCCTCTGATACTAATCAAAGGCCCCATAAAGCTTATCATTCGATGTGTAAAACCGTTTGCAGGCCCTATAATGCTAGATATGGGCCTTTTGGTGGTAATGAACTCTTTGTGGGTTTACGTATGAACCTCTGTGCGCCGCATCGTTTTGAAAGTGCAGATTTCAAACATCTCATGATGTGTCAATTTCAACTTGATTTGAGTTGTAACTGATTTTAAATCAGGTTTCAAACGTGTCAAAATTTGTTTCACTGTAAGTTTATTCTAATATAAAAACACTGGTGATGTTGCATAGACGTTGCAATTGATCTTCATTAACAATTGACATAATATAATGTGCATGTCAATAGATGTGCTTTTTCCTGTGTCCATTTTTGACACAAAATGACTCATGATGTAACTGTGTTTATTCAATCAATGAAGCAAAAGGAAAGATGGGAAAAGGGGTAAGTCAACGGAATTCAAGTTGCGCCTCAACCGCAACACCGCGAGAGTTCCCCTAGCGCGCTCAATGATTTTCCACTAAAACGCAAAAAAGCAGCTGGAAAGAAATGTATCGCGTACTGCTCGCAGTCAAACAAATTTTGTTACCAGGTAGAGAGCATGCGCAGTAGTGCCAGGAAAAAATAGTAAATAGAGCATGCACAGTGCTGCCCAGAAAAAATGGTAAAAACTATTCGGAGCTGAGGCAGAGATTGTGAAGTTATTTTGTATTCTGCGAGCATCAATTGACCAATCACGTTCCTAGAATACTCATAGAAGGGATATAATTATTAATGAAGATCAATTGCAATGTCTATGCAACATCACCAGTCTTTTTTTATATTAGAATAAATGTGCCATGAGCCAAATTTTACATGATTTGATGATTTATTTTTGGAGATATGTCTTTAGATTCAGATCTAAAGATGTTGTTTTCACAGACCTCAAGAAGAGATAACAAATCTTGAAAATATGCTATTTTGACATTGGTCCAATTGAATGGCCCGCAAATCTCCAGGGACCTGTTTATCAAATGTTAACATTAAACTTGATAAAGTAGATACTCTAGCGGATCTAACAGTTATAGTGGCCAATTGTTTTAGGGGGTGCACGGGAAGCTCTCTTAGCTACTAGACTACTTCTATCACGTGCATTCTTATCCAACAAGACAAGTAGTGGGGGTGGCTGAGGTGAAAAATTGTGCACTTTTGTCTACAATCACCAAATCTGGTACACATGTTGAAAATTACATTTGGAACAATGATATATTTCCAGGTATTTCAAAATATTGTCAAGGTCGCCTGGGCTAGCCCCTAAAGTGTCCCGGGGCTCCTAATATATATTTTTTTAAATTCTTTTGGAAAATGCATCGCCGGATTAAAAAAAACACTTGATAGGAATCAATCTTAGTCGATATGGACCTTAAGTTTTCTGAATGGGAGTCCAAAATTGGCATGGGGCCAAGAAAGGGCGGCGGGGGGGGGGGGGGGGGGGCTCGCCCCCCAAATGCGCCGAGGGGACAGATTCAAGAAAAATGACTGGATTTAATCAAACTTGAAAGGGGTCATCCTTTCGAAAAGAAGGCAAGGTTATAAAAATATGGCAGGCCTTCCCATCTGAAAGGAGGCATGGGGCAGCCACCAAAAAGAGTTAGGGGCAAATGTGTAACTTTTGAACTTTTTCTCAAAACTTGAATGGTGGATTTCATCAAAACTTGACATAAATTATTCTCTCTCAGGCAATGGGGAAAATTAGTAATTTTTTCAACAACTGATAAACAAAATCGAAGATGAAAAAAAAAAACGGTTTCATTGTGTGCTATAATGATGGATGATTAATAGTGTTACTAAAGGAACTATCCCCACACGATGTGTGAATAGTGGTTTCATATAATTGGGATTCTGTATCAAACGAACTTTGTACCGAACGTGTTAACGACAAATTTCATGTAACTTGCCATCAAAGGCTTGCCCATGTCAGAGATATGAAGTCTTCTTAACCTTGTTTCTGTATATGCAATCAATTTATTTATTGCTTTATGTTACGTTTTATTTAGTCAGGCTAGTCCTGTCAGTCTCAAGGACTGCTTTTCAAAGGAGCCCTGGGATAAAAAGCACATATACACAGTTGAAAAGTCACGCAAATGTGTGAGAGACACCCCACCCCCCCCCCCCCCGACTAACGCCCAAGTGTAGCTTGTACGACGTGCTTCTGATTTAAATTTTGTGAGAGTATTACAACAAATAACAGTGACTGGGAGGCTGTTATAGAGTTTCCTTACCACAAAAGGACATTGAACTTTTCAATAACGGGCTGCGGGTTGGCTTCACATTATCCTCTCATTTATTTATTTCTGCATTAGTCCAGCGGCATAGCTGAATAATTGTGCACTTTTGTCTCAGAGCACCAAATTTGGCACAAAGCAAATTTGTATATTGAGCCCTCTTGAATTTTGCTTAGGAGGGCGATGGCGGCCATTTTGAACAATGGCCGCCATTCAAAATTTGATTTTTTTTTTTATCATATTAAAGATAGTACCAAACTAATCGGGCTTTGGGGTAATTATTATGAAATATTAGGCAAACATGCTATTTTTAAAACAAAATTGTGAAGATTTTAAATTTTCTTCAATTACGTATTGATTCAGATTTCAAAAATCTTTCTCATATGGATTGAAACGTTTTGAAAGTCTGCCTACACTACAGCTCAAAGGAACTGGCATAGGGAAAGGGAAAGGGAAGCAAGGGAAGGAGCCGCAGTTTTACGCCGCGGTATATTTTGTCCAGTTCAGCATGAAACATGATGCTCTTTAGGCTAAAGCACCATGTTTCATGCTGAACTGGACAAAAAAGAGGTCGTGCTCGTGGTTGTACGTTTTTGTAATGTCATGATGTATATCAAGGCTATTGCAGCATAATCGTATCATCATTTCAAAGCTGTAGACCCATCTCTGTATCCAAGATTGATATGTTGATGAAGGCCAATAGCAACTTGCGTTTCGCGAAAGAAAGTGGATACAATATGTCAGTACTACACATAAAAGGCATGAAGACCCAAATTTGTTTTATATCATTCTACATGAGTGCCAAATTTGGTGCTTTTAGACAAAAGTGAACAATGAGGTCAAAAAACATCGAGCTATGCCGCTAGACTACATCAGTTGTGTTCATGCTTGGTACAAATGAGCCTAACCAATACCACATGGGTTTTGTTGAGGATGATCAGGTCAAAGGTTATGTAGGGGTCAAAAGGTTAAATGATATGAGGCCATGTGCGTCATTTTTCTGAAAACTTTGGTTTGACTTGCTCTTATTTTTCTCTGCATGTTTATTGATTGGAAATCAGGCGAGACTCATCGAACCATCTTGTTTAGTGAATGTGTTTATCATTTATTAGTCGGCACCAACATGACAATTTTGATTTGGTGGTACAATACTAAAGATGCTGCATGTGGTATTACAGAAAGTGAACGGAAGGGATTGTCAATTAATTACACAAAATGGAAAGCATGGTTATCTCGAAGAACACGGAAGCTCCAACAGGTAATCTTAAGAGACAGCAGCATCAAACAGTATCCGTTTTCAATTATCTTGACAGTACCATAACAGATGACTCTGGATGTGTAAGGGGGGTGAAAAAGAGCATTGCACTAGCTAAATCAACCTTTTCGAAGAAACAGGATGCTAAGAATGGAGACTTGGTTTCGAGCACTTGTTACATCTTCCCCGTGTTGATGTATGGAAGTGGAACATAATCAATATAGAAAGACACGAGAACATGTTTGGATACTTGTGAAATGTGGTTCCCAAGGCGACAAGGATTCCTTGAACTGACAGGGGTTCTAAGAGAAGCTGGAGTGGAAAGCTGATTAAGGAGACCAGTAAGTTTCTGAAGACAGGGGCTGTAAGAGTGGAAAGTTCATTGAGGAAACTTTTGAGTTTCTTTAGATACACAATAAGACATTGCAAATGCAATACCTGATATGGTGAACCACACAGGAATGAACAAATGAATAAATCATATGAATAAATGAATAGAAACTTCTCCCTATAAGCAAACAGCTATGTTTCATTAATTTGCCTTTTAACTTGTGTGCTTACCTTGATATCCCAGTGAAATAGATACAGGAACGTCCCAAGACCCTCACCCGCTTCTATTAGCCCGTTTGTCAGGCTAGCATCATCTGGTTTTCTTCGGTTTTATGATAAAGAGCTCCTGATCGACACTCAGTCATTGAGGTACTCGCACTGCCACCACCACCATCGTCTGTACCCCTTTAGACCTTGCAGCCCAACGCTCTTTGACAAATTGCACTTTACTATTCAGTGATGCGTAACGAACTGTCGTGAATGTACCCATGTGACACGGGAAATAGGCTCCGACGAAAACAAATACACGTGCAAGGTTTGAAACACATTGGGGGTGCATGAGAAAGTGGCGTATTCTTGCAGTATGGAATACACTTGAAGCAGTGGAGGTTTTCCATGTGTCAGCTAGCTCGTTGATCCTTCCATTGCGCTTCTTATAAGTTCTTTTCCCCCAAGGGGAATTTCAATTTTGGACCGGTATGAAACATAATGCACCTCCCTCCGTAACATAACAACACAAGTAAAAATCCTCCCCTAAAGTTAAAAACATAACACATAGGCTTTTGGAAACCAACTACCTCGATATCATTTCTTTTGTATTTTATCAACTTTTTCATATCGGATGGGGTTTGGGGCATTGTCCTCACCACGCCACATTTGCTAGTGCAGTAGACCTTGCATGGCTTTGCGTATTGTGGTCTTCCTGCCACAAATTCTCTTCCTAATTTTATCCCCCGCCACAACTCTTAATCCTTTCTCTTATATCAGAATACTTTGTGTAACTACCTGCTCGTCCTGTAGTTTATTTTGCACTATGAATTTCACTCAACCCCATTTGGTTGAAATTATCGTGTGTATTTTAATAATATCTCTTATGTATATATGGAGTCTATATATATATATATATATATATATATATATATATATATGTGTGTGTGTGTGTGTGTGTGTGTGTATGTGTGTGTGTGTGTGTGTGTGTGCGCGCGCGCGTGTGTGTGTGTGTGTATGTGTGGTAATAGAGAATCGATGTAAATATCAAAAGCTTATGGCAGCGCTACAAATGTACATTGCCCTTACACATTCATTTTCAAAATAGTAGTATAAGTTAGTAAACCTGGCATAGCTTCATGAAAAGCCAAAATGAAATAAAACATAAAACATCATCAGTGATTCAATATGATACATTCGTCATCGGAATCACTACAATTGTGCATTGAGTTTATTCATATAATAATTCAACAATAACAGCGAATAATATTGAAATCACCCACTGTTGTGATTCTGTGATAAAAAATAAATGATTTTGTGACAGCATGAGATGTCTTAACTCCCCCTCCCCTAAATTTAGTTTACGTTTAGTAGGGGCTGGCAGTGGGCTGGGGGATTTTCCGCAATATGCTACAAAAATCATTTTAGGCATTTTACACATGTTTTCACTCGACTCGATCATTTAAAACACTGAACAAATTAGCCTTTAATGTAGAAATCTTTTGATGCACTATATAATTCAAATGTGATGTCGAACACATTTTTTCGATCACAATGCTCAAAACTGTGATAACATTGGGAAATGAATCGGTGTGCCATATGTGTGCATGTGTGCATGTGTTATTATAAATGAAATGCTTTTAAGAGTTATCAATAAACTCAAATGAACATTCTTAACAAAGAAAGGTCTTTTCAAAATCACAGTTTATTTTGATAACACTACACTGTGCGGTGGTTCACCTTGATGTTACAAAGCATGAAACTTTACAAGCCATCGGACTATTCCTTAACCTAAATCCTCATAGATATGTCACAGTCGGCTAATCTACACGTATCTAATAGCACCATGAAAGCATTTCAAACGTGTTTTCGTCTATATGAACTGTACACTTTTTATCCAATCTATCGATATCGAAGATATTTAAGGTTAGCACAAATTAGGACATTTCAGTAATCATCACCGAAACAGTTCAGTAAACTAATAACAAGCTCTAAGGCAATGTAATGTCTTAAAGCAATGCTTGAAGACAGTTTTCAGATCTACTTTGGGGAAGAAATTTCCAATGTAGTATTTCCTTCCATTTCAGTGTTTTTCACGCAATTTCACTTTGTTTTGACGTACAAAAGGGCTACCATATATTCAACAAGAGATTATTCAGACAAGCAGTTCAAGACAAAGTAAGAACTTCAGTGATTAACTAACTGAAACAACCACGTTGTAGACAAAGATCGGCAATACGAACCGCTGACTGTATATACTTGCATGATTCCACATTATTATGTCCACCTTTTCTTAATATAAGAAATATGTAATATATAAATAGAAAATGTATTATTTTGATGGAATAACCGCCACAATTGCTTTAAGAATATATACAGATTGGTACAATCCTGACAATGCTTGACCCAAGAAAAGAAAAAAAATAATGATAACATTTCAAGAAAGTGAGCCAGCTCGCAGCAAATACAATCGTTGGTGTGTTTTTCTTACAGTGAAAGCAAATCGTACTTTGGCATATCAGCCCAAGGTTAAGTCCTTGATGAATTGTTTTCCAAGATCATTAATCCGTTCAGAATTACCCATCTAGTAAATTGTGGGACACCCTGCGGTTGTTTGCCCTTATTGACTTGAATTGGTGCTTATTGGAACTGGTGCGTTTCTCTGGACTTTGCTTAAACCTTCACAAATGTCACGCTTAAATGTGTCATCCTATTAGGATTACTCAACCCGTCAATCATAGGAATTCCAATGTTAAGACATAATCTTCTTCGATCAGTTATTAACCTTGTGTACTTTATGGTTTGTTTAGAAGGTTACTAATTTAACAAAAAAATAGTTCCCACTAATCTAAACACAAAAAAGTAAGCCCCCCCTCCCCCAAGCAAAATAGTACAACTTTTGATCAAAAAGGTTTTGAGCAATATAATTTGGCAGGAATGTGTTTTTACTAATTGACTAACTTCCGTGTGAAAATCGCATTAATCCACTCAGTCACGCATGAGTGAGCACACATTTAAGGCAAAATTGTCACTTTTCAAGAGTCACAAGAGTAATTTTGAGATTCTGTCATATGAATTTTAAATCAATTCTATTTCTGGTGCATTATTTATGTCCTTTCATTGTTTATAATCCATCTCTGGATGCACTAACACCTATCCCGACACTTGATCCATTGTTCTGGTTGAATGAATACCGTTTAAAAAATACTCATCCCTCTTGAGTTTTAAACTTTTAAAAACCCTTTATTTTTGTGAAAAAATGAAACTCTAGATATTTTGATGTGACATGACGTATTATTTGAACATAAGAAGTCATTTTCGTGTCATAGTTGAGTGAATACACTTTGAAAAATTGCACAAGAGATTCCAAAATGTACGGTTAGAACGGCATAAACAATCACCCTTGTGACTTTTGAAAAGTGTCAATTTTTCTTTTAATGTGTGCTCACTCAAGCATGACTGATTGGATTAATGTGATTTTCACACGGAAGTTAGTCAATAAGTTAAGAAACAATCCTGCCAAATTATTTTGCTGAAAACCTTTTCGATGAAAAGTTATTTTTTTTTTGCTTAGGGTAGGGGACTTACTTTTTTTTGTTGCGTTGATGTAATATTATACATTAAAAAGGAATTTCAAATTTGTTTGCCGCAATAAAGTCTAATTTTGACGAAAATTTGAGAAAAAACGCACACCTCCAAGTAACGTCAGAGGAGTCAAATGCTATAAAAGATTTCGCTTTTAAACTTAGAAATGGCTTATTAGCCTCGTTTGTGTGCTACGCATAAAGGTTTGCGATCAATCTCAAAAAAAAGAAAGACAAATTCTGATTGGTTCCTGGTCACTCTTTTGAACAAAAAGCGCATACAACAATGATGTTGATTGGTCATTGCCATTTTGCGATTGATCGCAAACCTTTGTGTTACGGGACACTGGTTACATAGAAATACAAGTAAAAGTACATAAGCAATTATGAACACATGTAAGATTAAGAGTCAGATAACGTATAATCCATAATGTATCCAAATGTATGGTAAATTTCCTCCCGACAACCTAGTAACCTAGTACCATTATTTAATGTATGTAAATATGTTAAGCAATTAAATGTACATTCCTATATGACAGATAAACTGGAATTCCTGCATCATGTATGTATTAACTTTCATTGTTTTTAGCTGTATTCAATTTAATCGGATGTGTATATGGCATGACTTTGTATATTAAATTGCAAGTGTATACATGTATCATTTTGGAGGAATAAAACTTTACTTTAAAACAAAATCCATCTAAAGGACTATCCCACCGCTTACATCCAATATTTTTGACACATTCAAGATGAAATAAATAACTATAAATATAATGAATACACTAAAATGTGTCAGTATTTAGATAAATATACGTATGTGAAAAAGTATAAGTATATCAGAATGACTACATTCTTTCACAATATCTTATCCAGGTATTATCTGTAGTATATTTTCGTCTATTTCTCGTTCTCGTAAGTCCCTATGTCAATATTGTTTTACCGTCCTCATATCTGTGGGACATTTTTTTTTGCTCACCTTGACACCATCACATCGCTCTTTTCCACACTCACCTTCTGAAAAAAGACCCAATAGACTACCGAAGTGGTGTCGTCATATGAGCATGCTGTCAAGAAAATTGGCTCTACACAAAATCATTTCAGTGAGAGGTTTACCGGTCCGATGTTGCCTAGCGGGTTCGTGTCGGGCATTCCCAATATTAGAGTCCCCGCTGTGATCAACGCTACTTGCTCTACCCGCCGAGTTTAGAACCAGTTGTCGTGACAACATGCTCAGAGAACGTCACTCTTCGGTGCTCTATAGGGTTTATTGCCATTTAGTGCAATCCCAGTTGGTCCACTCACCATTTCATGTGCAAGGAACCCCTTAAAAATACCGTCTTAGATTAAAATACTGGGTTAAGTTATCAACAACTCAAATCTACACCGTAACCTCAACCGTTAACCCGTAATCCAGACCCCCTACCCTAACCCTATACCATACATATCAGCATGTGATGGTAGACGAAATGGTGAGTGGACCAAATGGGAGTGGACCAAATGGCAAATTACCCTTTATATCCCTCATAATATATTCCAGTTCGTTGATTGGTCGAAAGGGTGTCACATGACCACAAATAGATGAACTATTTGGAGGAAGAGAGCTCAGAGGGAAGAAAAGTACTATTTCGTGACGTCAGAGGGAAAAAGTACTATTTCTCGACGTCATGTAAAAAAAAATCTTGTTTTCCCTCTGAACTATCGATATCCGAGCTATCGGTGATCGATACAATTTTCATCGATTCATCCTTAATGCGTGACACGCAAAATCTACGCGATACATTTTTTTTCCAGCTGCTTTTTGGCGTTTTAACGGAAAACCATTGGGCGCGCTGCCGGAACTCTCGCGGTTTTGCGGCCGAGGTGCAACTTGAATTTCCGTTGGTTTGCTCAAGCCGCAGGAATTAACAAAACATCTGAATCGGGCTCCTGCGTTCGGAGCTTAGAGCATGGGCACTATTACAAGGTCCATGGTAAGGATTAAATTAATGAACAAAGAATATGTTAATGAAGGATTTAAAACAAATATTTCATGATCTTTATTCAGGATCTTTGTGGAATCTATTGGTCCCCTCGATTCCACAAGATCCCTCATGGTCATGAAATATTTGTATACTATCGACCGCAGTCATTCTTCCTATTTGTTCCTGATTCATTAAGAGCGCCCTTGCGTGTCCACTACCTTAAAACCCGTAAAGTCTCAATCACATGGTGAATTACTTAGGCAAGAGGTAGCACTCCGTCGAGGAATAAACTGTCAGTTCATATCCATCGTTTAATTTAGGAATATCAAGCTCACCTGTAGTCATTCCTTAATGTTCTCTGATCTTGTGTTCTTTAATAATCTAACCTTCTCAGTACCGACCACTGTCCGTCCCAGGTCACTTACAACACAGTTTACTAAGTATGGGACTGAGGGGATTAACCTCGACTTTAGACTTCCTGCGCACCGTTTGGTGGCAGCACAATTTTAGCGGGAAGCTCCTGCCCGTCAGCTAGCCCGCATCCCATCCAGTACGTCGACCTAGACTTCGGGTAGTCCTTGGCAACCGTCATCTTGTTGTCGTTGAACCTCCAGTATTTATTATTCCTGAAGAAGTACGTCTTTCCATTCTTCCATTGCAGCGCTGCGTCCGGCTTGGTCGGGACGCCGCCCCAGTGGTCGGCGATCTTCATGGATTGGCCCACCGTCGAGAGATCGTGCTCGTAGAACTCGTAGAAGCGCGAGCCTTTAAAGACGTAGATCTTTCCGTCGCCTCCCCACAGCAAAGCGGCGTCAGGCTTGGACGGCATGCCGGCAGGCTTGGTACGCGGGAAACCTGCTTCAAGACGCTTCCCGTAAAACCGCCACATTTTCTTCCCTGGTGAAGGAAGATGCAAGAAAAATATTCGTGTGATATCACGCAAAAACTTGTCCTGAGAAAATTTACTTAATAATTATAATCTTTGTTTTGCTGTTACTGTCTTTATTAATAAGATTGAAGGACCAATCTATTACAATTACTAGCAAAGAAAAAGACGACCATGCGGGACTTGAAACTGCGATCTACTGCTTGCCGGACAGTGACACTACCCATTAGGCTATCTGTTTTGATTATGGATAATGACACGATATTGAGGAACCAGTACACAATGTCTCCATTTCTCTTGCTTATTTGTATTCACGTGTCCCCAGTTGGGCAGGTGTTTATTCAGAGAATTGAATGTTTTCGTTTTGTTCTCTGCTCATACTGTAAGAGATTGATTACAGCAACATGAATGAACATAATGAACAGCAACACATAGATTATACAATCCATTGCCTCTCCGCATAAAAGTCATTTCTTTGAATCACCTTTACTTGAATGGACTGATTATATTGACTCCAGCGTAGAGCACAGTATAGCAATGATCAGTTACTTGAACAGATTTCAGTCTAAATAACAAGACATTCGAATTCAACCTTTCATTCTGGTTAAATTCTGGTTAAAAAAAACAAAGAAATATGAGAAATAGAGCAAACTACCGACACAACTAACGACAAGGTTACAAAAAAAAATAATTGGTACGGAGATCGGTATAATATCATGTCTGTCGATTCGAATATATCTGGCGGTGATAGGTAATACATGCGTCTTGGGCACTTTACTGTAAGCTCGTGACTAGCAATATTCGATATCTAAGAAATCTAGGTTTAATTCACATGTTCAGTCTCAAAGGGAATACTCTATACTACAATAGCTGATGATAATCATAGTAAGATAATTATGTATACGTTACACTCAAGTCTCAGGGAGCGAGGATGCATGCAGCTAGCATTCACCTGTAATGTTGTGCACTTAGTACCAGTAAAGATCCTTACACAACTGGTATTCACCCTGCCCTGCCCCACACCACCTCCCGACCACCCGACCACGCCCACTGACCACGCCCACCCGGCTCACCCTTGAACATGTAGGTCCTGCTGCCAACAGAGACGACTGCGTGCACGCCTGAGGGTGCGTCGGGGAAGACCGTCTTGGTCTTGGTTGGGTACCCTTCCATCACCCCCTGGTCGTCGATCGCCCACACATACTGGCCACTGAAGGCGTACACGACGTCATCGGGGGCTGGGTAGCGGAGGAAGAAAAGAAGCAAGTGTTATTACAGCGTATTAATACCGCTTTTTTAACATGAGGACCAAAGCATTGAAGGGAATGTCAGAGTCCGATAATTTGGGGTTCCCATGTCAGAAATTTCACAAAAGTGCTCCTCCGAGTTTCCTGTCTGCTTCCTCTGAAATCAACTTGACTTTAAGGAAATTCTAAGGACAACTTTTTAAATAGCGAGCATCTCTCGAGGAGGTGAAATTGCATGAACCGTACAGTTGTGCTCTCATTAACACGATGAGACGCGTAACAGTTTGTATGCCAGATAAATTGCTGCTCTATGTAAATTGTGTGTATATGGTACTTGTGAATAAAGTCATACGTGGCTCACAAAAAGTTAAAAAAGGTTATATTCAGACATATGGTCACAGTTTCTGACTTTTAAGACAGTTTTTAAAATACCAAATCCGAGTCGAACACATCTTACCGTAATAGGTAGCTGCCTCCCAGCGGCTGTCGCAGGCAGGCAGGTTGGCCCCGGTCCCCGCCCCGCTGCCTCCCGACGTGCTCGGGTCTCGCTCCACGTCAGGCTTGCCTGTGGCAACACGTGTAAGGAAAGTGATTAACCCTTTGATTAGCAGGAATTGGAGACTATATTGGCTTACTACACATATTCATACTAATGGTAATGAGAAAGTTAATCTTTTCGGGAGCAAGTACCACAAATATGTGCTTGGAAAACGTTGGGGCTCTAAAGTTTGTATATCAAGTGATAATTACAAATGTTGAACGATACCTATTAAAGATCATGACTTTCAACACAAGATGAATCTATTATTGTCGTTTAGTGATATGTATCAATCTTGTCACAAATCTTCAAGGCGAAGTAATGGTGAAATGATCACAAAATCTTTAAATTGGCAACATGCTGAAAATATTTCAGTTACACGTGTGCTCCTTAACCATGTTAACATGGAATTGTATTTTTTGTTTAAAATGTAGGCCTACGCAGTGGTTTACGATTAAAAAAAAAATGAAATTTGAAAATACAGTTTTCTCTAAAAGGCCCTGGTCATAAAGGAGGTAGGTATAGACATGAATATGATGAATGAAAAACTCAGAAAGAACGTATTGATCTAAATAATTTGTTTTGCATCATCGTTGGCATATTTTTTTGTGACAGATTTATTAGATTAAACTTGGCACCCAGGTTATGCATTTTCTTTAGGCTTTATCATATGAGTGTATCCTAGTTATTTAAGATTACTAGGGGATTGTATGGACAGTGTATGCTCACTAATTTCGTACCTTTAATACTCGACAGGAATAAAGAGTAATCAATTGTAGTAGCTTGTCACAATCTGACGTTGCCTGTCAGAACGATTTTCTCTTTCTGCTGGCAGTGGCGTATGATATCAAGGGCATCTGTGAGCCAACAGAGGAAAGTCAGTCTCTGTCGTCCCCTTGACCTACGTCCCTGAACAGCACCAGTGAGGGCGATTTTCTCAAGATTATTCTTTCGAGGTATGAAATAAAGTTGGGCTTTGACTGACATTTGAATGTACATGAAATGTGCGTTTGGCTCTTAGACTATCCTTCTTCTATTGAGAGTAATACTTTATTCTTGTCACGTAGTCCCCTTCAAATCACGCAGAATGTGGTAGAGTCTCTGCGTGGTCACTGCTCACCATACAGCTGCTGGATCCCGTTGATATCATCCTGAGGCAGGTGGTAGTCCTCCACGTACCCCTGGTACCACGGGTACATCAGAGCCGAGTGGTCGTCGGAGTGCGCCAGGCCGAGGCTGTGGCCGAACTCGTGCGCGGCCACGATGAACAGGTTGATGCCGGCCTGACTGCCTACCGTGAACGTCTCATCCTCGTCGAAATGGGCGTCGCCGTTTTCGGGTGAGAAGGCGTGGGCGAGCGTTCCTCCTGGGACATGGAGGAGGAAAAGGGATGGTAAAGATAAGAGCACACGGCAGCAGATTGCCGCTCTCATACTAGGTTTTCGTCAGGGGTGAGAATTTATTATTCCGAAGTTTTGTTCACCCGAATACACATTTTTCATATATCTAGGGGCTCGTAAATTCGAATATGAAGAACGAATCATTTATCCGAGCATACGTTGCATCAATTCGAAAGGTTCATTATTACTAAGCTTCGCTGATGAATGCAATAAGGTTTGTAAATCCGTAATCGAAATAGGGTTCGTTAATCCGAAAACGATATGAACTGCTTTAATTCGAATAAGAAAGGTTTTGTACGTAAGCATGGTAAGCATTTCCGGAATAACGAACCCTAATTCTAAATTCTATTATTGGATTAACAAACATCACGTTATTTTCTGATGAGCGAACTTTCTGGATATTCGAACCTTCGGCATAACGACACGTAACTGCCGCCCGCGTTTTTGTACGCGCTGTGACAAAGCCAGAAAATCATGGTATGTTTTCGCTGGAATGGAGAAACCACGAAAACGGTCAAACAGAATTCCGTTGTGGCAGGTCACCCCCATTATCGACCATGTCTTTGACCTCCATATGAGCAGTAAAGTCCCGCCCTTGGTGTGTCCATGCCCATTCTACCACCTTGCTGTGACATCGTGGTCATACGGTACGGATCAATGTATGATTAGAAGCAGGCTGCAACATGGTATTTGAATAGTGGAGGCGTACGCGAGTCATATCAAGTATTGTGGCATCTGCTTCTGTGATATCGACTGAACATCACCGCCATGTTCTGTGCTCGTCAGACCACTTCACATTAATGAATGAAATGCGATTGAAAGGGTTTAAGATTTTAAAATTATAATTCTACGTGTTTAACTTAGAACGGTCGTAAATTTGGGGTTTATTTTCATAGTGTATCATGTACCTGAGCAAACATAATGTGATCGACCAATACTGACAATAATAGAAGATTAAATCCCACCTGGTCCATCAAACGCCCCAGCTGGCCCATCGCTATGCTCCCCGGACACGAAGTCGATGATGATGTCACCACTGGCGTCGTCCAACGATTCGGTGAACGTGAGCGGGGACGCGTCGGCCCACAGCCCGAAGGCTCTGCGGACGGCATCCCTGGTCTCAGCCCGTCCGAGGTCGGGCGTGAAGCTGTTGAAGCGATAGGTCAGATCAGGTCTGCTCCACTTCCGCCCTGGGGGTGTAAGGGATAGGATAGGGGGTGAAGAGGTTACCATAATAAAGGGATGGGGGAGGGGTGAAGAGGTTGCCATGGTAAAGGGATGAGAGAGGTAATGAAGAGGTTGCCATAGTAACGGGATGGAAGATGGTATGAAGATGATGCCATAGTAACGGGATGGGAGAGAGGGGTGAAGTGGCTGCCATAGTAACGGGATGGTGGAGGGGATGAATAGGTTGCCGTAGTCACAATAGCTCTTGTATTACGCTCACAAAGTTGAAATCTGAATCACGCCTTATAAGCTATAGCTTACAGCTGGGCCTCCTTCGTACAATATGTACAAGTTTTAAGAGAACTAACTACTCGGAGATAATTCATCATGTTCATTTATAATTGTTTTTCGTCCTCCTATTCTTCCTTTGTTTTTTCTTTACTTACAATACCAGAATCTAATAGAATTAATGAAATATATTTTGTAATACATATGGCATGATGAGGTAAAAAGTAAAAATATTTTGTAGGCATATTGGAGTATTTGTTGGGAACGTTTGAAATATAAAGGAAAACTTTAAACTTTATCAACTTCGTATTTGTTTGTAGTACCGTTCAAACGTTTTCCAGTAATATCAATCATCTTCCTTTGTGATATTTTACTTGAAAGGATGGCTTCTTTCCCTCGTCACACTCAGCGTGGCCTGACACTGTTGTATGCTTAACCATGTTAACCCAATGTGTAGGTACTTTGTGCACAACCAAACCCATGGCGCGTAAATGGTTAATTGCTGTGTCGCCTCAAAACGCATCGAATCTTTCAAGATATTGAATGAGCAAGCTCTAAAAAATGGTAGCTGATTGTGTTTTTGATTGTGATTGCGTCCTCACCGCTTGTACTGTATCTCTTGAATCGACTGGTCCCGTTCCCCTCCAGCTCCTGAACGCCCATCCGAGCGGTCCCTACCACGTCCTCTACGCCGCACCTACGGGCCTGCAGTTTGGCTCTCGTCGCCTCGTCCAGCAAGCCCGTCTGCTCCAAGCCCGCGAATCTCTGAAAAGCTCTGCGTGACGCCAAAAATACAAAAAATGTCATCAAATATCTTTCTTGCAATAAGCAATTCAAACCAAAACAAACTGGGGATCTCATCTGAATCAGTGCTATTATCAGACAAACATGATGAGAGACTACTGAGAGCCCTAGTCGTGTACTACACATATCAATCTGCCCCACCGCCGTCTGGCGGGAGAGTCACTAAATGCTTTGGCAAAAACATCAAATTCAAACAACTTTTCCAAGAACATTGATGTATAAAACTTACTTCCAATACATAAGATATTCCTCATCTTAATATTATATAAATTATAGCTTGATTGAGGTGTAACTTTGGAGTTATTAATATCGATCAACAATCTCATGTTTTTGTAAGTCTTAGTGAGTGGTAATGCCCACAAATCTCATAAAGTACCATTTTGTGTGGCCCAGGAGAGGTTAACTGGCTTGTATGATCAATGTTCGTGCTACCACGGATCTGTTTAGCCATTCCAATATCATTGTCATGAAGATTATATAGTCAGTTAATGAGGTGTCCAAGGCGTGGTACTGTCAGGGTTAAGTTGCTACCCACCTTATTGCCGATTCCAGCGAGGCGGGAGAATGTTGAACCCCTGTCGTGATGTAACCATACTTCCCCAGGTAATCCTAATCAGAAAAATACGGAAGTCATAACCGTAGATGCTGTAAAAACTGTAAGGCACCCACAAGTAAGATACTTGACAGGTAAGTGGTAGTAGTGATAATGAGTCAACATCGTAAACATGACATGATCGCTCTGCCATCACCTGATCATCATTGAGTCGGGATTGCGCGTTCAAACGGATAGTTCAGCCTGATAGGTTCAGCATAAACATGAAAGAAACATTATTAGTGAAGGTTTGACGAAAATCCGTCAAAGGATAAGGAAGTTATGCTTTTTTGCAATTGTAATTTTCTGACGTCACAAAATCGAAAACTTTGAAAGATTATAACTTTCTTATCTTTTGGCGGATTGTCATCAAGCATTCACTAATATTTTTTGTTTATGTGTCTGCCTGACTGAAACCAGCTTAACTTCAGGGTGAACTAACCCTTTAATTACAATGATTTTAATCACTTTGAGCTGGTTCCTTCTTGGCATCCTAAAGTGGAACAATAATGTTTGAACCATGGCCATGGCAGAATGACACTCGTTTATTACAATCATTATCCCTACTCTTACTTATATTTAAATAAACGGGAACTAGAAAAGGAAATAAAGCCATAATTAACGATCTGCACTATATTCAGAAGAAGTGAACTTTCTTCATTCAATAAGCAAACGTTGATAGCAGAAAGTACGTGTATTGTGTTGTTCATTCGTTCTTCTGCTTCTCCTTTCTTCTCTTTCTCTCTTTTCGCCTTTATCTTTTACCCCGCTTTCGTCTCTCTCGTCTTCTTTCACCATATTCCACATTCTTTCATCCTCGTTCTGCCCCCCCGCATGTGTGTGTGCGTGTGTGTGTGTGTGTGTGTGTGTGTGTGTGTGTGTGAGTGTGTGTGTGTGTGTGAGTGTGTGTGTGTGTGTGAGTGTGTGTGTATATGAGTGTGTGTGTGTGTGTGTGTGTGTGTGTATATGAGTGTGTGTGTGTGAGTGTGTGTGTATATGAGTGTGTGTGTGTGTGTGTGTGTGTGTATATGTGAGGTATGTGAGTCTCTCTCTCTTTCTCTCTCTCCCTCTATCCTTACCTCTCTCTACTCTCTCTTTCCTGATCTCTCTCACATAAGTAAAAAGTTCGTGGGAGAGGTCACATAGCTTCAACAATGTTTCATTGGTGAAGAGAGACATCGCTGCTATGTTAATAATAATAATCCCAGTTTACATAAACATTTTCGCTATCTCTCAGTCACGCATGAATTAAGAACGATCAAACTGCCGCATTCACTATTATTCGCAAATCTTCTCAACCCCCCACCCCGTCCCGATATACACACCCATACCATTCTTGGGTATGATAATGATAATAAGAAAACTAACACTCAAAATCACCACGGCTTCCTTTATTGAAGCAGCTGAGGTCAAGTGTCTTGCTATGTTGTTATGACAACGAGAACATGAAGAAAGTTGAAAGTAGCATTACAGAGACCACTGTCAGATGAAAGATGTACCCATAGAAACAATAATTTCTAGATTTATTGAGAGTGATTGTTAAAAGAGCACACGATATCCAATACCATTCTGGCTTCATTAATCACGTTGAAACAAAACAGCTGAGCACTACCCCCCCCCCCCCTTCCCGGCCCCTCCCCCCTCAATTAAAGGGAATATACTGTACTGGGAAGATAACAAAAGCCTTCAAAAGGGTGATCGTGAGCAATCTTCCTGCAAATAGTCTTAAATTCATGTATTGTCCATTTTAGAAACTTGCTGAAATTTTTTTGCCCTTAAACGATCCACATTTGGAGAAAGTGGTGATTAAATCGCATATCCTCAAAATGTTCGGTCCAAACACGATGAGGATTTGTGATTTAATCACTTAAATGGACAATGCATTACTTTAAAGGGAATATACTGTACTGGGAAGACAAAAATGCCGATGGTCTTAAATTAATTTATTGTCCATTTTAGAAACTTGCTGAAAGTTATTTGCCATAGAATTATCCACATTTATAGTAATTAGTGATTGAATCACAAATCTTCAAATTGTTCGGGCCGAACATTTCGAGGATTTGTGATTTAATCACTAAGTACTCCACATGTGGATCATATGAGGGCAAGTAACTTTCAGCAAGTTTCTAAAATGGACAATACATTAATTTAACACCATTGGCAAGAAGATTGCTCACGATCACCTTTTGAAGACTTTTTGTCTTCCCAGTACAGTATATCCCTTTTAAACATTCATGCACTCATATACACCAACGCGCCCTAACAATCTAAATCACACATTAATAGATTTTAAATCACATTGTACTCTCGACAACTAACTCACACATTTGCTACTCACTATAAAGTTTAATCACCGATAATATTGGTTTCCTTCTTTTAACCTTTTATCACTGAAGTTGTTAAAGAGTACGTAATGACTTTTCTCTTTCATTTATTGCACATGAATATTGCATTTTGTCTCTCGCTTTTCTTTCTTCGTTCTCTGTGTAACATATTTGTGACTTATCGCGAAAGAGATTTACGGTACACTATGTGCAAAGTCCTGGAAGGACTGAGATGTGAAAATGTGGATAGAGTTGGAGATGAATTGGAAAGGCGAGAAAGTGGAGATTTGAAAGTAGAGTATTCTTTTGAAATAAGTGTAGTGCTTAAAAGGACTGTAAACCAGAAGGAGTGAAGAGCTGAGGAGTAGAGAAGTAGACTCGACGTTTCGGGCAGGTTGACTGCCCGTCTTCTTTGTTACTAGATTACAACTCCATTATCACCCTGTCCTTCTTTTTCCATTTCATCTCATTTATTTTCGATTTAAACACCGAAAACTATACCTGAAAACAGTCTTGTGTAAAAGTTGAAATATGTATTAAAAAATCATCTATCCTCCTTTCACCCTTCCTTTTCCTTTCTTAACCCCATAAGTGGGTTATATATCTTTAAAAAAAACAACCACGAAAGTTTTCCTTTCTTCTAAATTCATTTCTTTTAGCTTTCATTGATAATTGTTATCATGGTTATGATTCATATTATGGTATTTTTGTTATAAAATGTATGGGTTAGAATGACTTTGAAAATGAATTTGAAATATACGGAGGATTTTTTTCTTGTATGATGAATATATGTTATTCTTGATATTCTTAACACTAAAATGAATCGTACGCCGATTAGTGGCATCAACATTATAAGTTTGTTTAATGCCACACCAATGCAATATGTATCCAGCATTTACCCTGCCACGCTCAATACCACATTTTCTATTTCACCAAATGGAGATGCATGTAAAATATCGGCGCAGTTAGGCCTGTACGTAAAAAAAGAAATTGTGTGAACTTACGATGGGACTCGGCTGAGTCCATTGTGCCGAGGCTGTCCGAGCTGGGGCGGAGATTCCCGACGACACGAGGCTGCACGATACGATCACCGACAGGAGGCTCGGCTTGACAAACATGATGTTATTAGCTGATCCGCGAAGAAATCAATCAGAGTTATTTAGTAAATTGCGTTTATTGCTGTTTTTGAAGTTAAAAAAATAAATAGTCACCAAAATTTTGTATCCAGATTGTTTACTTCTTGAAAATGACAGCTCTCGTGAGCGTGGAATCTTGCGAGTAAAATCACAAAAGTTGCAAGATCTTCGGAGAGTTTAGGATCGCTGCAGGATTGTGTTTCTCTGACGGGTTGTGGTCTTGTGCTCTGTTTATATCGGATTTTGCCAGGACCACCTCCTGTCACAACAATTAGACTTGACCTCATCTCTCTCACTCTCTCTTTCTTCTCTCTCTCTCTCTCTCTCTCTCTCTCTCTCTCTCTCTCTCTCTCTCTCTCTTTCTCTCTCGCCCTCTCTCTGTCTCTCTGTCTGTCACTCTGTCTCTGTTTGTTTCTCTCCCTCTATCTCTCTCTGTCTCTCTCACACACACATTCTCTCTCTTCCTCCCTCCCCCCTCTCTCTCTCTCTCTTTCTCCCCCCCCCCCCTCTCTCTCTCTCTCTCTCTCTCTCTCTCTCTCTCTCTCTCTCTCTCTTCTCTCAACTTCCTCCTCGCGCCTTCCAGCCGGCAGTACTTCACGGTCTAGTCCCGCCCACCTTTCTGTCGTCAAGGGCAACGCTAACTACAGTAACCGCTATACCATCTGTTCATTGGTTCAATAAGATATAAAATGACGAATGATTCATGACGGCTTTCCTCGAATACTGACATCCCTCTGTTGAAATAGTTTCAACATTTCTCAACAGGATCACCGCAGAATCAACAACATGAAAGTTATCGTCACTCTTCTTAACCATCAAAGCTGCAGTACACGATCTTGTTTATTCAGTTTGACGAAAGATTTTTGTTTTCTCGTAGAAATTCCATGTGAGACGGTCAGCACACTTCGATGCTTGCAAATAATCAATTCCCGGAAATGTTATCACGGCATCAAACAAAATATCGTTGTGGAAGTTCATGAATAATTTCCGAGAAAGCAACCGTATTCTAGACAGGAATAACCGTCTCATTCGGGGCATTCTTTAATCGAAATTACGTTTTTGACATACCCTCTAAGAAGGGCATTCAGAGGAGCCAGATGCAAATCTCAGCGGATCCAACGTCCTCTGCACAGAAATATTTTTAGGTCTACAGTCATCTAGCTGCTGAATAACATATTCGATCTGTTTAACTTAAAGGTTATATCCAGTTCTAAACTTATTTCTCCGTAATGAAAACAACTTCGTAAGAACTACGGAATGACAAGTCGTCTGCAGCGAGACTTGTTTATCAAAGAGCTTGTATAATCAATGCCTAACAATCTGAAATCCAGACATCCCCTCAAATTAACGTTTAAATTGAATGATTTTTCATCATTGACTTATTTTTATTGTCACCATGGTGACTGCAATCCATAACCTGAAACCATGCCACCATGATATCGACATGTCTCTCACACCCCCTCTATGTACTTTACTCTATTTTATGTCATATCATGATCCATCCCTCATTAAATTACAACAACACAGACTCAGCAGACCATATAACGTCAAACAAACACTAACCTGAATAACAGGCTATTGATCCTCCTTCGCAGTTTCCCCTTTCCTTCCCTACTATATCAGTAGGATCAAGTTTCCGATAACTTGGGATCGAAGTCAAGAATGTGTAAATGAGTAATTCCATGACTCATTCAATTAAAGGGACATTCTACACTCGTAACCTATCATATTCAGTAGGTGCACAAACATCACACGCTGTGATGTCACATTATGAGGATTTAAACAGAAGAAAAGAACAAGCCCTCCAATAACATATATCGATAAACCATGAGCATTAATTTTTAGGAATCAGTTGTAAGATAAGTCATTTGGTGACTTCCTGTTATACCCCATGCTCTGCGGTCAGCGCGCAGGTTATTGACCTGTAAAACGAAATATGTTTCTCTCATTATTTGATAAAAAATAATGGTGAAGGATTTTGTACGATAGGCCTACAATGTCTGTTGAGCGCACTGTTATATAGAGCGGGACTTCATATCTTTTTTTTATTTACTTTTTTTTCGATAAAGAGAGTTAATCATTCTTTGATAGAAAATCTACGTATCATTTCGGTGATGATTCACCTCTCTACATTGGTCACCACTATTACGCGCAATAATTGCTGGAATATAGAGAAGTGTGCATCAACTATCTCCTGGCAGAGTTAATGCGAGTTACCTCATGTCTGCATACATGTAGTTAAAAAACTAGGGATGGTTTGTTCTTCACAGGGACGTCATAGATTGAACAAGATCGGTTGGTGGGATGCCCACATAGAATTATGATTCATACTCTCAACGCTCAAATCAGGGGGCTCGCAGGGAACGCCCCCCCCCCCCCCCTACCTATAGTTCCGCTTAGGTTGCTCTTTTTCTCAGGAGTATAGAGTTAGCCCACACTTAAAACACGAATACATTATACATTATACATTATGCGCGACCTCTTATTGTCGTGTACCCCGGGAGGCTGTTGAGGCAAGGACACCATCAGCCGTTTAATTAATGAAGATTCATAGTACTATTCTTCTGGTCACAAAATAATGCTTTACAAAGATTTTCTGTTAGATCTCATTCAATGCCGCCGATTCTCTGAATGCTTTTTGCCTGGATTTGACGTATAAACAAAATCGGATGCGCAGAAGAATTTGGGGAAATATCCTCACCCCATAATTATGCTTGCGCAATTGTGACATGTAATACCTACGATGCATCTATAAAGATTCAATCGAGGAATGTTGTTACAATAAGGTAAAAAGTCTCTAATCGTGATTTCAAGTTGCGGTACAAAAGTCTCGATTTTACACTTTTCCGCATCATATCCCATTAAAAAATTGCCAAAAACGTAACTATAAGATAGTTTCCTTTCAGAAAATTTACATTACAAATGTGCCAAGCCGGGCCAGAAGTAGAATTTTCGTCTAAAAAAAGTAACACATTTCGTCTTCGCTTATTCTCATCAACTGCATAACAAGCACTTAGTGATGAAACTAAGAGTTCATCAGCGAAAGCTGAAATGTGTTGATGTATGGGAGTATGCTTGACCTACTGTAAAACGAATAAATGAATATTGATTGGCGGATTCAAACCTTGTTCAAAAGGATGGATATCCATTCTTTAAACATCCTTGGTTCAGGCCACAAACGGTATCGCCCGGGTATAAGAATTCCATACGAAAGAAGAAGAGAGAGGGCCATATGAAAGACAGGGTGTCCCATTTGCGAAAGTTATGAAACTCGGCAGGAATCAATAATACCCTGACGATAACGTGTATGAACTCTCACTGTCATAGCTTCATGCACATTTTCAGGAGAAGTGGAAAGCTATCTTTGTTAACGATTGAATCGCAGCGAGCATAGTCTTCATTCAAAACCGTATTGTCCCTCTCAGCGCACGATACGGTAATTACTTCCATTGAACACATGCACCGTGGAACAGACAGATGCGGATCGTCGTGTACAACCGTCTTCAGTCTCTATGCTAAAGGTTTCAGACGGCTCGGCCAAAACCACCTCCAAATCTACTGATCACTATAATTTCACCTAACGTCAGTGTCCCGTTTTATTATCGGGAGGGAAGTTCTAATACAGTATCTTCTTTCATTTTCCGTGTTTTTTTTTTTTTTTTTTTTTTTTTTTTTAACAAAATTCCATTTTTGTTTTGAGCTGCAAAAGGGACACACTGTCTGTAAGTCGCACATAAGAAGTTCCTGCCCCTCACTCCCACCTGAATGGGGTCTCTGCCACCTCTCTGCTCCCACCATGGCAACAGGTGATGCGGCACTCGACCTGACGGAAGGCTGCTGTGTATACTTCTTTTGTTTTGACTTTCTCTTTATATTTTATGCTTTTGTGCTTTAAAATCCCGCGGAACATTTTTTTACTTCTCTCTTTAAAAGTTCCCTTTTTGTCGTGTTTATATTTTCACCTATTCCCACCCCACCACCTCCATCTCTCTCTCTCTCTCTCTCTCTCTCTCTCTCTCTCTCCCTTCCTATCTCTCTCTCTCTCTCTCTCTCTCTCTCTCTCTGCATATGTCTCCCTCTGTCTCCTTCTCTATCTCTGTCTCTCTTTCTGTCGCTCTCTGCCTCTCTCCTATTCTCTATGCCTCAACACATCCGTCCTAGTCACAAGGAACACACAGGTATCGCAGTTAACACACCGTGAATATGTAGGGAATGCGGATCAATAAACTCATCACAGCGGTGTCAGCGGGAAACCTCATAACCGCTTCCTCTCAAAAAGTACTTCAGGCCGCTACTTCCAGGGCAGATTACTTCTCTTTATCAGTCATCCCGTCGTCTTAACACTGTCCGTGTCATGGTGACCATGGTATAATCACGACATGACATCAGCTTTCGTACTAAATCCATCATCAACAATCGCGAAAAGGTACGATGTGATGACGTCACGGATTGACCAAAGCCATGATTCATCAAGGCTTTGTCAACTTTGAAACAACCTGGTCGTAACGCATTTAGCAAAACCTGGCAGTACTTTGATGATATTATTAGCTTTTTTGGTGTGTTCGGTAACAAATGTTCAAAATGTTTGTAACGTTTGGTACATGTCTCCACGATAACCAATCGTCAACATACTGACAATGTTAAAATGGAAGTGATAGACATAGAGACCATGATATGTAAAATCTTCTCAAAATGTCTTGCTATACTCACTTATTGCTTTACGGTAATGAACCCCAAATGTTTACATTCATTTTTTGTAAATAAAAAAAAGACTTATAGGAAATATGACTGAACAATTTGCCCCATTTAATGACTTTTTTTTTAAAATCAAGTTCAATGTTATTTCACAGAATCTCTATTAAAATTGTCGATCTGAAATTACAACGATATTAATGAAATAACAATGACAAGCAGAACAATTACAATTATCATAGTTACTTGGATCATTTCAAAGAAAATATTGGCCAAGATTTCAATCTGTACAGTATTAATAATTATCATACAATCTAACACAAAAATAATATCACAGAAATTTGTTTGTTTTCGTGTTCCATTTATTGGTCAATTTATGATACATATCATATAACATAATTATATACAAGTTCATAAGTTTACTATCTACTTTATACATACTTACCGTACCCTTTTAAACAAATTGGTCTTTTACCATCTACTCAGTGTCGTATTTAAACTACAATTCTTCAACTTGTGTTTCTGAAATGTTTTTGAATATGTTTGGCTCATCACCATAAGAACATGTGATGCAAGGTTCGTGCTTTCCCAGCTACATCCAGGTATTCTGATGGGAGGTGGGTCTACAACAACCGTCTCGCAGATGTGAGTTCATAAGATTCCAAGTTCCTCACGCAGGTTTCATGCTGCAGTTCGACAAAATAAAAGGTTAGAGGGCGTCTCTTTGTGCGATGTTAGTTCTGACAGCGGACATCAGGTGAAGGCAAACTGTGATTAGATGAAAGCATGCTTCGTCTAGGACTGTCTAGGACTGTCTCTAACTGCTAGAGGCATCCCTTCCAGTGTTTGCTCCGAGATGCAGGGAACCCATTGCCGACTTTCATCTTGCCGTCATTGTAGCGCCAGAAGTCGTCCCCCTTAAAGAAATATGTCCGGCCATTCTTCCACTGGAAGGCCGCGTCCAGCTTGACTGGCACGCCTGGCCAGTGGCGTCGGATGGTCATCGGCGGTCCGACGGTGAGGGCGTCCTCATTGAACTCATAGAAGCGGAAGCCTTTGAAGATGTAATGTTTGCCATTGCCGCTCCAGCGGAAAGCGGCGTTGGGACCTGACGGGAGACCGTCAGGGATCGGGCGAGGGAAGCCGTCCATGAGGTTCTTGTTCACGAACAGCCACATCTTTTGGCCTTTAGATTAATAAAACAATAAATAATACACTTACTTTAGAAGTGCACTTTGAGATGTTAAATCTCTTACTCCTTCATGAAAGAAGAAACATAATTCCCACCCCCTTGTTATTGATCTATATATTCATTATTTGTGTAGCCTATTAGTATTATTAACCCATGGTAGCCCCTTCAGCTGTTTAACACTATTCTACCAGGGGACCCTGCTTTTGTTATATTAACTAAAAGAAAGGCCTTTGGGGATCTCTTTAATATGTCATCAGGTAGATGTTAAATTCATTTCGTGACGGTGTCTAATAACTAAAGACTTTAAGGTTTCACAAAGGTAGGGTTTTGCTTTTGTCACTTTTTCAATTTGAAAATCAAAGAAGTACATGTATGATCATAATGGTATCTGACAAATTACAGAACTCAAACATTTCATTCGTGGTCTTCTCATTGTTTTGCCCACCTCTGAACATGTAGAGTCGATTTTCAATCGAAAGCACAGCATGAACGCTAGATGGCGCTCCCTTGAAATCTTCGTTGGTCTTCCTTGGGTATCCCGGAAGCACGCCTGAATCTCGGATAGCCCAGTAGTATCGACCTCTGAAGGCGTACACCTCGTCGGACGCCTCTGCAACGATCAACACAAAGTACATGATAACCCATGAATAACCATGAATTATGTATAATAACCATGCATAATACATGAAAAACTAACCAATGTTTAACCCATTTACAAACTAAAATAGGTAAAAAGGCATTTCAAGCAATTAAACCATTTGATTTCATATAATTTATTAGAACATTTAACCAGTACATTCTTCAAATTGATGTTTACTTCGTTGCGTTTCGTAGATCATGAATTCTACCCGATTTTTCTTGTTCAGGTATAAAGTCATTGTTTACATTTCGTTGTTGTTGGTTTTTGTTTATTCTTCTTGTCTGGTTGTAGCCACATCCAACATGTTCACACGACATGTAAGCAATATTCATATTAAGTGGCAGTGGCAGTACAGTATTTGGATTACTGCATTGGTATGTAACAAAATTTAGTTCCGTTTTGTTAATTGGAATAGACGACGTGTTAAGTCCTCATCTAGTAGGGTAAGACGCATAACTAATTGTGTCGTAGCCAGCTCATAGCCTGGTCCAATCAACGAGATTAGGGAGTGGATTAACTGAGCTCAAAATGAGGAGGAATTGTTTGGCCCTGACCTCTGAGATATTGATATTGGAGACCGTTAAAATAATTTAATTTTCAAACGTATGACTTTCCTTTTGAAATGATTGGCTAAAAAATGAGTGGTTTCCTTCAAACACACCCTTTCTATCTGCCCCTCCCTCGCTGCCCCCTCCCTCTCCCCCACCGCTCCTCGTTCTTTCTCCCCCCCCCCTCCCCTCCCTCTCTCTCTCTCTCTCTCTCTCTCTCTCTCTCCCTCTCTTCCTCTCTGTGTGTCTCTCTCGCCCCGACCCTCTCTTATCTATATCTATTTATCTATCTCTATCACATTTCTCTCTCTTCTTCATTTCTGTACCAATTACGGAAACAGTAATGTTTCGAGCAATTGCAATGTGGGCCATGCAATCATTAATCATTAATGGAAACAAATGCTGAGGCACGATTTTAACCATTAGGTTATCAGTGAGGCGCGTGGTTGGAGTTACAGTTAAAGGGTGTATGGACAGTCAGTCTTCGCTTCATTTCACTGGTTTGTATGTTGGCCGACATAAGAGTTTGGACAAACAGGGACACATGAATTGTGAAATCCTATTGGCCGTGCAATCAATCAATCACCTGGCTGGCTCATGTTATAGACTTAGCCCAAGAACATCGCTATTAAACCGTCAAACCGCGATGCATGCATTAACTAATAACGTTAATAACCCCTGTTAAGCTCCCTGTGACGTCACAAACGGTGGCCCTACCGTAATAGGTGGCCGCGTCCCACGTGGTGTTACAGGTGTCCGGCCTGAGAGGGTTGGGGTGTTTCTGTGGGCCCTCTAAGGTCATCTCGGTGCGGTCAATGGGTGGCTTGCCTGCAGAGGGCACCGGATATAGCGGGACATCATGAAGTCATTAGGGGAAATATCAGTCATATGGCAGATTAACACATAGTAATAAAGTGTGATTATGAATATTTAATTAACTTTCCCACATATTTCGATAAAATTTACAAAAATATATTTATAATATAGATTTGACAATACCGTTATAAGTATAGACAGCAATAAACAACAGTTGGTTTTACGCACTTTCACGATATGTATACTATAAAGGTCTTGTAACTTGGAAGATCGAATATTGTAACTCTAGAGAAAAAAACGTGCACAAAGTAAGGATTTTTCTACATTTTGAAAGGAAAACTATGCAGTAATCTCCGTTTTGTGAAATCATAAAACGATATAGAATATTGCTGAATAACATGTGAATATTGTAAAAACATTGTGTTGAAGAAGAGGAATGGGAGGAAAAATACATTAGATAAATAAACACGCTTGAGAGACTAGAAGTACACGAGGTAAGAAAAAAAGAAAGATACTATGTCTCGTCAGAATCTGTAATGCATACGTTTAGCAGCTCGCAATTCAATTTCCTTTTAAATGTGTGGGTAGTTACGGGGGAGAACGTACTTCAACATTCAACACATATCAATGATGAGGCCCTATGTACATGAATGTTCTCTGTCGAAATATGGTTTGGGTTATCGAAAAAGACAATAATATTCTTGGATAATAATTTTGCAGGATGTAAAGTCAGGGCTGCAATTTGGCAACGTCTTACAGCTTTGAGATGTCAGAAGGACTTTGTAAGGCGTTATCGCTTGGCAGTAATTACGACTAGCCTGGGATGTGGCAGATTTAAAGACCATATACACATCTATGTCCTTTCTGAGAGCTAATGTAATCTTCTCTCTTAAAACATATTAAAGAGGACCGAACCATTGCATGAAGGGGATGGGTTACCAATTATGGGTGGGGGTGGGGGTGGGGGTGGGGTGTACCATATCGGATCGGACCAGTGATTATGAGACATGAGACTAAGGGGGATCGCCGTACCCCCCCCCCCCCCCTCTCTCTCTCTCTCCATCGCCTCCATCGGCCCTTCTATACTCTGGATGGTATTCTGAAATAAAAAAGCTAATTCTGGGTATTCTGAAAATTGATTCAAGTCAAGCAGAGATACGCATCGCAGAGGACTTATGTCCAAAGCAAAGTGAAAACTTCAGTTAGTTTTCAGCATTCCCCCTCCGATCTCCCTCTAACCGCAGATCTGCTGTATGCCAGCGATGTAATCCTGAGACAGCTTGAAGTAAGGACGGAACCCGAGGTACCAGGGATCTTCCCTCTTCCCTCTTCCCTCTCCCATCTCTTCTCCTCTCCCCCCGCCCCTCTCTCTTTCCTTCCCCTGACCCTCCTTCCCTTCCCCTCCCCTAACTCCATCCTCCCTCACCCCTCACCATAGATCTGCTGTATGCCATCGATGTCATCCTGACACAGCTTGAAGTCAGGACGGAACCCGTGGTACCAGGGGTCTTCCCTCTTCCTTCTCACCTCTCTCCTCCCCTCCCCTCACTCCCTCCTCTCCCTCACCTTCCCCTGACCCTCTTTCTCCTCCCCTCACTTCCCCTCATCCCTCACCGTAGATCTGCTGTATGCCATCGATGTCATCCTGAGACAGTTTGAAGTCAGGACGGAACCCGAGGTACCAGGGGTACATCAGCGCCCCTACCTCGCTGGAGTGCTCGAGCCCGAGGGTGTGTCCCAGCTCATGGGCGGCGATCACGAAGAGGTTCGTCCCGGGGTCTTCGCCCACTACGAAGGTCTCGTCGTCGTCGAAGTGGAGTTTGCCGTTCTCTGGGAAGAAGGCGTGGGCGAGCGTCCCTCCTGGAAGAAAAAAAATCATAACGTAACGTACATTTATGATGTCATGGGCTGTCATGACATTTGAAAGTATTTAAACGACATCAACATGAATGTAAATTGTGCAAAAAATGTATAATGAGCAACAAACAAACAAATCATAGTCTTGTGCAGACATTGCATGAACAGTCACAAAGCCCTTAAATGTTTAATAGATTTACTAACACTGTCTAAATCCTCAAAATCCAATTGGAATTCTAGCGCTTCCTTCACAACTTGTCTTCGTACTAACAACAACAAAAGTATGGGACAGGTTTCGGGTTTTCAAGGTACACTTTCGCTAAAAAGATATTAACGCTTGAGGTGTTCAGATTTTAAACTATTGACTGGATCGCAAGAACCGAGTATAAAGTGGGTGCAAAGAGTTAAAGAATATCAATTTGCATTATTGCTCATTACTCTGCCATAAAAACAATAATTTTCACACAACACGCAGTGCTCATACCACATAAGAAAAACATATACACTGTATCAACATGATTACTACATCCCTTTAAAGGTCCGTTCACACGGAAGCGGTTTCACTTTGCCGCAACGGCTTTCCCGTCGCGGTAAAACCCGCCAATCTCCCACCTAGCAATGTATAAATGCCAAGGCGATTAACCCGTCAGCAAGAGGTGAGGAAATGTGTAGAAGGTCTTAAAACATTCGTTATTAAAGCGAACGGAAGCGACATACCGCCTGCATGGAAACGGATCTTTATACGATGTTACCTCGGATATTACTCGAGACATCGGCATGATCAGGGAGGCACGTGACACCCTACATCAGCGCTATGCATGCCGTGTCTGGATACAACGGTGTGTCCTACATCTATCTGCACATGATTTGGATGGCGCACCTTTCAGTTTAAGAGTACCAGGCCAATAAAAAAAAATGATCTACCTAACATGCCTAATGTATCGCGTATTGTAAAGATAAAAAAAAGTACCTGATGTAAAGTCTAATACAGCATTTAGCATTTTAACGCTAAGGACAGGCGATACTAGAACTAACAATTACATATTGCAAGTTGCACCCTTCTACACATGCCCGGCCTTCCTTTATAGTTCTTCGGTAATGACTACTGGCACTGACCGATATGATCCCTACATGGTAGGCCGAGTGGGTGTGTCAGTGGGCGTGGTAGGCAGCACCATTTGGTATGACTCAACAGCCGATTTTTGGCACCACGCTCCCAACCACTTGAACCAGACAGTCAATTCAACTTTACCTTCTCCATCAAAGGCAGCGATGGGGCCGTCCCCGTGCTGCCCCGTGGCGAACTTGATGGTGATGTCGGCCTTCAGGTGGTCTGTGACCTCGGTGAAGGTCAGGGGTGTGACGTCAGCCCACAGCTGCATGGCGCGTTCAACCGCGGTTCTAACTTGTGCCTCACTTAGGTCCGGGGTGAAGTTCTCAAAGTAGTACGTCAGGTCGTTCTTGCCCCACTTGGAGCCTGAGAGTTGAAGAGAAGGGGGAAGGGGGAGAAGGGGGAAGGGACAGAAGGTTGGAAGAGGGGAGGTACAGCAAGGGGGTGAGAAGAGAGGAGTTCGGGTAAGGACACATTTACCATTTGTGGTATTGAGATATTTATATGAAACGAAATATGTGTGTCTGCTTGCAATTCATCAACAGTTTCATGGCACAAAGGATGTGCCGTGTTTCGTGTACATGATTATATAACAGCTTGTCAGGATGTGAAACCAAATCATGATTTTCAGTTAAGACATTTCAATGTAAAGGTTTACCCAAATGAACAATGTTTTATGATTCACTGAGATTTCCGTATGCATACAATAAATGAGAAATTAACTTAATTAGGCACATTTCATACAAATATCAGAAGTGACGGACTCTATGACGTACCTTTCAAACTGTATCTCCGGGTCCGTGAATTAAAGAAGATAAATTTGGACGAGCTGGTGTGTGTCATGGTGCCGGTGCCGCCGGTCACCACGCCGTCCCCGCGGTTCACTACCATCCCGTCGCCCCGACTCAACCCCTCCCCCGCAACGTTCTCCTGCGTCACTACGCCATTCTCCTCCGTCACGGCGTTCTCTTCCGTTACGACGTTCTCGTCCGTCACGAAATCCCCACCACTGCTACCGATGCCGTTATCACCGACGCTGTCCGCGACGACCTCGACGGGAGCGGGGACGTTTCTCGTACTGGGGGAGCCTTCAAAGAGACTGGTTCCGTTGGTTCGGAGGCGGTTGAGCCGGCCCATGCGACCGGAACCAAGCATGTCCTCCACCCCACACCGGCTGGAGTCCATCAGCATCTGCACAGACTGGTCCATGAAGCCAGTCACTTCCAACCCGAGGAAGGCTTGGAATAGTCTGAGGGAATAGAGGGGAAGGAATTAAGTGTAGTGTAACACTAATGTTGTGAAATTAACTCATACACAGTATCCTATTCTAAATCATGTTCCGTGTTACTAATACCATTTTACTTTCTTGACCTTGAAAAGAGCTACCTGTCCTTTAAATTTCTTCTTTGCCATTGTTTAAAAATTTCTTTTTACACTGTCATTGTCATTCTCATATTCATTGCTACCATGAAAGGGCCAGTGCATTTTAAAGGTACACATATTAGTAAGAACCACTCGACTATTACGATTATTTTAGACCAACATAAGTGTGATAACTGAAGCATTCCCTCTACCACCAACTCCTCCCACAACACACACCCACATATACACACCTGAATTGACACACATGTCCATACACACATACGCATAAACACACAACACTTTTCATTTGTTTTTCTCACATCATTATCATGATGATGTGTGAGCGTCGGGAGGGATGAGGCTTGGGGCGTTAAGGGCGTTGGGGGAGCCCCAGTAGGTTGTGGGTAAATCAGGCACTAACCCTGTCAGCTGTGATGTTACTCGTGTTTGTGCCGCAGCGCGCTGCTACACGTCTCAACCAATTAAAATATCGAGGCAATATCAATACCGCATATCAACTCCTCCACACGCGTGAGTTATCACACTACCATGACAACAAGGATGATGGTTTGAATTAACTAAAACAGCACCTGCGATCCAACAACATGTTGAAGCAAAGAGAGAGGTAATGTTGTTTGTCTGACTTTACCCTGGATCACTGATCCCTGATCTTCCGTAACAATTATGTCCGCGGGTCGGATGAGTAATGTGTAGGAGGCAGGCCAAGTGGAGCCTGGATTTCTGAGAAAGTTTGTAGAAGTCTCCTCATGTGCTGTCTTGTAGTAAGTATAAGGACCTTTTGGAGGCTGGTTGACATTCAAAGTTCACAAAACAGACAAGAAACTTAACTGTCCATCTTCCATTAAATGATGCTCCAAAGAGCGGCGGCAAAATGCGTCATTAAAATGGAGCAGTGATAAATGATGCAACCCACAAACCTGACGGTGAACTTACAGCTGTAGATAGCGACGTCGTCAAACTAATGAATAAATTATGAAACCAGCAAGTCCATTGAATTGAGTAAAAACCTACACTTCCATATATTTCATAGGGTATACGTAGCAATAAGCGTATTCCAAACGCCTCATAAGCTCATAAAGCTAATAAATTATGCTGACCCATTCAAAACAATGTGAAGCATCAAGCTATACCATCGCAATAATCTACCTCACTTTGCTTTGTGGGTACCGTAATGATTTGAGAATATAAAATGACAAGTATGTTTACGTCATTTCATAGATAAACGTTACGATGTTCATGTATCTTATATATACACGCAAAACATATTCTCGAATGTTACTACTTTGTAACAAGATAGCGACTCACAACTGTTTTTCGTTTTCATATTTCCAGTAAATGTACCAGTTTCGAAACCGAAAATGCCCAAAGGAACACCAATCCATTGCGGTCTGTCATTACGCTATGCGTGATTCAGACTGTTTTGATGTCATCAATTCGAGAATAGGTATACGTGGGATAATCGTATGTAAAGACAATGAGCTTGCCTTTCAAAACACTGGCAAATGTAAATGGTGTAAGCAGCCCTTGAACATTTAAAAACAATACACCACACCACTATCAACATGATCAAAGCAGGGTCCATGATCAAAGTGAGGTACGTACTCTGAGAGAAGGTCGGTGTACATTCAGTTATGTATCCCTCAATGAATATCTCTCTCCCACTATCTGATTATCTACATAGTTCCCCGGGGCCACATCCTACCTCTTGGAAACAATACAACAGCTATAATTAGTTCCATCTGGCCCACACATGGGCAATCACCAGTGATATGGGAAGGTTATACCATTATACCATAGGAGCTCCATGGATACATACTATCCCATCGCACCCCCGCCCATTCATTGAAATCAATCGGCATAAAGAGGGCTAGTTCGGCCAAGGATATTCAAGGGAAGTATCCTGAAGGCCATCGCAGACGGAACGATCTGACCACGATTAAGGGCCTACGTCTGAAAATGTGACGTCACCTACTAACACAAATCTAATGACCGGGTCCTGCGATTCAGGCAGTTGAGTTGTAGAGTCGCATGACTGTTCGGATATTGTAGTATGCAGGGCCAGGAGATCGGCAAACGTAGATGTGAGAGCGAGGTCCTTTCTGGGTTGTACTGTATAACGTTTCTATATACCCCCTTGACCATCTTGGGCAAACCAACTCCCTGCTTTATAAAGGGTTGTGATTGACCTGAATCGATCGCAAGTCCAATAGTTGTTTGTATATTATTATACCCTGTTATACACACTTTTCTGTGTTTCTTTTTTATCCCAGGGTTCCTTCTTAGAGCAGTCTACGAGACTCCACGTCAATGGACAAACCGAAGAAATCAAAGGCGCCACAAAGATGATTGGACATGCACTTTGGGAGGACGTTGATATGTATTCCCATAGATGGATGTCGCCAAAGCCCCCATCCTTCCTAACCCTCTCAATACCAAACTGATTGGTATGAAGATGTGTACAGTTTTCACTTTGTACCGAGAGTGTCAAACGACCTGAAGAGTGGCGACGGCGAAGCGTCACATGTCACGCACGTGATGCTGTAACAGGCTCACACCGGAAGTGCTGGTGACAGATATCTACCGGAGATTGAACTCATTAATGTCATTCAATTAATGAAAATACTTTCGATAGCCATGATAGTCGTGCAATCGGTTGCATAGCTCTACATCACATTGTTTTGTGTTTTTGTTGTTGTTGTTGTTGTTGACCTTTTTTGTTTTATTTAACAATCTTTTCATTTATTCTTTTTTAGTACTAGTATTTCAATTTACTTATACATTTTATTTTGGTAGAGGGAATGTTGGTCTTAAGTACATGCTTCCACTGCTTTCAAGCAAACATTTGCTGAAAAAAGTGGGGGCTATACATCTAAATGTGTATTCATAGGTGAAAAGAAGATTATAGAATCTTTATTTTATTTATTCTTATTTATTTCACGATTTATTTAGTCAAGGAAGTCCTTTCAGTCTCGAGGACTGCTCTGCAAAGGACCCCTGTGATAAAAAAAAAATCACGTCAACATAACAAAATAGGTAACATTCAAATACAATTAATACAAAAATACACTGAATTTCACAAAAACAGTGAGTCAAAGAAAAGCAAAAATGTATTTACTGCTTGCTTGGGATTATTGTAATATTTCTGGAGTGGAGGCCTTACAAATGGACACTTCGCGCCTTAACCACATCACGTTCACATTTGAAATAAGTCATAAAGTTAAAGGTCAGATGAAACTTTTTTCATGTTTGCACATTCCCAGCTCACGTTCTTAATGAGTGGGTGAGTGGGTGGTCTTAAACCATTGATTAATGTGATTTACACACTCATATCTCTGTCATTGCACTTTCTCACGTGCCTAGGGTCCATTTTATCACCGCGTGACAAGATAAATGATTAATCCTGAATCACAAATAACTAGATACATGAACACCATGGTAAAGGGCAAGGTTAATTTATCGGAATTATTCTACAATATGATATTTCTTGGTATTATTTACCCAGGGTAGCCCCTTCAGTGGTTAAACACTGTTCTACCAGGTTGCCCTGCTTTCGTTGATATTTAACATATCGTGGCTATGTGTAATGTTTCTTGAGAAATTATGCAAACGCTAATTTCATTTGGAGCACGAACAATGACGAAAAACATGACAAAGGAAAACAAAACCTGAATCATGGAGAGGGCCAACTGACGGTGGATGATTAATCAACTTTTTACATTTTTACCATTTACCTGCCAGGAAAACTACATGTGGTGTGGATTCGTGTCTTCATGTTTGTGTTTAAAAAATGGGTAGATATTACTCATTCAAATTGGATACGAGTACTGAGAGTTGAAAGGTGCAATTTGTTAAAGGACTGAAAGTTGTCATATTTTACACAATCGATGTACACATAACGCTCATCCCATTTTTCGCCTGATAATGCAGTATTTATGTCAAAAAACGACGAAATCATGTCAAAATATATGATGCAAAAGGATGCCGGGAGGAAAATAATAAGGACATGTTTTTATTATGTGTTCTTTCTTTAATTGCTAATCTATGCTACATGTCTAATGATAATACAAGGCTATCCTTTAGCTTACAGTACAAGAGTGATCCTAGTATGTGAATGAGATTATTTAGGAGGCCACGAGTTAAGAGCAAATCAAAGCAAGATTACCTCAAGGCGACCCTCTTTGCTTTCCTGCTGTAGACCTTCTGTCCCGGCAGCAGATAACCGTACTTGTGAAGAAATTTCTGTAAAAATTAAAGAAAGCAAAACAAAACATTGCCATTCATACTTCCCACAATATAAGAAAAGATTGTCGGAGTTTATAGCTGAAAGACGTTTCCTGCACGATCCAATTATCAAAGCGAGGGCCATGAATACAGATTATTAAATGAAATTATACTGAATGTTGAAACGCCTGTTCGAGACAACTTTAACCCGTTCAGTGCCAGACAAATTGATGCTGTATGGGATTCATGTGTATAATTGGTTAAAACTACATCAATGTGCATAAAGAGTTAATGGACGTAGTAATGACTGGGCAGAAAACTTTGCTTTGCACCCGGCCCCCTTTCTTACACATATGCATGACAGAAAGAAAGATAGGACAATTTAAACTGGCTTCAAGACGTCAGACGCTATCAAAGTCGTTTGAGTTCGGCAGATGAGTATCATGGTGAGCGTGAGGCATGCTAGGTTCATGGAAGGCCCAAACATTCGTTGGTAATGATTCACTCAACATCTCAAACAGCCCGATGTCAATGTTGAGAGCGTCAACAAATGGTCACATGAGCTGCGGATCTGAGCCAGAAAAATGTGGATCTGGGAGCGAAGGGGCCTGGGGAGATAAAGTGCAGTCAGGACTACAGGAGGGAGACGGAAGACAGGGAAGGAATGATGAGGGAGAAATGAAAGGTAGAGACAGAGACAGAGCCAAGAAAGGAAAGAAGGAAGAAAAGCAGATATAGCCTAGGGAGAAACGGACAGGAAGAGAGAGAGAGAGAGAGAGGGAGAGAGAGAGAGAGAAAGAGAGACAGTGTGTGTGTGCGTGCGTGTGTGTGTGTGTGTGGGTGGGTGGGTGGGTGGGTGGGTGCGTGCGTGCGTGCGTTGGTGAGAGAGAGAGAGAGTGTGTGTGTGGGGTGTGTTTGTAAGTGTGCGGTGTGTGTGAAAGAGAGAGTGTGTGGGTGAGCGTACGTGAGAGAGGGAGAGACAGAGGGAGAGAGAGTGTGTGTGTGTGTGTGTGTGTGTGTGTGTGTGTGTGTGTGTGTGTCTGTGTGTGTGTGTGTGTGTGTAGGCGGGTGGGTGAGTGGGTGAGAGGGAAAACAAAGAAAGAAATCATATAGAGAGAGAAGTACAACAAAGGAAAGAGAGATGGGAGAGAGACAGGAACAGACAGAGATAGAGACAAACAGAGTGAGAGAGCACATAAAAGAGAGCAAGGCGTGGAGAGAGAGAGAGAGAGAGAGAGAGAGAGAGAGAGAGAGAGAGAGAGAGAGAGAGATGGGGGGTGGGGTAATAGAAAATAAACTTTACCGGCAAGAGAAAACAATCAATAAGATTAACATGATTTGTTGGCAATGATTGGAACGATTGTGATGAGAGGCTGAAGATGAAGATGACGTGACGACATACGAACATGATATGCGGTAGACTATTATGATTACGGTTCCTAGAGTGACAAACAAACAGGGAGTGCCCAATGTGATGACAACGATCATAGAGCAAGCACACACCTGGTCACGTGACTGATGATACAGAATTGAACTTGGCAGACCGAAAGTATGGCCTTCTTCTAATAATTTCATAACATTCCTCTTTTTTTCTTCATATAACGAAGGTCTATCGTACCTCCAGTCATGAGAAATGTGAGTCGCGATGACAAGGCGAAATTATGCTCAATAAATTACGAAGCATATTGCGTAGCAGTGTTGTCGCGCTCCTATCTGTCGCTTTTCATCTCTGTAATATGTGTCACACCGGACCCTTGATAAACCCCCGTGACTAACGCGGTTCTCTACGACATGGTCCGAGGTGTTGTTTCGTGTAAAAACGTCACACTGCATTACAAGCAATGACAAGAGACAGACAGAAGGGCCTACTTGGCCACGTACGCTTGACACATGATATGGCAAATTAATATCTCGACTTGGTTTGATGTCGCCGTGGTTACCCCAGGTGTTACGAGACAAACAAGAAAATAGATATTTTTCCTCTGCCTTCATCTACTCATCTCTATATGTTTGTCCTCTCTCGCTCTCTCTCTCTCTCTCTCTCTCTCTCTCTCTCTCTCTCTCTCTCTCTCTCAATTAGTATATTTAGCATATCTAATACCTAAATCCGTCTTAAAATAAACGTAAGTTCACCGTAGTTTTTCATTTCTGAAGGGATTAAACATAATCGAAGAGTCTCTCAGCGCTTCAAATGGGTATTCTGTTCCAAAAAATACATGACAGCTTCATGACCAAGTTGCCAATTTGTCTCCCTAAAATGGCAATCTCCGTACCATTTAAATATTCATAACTTTCTTACGAGTGTTATTTTATTCACTCTTTACTCGCCATTCTTATCATGTTTTTCCTGCTTCAACTGAGAGGAATTTTTATTTGGTCCAGAGTGCCCCTCTAAAAGAATACACCACCACCGCGGAGGTTCAGATTTAAAATGATATCAAGGGTCAACATCATGCAACGATTTTCCAATAAGCCTATGCTATGAGAACAGTCGGATGCTAGTACCGCTTGGTCGTGTTGTGTCTGAACAAGGATGTATGAAGCTTCATACATTCTTGTTCTGAATCTACGATCATGGTAATGAAGTTTGTACTCCTCTGAACTATCCTTCACGTCATAATCACGTGACCGGAGCTACAAACTTGAAAAGGATATCACGTCTTTCAAAACTTTGCAACATTCCTCTCACCCATCCGTTTCCTTTTCAGCTTCCCATGATCAGCGGCAATTGGCACTTGTCGACACATTTCCATCGTGGTGACCTAGCTTCCCCTCAACATTGACTTAAGACTACCGCAGACGACACGATCCGATCAGTCGCACAAGTCTGCGACTGGCTGGATCGCAGGGCTCGGTCATTGGATTTGCACAAGTAGGTGACGTCACATTTCCAGTCGTGTTCCCTTACGGTTGCAGAATCGTGGTACAGTCGTATCTCCTGCGGTGGCCTTTACTTCCACAACTCGATATCATTATTACAGTGTAATATTCAGACCATCATGAGAAGTCCAAGAGATTGTGAGAGTAGTCACTATCATTGGCAGTACAACGTATAGTGAACGGCAGTATAAATACAACACATCTAGGTATTTTACTTGTCACGCTTGAGCTAATAATTATAAGCAAATGATAAGCCTTGGGAAATTGATATAGTGTGGATCAAAATTAAACAAAAGAACCACACCCACATTTACAGAGAGTGAACTAGGAGGTCATTATACCGGTAAGTTGCCATGTTTACGCGTTCATGGATTGACGATGCCATGGATGGTGTACCTGCTCCACAGTAATATTTAATCAGCATGTAAAACACTATTTCGATTTTATTCCTACTTATCATAATCTTTTGATGGGTTTCGGTTCTTGTACATCACGAAACGGGAAGATGACATAGCTATATAATTATATCATTTCAATATCGATAACACGAATGATAACAAACTAAGTAATGATATGGACCCACCTACAATGTCAAGTTGACATTTGGGAGCATACAACACGTTCCATTTTGAATTTAAAGGAATGAAATCCGTTTTACATCATTCCTGAAACTCAGCATGAATCACCAGTATACGCTAATGGTATAATGTATGGAATCTCACGGTCACACCTTCGATAATCTTTTTCAGGATGTTTCGGGAAAAGTGGAAAACTGTCATTGGTTACATTTGAAACATCTCGTTTCGTAGCGACTCAATATACATTCATTACACCGGTCAGCCGTGGTGCGTGCTATTGCAGCCTCGTGTATTAAGGCTATAGGTTTTGGGCGTCAATATAATCCTTCTCAAAATAACAGTTTCCAGTTCTCATATAGGAAGGAAAGTTCTTATACAGTATTTTTTTTTCCATTTTCCGATATATTCACGCGATTTTATTTGTCTGGACTTGCAAAATTTCTACCCTAGCTTAGATCAGGGGAATTCCCTTATCTGATTTTTTTTCTTAGAAGAGGCTGGTGATGACCCTGAAAGTCTCAAGATCGTCTCATCATCACATTAGTCAGAATCCTGTCACTCGTTATCTACAGACTATCAGCGAGTAGCTTGTCACTTACACCGCAGTCAAGTTACCCCCATGTACATCGTAGCTTGTCACACCGCACTCAAGGTACCCCCAAGCACCTCGTAGCTTGTCACTCACACTTCACTCAAGTTACCCACATGTCTCATGTCGATTGTTTTAAATAGGTTAAGAGACACAGATACTACAAGAACGCCCGGTCTATCCGGCACACCTGTGGAAACCGTCAAGGGGAAGGAGGTTATACGAGTTGAAATAAATCCATATCCCACAAATCACAGAAGAATATATCAAGGAGGTAGGTTCCCAAAAGGTTCAAACAAAACTAGACATACACCAAACTAACAAGATATTCCTGCGTTTACAACGTTTATCATGTAATCATATGGTTAATTTTGGCATCAATGGTTATTTTCGTTCATCAACGCCGACTATGTATCTCCCATTATTTTACAGTACACGTCTTCGTTGTATATGTATTTGTTTTTAAGATAAATGATATGATAAGATAGATGACAACAGAGTTTCGTCCCTTGTCCTACAAAGTACTTGAAACGCATTCTCAGCTCCCACGGTGTTTGTCCGACGTTGCTCAAACCTTAAAAACGGGGAAGCCCATTTGAGGCATATTCGTTTCCTCGTCTTCTGTCGCAATGACCTCGCAATGGGTCTCTTATATTAGGCCTTCGGGTCAACTTAATCTCTTGACGGTAATCGCAATGAATTGCATAATGTAATAAAAGAACAAAGCTCTTTACGTAACACGTGTGCGTTTGTGCATAATTCATATACACAAATCCTATGTACCTACATCCTGTCTGGTTCGCAAAAGGTTAAAATGGGTTCCGTGGGCAAGGAAACAACGTGTATACATGTGGTATTCAGAATCACACTTTGATCATTATTAATCTATCATTATAAATATATATAAAAATTGTTTTCTCGTTAAGCAGGTCTGTTTGTACGTGGATCTGAATGAATCTACCCTTCTGACATACGTATTTGATTAATAATGCCAACAACGAATACTTTCTTGCCCCGTTGTTATAACTATGAATCTGCTCATCCCGCTAGGCATGCTAAGTGTTAGTATTGGTCTTACCAAGGGTTGGATGGTTCTGTTTCTGGAGCGATGTAGCATCAGGCCCGTCGGCTCCATCCCGGGAAAGAGCTGGGAGATGTCGATCAGTTCAAATGATGATGACGACGATGACGAGGTATTCCCGTCATTCCCGACGTCCGTCTCAGAGACCTGCTCGTTGCCGCTAGTCCTGATCTGTGTGCCGGACACGACGACGTGGGACACGGTGTGGGTGATGGTTCTTGTGTTGCCGGAGACGACCAGGCCGCCGTTCCTGCCCGCTGACTGGGCCATCTCGGCCTCGGCCTGTCCGTTGCTGCCGACGTTCCCGTCGTTCCCTGAGCTCGACACCCCCAGCCCCGAGACACCGCTGCCGCTCCTACTGCCCAGGGCGACGACGGGGCGGCTGATCGTGCCTCTCACCAGGTGAGGCTGGACTCCATGGGTCGGAGATGGAAGCTGGGCGAGCAGGAGAACAACGCCGGTTATGCAGGTTACCCCCAGCATGGTCATGTTGATGCAGACACGCGTCTCTGGAGGTGTGTACTAATGCTCATTCACTCACTCAGCGAGCTGTGGTTGATTGAATGTCGATGGAGTGATCGAGCAGAGAGAGGTTGTAGCACCACGTCCTATCGCCTTGCTGAACAAACACCTAATCACGCTGGTTGTCACCCAATGACCCAGGCAGACCTAGGCCGAGAGGTCCCGGTGCTTTTTGCCGGAGCTCGCAGCACGCCAACGCCAATTGTTACCTCGGCAGTGAGGAGTTGAACCTTGCGCGCATCAGCGGGCTGTACGAGTGAGGTGACCACACAATTGATGCTTACGCTTCTAAACATTGGAGATGCCTCCTTCTCCTTCTTTTTTTTTTTCTTCTTCTTCTTCTTCTTCTTCTTCTTCTTCTTCTTCTTCTTCTTCTTCTTCTTCTTCTTCTTCTTCTTCTTCTTCTTCTTCTTCTTCTTCTTCTTCTTCTTCTTCTTCTTCATCTTCTCCTTCATCTTCTTCTTCTTCTTCTCCTTTTCTTCTTCTTTTTTTCCTTGTTATTTTTCTTCTTTTTTTTTTCTATTTCTTCTTCTTGCATTGATATGGCTTATGTCGAGTAGGCGCCGAATCGTGCTCTCTGCGTAAGGCGTGGTTTGGGCCGAAGCAGGAGGCCTGTCACTCACCCCGCTGGTGATTTGGCCGTGGTCACCGATGTGACAAGTCGGATCTAACAAACCCCAATTGGCCTGCATTCCGTTCATATAGAAATATGGTTTATTATTACATCCTCGACTATGATATTTTTTTATGAGAGTAGCCACAACAGGTGTGGAATACTGTCTCCCCGCTGCCAGTGCTTACAATTTAGTGCCCCTTTTTCGATTTCCCGGTGAACTTGTCCCATATAATCATGTATCCTGCCCCCCCCCCCCCACACACACACTCTCTCTCTCTCTCTCTCTCTCTCTCTCTCTCTCTCTCTCTCTCTCTCTCTCCTCTCTCCCTCTCCCTCACTCTCCCTCCCTCTCTCTCTCTCCCCTCTCTCTCTCTCTCTCTCTCTCTCTCTCTCTCTCTCTCTCTCTCCCTCCCTCTCTCTCTCTATCCGTCCCTCTCTTCCCCTGTGTGTCCACTCCGCAGTCATTCTTTCAAGGTTGCCCTTGATAATGTCGATAGATAATTAGATAAACACATTTTACTCACATTGTTTTTCTTACAAATTATGATGTAATCTTATCAAAGTCATGATGAATTTTCCCGAGTTTTAACAGCAGTCGTGATGGATCGCGTATAATGTTTTTCTTTTCTATACTGTAGACTTTAAACAATGTTTCAATGTATTCGTTCTTTCCATCGTGCTGGCATGCTTCCATTCCATGCTGCCACATCCAACTTCCGTCGGCTAAAGTGATAACAGCGGAGGTGAAGCTGGCTTCTCTAGACTGTCACGTGACATGCCTATACTTATTTCCCCAGAGACGTGTGTGTTTAAACAGGAGAATTAAAACAATATGAAAAATGGGTGGTGATAATGAGGCGATCCATATGTTTGTCACGGGTAGTTTATTCGTCAATCTCTGCCATATACGGGTTTGAAGGGCAAGTCTTGGCAAATTTCTTTTAACAGCCTGAAACTGAGGCTACCAGTCAATTTGTTCAAAAGTGCAAGTTCTTATGCGATTTCATTCGGTCTGCATGAATTAAATCAGGGACCTATTTGTGCTCAAACATTGCACTCATCTGGATCATTAGTGATAACTGATTTTTATATTTGTTTCAATGATGATGCCATAATGATGTCATGATGATGTCATGTTTTGGTACGCTTTCAGGAAATTCCCATTTGATTTCAAGCGTGCGCCCTTCAGTGGTATTTGTGGAGCTGCATGAAACATTGGCGTAAGGAGTAATTGTGGGAGGAGGGGGGGGGGGGGTCCTACTGAAATAATTATTTATGACATACTCACCAATCTATGTAAGTCCATTGTGGGGAGCATTCGACATTTAAGTTGGAATTTCCGGCATTTGAAAATACATCGAAATCTGGTGAAGAAACCAATTGTACAGACAGACCACCTGTAAACTATTTCTTATTTAAACCTGTATCAAAATGATCTGTATGTAAACGTCACCTGCTCATATGGACCTCCCTTTTTTGTCTCCCTGGAGCGGTCCTTATATACAGGTTTCCTATAACGACTACTAGCACCTGCTTTGATGATGATCCACTATTTTGATCCTAAAGATAGAAGAGAGGGGCGTCTTTAAGTCCGACTGTGGCTAGTATGATAGGTACGTCTGAGTTAGTTGACAGACCATCTCAACAAACAGCCAGTGACCTGGAGAGAAGGTGTCGGCTTCCACTAGCACACAAGTCTGAGATAAAAACCAGGGCAACCTGAGACCCGGGTGTTACCATGTCGTGTCTGTCTGTGTGAACACGCTCTTTAACTCATAATAAAATGCTGCCAATTGACCCAATTCGCATTTAGTTAAAGGTAGGCTAGCCCTTCTTTAACATTCATGGAACTCGACATGGATTAGCAATTTAACCTAACGATGACATTTATATAATCTCACAGTCATAGCTCCTATCTTTGTTATGTTTGGAGCACCTGGTTTCGTCGAGACCATTATCGTATTGCACCGGTCAGCGATGCATTGCTCGCATCACCTAGCGTCCATGCATCAACTCATGACTGCGGTGCGGAGAGTTGTGGTGTGCACTTTTGCTGTCTTGGTCTCTGTACAGTATTTTCTTCCATATCCTGAGATTTTCACACAATCCTATTTGTCTGCTAGAGGGCCACCCTACCTCTGACTCATCGTGTGCCAAACAAGAGCTACCCTGCATGCCTTGTGTTCTGTGTGTATCGTTCCGTTATTGCATATGAAAGTTAATTACATACAAGACAGGAGAGCATGAATTCTTAAAGAAATAGTTCACCGTTAGTATATTCGTAAAGGCTTGACGAAAATTGATCAAAGGAAAAAAAAAGTTATTTGATCTTATAAAGTTTTGATTTTGTGACGTCACGTGCGAGGTGCTCTCCCATATGCTCTGTACAAAATGATTCCATAAATTGCTTTTTCTCTGTTTTTGACAGCCGAATTATTTTTTACAAGTAAAAACGTATTTCTAAAAATGTATCAAGTGCACAAGTAAAATGATGCACACAACATATCGGAGAGCACCTCGCACGTGACGTCACAAAATCTGAATTTTAAAATTCACATTTTTTAAATAACTTTCTTTTCGTCAAAACTTCAGTTTTGTTTTTCATATGTCTCCTTTTATTGAAATCAAAATAATTTTAGGGTGAACTATACCTTTAAATGGGGGCTTTGGTGAAGGTTAGGGTTCGGGGCTGCCCACGACATGGTATTCTCACCGTTCCATTGTCACTCAACCACATACAGACCCACCACCCATTTCACACACTAACAATCATTCAAAATCATGCAAATTACAAGAGAAATGGATTATGTTACGAAGGTACGTAGCTAAAGCCCATGTATCAAAAGGGGAACATATTACTGAGGCTATTATCATACGTATACTCCGTATACATGTAGGTTCTATAAGTAAAACTTGATTACTCCTTTTGCTTGTTTATGCATCAGCACTTGCATTTCAATTTCCTATCATTAAATTGTTCCATTCAAGTATCACATGTTTATGAGTGTTTCATGTGATGTTGTTGTATGATGTAATCGGGTCCCTGAGAGAACAATGTCTGGCACACCGACGGTGCTACCCTGGATAAAGAAGACTCAATAAGTGAATATATTTATCATACGTCAATGAGGCCCCAGGTATGTGGCATTCCACAGAACACATATAATGTAATATATACCACACCCCTGAACATAGCCACTAAAACAAAATACAGTGTCTGGCAACCAGTTTTTGTGCTGTCCTAATTGATATTTCCTTTTAAAACCTCAGTAAAAGTGTATTATGGGCAACAAATTGCCACTTTCTGGCACAGAAATCGGAATAGTAATGGAGCGGAAATGGTCAATTACGTCCAGCATTGTCCAGGGAAACTTATCACCCGAGTGTTACCTTGCTTACAATGAATATGATGAGGGGCTATGGCTTAAATGTAATACAAAAAGCATGTCACTTTTGGCACGATGATTCTAAATGGTCTGAAAGGGTATGCATACAATGGTTCTATGACTGTAATTAAAATAGATTGGTTTACAGTTATTATCTTATTATCCATGAAAGTTTACCGGCCATCGGACCGAAAGGAAATCTAATTGTAGCTCCATAATTGATATCTGCCTCTTTTTTAATCAATGATAAATTCATACTGCGGCATATGTCTTATCATGCTGTCATTATCATTTCCCTTTGAGATCAGAATTCATTTCTACCGACAAAGGTGACGTATGCAGCATTGTTTATGAACTTGTTTATGATTATAGTTGTTGTATGTCTAATTTTATATTATAGTTGTTCTTTTTCTCTTTAAAATAAATACCATACGTTACATGTTCTGGCCCACTGACAAGGTTACTCATAATTCTCACTGAACTACAATTCAAGCATAACTACATTTTGGTGAAATTAGCTACAATGGGAGACATATGCAACATAATACATCCGCGGCTAGTTTGCACCAATTACACATATAATTATTTTCTCAAAGCATGACTTAGCATGAGTTGGTAATTTATCGGATCGGTTGAAGTAATACGGTAAACAACGGTAAAAGATACGGTAAGAAAATATCTTATTTGTTGTTTATCTTATAATTCACATTTGTATTAGATAACAGGAATAATAGGCATTAGGGGAGGGGGTGAGAAAGGATGATGCCAGTCAATGTGACAATGTTGAATGTGACCATGCTTCAATCTATGACAGCACTTTACTGATGTCATGTAACGGAGAGGATTGTCGCCCTCAACATGTTTAGGCTTATAGCTGTGTGCACACACTTGCTTTCTGTCAATCGCCGAGCATCAGGCATGGATAGATGATCTCAATACACAATGTTATACGAGTGGAATCAATTAGCCGTTTTCGTTATGTATACACAACTTTCCTCATTAATGCGCAGTGCCGACGCATTACATCTGTGTGTTCAGTGATTCAGATTCAATTTTGTGGAATGCGTCCTCAGTCTATTAGTTATTAATACTCGGGCAAACCTCGGACAAACTTTGGCGTACCATTAGCAACGTATCGTTTGAACCAGGGATATGTTATGGAAGGATATGAAACAACATACTTTCTTTGAGCCCATGCGTGGCACTGCCGAAAAATTATGTGGTCTCAGCATGTGCTTTTCACGTGTTTTAACAATAACGAGCAGGACTGCCTAGCAACGGTTTTTCAGAGAGAACAAAAGAAATGTAGAGTCTTATTTCGCTTGTCCACATCTGTTGGATTGCATCAATACTTTTTTTTTTAGGAATAGAGATATCAGCGAACAAAAATAAACAGTTTTTTTTTAGTAAAATATCTCAGCTGCACGCAAATTCACGCAAACTATGTTAATGAACACTGAGCTTAATATATCATTTTGATAATGATTGAATCCGACATTTCCGGAAATCTCCGGAAAGTGAAGAAATTAATTTTGTTAATTATGTAAGTAAAAATATTATAATTCTCCGTTTGTGCATCATTCGACATTTATTTAGAAGAAAAACGAATACGGGATCTTTAGTGGTGTTTCCCTTAACTTTCTTGAAAATTACAAAAAAAAATGTGATAAGAAACACAGCTTCGAGAAACAAAACAGTGAATTAAGATATTGCTTTCGAAGTTGGCGGCAGCAAAATGACGGTGCCGCGCATGGGACTTCAAAGCATTGCAGTGATTGTGGAATGCTTTTGACATGCATTAGCACGCTTTAGTATCCATACAGATGTTAGAATGTATTCTGCTTGAGTTGTCCCTCCTTCCTAACACAGCCCTGGTTTGAACTATACATGCATAAAATTTGCACATGAATAACGAATTGGTTTATTCACATCATTGACCACTCCCTGTGGAGCGGTCAGTGAGTAAACTTGGCTGTAAGCCTTAGTATGTCTGCTGCCATCTCGTGGTGACAGTGTTTGTTGGTACGGGGTTGTTCGCATCGTTGAGCTCCTACACTCCGTAATATCTACGTTCATTTCCTATTGTTAGTTGATTAAAATCGAGAGTGTGGTCTACCGTTTGCAAGTAAAAAGTTCACGAAATGTGTAAGTGCTAACCATCATTTCATCCAGGGGGTATAGCTCAGTGGTAGAGCGCTCGCTTTGCATGCGAGAGGCCTCGGGTTCGATCCCCGATACCTCCACAAATGTTGTATTTATTTTTAGGCGGCACAACCTACTCTGTTGTCGGGCAGTAATTCAGTGAGTGAGTATAAATCAATGGGCCTGAAATACTTTTTACCTGCTTCCAGTCAAATTTGGAGCCTAACTTCCAAGTACATATTTTGTATATTAAAAAAAAAAGAGTCTGTGCAGAATTATGGATTCTGGTTCATCCCAACTGCGCTGTACATACTTACAGTGTCTCTCTGAAGTCTCTGTCTGTATATGTCCCCATATGTTAGGTCTCTGTCTGTCTCAATTGACTTCATTCTAACACAAAAGAAAACATGTACATATATCTGAATAATAACTGCATACTGCGTACACTGCATACACACACTCTCTCTTATTACATAGCATTGATATGAAAATAATTCAGATCGATTTTCCCTTGTTTACAATTAATGTTTACTCATTTCAGATTGAAAGTCTGTGAATTACTCCCTTCAAAATATATGATTTATAGTGATGTATGATGAAGTGATCAACAAACGCGAACACGTATTTGTACAACAATAAAATCATCAAGGATATTTGGATATAGATAAAGAAATTCACACAAGTGCTAGTCTGTATCCCATCACACACAGCCAAATACACAATGAATGAAAGGATTTGAGTCCAATAACCTTAAACGTTTCTAGATGAACTGAAACCACTAAATAAGATATCTTCTCTTTACCTTCTCAGTACCATAGATGATGGAATATGCCTAGGGTTATTCAATGAGCTTTTCCTGGCTTGGGATTGAGAGGGTTAACATCTGCATATCAACCTGTTCAGCAATGTAGATACCAGCTCTGGCTTGGCAGTAGATGTGACAACTTCACACCTCTCTCCCTCCCCCCCCCCCCCTCTCTCTCTCTCTTTCTCTCTCTCTCTCTCTCTCTCTCTCTCTCTCTCTTCCTATCTCTCTCTCTCTCTCTCTCTCTCTCTCTCTCTTCCTCTCTCAGCTCCCCTCCCCCACCCCATCCTCTCTCTGCGATAAATTCCCCCTTCCTCCCTTATTCCACAATGCATGTTCCTCTCAATATCATCCAAACGATCATTTCATTTCAACAGTAGACGAGATAAAAATAATTATTAGACGTCTATTTGTCGCTTAGCTCCCACATGACCATTTCATTCATGGTGGTGTAACTTATTCTTATCAATTTGACTGTTTATTATTCATTATAATCACGATGAAAAATGAAATAGTGGTTTTAGGACTGACCAACTTTTGTTTCAATATCCAGTTTAGACGTTTAAAGCGCTGGCCCCTATAGGTAATAGCATCGTGTTTATTTTCTCTCATGGTTGCTATTGTAGCCAAAACATGTTTCGCAGAACATACAAGTACTAAGTAGATAATCGCAAGTATTGCTTGAAAGTGCACTCTCCGTGTTTAAAGATTTCTTATGAGATATCATGCATTAAGTGCCCCCGGCTACACATTTTTGTCATTGTTCTTTTCGTAGAAGTTTATACAAGGTTTCTGTTTTAAAAGAACTGAATTCTTTCATCCGCCCTCTCGCGTTCCGAGTGCCATTGTGACGTACACATAATTCGTCGAGTTGCGCTCTGCATCACTGCGCTTTTACGAGAAATGAGTATATTTCTCCCCTATTGGGGGTAATCGACGAGCCCAGAATCCCCGATCTCCGTCATTGGATCGATTCCCCGTGCGATCTCATTGTTTACAAGCTCAGCTGGTCCGTTTTTTTACACACCCAGTGCACGTGTTTCAACGTTACATTTATCCCACGTAGCAGAATACTCAGTAACCGTGAAGGATTCTCTGACTGAACATTCAATCTCAAGTAACCGTGTCGTCTGCAAACTTCACCGGAGGATACATACAGTTCTCATGATCAGTATCTACTGGTTAACTCTCCTAACTAAAGGCTTATTTCAACGTTCAGATTGATTTTGTGGTTGTTTATCTGCATTTACAAAGTGTGCCCGCGCCGGCCGGCATTTCTCCAGATTTCGACAGTGCGTCCGCCGAGCCTCAGGCGCAACCATCCCGTGGAGTCCCGTTCCAGATAGGACCCTGTGATCGATAGAAGTCGCGTGGACCAGCGTTTATGCAACCATGCCGGGCTACAAATGCAAGTTCCGTGACAAGGTTTTGAGGCAGTTTGTTTGCCCGATTTGCCGCTATCCAATGAAGGATCCCGTTCAGATCACAAGCTGTGGACACCATTACTGTGATACATGCCTGCAGGAATACCTGAGGTGAGTTCAACTGGAACCTAGATCAGCTTAGAAGAACCAGGGAGGTGGGAGTTGAGACAACTCCCACCTTAGGCCTGGAAGAACTTCTCAACAAGTATTAACCACTACAATGCCCATGGGTGTTTCATATTCAAATTTTGTGCTTATGTAAATTAGCCTTTTTGTAATATATTTACCACTTTCCCCCTAACTGTGCAGTAACACATTATTTCATTAACCTGTATTTAGTTATTCAGTCTCGATGGATGGAATGCACTCTGAATCTATTGTTGCTATTCAGACACACCTTAGACAAGCTTTGGGAATACATCTCAAACACAATGGGACAGAGTGGCCTGGAAGTGGGAACAAATGAATTGAAAGTCCAAATGATTAGACTTTCATTTCAGTGAAAAAAGTTTGACTTACCTATGATATTACTCAGCTAGAATCCAATTGGTGTTGTTTGCGAAGAGGATTGCCCAGAAATCAATGTAACAATGAATCTCTATTTTTCTGAAGACAGATATTTATATTGTGTTTATGTTCCATACCAATCCCTTTGAACTCCACTGCAACAATTTCAATAAGAGGTTAAAATAAAAGGTTTAATCTGTGATGAATCTGTATTTAACGTTTTGTTTTAAGCACGTAACATTGTTTAAACATAGATTATGAGAGAGAGAGAGAGAAAGAGAGAGAGAGAGAGAGAGAGAGAGAGAGAGAGAGAGAGAATTGGGCAATGGCATGCAGCTTATGCAGCTGTAGTCAATCATCATTCATGCAATACAAAGATTATAAATAGAAGATGAGCTTTAGAGTGACAAAGATTTTGTCTGTGCATCAGAGCAGAACCTCCAGCTGCAGTTCTGAATCAGTCCATGATTAGCAGAAATATGTGTTTTGCCTTGAAATGAAATAAATTCCTGATATTTGTTAAATAAATTCTTCAGATGCATAGAGGCAAGACACTGTTGACAATGCTAATGTGGCGCTTTGATGAATATCACATAAACAAGTTGTGACTTGCTCTCGGTCTCTTTCATTTTAATGTTTGTTTCCTCATTCTCACAAAAGTCACAATTCCCTTTTTAGGTGTCCATTGTATTCTTTGTAGACATTCGTATCTAGCATGAAATCGCTGAATTCTTCTCTTTTTGTTGATTTACTTGTGGAATGCTTTTGAACTGTTTTCGGCAGTGGGACTTCCCTGCTTATGTTTCGGCTTGAAACTATCAAAGTTTGCAACTCAATTTATGGGTTTCGCAATCTATCATGTTTGTCACTGACTGACAGCTATAAATAAAGTTGTACTTTTGTGGTAAATACAAAGTTAAAGTGCGTGGTGAAATATTTCCTGTATGTGTTGCATTAAAAAAGGAGTGGTCCTAGTACATGATCCATGTGCATAAATGAAGGGGAATTCCATCACACTAATATTTCTTTTCTAGCAATGTTAATATTTGCTGTGTACAAATTGTGGTTTCTATTTTAGTATGAAAAAAATCAGTCATCGACCATGTTAATGGGGTGTAGTAGGAAAAATGAATTGTTATCTTCTGCGAGTAAACACTGTAACATTATACATCTCCCAATGCTTTCAAATTGTCGGCATAGGGAAGCATCTTTTCTCTCACATAGCAAATCTGTCATGTGAACTTTGTTTCCTGTACAGCTTCCTAGTTTGTACCAAAGGGTACATACATGGAGTACCACATTAGAAAATATTACAGATTATTTTCATAAGCATGAAGCAAAGGGTTTTTCTGTCTTTTATGCAGATTCAATAACCCACGCTTGTCTTCATTATGAGCTTGACAATGTTTTAATGTGGCGGTTGACTCCAGCTGTGATGATGACAATGTCTCTGCAGGGGTGTGGGAGTGAAAGACTATGGGACTGCCTGATCTCCAACAGAGTTGAGTCCACACTGCTGGGACCATGCACTAGTCTAGAATAACACTGGCATTGCATGTATCTAATCAAGCTTGATTCAAGCTGTTAGCGCAAACAGACGATGACACATGCACACACGATTGTCATTTCTGAATGCTGTCTTTACTCTTATTATTTAGCAATTGATGTACAAGAATCAGTCATTTGTGTAATTCCCTTAAAAAAGATTGACATACTGGTTAAGTTCAGTGGTATCCAATGATTCCTAATGCATAAACAATCAGTCATACAGGTTTTAGCATATGAGATATAAATGAAGATAAAAGTGAGTTTTTTCCCTCTTATTATAAGTCCAAAGAAAATGGTTCTAGGCAATATGTGGTACCATACGCTTCATGTGTTGTGTTAATAATAGGAAATATAACCAAACGATCAGATATTTTTGAGACCAGAATGCAGATAATCATATTCTTTTATTTTGAGAGGTGAGGCGGCAGTATCACTGTGTAGCTTGAGGCTAGGGTTAGGTGTCACCATGTGGTGGACAGTCCAGGGAATCTTGTGGCCATCTCCACAACAAACATCAGAAATAGACCACACCCATATACATTTTATGGCTAGAGGCACTATACTTGCACAAAAAGTGCATTCAAGATATCAAGCAAGATATAATTTTACTTTCATGATGTTTGATGGGAACTGGGAAGAAGGACAGAATAGTCTTTTGAGGGGAACCTTTCAACCAGAAACCTTTTCTAAACTGTGAATTAGTGTAGTATTAGGATGATTGTCCTATTATAGCAGCTGTGTTGCTTTGTGTGTAGTGCTATAGCATGATATAAATTAGCTGTGCTGCAGGTGCCCAGGGAACCATGTTGAACCTGTATGATACTATACAACTCTCCTTAACCCTCTCAATACCAAACACTGATAGCCCTGCATATACACTACAACTCAAAGGAATTGGCATAGGGAAAGGGAGATGGAAGAAAGGGAAGGAGCCGCAATCTTTAACCACGGTGTATTTTGTCTGGTTCAGCATGAAACAAGATGCTTTAGCCTAAAAAGCATCATGTTTCATGCTAAACTGGACAAAATATACTGCGGTTTCAAACTGCGGCTCCTTCCCTTTCTTCCCTTCCCTTTCCCTATGCCATGTTTATACTGTCTGATTACCACATGTGACTCTATTCAGACAAATACACACAATTCCCATAGAGGAGCAGCATATCTGGTACAGAAAGGGTTAACGCACAGGTTATTACACATGGGACTAAGAGGATTATGCAGATATTGAATTGGAAGGCCATACATCCATGCATATTGTGGACACCTACTTTCTATAGCCCAAGTCATTAAGCAGCTCACAGATGATCGAGGAGACAATACACTCATCAGCTGATTGACAGATGAGAAATTAATGAGATCAGGAATTCATCTTACTAGGTTCATGGCCTCCTATTGATGTCATTGTACAGTGGGCTGTAGGTCTAATGACTCCATGGTGTAATGGAGTATGATGAATAGGCTCGGCTGTAGTCTACATACATGTAGCCAGTGTCCTTTCTGTGTGAAAATGCCAAGTTTGGGCACCAGGTGCCATATTCATGAAAACTTACTAAGCTAAATTAGGTGCTATGGTGCATACAGAGACATGCATTCTTTGTAACTTATTTGGGTAGAATAATTTCATGAATATTGCCACAGTTCTATATTTCTAATTAAGTTTAATCACATTCCTAGTGCAGATATGGCAGATATGGCTACACACTGGTGGAAAAGAAAGGTTGATTAAAAAGCATTCATCTTTATATCAGTCTTTGAAATGTGTTTACTGCAAATAGGAAGTGTTGGTACAGTAGTTGCACCCGGCTACTTTGAAATGTGAAATTTTACTGGTTTCCATTCTGTCCCTCCTGTCGTGTTGCCAGGGCACCCATTCCACCCAAGGCTATTAACACATGTAATCAATTATGAACAATTGAGTATTATATTAATTAAGCAGCAATTTCCTTAGTTTGATTGTATGCACTATTTAAAAGTGCAAATATTTCTTGAGCATGTCTTATTTCCTGTGCTGTTTAAACATGTGCTATGGAGTCTGTACTCTCAGGAGGGATATATTTGATTTCCGAGTGCTAATGCCCTTTCTTTATTGATCCATATTGATTGGAAGCCCTCCACGGAGATGCCTCTCTAGATATGCCTTGGTCAATGATTCTTGCGATTATTACCCTGCTCTCATTATACTCTCATGCATGGGCCCACGTGGTCTCATGGGTGAGTTTTAAACAGGAGGGGTTCTGGGTTTGAGAGTGGCATTACAGCTAGGATTAAGTAATTGGCTAATGATTGGCTAATAATAAGACAGAATCATATTGTGCTAGTTTTACTAATAACAACAAAGTGCAGACGAGACAGTAGGATTATACACATAGTTACTGACTCTCCAAAATTTCTCGAAAGAATGTAGGTAGGAATGCTTCATGTAGTGCATGTATCATTATACAGGGCTAACTTACTACTGTACACCCTGTAGTGCAATGCATTGAAGAAGTTAATCTTATGTTAGCTTTGTCATTCCGGTTGCCTGTCCATTCAAACAACGCACAGTACCAATAAAGAATTATGGTGTACATGAAAGAGGGACAGACTATATAGCATTTGTATGTGGCAGATTAAGGCTGATATGCTTCAGATATGCATGAAAAGGGAAATTTCTTGAGCTGGATTAACTTGTAAGCTGCATGTTATGGGCTTTGGTCTGCAGACTAAAGGGATTATGACTGCTTAAGTCCCTCTCTACCAGACAGAAGACTGCTCTATGGCGTATGTGTGTCTTACCATGAGACAGACAGATGTGACAGATTATGACTGATATAGATAGAGCTGTCTATAGGAGTATATGTTAGAAACATGTAGCTGAATGATGAAAGGAGGGATGGATGGATAGAGGGATGGATGGATGGATAGATGGGTTGATGGATGGATAGGTAGATAGAAAGATAAATGAATGAATTAACAAATTGATTAATATATACATGATGGGTGAATGGAGAGATGGATAAATAAGTAAATGGATAGATAAATAAATGGTTGAATGAATGAACAAATACATGAAGAATGGATAAATTGATGAATGGATAGAGATGGAGGGTTCGATGAATGAATGAATGAATGGCTGAATAAATGCACATTTGAATGAATGTGCTTGCTTCAAATGGAAGAGAATGTATGACAGAAAAGGCCTTCTATCCCTGGATCAGCCTTATTGTACTCATACGCCTCCCTAGCTCTGTGTGGGATCAAGGATTAATTACTGGGTAATAATGGTATTGTGTATATGAAGGCCTTTGAGTCATCCAGCTTTAAATCTGCATTGTGTGTGAGGGGAAAGACTACCATCAACGTAATTGGGTTAGATTCAAACATGGTGACTTCAATCATGAAGCATTATACACCTCCTCCCATTCTTGTACAAAGACCTCACAGTAGAGGCACATAGTACATGGTATGTTCTCTGTGTTTTACACTGTTCATGGTACAGTGTGCTATACAGTGTATACACTAGGTACATGTACATGTAGGGGGTCTATAGTAATTCTGATCCTTTGTTGAGAAACTTAGTGTTAATCCCGCTGCAGGGGAGTAAACTTTGACTAATGAATGGAATCTGCTATGAAATTAAATGCAAGGATAATTGCTGTGCCAAAAGTTGCAAGGACAATACCACCATAGCGCCAAGAAACTTATTTGAGTGCAGTTTAAATATGTTAATATGAACTGTGTGTGTTTAATTCTCTTGCGCCATGCGTAGCATGTTCTAAAATGATTCCACTTTCTCTTTACACTTAAAAACCCTCTTGGGTCTTCAGAGCTTCTAATATGCTTTTCACACTGGCAAAAATTTCCTTAGCCCCGTACTATAGGTGGGGCTAAAGGGGGGCCTTAGCCCCACCTATAGTATGGGGCTAAGCTTAGACCACTTTCTGTTCACATTGGTTTTTACCAAAGTAGGCTAGCCCCACCAATAATCCGGGATTATTTGGCCCTGCAAAAAAGCAGGGCTAACACCGCAATTGCAGGGCCAAGCCGAATAGTCCGGGGCTAAGAGCGCCAGTGTGAACAGGAACGAAAAATAGTACGGGGCTAAGGAAATGTGATGTCAGCTCTCAAGGCCGAAACGCCGAGACCAATCAGATAAGGCCCAACGGGCGAGTGACCTTGATGCGGAGCGGTAAAGAGCCGATGTGCAAGACGTACACTCATAAATATTCATAAGCTGTCGAGAAAGTCCGGGGCTAACGATTTCGAGTGAGAACAGTGTGAAAAGCTAGTCGGGTTTAAGAAATAGTACGGGGCTAAGAAATGTCAGTGTGAAAAGCTTCAAAAATAGTATGGGGCTAGGGAAAGTACAGGGCTAAGGATAGTACGGGGCTAATTTTTGCCAGTGTGAAAAGCATATAAGCATATTCCGAATCTATGAAATGGCTCAGAGTAATTTCTTCAACTCCAGATGTTACCATGGACTCTCCTTTACCCTTATTTACAACCACAAGATCAGTTTGGTCGTGTCTGAGGGGCAAATTACTTGGCCTGTATTTCTGGTCCAGTGAGACAGGTATTGACTGGGTCTAGACCCCAGCTGCCCATGTGCTGGGTAAGCTCAGGGGATTTGTAACCTGATCCATAGAATGGTTAGATTGGATACTTCAGTCAATACCATACAGACTTTGAGGCAAGGCGGACTGCCAGTCAAGATGGATGGCTTTTCTTTCCTGATTTCATTGAGCTTGGCTCAGCTCTGGCTGATGCTATTAATGGTACCATACAGGAATCAAATTGGTCCCTCTTGGAGGAAGTACTTGGTACTTTTGAAATGTTTCTTACAGGAATGAATGAAATATTCTTTCTTGCATGGCAGTGTATTTGAAAAATGATGGATGGTATTGACAAAGGTTTTTCAGAAGCAAATATGAGGTTGATGTAATTAAGCAGGGAGTTAGGAGTTGAGACACTTCCCTGGTAAGGGGCAGGAATGTTTGCTGACTACACATGCCTACGTTTCACTCTTGAATCATGATCGAAACTATGATTGCGGTCAGAGAATGAGAAGAATCAAATCTTTTAAATCATTTGAAGTCACAACTGAGACGGAGATCCATATTTACCGTTAAGCCGTATTGTTGTTCCCATCCTGTTTTAAAAGTGTGGCATTAAATGAACTACATTGATCAAAAATCATTTAATTTGCAATCAGTGGTATGTTTTTTCATGAGGAATATGGAAAAGTACATGTTATGTCTACTTTATGACAAAAGGCAACGCAATGGTGAATACATGGTGTAGTATCAGTGAAATGTTTGACGCTGTAAAAACACTCAAGAAATTAGCCTTTTTAGTCTTTAACAGAACAAGTTTCATGAAGTGAAGATTTAGGACAGCGAAACAAGTGTATCACTCAGAATAAATGTTCAATTTCTTCGATCCCACAATGAGATTCTTAAACAGAATAAGTTTCATGGAAAGAAAATTCAGAACAGCAAGCAGAACAAGTGGAATAATTGTTCTAGTTGTTGGGTCCCTTACGTACATCTCCGCCCTGAATCAAGCAGAATCAGACACCCGTGTATTATCGTTAGGACACTACCCAAGGTTTTTAAATGGAGACGACTACCGTGGTTGAGACCGGTTGTTGTCTAGAGCTGTTTAATATCACAGAATGTGAATGATGCATGCCACGCTCCATTAAACACGGAGTACTGGACAGCAAGACTGTCAAGCGTGAATGAACGAGTTGAAGGCGGGGGCATTTATTTCTCTCATATTTTTTGAATGTCAGAATTGTTTGATGTGTTCACCTGTGTGTCAAGCAAGATGCTGTTCTCATGGACTTGTGGTGCTATTTCATGTGGCGCTGTGGCAGCAAAGTATCAAGTACCAGCATAACATATTTTTGGTTTAACATCTAGACATGTCTGCAAATGTGCTACATCTTCGTGCAATTTTGCAGTCTTGATTATAATAATCACATTCATGTGTACACTTCCAAATAGCTGTGGCATGTCTCAGTTGGTTATTTGATCACTGTAGAATAGCTTGGATAATGAAATATCTGTACTTATTCACATCTATATTTCGATTATGTTCCATACCATCTCAAAATTGAAATGAATATTTCTTTGATTTGAAAACAAGTTAAACACAATTTTAGAGAAAGGGCTGTCTGGGGTAATTTCACTCAGCAAATACTCACACAGTAATAAGGATAGCGTGTTCTCTCCTGTAAATAATTCTGTAATTCTGCAATGTAAAATTAGAGGATTTTCAATTACAGCTAGAGGCTCAATGAAAAATGAGAACTGGATTTAATTGGATGCAGTGTACATGAATACTGTAGGCACATGTGCTGACATGTGCACATTATATGTGAGCAAAATGTACAATATCTTTGCCATAATTTTCCATTTCACCCATAGCATTATTGATTGGTCTATGTACTGATATATGTGTGCATCATCTGTGAGCAAAATTACCATTTCAATGAGGTAATGTTCCATTTCACTACAGCATTATTGATTTACAGTGTATCTCGGTGTCTGCCTCTTGTTCTCAGAATGGCTTTATAAGTAGCGAAAGGTCAAGGGCTCCTACTGTATTTGTATATATTCTAATTAGTTACCATTGTAGATATAAAGGAGTATGCTTGAATTACAATCAACTGTACATGTATGTATTACTTACACTGTATGTCTGTTTTCTCTCATTTTTGCTCACTCTTTTTTTTTCTTATCATTCCATTTCTTTTTACTTTATATTTTCCTAGCTACTCTACCTACCATGACGACTGCTGGTAATGTCATTGTAGAGACAAATGATATGATAACACAAATAATCCTGATTGTCTCACATAGGTCCTATTACAGTGAAAGAAATACTGGGGGATCAGTGTGATTTAGTCACCTCAATGGTAAAAAGAGTTCCAGTGCATTAAAAATGTGCCCCTGTGAAACTTTATTTCCCCTTAATAGGGTATAATGCATTACATAGTTGAGGTTGTGTATTTTGTGACATCACACTTGCTAAGAAGCCCCAGAAACTATATCTATGATGTTTTTCCTTGTTCTGTTCATATGGACACCATTTTGTTGCTCATATCAAGTGTGCAACACGATCATGCTCTGCTAGCACATACTGAAACTCTGATGGGGATGATTAGAACCTGCAATAAAATGCAATTGATGGTCTGCGTGAGGTCAAGTTTCTACTGCTTGTGTTATCTTCAGTAGACGTGAGATTGTTGAGATAGCAAACCCTCTCGATTATCCCTCTCTCTCCTGCATTCTCCACGCAAGGCTAGCAGCAATAAACTAGTCTTGTCATGGTTCTGTGCAGACTCTATCTCTCTCTCTCTTGTCTCTCTCGTCTCTCTCATCTTCAGTAGACGTAAAGGCCTATGACATCCAGGAGGCATTCTATACACCAGCCTCACAGTAATAAACCAGTTTTCATCCTGGTTCTATGCATGTTCAGGTCATGTTTCTGTTATCTTCAGTAGACGTGAGATGGTTCCGATAGCAAACCCTCTAGATTTTACCCCTCTCTCCATGCATTCCCTACACCCGCCTCACAGTAATAAACTAGTTCCTATTCTGGTTCTGGTGTGTGTGTGCGTCTCTCTCTCTCTCTCTGTCTCTATGTTATCTTCAGTAGACATGAGATTGTTCAGATAGCTAACCATCTAGATTATCCCTCTCTCCTGCATTCTCCACACTAGCCTTGCTGCAATAAACCAGGAAAGAGCTGTCAGCTACAATCAATGCTTGGAATGTTGCACAGGAAAATGACCTCCAGCAATCTCCATTCTTAAGGCCCTCTTCCTAACCAGAAATAAATACTCTTCTTCTGAAATACTAGCTAATATGTTCCTTGTAGGCCATCTTCTCAACTAGGAATCAATCATTTTCTGCTGATATACTAGTAAATGTGTTCAGCTTTTTATAGGCCTCTCTTAATATAAATCAATTTCTTCCGACACTCTAGTTAATTAGTTAAGTTAAGTTGTTATCAAGTAGTTAGGTATTTGTCATCTGCCTTGCACATATCATGTTCTTTTAATACATGCAGATGAGGTATTGCCATGCTTGGTAATACTCAGCCAAGCATTGGGATTATCATTGAGGAAAATGTGGCATATTATCATTAGATACTTTGTCTTTTGCAGTTGAATTACAATGATTATTAATCTGTGAAAATGGAAACATGTGACAGAGGCAGCCATTTGCCACCATACATTAATTCTTTTCTTGTGTTTAATAGTAAAAATACGTATTTTCAAAATTTCACATACCTTCTGCATGTATTTAATGATGCATACTAGCCGTAAAAATGATGCAAGGTGAAAGTGAAAGTGAGTAATTTTGTGTGCAGTGTGAACTGACTCACGGTCTTCCCTGTCGGTGCCCGCTCATAATTGCTTGGCTGGAGACCTCCGAGTTAATGCAGGTGTAAAACGAGCCCCCTGCCCTGGGCGCTGATCTGCCCCTGGCTTAGCAGCTCAGACTTGGTATGGAGAGATGGGTACCAGACAAGCTATATTAACCTCAGGATGTGAGGGGTCTGACAGGGTTTCTAGAAGGCTAATGAACGCAGGAATATTGAGTAGATATAAGCAACGACGGATGTGTTGGGCGTGATGATGCTGTGCACCTGCATGTTATGATTTTTGCATGAAGAGTTGATCCGGGGTATATTATATTGCATAATGCTGTTTGCATGTTGTAGAATATAAAAAGGTGTAGTACGAGTAAGTTTATATTTCACATTTATGCCATGTTGCAATTGTATCTCATTTTTTATGCAGAAGTGTATGGGCTTATAATCATGTGCCATGGTTGACAAGTGAGATACATATGTTGTGAAATAGACATAAATTGATATGAATTATGTAGTTACCCTGTAGGCTTGCAATTCTCCCTATCGCATATAGCTCTCCGAATCTGAACGTGTGTGGCGCTCTGATTTTTTTACCTTTAATTCTTGGGATATGAACTTCCGGTCCACGAACATTCGGCAATCCCGTATACAATAAGGGACCAGGGTATCCAACTAATTTTATGAATATTAACCCTAAACCTAACCCTGACCTTAACACTAACCCTAAACCTTATTATAAACCAAACCCTGACCCCAACCACAACCCTACACAAAATTTTCACTGCTTAATTCATAAAAAAAAGTGATTTCTTGGTCACTTTCTGCCGACACCCAGTTCTTACCGGAAGTATACGTCCCAAGAGCAATCGATCAGATATCGGTATCGTGAGGTGATATCGCTTGATATCGGCTATATGCGATAGGGAGAATTAGCAAGCAATGAAGAAAAAACAGGAGAGAGAGAGAGAGAGAGAGAGAGAGAGAGAGAGAGAGGGGGGGGGGAAGAAGGAAGGAGAAGAAGAGGAAAAAAGAGGGGGAGGGAGAATAGAGGAACGTGTGTGATCGATTTGTTAAATTCTGGCTGATGTGATTTTTCTTTTCATTGTATCTCTCTATAACTTCATGTGAAAAGATCAAATTGTGGTTTTGAGAGAAACCAGAAGTAGTAACCAAAAGTATTGGTGGGAAAGTTCACCTTAAGAATGAATGTCATTCAAAGTTCAAGATGTAAGGGCCATTCAGAGAAGAAAAGTGGAGAGTTGTTGTTTGCATGAATTCCAACAATGTGCAGCTACAAGCCTCCAATTGTGACAGCTCTTGAAACATTCTCTGGAGCCAAATAAACTAGGGAAGTGGGAGAAAGGGAGTTTGTAAAGTAAACTCTTTGAGGGAGATTAGCTGAGATAGTATTGACACAGCGGCCAGTGTGTGCATGCAAACAAACTACAGAGTCAATACAAGATGGTGGGTGGGGTCCTCCCTGGTTGGAGGGTGGAAAGTGGAGGTTGAACACTTGCTTTGGGCAGACTGAGGTACGGTATGGAATTATGAGGCAAAAAGAAACACAGAAATAAGTACCGATAAGTTAAAGCGGAACATACAATGACTTGTTTGAAGACAAATTTTAGGCATATACCCAGGAGTATTGAAGGATAGTGTGCTCCATCATGTAAATGAATGAGAAACAAGTCAGGCAAAAATCTTGCAACCAGAAGGATTTAAACCTGCAATATACTGCTTACCGGGCAGCATAGACACATATGTGGCAATTTTGCTATTTATGTCTTCATAATGTATTTATGTAGGGTTATTTGCATGCTTGTCCACAGGGAAAAAATTAATTCAAAATTTTGGGGGGCTACTTTTGGAGCACAGAGGCACATTTGGCTACAATTTTACACTGTGTTTATGGGAATTTGGGGGGCTCTTTTTCCTGGGCTCTTTTACGCATTTTGGGGCGAAATCGCCCTGAGCCCCCATGTATTTTTCTCCTGCTTGTCAAATAAAGAGCAGCAGGATGTTGGTGACATGCAGATGACATGCAGCTCAAAGAAATTGGCATAGGGAAAGGGAAGAAAGGGAAGAAGCCTAAGTTATAAACCACAGTATATTTTGTCCAGTTCATCATGCAACACGATGCTTTAGCCTAAAAAGCACATGTTTCGTGCTGAGCTAAACAAAATATACCACGGTTCAAAACTGCGGCTCCTTCCCTTTCCCTATGCCAATTCCTTTGAGCTGTAGTGTACATGTACATGTAGTTTGGTACGAACATCTACACCAGAGGCTGCGGAGCAGATAATCTGAACTTTTAACCTATCTTATGCCAGATGTAATGCTGCTGTATAGGTACATGTATTTGGCCACTTGAGCATGAGATCCAGGGGCCATATTCATGAAACCTTTCTAGCCTAGTTAGTTCCTAAAAATGCATGTAGCTGAATGAACTTTAGCAGATAACTAGGCTTAGTAAGGTTTCATGAAGATGGCCCCAGGTGCCCCAGACTTTCCAGACTATGAGTGATGAGTGTTCTTTTGGTAGCTCTAGAGTTTCAGGTGGCTCCACATCATTTCAGGTGGCCATTGGGAATTGGCCCTCGGGCCACCTTTAACGGTGAGCCCAGAGCTAGAACCTTGCCCCCTTTGGCTGATGAGGAAAACTCTTGAAGCTTTTACAGCCATGCGAAAATGTTGTCAGCATCCTGAAGCACTTGAAGCAAGGTATATGAAGTGAGCAAGCTTACCCTTTCATGGAGCTATTGACTCAGTGATGTATACTGGCCCTCCAGGTCAACAAACAAGCATTACATAGCTAGATACACTCAGCTGGATGAGGGGAACAACACAGTGGACAGTTATTGTGTTGGTGTTATTTGCAAGAAAAGGGGCGTGGCATACATGCACATATATTGCTCCACAAGTTTGAAACATCATGAAGGGGATTATCAGATCATGAGAAATGACATACTTTGTTTCATTGTTGAAAAGTGTTTATTATTATTGATTACAATATATTTTAATATGAATTGGATAAGATGCTTATTTAACTCCCAAGTCCATTTATTAAGATGTACTGTAAATTGAGGAGGTACATGTGTGACTACCTATTCTAGAAAGTAATGCACAGTAAAGGAGACAGAAATAGTGATGTTCAGGAATGGGGAGTATGGTAAGAATGAAGCTCATTCCCAGAAACCACCAGTAGACAGAGACCTTACACGGTTGAAATCTTCAAGGACTTTTAAATAACACTTAAGCTATAGTGGATGTCTCCTTTGAAGATGGTGCTTTTTACACCTCCTTCAATGCTTGCACTGAGGCGAGCCTCTCTGGGTCTCTGCACATGGTCAAGCAAGCGGGCAGCGGGGAGGGGTCACAGAGGGGCGAGTGCACTCCTGTGGTCAAGACTCAGGGGTGAGGATCGAGGGAGATGGGTCAAAACAAGGGGGGCAACAATTACCCTCTGACAATAGGACCACAATCAGGGGGCTTAGCGCCCATTCAGTTCCCATTCAGTGGGCCCAAGATGGATGGTGCTGTTGTTTTTTCAGGCGCCCAGCTCAAGAGAGCAAGAAAATGGAAGCCCAGGGTTGGTATGCAGTCTCTTTCTGCTCATTTAAGGGTTCTTAAGAGATTAAAGACTTTCAAAGATTTGTCCATATTGATTACAAAATGTAAAGGAACCAGTTAGGAAATAATCTAATACAGCAGTTATGTAATGTAATGTATGTTTACAATGGTGTATACAGTCCATATGCAGTAAGTTTGTATTGAGTGAAATCTTTGTGCAGCACAAAAATGTGAGGGAAAGGAATAGGTGCAGTTGATATTCCTGCAGAATTTAGCCTGCGGACAAGCTTGTATGTTTGCTTAGGTCGCACAAAAGAGAGATATGACTAGTGAAGATAAACATCATAGAATGTCTCTTGATATTGTATGGATATTGTTGGCTCACTGGCCTTCACTTGTGGCTGACTGGTCATAATCTGTGGACGGATGACTCAGGCAAGCATGTCGTTCTGTGAAAGAAAATGAAAGTACCATTTGAATCAGATCATTGAGAATGTTACGTGCAGTGCCTGGACAAACCACAGGCATTGAGGTATGTTGTTGCTGTAGAGACTGCATAATGGAGATACAAGTCTCAGAGAATGACAAAAGTTGTGAATGAGGGGGTTGATGGTGACTTGAAGCCAGATTGGTCAATGTTCAATAAGATGTGTTTGTAATATATTCACAGCTTTCTCCCTAACTGAGTGGTAACATGCTATTACAGTTACCTGTATTTTGTAATTCATTTTCAATAGGTGGCATGCACTCTGTACCTATTAATTGTTGCTAGTCGGAGAAACCTTAGGAAAAGCTTTGAACAACATTCATACATTGCAAACGTATCAAAAGTGGTTTATTGAATTAGGCATCGATCACATAAAATTAGATTAGATTAAAATTAGAGATTACAACACCAAAAAACAACAAGAACTTGGAAGTCTTGAGGAAGGTGCACTTGAACAGTCCAGAACAAAAGGATGCTGCTCTTTTATGGAAACCTCTGAGAGCAGGCCCAGCTCACTAATACCCCTGTACTCAGTCTACACAAGAGAATAGAGAAGAGAAGAAGGCGGACAATGGGAAGAGGGTAACTGTGAACAGTTATCTTCTCTCTGCTTTCTTGAAGAATGGGGGTCAGTCTTAGGTACAGGTGTGAGTTCATTCACACCAAGAGGCTTACTGCGGGTTGTTTGTGGAGTGGCTTGGAATAAGGCTAATCATTGCTGTTATTGTGGTTGTTTGTTTCTTAGGCTTCTGCTCATGTTGTTGTTGTTGTTGCTCTTCCAACTTGAATTAAGCTGTTATTTGTTATTGCTCCTACACCTGAAATGTAGGTAGTGGAGTATCAAGGTGTGAGCTGTACTGCTTGTGTGTTGTGTGTTCTGGTGTAAAGCTATGTCTCATCAAATCATCAAATCTCATCAATTTTCATCAAATCCCATCAAATCTTCAAATCAAACCAACTATATTGTACTTGTAAGGGTAACCATTCATGATATGAGTCATCATACATTGTTTAGAGTTTGCATCACCAAACATAGTCTGTTGTTGCTATTGCTCCTACACCAAATACAGGAAGTGAAGTATGGTGTGCATGCTCTAATGCTCTTGCTGCTATTTGGTCTGTGGTATAATGCCATGTCTCTTTAAATCTGCTGCATTGCAGTTGTGAGGATAATTGTTTATCATGATATTAGTCATCATAAATTGTTTAAAATCCGCATTACCACACATATGCTGTTACACCTGATACACACGAAAGCAGTGAAATATCATGGTGTACGCACTACTGCTGTTGTTGTTTTTTATGTTACGGTATAACGTTATACATGCGCCTTATTGCATTTGTGAGGGTAGTTTAACATGATATTAGTCATCATAAATTGTTTAAAATCTGCATCACCACCCAACCATGGATCATACTCTAATTTGTTAAAAGCCAATCCTTAGCGAGTACTACACAATTTTGCTTTGTAATATACCAACAAGTAGCAATATAATCAATCAATGGAAGCATGTAAAGGCGGTCTGCCCTGGCTTATACTGTTACTAATAGCATGATTAACCAGTCATTAGTGTTTCCTTCAGGTTGTATTCAGGGACCAATTATTGCAGCGTTCCCAATGATACTAATCACATACCATTGTGTCTCTGTCTGGGTAAATATCACTAAGTTGGATCTATGGTAGATAATGGCTGCAGACATTTGTTTGTAAGCCATTAGGCAGTGCACAAAATTATAGCAATTACATTGCATAGTGGATTAGCAAATCAATGATGGTCTGACTGAATAGATTGAATGCCCTGAACATAATTTCATTGTTGATGTGTCTCCTTGGTATACATGTAGATGCTTCATGTAGGCTAAGCCATCTTCCCAAGAATTCATACCTTTTATACCGACATCTATAGCCGTGTAGACATACAAATGGGTATTGTATATCATGATTATATCAATTCTTTCCGAACTTAAGTCTTTTCTGTACATGGTGTTAACATACATGTCCTGCAAACCTACATTCTGGGTTATGTTGCTTAATTGCCACCTAATTGAACCATGAAACTGATATATGTACTGGCATGCTATATATGTAGCTGCACAAGTTAGCTGCTGATAGAGTTAACCCTCTCAGTATGAAGCACAGGCAGCCCCATATCAGTACCAACTCTCTATATTAACCATGGGACTGAGCAGGTTAAAAGTGCATGGTTTCTAAAGGTTAGACTAAAAGGCACTTAAAGGTAGATAATTGTCACTATTATCCCTGTCTGATGGTTACATGTATAGCATAAAGTAGGCATAATCAATAGTGCAAGTAGCGGGTGAGGGGACGATATTGATCCCACATGGCCAAACCCTGCTTGACCCTCACAAATCAAACTCAAGCCGTTGTCCCGCACGTTTAAGGCTTTAAAAGATGACCACTTCTTGTACTTTTTGTGTCTTGTGACGCGTTCTTGATCGATTGATCAGATGATTAAGAAAGACTGGTCGGTTTCATTATTTTCTGGAGGATGATATTGCTTGCTAAATGTTTTATCAGCTCGTCTGCATCCATGTATTTTAGCTTTGACACAAGAAGTCTTATTTTCACAATAAAAGCAAGCTTTTATCACTCAAAGTTTAAAATTAAGAGAGAAAGAGATGTATAAACAAACTGTAGTCAGATATATGTAGAGAGGGGGATAGAGATACATAGAGAGAGGGAGAAATATAGAGAGAGGGGGAGAGAGCGAGAGAGAGAGAGAGAGAGAGGGAGAAAGGGAGAGACAGGGAGAGAGGGAGAGAGAAAGATATAAAGAGAGAGAAAGAGAGAGGGGAGAAATTATCGACAGAGACAGACAGACAGACAGGCAAGCAGGCAGACAGACAGACAGACAGACAGACAGATGAACGGGCGGATGGACAAACAGAGATAGACAGACAGACAGAGCTGACTGTGGGTTGAAGGTGTCACCAAGCCTGATCATGCATTATGTAACATTAATTTTATCCATGGATCAAAGTAAAAGCTGCAAGCACTGTTGGTAAAGCAGTGATGCTTATCAATCCATTCTTAGTAAAAAAAAAAAAACACACCGCACATTCTGAAACATGCATGAGTGTACTCAAAAGTAGAGAATACATGCTGGCAAAACAAATAGGATGATGATAAATGGGAGATGATTTACAGAGCACCATATCACCCATTATCATAAGGCCTGTTGATCTCAAAGGCATATTAGATTCAGGGAATGATTATGGATGTAGCAGTAATAAGGGTAATTGCGTATCTGAGTGGTTGCTATGAAACAACAAGTCAGCCAAAATGAGGAGGTTGTTTTCTGCCATGAGTAATTCATTCCCAATAATGTCATGATTGAATTGGTGTTAATGGAGGCCAAAATCTAAAAGGGGGGAATTAACCAGTTTGAGATGGAAAGTGTTGTTTCATGTTAACAAGAGTTACCGGTAAGACGTATGATATGGAAATTCTTTATTCTTATAAACAAAGTCTTCATTTTCACAAACAGTAAAAATCACACAAACATGGATAGAAAATACATTCAAATAAAACTTAAATTAGATTGGATGGGTATCTTATCCATGCAAATTATAGACACCTCTATGTTTTTTTTTTTTTTTGCAAAGTAGGAATACATGTACTACAACTAAAGAAATTATCTTTTCATCTTAGAACAGGATTTTATCAGATGCAACATCATTTTCCAGCCAGCTCTGCGTGTAGTTAGAGAGTGTATTTCTTTACATGCTACCACAGGTGTCTGGGTACTAAATACTGCTGTGGGTGTGCACATGTTCCGCACCTGCTCCATGTCATATCAAGTTCAGCTGCATAGTCTGCATTCCATTCATATTTCACACACATGACACTTAAAGGTGTGAAAGTCTCAGAGGAAACTGTATGCCATCATTAGAGAGTATTCACATTGATATCAAGAACCGAAAATCCAGTGTTAATATATTTGCAGCCTGATATCCCCTGTTGTTTGACTTTAACTTTGTGAACAGAATTTGATTTGCAAATCAACTTTCCTTTGCAGATAGATTCTTTCAATCATTTAGGGAAATATCAAATGAGAAGATATGCATGAACATTTGTGTTTAGGAACTGCATTGTGAAAAAAACATGATTTAATCTTTTGTGATCATGCCTGCAAACAGTGCAAGGATTTTGATCAGATCGACAGAGAGAAACATACACAGTTATGCCAGTGCACCTGTTCACTGGTATTGCCTAACATCATACCACACATTCCTCTACCATGTAATAGGCACATCTCAGGTGTGTATGCCACATTCCATGCATACCTCACCCATGCACTCCCCTCTAGACCAACACACACAGAGCCGCCGAACACACAGCACTGTGTTAATATCTTCTGTAGAAAGCACTCTGCCTTTGGTATACGCAGATACAATAGAAGAAGGAATCTAACACTAAGCTAATGCTATTGTAATTCTGTGTGGTACCTCTCAACTCTTACATTAACAGGCATTGGGATCCCCATTGGTTTACCACACATTTTCATGCTATGGTGGTGAATATGTTATGTATCATCAGGCCATGTATGTAAGTGATGGTGTGGTAAATTGCATATGGCTCCAGCAAACAGCCAAAGAGCAGTGTATGTTGATTATATTTTATTTGCTAGTGTTGGAAATATAATATTAGGGCTACCTTCAGGGATATAATGAATAATTTCATTCAATTTTTCAATCTTATAGGCATGCCAGCTATATTGAGAAATTATACTGGTGTACTACATATGTCATGGGCTTTGTGAAGAGTTATAGAAGCCCGTTTATTAGATATAAGACTTGGAATTGAAGCAGACGGTATTTATAATATATATTCATTTGGTTCACCTCAAATAATGAATTTAAAACTAAAAGCAATATGGTTAATTCATACACTCATATCAATACTCCTGCTTTCATCACTACTACTAGAACTACTAGTATTTGCGGTATTGATGATAATAAAAAACCTTGATTATTACCACTCAGCAGTGACTCATTGCGTGTACATGTGGAAGCATTTTTTTCTACTGCATTTCCCAGTCAGTACTTTACTTTTCATTCAGAAGACTATGCACGTATCCACTGCATTACTGCAAGGTTCAAGATCTAATTTAGCTTCGGCAAGATGAGCAGGGAGACGCTATCTATGTAGCCCCAGGCTCCTGGGAAATTATCATAGTCTTGTGAATGATGACGACAAGAACAAGGATTAGGGCAAATGACCATGAGAGCGTAGATTGATTGTGATGTCTATGAGATGTGAGCAGAGCCTTAATTTGTGCTATATCCTGCAGCGATATTGTGAAATTAGAGAGAGAGGAGGGTGGTAGAGGAATGGATCGAAGAGAGGAAAGGGAGAAGAGAGAGAGAGAGAGAGAGAGAGAGAGAGAGAGAGAGAGAGAGTGAGAGAAAGAGAGAGAAGCAGGAGAGGAGAAGAATGGATGGCAGGAAAGAAGAGAGCGGGATAGAAGTGGGAATGATACATATAGAGAGATGTAGAGAGAGAGAGAGAGAGAGAGAGAGAGAGAGAGGGAGAGGGAGGGAGAGAGATGGATGGAGGGGGAGGAGAAGAATGGATGGAAACAGGAGTTGAGGATAGAGATGATCATAAGGAAATAGAGGCAGAGAATGAGAAAGACAATGGTAGAAAGGAGTGAAAGAGGGAGAGAAAGGGGAAGAGACAGAGAGAGAGAGAGAGAGAGAGAGAGAGAGAGGGGCTGAATACAGAAATGCAGAGAGGAGGATGTGGTTCAGGCTTGTTTAGGGAAGGGTAAAATAATAAAAGTACCCAGCAACGATAATAGAGGAATATGTGGATGAATAACAGAGGGATAGAGAGAGAGATATTGGAAGAAAGCACCAAATGGCTGCATTTAGTCCACAAAGTAGGCAAGTAAACCATGCATTCTGCAGATCTAATTAGCGGATCAAAGGAGCCTAGATGCACTCACAGGTTCTTGCACTTTTGTCTGCATTTTCTCAAAAGTGCAAAGCGAGAGAAATCATTGCGTTATGGAAGGCTGTTAATATAGATCCTGTCCATATTAAGGTAGAGAATATGAAGTAAGGAAGATTGGGATGAAATGAGATTTTAAAATGACTACATGTAAACACAGTACTTCAGGATACAGTATAACGTTTAGCTTCATTGAACCATTCTGTCAGTATTCTATCTGTATTCTGTATTGTTGGGGAGGGTGAGAAATAGAGCGACATATGGCTGTGGTATGGGGCGACACCATTATGACCTTAATCCCATGGATGAAGGCCCCTGGCAAGCTGGTGTGCTAATTACTGTGAATTGTGTAAAACACAAGCTTAGTTATTGAATAACAGAGGACCTATAGTGACCTGTCAGTGTCATCATAAAACCATATAAAATTTCTGATATCAGTTGGAATTGATTTTAGGCGTGTTTCCCAAATAGATGTGATGTATGCCACGTGAAGATGTGTTTTTTTATGTTTCTACTTTCTCTTGTAATTTTCATGTGATGTTGAAACATGTACTCAAGTTGTTGGTATAAAGTATTAAACATCTTTTCATCACAGTTTACCATATCTGTATTAGCCTTGTACTAGCATATATATTTTACAAATTATATAATTTCTTGTGCGATCTACTGAAGATCAGAGAGTGTTCAAACGTATGCTGTGCTTTGGCGAGATAAAAGTTCTCTACTGTACACAACTAGTTACGACAGAATTTCTGTTCTACGTACAAAGAACATTGTCATTATACAGCATTTACATCTGTGCATATGTGCGTTCCTCACACTGCTTGATAAGTAGAGTATGTTAGTGTGTGCATTATCAGTGTGAGCATCATTAGGTACAAAGAACATGTTTTTTCATGACCTCTATCATTAAACATCCTCATGTTATCAGTATTTGTGGAATGTGCAAATAAATCTGAAACGTGTAACCATGTTTAACTGATATATCCGTCATTCATAAGTTGAAATTACATGCACATGACTTGCATTGGTTGGATTGAAAAACAATTTTCTCTCAAGGTCATTTATGAGCACATGTTTGTGCTGCTCTTAATCTCATTTTTCTATTTACTGTTACCTACTTTTGGTTGAACTCGTTCACTGCCAGACTCCAACCTATGGGTATGGTGTGCATTACCAGTGCACAAAATACTTCAGTAGTGCTTGTAGAGTTAATCCCAAGAAGTTGCATGTACATACTTGTAGGCAATCTATAGTATTCATTTACCCTAAATAAGCTAACATACATACATACATTACATGCTGTACATTATTCAATGAGCATGCTCTACAGTCTTCCTACCATAACATAACATTTGGATGAAAGTGGTGCAGTAGCTAGCAGGTAATGAATCGAGAGTGTTTTTCTACCCACTGTTCAAGGTTCTACGCTCCGGTAGCCAAGCCCAAGCAGTATTGGTTTGGCGGTGATGATTTAATATGAATATGTGGGCTTCACGTAGAATCATAGCAGACTCTAAATGATGGATTCCTATTCACTGTACTGGGTGTTCCATATATGTACACCACATGGAGATTATGTATAGTGCACGTGCATGCATATTGAACAGATGTGTTGCTTTAGATAGACCTAGGTGAAATGTGATTTTTATTATGATGTAGTGTGAACACAATGTAAATTAGAATAGTAACTATATAATGCAAAGAATATTTGAACAATTTGTGAGAGGGGTCACCCCAGCTTCTATTAGTCCAAATGTATGTGAACACCTAACTTCAAATCATTTCTTTATTGAGACATTGTATAACAAGAAGTAATCAATGATGATACAAAAATTTCATAGTACTTATTGTGTAATTTGTTGTCAAACAAGTCTCTGATCCCTGATACAAGTCGTATCTGTATGAGGTCATATATTTGGTATTCAGAATCAAGTGTTGTTCTTTCTGAGCCAATATTAGTTGATCTCACTAGCCTTTGAGATCACAGAGTACATGTGTGTACATGTCAATAGGGAGTTATTGCATACAGTGCAGATATTGTGTTTTAGTCATCCTCCAGATCCTTTCTCCAAGCTCCACCACAAATCCCTCTCGACCCTTCTACCCCCTTTCTCTTCTCTTTCTTTCCACAATCTTTCTTATCTCTCTCTCTCTCTCTCTGCTCTCTCCCTCTCTCTCTCTGTATTCTTTCTTTTTCTCTCATACTTCTCCCTCACTTCTCTCTCTCTTCTCTTCTCAAACTCTATCTTTCCTCTCTTCTTTCTTTCCACAATCTTTCTTATCTCTCTCTCTCTGCTCTCTCCCTCTCTCTCTGTATTCTTTCTTTTTCTCTCACACTTCTCCCTCACTTCTCTCTCTCTTCTCTTGTCAAACTCTATCTTTCCTCTCTTCTTTCTCTTTCTCTTCTCTCTGTCTCTCTCTTCCCTCTCTGCCTCTCTGTATTTATCTTTCAGTCCTACTCTCCTATCTTTTCATCTCTTTTCCCCCTATTAATTTTCCTCCCAAACTTACCCTATCTACCTTTCTGTCTCCCCATATGTGATCTCTCATAAAACCTCAGTACATGCCTTACACTTTATTTCTCAGTCTACTAGAACGTGTCTATCTTATATTTATTTGTGAATTAATTTCCTAACCTGTTCATTTCATGCATGCACATGTATATTTAGAGGGAAATCCAATCGTCTGCTGTTCACATGTTAAGGTGTCGATATCCATGTTGTTAACTCTCTCATTACCAATGGCATGGTGGTCTGTAGTAAGCCAATTGGGTTTACAAGGACTGGTAATGTAATTGTTATGCAGGTCACCAGCTGTGAGTGGGTAAATTTCAATTGTATTTACACATATTTCACTGGGATAGTCGAAAGCACTTGAGAAGACTCAAATTCAAATATTTGAATTTGCAGTGAGCTAGCCACCTACTTTATATGCCGCAATCTCGAGGAATAGAAGAGAGCAAACTTAATGAACATTTTTCACCTGAGAGCAAACTTAACCAAATCCATGGAGATTTTTTGAGTGATTTTGAAGTCAAGTGTGTCTGCATGAAAATGCCAATAAATGAAGCTGTATTGGACTTATTCAAATACCTTACTTCCCACTACTTACCCCTTCCTATGCCAGACAAAATGGATTTTGATTTGATTTGTGTTCACAAATGGAATATGTGCGACAGATGCACACGCTCTAGCACACAAACTACATGTAATTACCTGAAATATAATAGGGAAATATTAATCCATTATACCATATGCAGATGCATAAAATGCATCCAAAACATGATCATTATAGTATGCCCAATTTCATATAACTGATCTAAAATTCAATGCAATTTAATTATGGGAATTTGTGAGTGTAGTATTCCCTTAACAATTTAATTAAATATATGCCATCAAGTATTCATCATTTCTACATGTACATTTTTGCATTATTTTGTTCACTTATTGTGCATAGTGCGGGTAATGTTTTTCCCCTACGTTGCACCAATAGGTTATTGTGAATGTTACCCCCCAGTTGTTCATGTAGGTACATGTATGTGCAGTGTTACTAGGCTAGGATGAAGGCTGGAGATGGTTTCTTTCCTGGAGACTACGAGTCGTACTGAGTCTGCAGGATTAGACTAAGCATTCTACCACCTTTGTGCATTATCTTCTCTCTCCTTAAGCATTAGTCTGTATTTCCAGCATTACAGCTGGCTGTAATGCTGATGAGTTAAAAAGAGTTCCTAGCTTATAACCGAGGCTAACATCGACCAGATGCGCTCAATACATCACGTAGCATTCGTCATGTCAGTCACTCCATAATGCAAATTGTCCCTGTAATTCAGCGTTCTTCTACACGGCTTATTGCGTTCACACAAACAGCCCACAATGCCGTCTGTTCACCTGGATGAAGTGAAGCAAGGACTCAATACATCATGCTGTATAGGAGCTGTCTTCTGGGCCGTTGTGTTCTCTCTTTGCTGGGGTCAGCTAATTAGCTGCTTCCAGGTCTATCACCTTCCCACGCTCCCCCATACAAAGCCCATCATAGAGCCGCATCACAAATGGAGTCATACCGACATATCCTTGACATGTTTGAATTTGAATTTGAACTTGAATTTGATTTCGACATCATCATCGTGGTTAGTGATATTTTGTCACAAAGATTCATCCTGAATTACAATATATTTTACACTTACATATAAAACAATTTTGTGAATTAGAACTTTCATGAGTAAAGCTGTATTTGAATTCATAAAGCCATCCATACTGTATTTGTTATGAGACTCAATTTCAGTTTGAAGTTCTGAAACCATCTGACACATCCAGCGCTCTGGTTTCATTGACTTTAACACCATGGTGAACTCTAAGCCTCGTTCAGCACCTGTGTGTGGTCACTTTATGGGGTCATCATTGAAAAAAGACAATAAAAACTGAGAGTTTAAAGGAATTTAGCATACTTATCCCCTTTTTTAATCCTCCCACAGGATAAACAAATCAATAGGTTGGAATCCATAGAGGTAGCTAGCGATTTTGCTACTTGAGGCTAATGAAGATGCCCCTTTTGAGAGAAAAGAGGATGGAATTAGGGAGATTAGATATGCCCAGATGTTGATTTCTCAGCCCTGCTCATCCAGGAATGTTGGTTGTTGATGGGCAGGGATGGTTGGACCATGGACCCTCTTATGGTAGGACCAGAAGAATCCTGCTTTGTAAGTACATGTAGGGTGTACATCTATGGGTGCTGGAGTTTATCTTCTACTTTTTTTTCTTCTTGGAGAGTTTCCTCATTCCATTATTTCAAAATTTAATTAAACCTCTCAATACCCAAGAATATTGTGAACACAGTTCATCATCGTACTTATTTATTATCTTACCCATCTTAGGAGTGAGTACCCGTCATAGCTTGAACTGAGCATGGGTCGTAATTCATGTATTTTCCGAAGATTGCTCCATCAGCGAATACGGTGCGCAGCTTCCGTAATCCGTAACATAACCTGACCTTTTACGTGCTTTTATCTGCAAATTTGTGTTGAATGCTGTTCTATCCCTTTAGAGTGAGAGTATAATTGGGGTTTCTTCTCTTTTATACCAAAGAAAACACTTTTACTCGGAAATAGATAACGAGGCATGAATGCCAACCAGACTTAAGCCTTGAATAAATGTAGCTCCATTATTGGGTAGGATTAATCCATTGGAATTATCAAATGGTCTGTAAACTAATTCAATCTTCAGGAGGACTGTGTGTGTAGATGTAATCCCGATCAGTGTCTCCATTTAGGTGGAAATCCGCTCTTTCTGCTTGGCTCCCAAGAGGCCTTTTTGCTGTATCAGACCAGCTCAAGAACCATGCCAAGGCTCTAGAATGAGAGTTTTAGTCCCAAACTTATCTGCAAATTGAGCAATTTGTGGCCTCCTATTCTGTCTGAGGATCCTGCCATTATGCAGGGAAGAATGGCTCCAGACAAGATGGTCTCCATAAAATGTCTCATTTCCCCAAAAATCTTTTGGAGAGAGTAGAGAAAAAGAATGAAATGGGTTCAGGGTACTGTTAAGCTTTAAATGTAGAAAGAATACATCCGAAAAGAAAGGATGTTTTCAACTACGTATTAGCCATCTGCCAGAAGGACACAAGGTGTTTATCAGCTAGGAATATTAATTCTTGTTTACTCACCTGCATGTATGTGTTCCTATTTGATAACTTTACTGGGGTATTGGACTAATTTTGGCTCAAACAGTGTGACTTACTCTGCCATAGAACTTTCTCTAGGAGAAGCTAAGAATATCACGTTGACTATATGGTCTATATAGGATCAAGTTTCTTTTCTCCTCAATTCGAATTTGGGTCCCACCCTCTGCCTATTCTCTCTCTCCACATTTGGGGAAGAAGTTACCCATACTTTTGATATGCCAGTAGTGTCTGTAGTGTGTTTTTTAAATCAGTTTGCAGTAATATGCACCTGCTTTGTGGGTAGCATAACTTTGATATTGAATATGATCCCTGAATTTTGAATCATGCAGCATTTGCAGTGATCTAATCCTACCCCTCACCCTTAACGGTTTGTGTGCCATGTGTGAATTTTTTCATAAATGTTCATAAATATCCATAAATGACGTAGCTTGCATCTCAAGGGTAAATGCATCAGTCTGTAGTATGTTCCTTGGATATATGTTTGCAGTAATATGCACCTGTTTTGGGGGGTAATATTTCATAATGAATATGATCCCTGAGTTATGAATCTTTTTAACCCTGGATCTTGCAGTCATGCATAGAAGCTGCTGGGGGTCGGTCTAGCTCTATCACCAAAGTACGGGAAACTTTCTGGCCAGTCATGGGTGTAATTTCTTTCAAAGGACACCATTCTGTGTCAGGATGAAAGGGATCAAAAAGCCACAATATTCATTCATTCATTGAGAGAGTTCCCAGTAAATAGTGAGTTAGTGACTATAGTTTGCTTCTGTAGCTTTGCCCATTGAAGGTTGGTGTGAGAGACAGAGAGAAGTACCCGTCTCTGTGGTGCTTGGCGTCCAGCTTTTCTCAGGCGTCTTTTTATGTCCCATTTATATGGAGCCTGATTCTGGGGGAGATCAGTTCTAGTTTGTGGCAGCTCTTCGGTGAAAAGGATTTTGTCAGGTTTTCATGGATTGTCTATCTGCTAGGAATCGCTCTGAGGTCAGGAAGTGAGTATTATCGGGACAAAAAGTTTAATTTTGTGATAGGAAGTAACCCAGTTTTGTTGTCATTATTTACTCCGTTATTCAGTAGTGTATTTTGTTGTTTGAGAGTAGATCTTAACCACAATTCACTGGGGCAGATGCAGGAGGAAAATTGGCCTTTTGTAGACAGTTCATGAAGAATGTAAGCTATTTCACACCATATTTCTAGGCCTACTTATAGAGCTATATATTTGTGTTGCAGTCCTTTTATCTAAAAAATATTATATAATACCTGTAGCTCTTGACAACTTCAGTGTAGGTAAAATAAGTTCATTGAAAAAATTCAGTTGAAAATTTAAAGAAAGATCGAGGAATGAAAGTCACTATTTTTCTGGCTCCAGTCTCTCCCTTTCTCTATTTCATGGAATGAGCCCATTTCTCCAGTTTAGTTGCGTCTCTGTCGTCCATGTAGACATGAAATTGATCATGCTTAGCTTGAGGAACGCTGTATCTAGGTCAGTCTACTCCCAATGTTCTACAAATGTGGCATGCGGAGTATCAAATGTATCACACAATTGGGAAGCATAGAAATTAACATAATGTGTGCTAGTATTGGAAAACAAGCTAACAGCTTCCATTATACATTAACATTTAGGACTGGTAGCTTGAGCAATGTGCATTAATGCACATGTATGCATGGTACATGTATGTTTTATGTACGTTGCCAACACCTTTTTGAATGGGCTTCTACAGTATGTAAAGATTATATTCAAGTGTACAATGCATACATTTATTCACATTTTGCCTAACGGCAAAAAGGAAGCAAGTGATAAAAGGGATTTTTCTTTTGAATGAACTGTTTGTGTCATTTGCATTGACATCATGTTAAAGTACGTATCTCACAGCAAGAAAAATATTTATTTTCCATAGTATATACAGTGAATTTTTGGTATAATCTAAAAAGATGAATATCTAATATTCAATGATTTGTCACTTACTTCCTTTTGTCAAAGTAGGGTACTATTGATGTGCTATCACCATGCTATCACACAGTAAGGACGATCTGTTTGTGCATGAACACATGTACGCCATTGTCTGATTGAAGGTCTTAACACGCACCAAAGTAAACACGACAACCTAATTCTATTCTTCCTCGAAATACCCATGAATCATAAGTATTTACCTTGACAATGAAATCATCATAGTCAATAGAAAATTGTCTTCTGTTCTTTCAAACTGTGAGGGTTTATGATTCAATACAAATATTGTCAGAGATTGGTGTGTGGTTTGGATGTGGTGTGGGAGGGGTGTGTTTGGTTGGTGTCTATTGTTCAGGCAGGAAGGGATGGGCAAGAATGAATGGTGACACCCAAATAAAATACTCTGCCTTCTAAGAATGGGTTCTAGTGTTCACCAGTCTGTGGGTTGTAGGCAGAGACCAATCAGGATTCTTTTGATTCTTCTTCCGGAAGATGAGAAAAGATAACAAAAGAAGACGGAAGGATGAGGGGAAGATAGAAAAATCAGGAAGGAAAAAGGAATTGAAAGCAGAAGGAAGAAGTAGCTTCACGTGTTGCTTACTGATAGATTTTCTGGCTTTCTGAACCCTGGTCCAATTACAATGTCAAAATTTGCCAAGGTACTGTAGTAACCAAAGCATTGATGTTTAATTGTGTCCTATAAAGTTTTTGAAGTTATTTATAATCTGTTATGTTGTCTATTGTCTGAACAAAATGTATGGGAGTGGTGCTGCTTAGTATCTGAGGAGAACAAAGCCAGCCTGCATATACTGTATGTCGGCTCAATACAGAATAGGACAATTGAGGATTGAGAGACGTGGAGAAGGAAGAGCAGCAAAAGATAATGATATTTGTGATGAGTCTTTGTCTTTGCTGAAGGATCACAATTGTCTCAAGAAAGTTTAGATCTCATAAAAAGTAATAGAACTTCTTTTAACAGCAAGCATGCAGTTAAATGTACATGTAGCTCTGTGTTTCTGTCACAAATGTTTTTTAATAAACTCAGAATCTCTTCACAAGCAATTGATAATATGAAGGATGTCCAGTGTTTTTCAGATGTCAATCAGTTTTATTCTTAGACTATTGTCTCACCCTCAGCTCTTTGTAAGTTGAAACTATTCTGATTGCAAAGAATCATCTGCACTCTAGAAAAGGGGGAATTCTCTTTCTGTGACATTTCTTTTGACACATGAAAGCTACCTTCATTCTGCTGCTGCTTCTAATAAAGGCTGGAATGTGTTTCGTTGAACGCTTTTGTCCCTCCCAACAATGCCCATCATTGTGGCCACAGGGCTAAGTCAAGCATTAGATCTTTAAAGTTGGTGTTAGTGAAACAAGAAAAGTTTGATCAACGATCCAGTGAAACTCCACAAGAACCAAACCACCAGGCCCAATGTTTGCACACACTGGCTATTAAAAGGGGGCAAAACTGTGATGTCTGTTTGTGAATTGGTCTCTGGTCAATACACTGCTTTTGTGACTTCAGTGTGTAGGGATATCACCAAAGGGGATGGGGCTATTTGGGGAGCACTGATGAGGCTGGTGAGGAGCACCAAACCCAATATTGTGGGGGATGATTAAACATAGATGATAAAGACCGAATTGAAAGTTTGGTTTTGAGTGACGTAGATGTGGAGGATTAAGAGGTAAGGGCAAGGAACAAGTGCGGTTGCTGGTTGCTAGGGCCAAACCTCCAAATATTTGGTTGCTAGGAGGATGAGACATGTCATTCACTTTTCTTGAAGATTCAGGATCGGGAGGATGGCTGCTGTCACTGCCAGATGCAGAACAGAGATCATCCTTTGATCTCACTAACTACATCCAGATGGTAAAACTGGACTTTCTAAATCCATGCTTCAAGTAACTCATTCAAACATTTCCATTAATATAAAGCTGCTTTTAACAATTATTGTGTGCATTCATCCAAAAGGATTACTAGTTATCTTGTAATTCCCTTACATATGGTTGTACGAAAACCCTTAGATTAGAATCCTATTAAAGGATGCAGACAGGATTGGATTGTGGTTCTTCATGTTATGATTGTCTGATGGAGAAGAAACAAACAGACATATAGACAAACAGACAGACAAACAAACAGACAGATGGACAAAGAGACATCACTCAGCAGGGGGAAATTTTCCTGGCTACCCAGATTGGCATCTCTAATGAGAGATGTTCCCCATCATTTGTAGCATAACAGGAAATAAAAACATTCAAACCAGATGAATTGGAATAAAAAGAAATTCAACATGTGCTTTCTTTTTATTTTTAGAAGTAAAGAAAAAGGTTTTGTTAGGTACATTATTTCCAGATGAGTGAGAGAGGTTCTGATTCTATGTGTTAATGCATCTTGTATGAATGAAGTAAGTTAATTGTTTGGGTGTATAAAATTGTAATTTGGGGAAAATATATCCCAGAAAGAGTATTGAAATTCTCTTTACTCCATGTGACTTTTTCACAAGTAATACATGTAAATCCCATAGAGCAGCAATTTAACAGGCACTTAAAGCCTTGAATAATTATTGCCATTTTAAGGCTATTTCAAGGTTCAGAAATAAGACATTTCTTTGTTCATGTTTTTCAATGCCTGTTGGGAAATAGGCAGGGATAGGTGATGTGGATGATATAGGGCTTCTATTGAGTCATGGTCTGGTCAGTCAGACCACAATAATGTGGTCAACAACAGGTATTGTAGGTGGACAAACACCAGTCTTTATGGAGTGTTTGTGATCAGAATGCACCTGGGAAGCTGCGTTTAGAAGAATGTGTTTGTTTCGACGACGTCACGAGGGCTGGTTGAAACAGTAGGAAGATGTGGAAGATGATACAAGGGAGATAATAAAAACACATTGCTTGGGCTTCTTTCAAGCCAGGTGTCAGGGGAAATAAACACCCTGAACTATATGAGAGAAACTATTCTTCATACTGGCCTTTTCATTATTAATGGAGCAAACATGCTATTGAGTTTCCACTTAATTCATTCACTGGATGATACCAAAATGGAGTATGTCAGTTTTAAAGTGATAGATATTGTGGTCGCTTGTGATGTAATAATTTAGAGGTATGTTACAGTCAAAGCATAGGATTGGGGAAGAGAATAGAAAGAGGGAGACAGAAAAAGAAAGACAGATAGAAAGACTTAGAGAAAGGAACAAAAATGAATTTGAGAAGTAGCTTTAAATAGTAAGATAAAAGCAGGCCAAGGACATGAACTACTCTTGAGTGAAAATGCAGGAATGAAAATGAAAGTAAAACATACCACCAACTTTAACTGACAATTAAAAGGAATTACAGCATTAACGCAATTGCCTATATTAAGAGTATGCGCATCTTCTCCATGGTATGTCGCACACAATAGAAGGGTGAGTCCCTTTTCTTCTAGGACATAATAGGAAGTGAAAGTGGAACATTCCTGTGGCCACACCGCTGACCATTGAGTGGGGTGCATTGTCCAGCCAGACTGGACACATGCAGGTCTGAATGATGCGTGGGCTGTAGGGCCCTTCATTAATAATGTAGGGGTCTGTTTGGCCAGCAAGCCCCCTCCATCGGTCAGTGCACCTCAGTGTGTGTCAACATAGGCTGGAGTATAAGGCCTTCATGGCTCCATGGGCGTACTTAATATTAATGGATCAATCGCTTCGACATCTCAAGGAGATATTGATGTCCATGTTTGGGAATCGTGCAAAGCGTACATAATGTAGGACACAGGAGAATGGGGAAAATCGTAGAATAATAGCATGCCTAATTTGTGTAATTATAAGGAACTTCTGTTTATGAGATCTAATGAGAATATGAAAATGTAAGCCTAGATATACTTTTTAGGGGATATGAGAGTTTTTAAGTTGTTAATGACTGCCTTTAAATGCTAGTACATGTAGAATATTTAGTGCCCCTGCCTCCAGAACCTTTATAGAGCAAGACAGGACCCTGTTGTATAAAGATTTGTGTTTGATATCAATTGCAATTCTGTACATTAGAGATAGGGTGTTGGACTTGCGATAAATTCAGATTAATCGCAAGTCTTAAGAAGACAGGCCCCTCTGATAAGTGACTTCAATTCTTTGAGCTGAGATGTGTAAAACTAAAAATAGGCCCGTCTCTTATCAATGACAATGCTGGGCAATGACCACTGGCTCACCCAGGAGGGATTCAATATTTTATGCCACAAATCTTGTTTGTGATCTCCCCTGCAAAAATCAATAGGTTTTACTCGCTCTATTGTTTTGGCCTCTACTTTACAGCGCTGTCAGAAAACAGCTCTACCTGTGGTAGAATGGAATGCATGCTGTCAGGTATATGGCATGAACCAATCAGCCACAATCAGCCGCAAACAACCCCCAAAAGCCAATATATGGGACTGACTCAGTACCACAGGCATTTACCCCTGGCCTATTGTTTTAGAGTCTGCTGAATGAAAAGGTGAAAAGGTTACCAGAGGGCAAAGCCTTTTTCTCTTTGTTAATTTCTAGTGGATACAGTACGCTGTATGATTGATATCCAAAACTCATTTGTTTCCAGTTAAGTTCCAACATCAGAAATGTGACATGCTGTCACATTCCATGAATCAAATTCCCAAGATTTTATACCATTCAAAGTGGCATTTAATACCATTTATTTAGAACTAATATGGATGTTGCTTTTGTATTGATATAGTCAGTTATGTAGTTATCAGCATCATGAATGTCAGAATCGATGTATCATTTTACTCATGTTAGTTTTTTTCTTGCCACAAATATAAAGTTCAAACAAGGTTCAAGTTACTTTTTCAACTTACAATTGATAAAAGGCATTTATACTATTTGTGCAATATGTAATACGTGAAGAGCAACAACAAAATGTACATGTAAATATGAATATCAACATGGAATATTTAGAATATTTGGTGCCTTTTTATCCTTGTTTGTTCACTTTTTGTAATTGTGGTCAGCAGAACTGTGATTATTGATCTAAAATTTGAGGAAATAGCCCTGTTGCTCTGAACCTTGCCTCGGGGTAGGCCCAGCCTCAAAGACCCCAATCCTCATCGTATCAATCCTATTATAAGTCTTATTTTACCAAGACTCCTTCTAGACTTGGTGGTTAGCTGGCTTCATTAGAAACGTTGCATGTATTGATCAGAACTGGGACAAGTATATTGTGACAGTTTGGCCGTGGGCAACCAATCACACACGCAGGTGCTGTCCTAAATACAGAGCAAGGAGGAGATTTGATGCTAGGTCTGTGACATCACACAAAGACATCTATCCCGGGCATCTATCTCTGTCTCTTTGACCCTGGTCAAGGAAAGCTGCATTTATGGATCAAAAAACCAGGGGAAAACTTATTTTCCAACTCATGTCTGAAGCTTGTAGAGTTGTTATTCAGGATAAACAAGAGTAGTTTGCTGAAGAAGATAATAACCTTATCTATTTTGGTATAAAGGATGCCATGGAAATAGTGGGTTAAATCCAACAAAATTAATGGCAGCTCCCCCCCCCCCCCCCCCCCCCCCCGTCTTCTCTGGTATACATCTACACCCAACCTCCATTCATGATCAACAAAGTCTGGATGAGCATATTGATTCATAACTAGGACACCCCTGTGAACTTGCTTGTGGCCAAAAGGCTGCCAGCTCAAAGGAGACCGCTCTTATCACCCAGACAAAGCACACGCCCTTGTTAATCCATTGCTCCCATTTTAATCCGTTGTAATGGTATTGATTGATTTAAAGCCTTGCTCATCTTTTTGACAAGTCTGTGCTTGTAAATAATACTGAACACGCTGGATGCAGCTCTCAAGGGGTTATGATGCAAGATGTAAATAAAATAATTAGATAAACACACATTGCTATCTATGGTCCTAAGCCAGTTTACTGAACAGAGTACCAAACTTATGATAGTCTGGTGCTAATTTTATTACACCATTTATTGGCTATGGGACTGAGAGGGTTCATTGAAACTATGGGATGGAGGAGTAAAGCAGTCGGAATGATGAAGAAGTACCCATTTAGTTTCGTTATTTTCTTTGCCACATTGCTCTTTATTGTTCCGTTTTCAAGCAGACAATAAAAATTATGATGTATGCTCTAATATCAGTTATTTTGTATGAATACTGGAAATTACCATGCAATTAATGTTTATCAAAAGATCGTTCAGCATACTTGATAATGGTTTTATGGCAACAGAATATGTTAAGTCTTGGAATATTTTGTACTTATTTTAGAAGAGAATTCGGCATTTAGACATTGACCAGAGTGTCTGCTTCCCTATTTGAAAAGACGTCCAAGCCCTTCTCCTGGCAGCTAGTTTAGCCTGTGTTGTTTGTTGACAGCTTCATTATAAGCCGATAATGCTACTGACCAATAAGCAGAGATAAGGTCTTCATTGATGGGCTTTACTTCTAAGAGGATTGGTCTGCCGCATTGGGAGTTAAAGATGTCTTTAATTGAAACTGTAGGTGCATTCCTACATGCACATGTCTGTCTGTACAAGGGTCTATAGTTCAACACAGCGCGTAACACAATGTATTACCACGTGTCTCCAATGATCCTAATATGTGGATTCATTCATTCTGGAGATGAGAGGTTCTGGACAATGTTATGCAATTTGATGGATATTTGTAATAGACAGGATATAGAAGTACAATTGCTACTTTGATGATTTCAGTGTGAGCTAAACTTCTTGTATGTCACACATAAAATAGATCCGGCATTTCAAGAGTTTCCAAAAGGAGCTTATTTTAGATCTCTATGGTTTACAGCGAAAGACATTCTCATAGGAATGTAAAATCACACAAAAGACATGTATGTGTTTCCAGCGATGTTCTTTGATTGATTTAATCTCTCTTTGAACATAACTAAACCAATTCTTCTTTGATACTTCAAAAATCTCTTTTTTTCTACACATGAAATATTTAATAATCAATTCACTAATGAAAAGTTGCAATCCCCTGCACAATGGTGGAAAATGGATTTCACTTCTGGTAAATGAGCTCTTGAATTGAGCTTAATAAACACCAGGAGGGAAAGGTTTGACGTTCATTAGAAGCACTTCTGCCCAGTCAGAATCAACAAGGGAGATGGTTGTTTGTGCAAACTGAACTTCTGTGTTTTTTATTGGAATATTGATCGTTTGTGAGACTTGTTTGTTTGAGACTATCTGGCTACTTTAAGAAGGTTATTATCATTGATGTATGGATATAGAAGTGGAATTCCTAAGACTAATTTGGATGATGTTCATGTCAAGAAGTAAACAGAATTCCAGTGGTCGTTGTTTTGATGTGACGTATTCTGACAGGTATGTAATGACTATTGATCTTGTGTGAGATCATAGAGAGTTTGTTTTGATCCTGCTTTTAATCAATATACACCAGAATCTCTATCGCCACAAACTGTAAACAGGTTGTTTTTCTCCGGTCTCTATTCTTCTCCTCCTAAGTACCAGCAGTCATTCAGAAGTGTGTGTGGGTTTTTTTACTGAGACATGACCAGCCAAGTCTATTGTTTGAAATTCTTACATTGATTACATCCATTTTCTTCTTGATTGTAAGCCTTGTGTATTGGTCTATTTTTATCTGTATAGACTTTGACCCTCATATGAACCAAGTTTTGTTTTTAGAATTGTTTACAATATTTTCTCCATCAGTCACTATTATCATAAGATAAAGAGTATAAAGATCTGAAGGATTAACGTAAGTGTTAGTATTTATGAAGTTTTAAGGTTGTGCTGTTAGTGGACATGGAAAATAAACCAGCAAAAGTATATTATATCAAATAGATTATAACAAATGACAGTAAACCAACATCCTTATGTTAACACAAATCTCTAGTGCATGTATTCTGTTCAGTTTAAACCTGTGAGTCGATTAACCCTCTGATTATCTTATTGTCATGATTAATAGATCAGTGATTGATTAAAATTAGACTTGCGATTGATATCAATCGTAACTATGTACATTAGAGATTGGGAATCGATTCTGATCAGTCGCAACTCTTTATAAAACAGGGCCCAATAACACACATCAGTCCCACTAGCCAGCAGGCTTACTTGTTCATGAAGAGTTAATTACATACTATTTGTGTTCATACCCCGCTGTTGACATGATTGTAAGGCCATCAATAGGAACACTGCTGAAGGTTATTTCCATTGTAGCCTATTTCAATATAGCTGTCATCTGTTATGTGTGGTAGAGAGGGGGTGTTTGGAAGGGGAGAGAAAGGGAAGTCCTATTGATTAATGTGAGGGTGAATTAAAAACAACTTAGCCTGCTGCTGAATGGATGGATCAATACATCAGGGAATTCAGCTTCCTCTCAGCGGAAATGTCAACAACTCAACCAGGGATGAGTTCTTTCAGTTTTACCTGCATGTGCTACAAGCACATTTTTGGCTCCTAGAACCCATGCCAAATGCTACAGAGCTGAGCAGTAAATTGTATACTGCAACAGAAGGATATGATATTGTGAATGTGAATATCATTCATGACATTTAGAATTAAAGATAAGTGGTATGATCATGAGACTGAAGTTGAAATAATACTTATCTCTAAAAATAAATGATTAAAGAGACATGGGAGGGACTGAGAGAGGGAAAGAGAGAGAGAGGGAGAGAGAGAGAGAGAGAGAGAGAGAGAGAGAGAGAGAGAGGGGAATGAAGAAGGGAAAAGATTAGGAGGGAGGGGGGAATATAAAGAGATAGATAGAGGGAGATAGGGAATGAGAGAGAGAGGGAGGGAAAGGAAAATAGAAAGAAAGAAAATAAGTGAGACAGGCGAAAGAAATGGTAGGAATGCAGTAGAATATCATTACGGTAGGAGAGCAGCCAGCACTTTCCACCAGAGCTCAAAATTGTTTTTCCCCTCAGCTTGGCAGCCAAGTAAGTGTAAAATTCTCAATGAGGGTAATGATTTCATTTAAGCCATTCACAAACCGGGGCTCAATTACCCTAAAGAAGTGGAAACGGGATCCTTTTAATCTCCCCGTGGCTTTGTTGGGGGAATTCCTGCTGTAACTATTTCCCCTCTTTTTTTTTGAGCATCAGGCAGCATACCAGGAGTACAACAGGGAAAAGAGAAGTACCAAGTATAGAAACTCAGAAAAAATACTAGAAAGTTTATTGCGCAGTGATTGGCACGTTTTGAGTGATGGACAGAAGTTTGGTATGAGATGAGGTTCATGAACGGCAACTTTTTCTGATTTGATATGTCACTACTGAGGGTTCAGCGAGAGCTGGTTATGAGGAAACTAGCCAGACCGGTATGCCAGTAGCATAAAATGGTGTAGTTGTGACAGTGCATCCCATCTTACCTCTCAAACTCCATTTTGGAAGAGGTATAATATATGCACCATACATTATCAGTATAATACCACTTTGGCTTGTACAGTGCAATATGAAAGTGGAATAATGTGAGGCTTTTAAAGTCAAATTCATTCAGAAGCCAACTTCTCTGTGCAAAATGTTTGGAAGTTGTGAAAAAGTATTTTAGATTTGTTTTACAGATGTTTTTATCTCCTTACAAACTGAATTCAGTGTAGGAGACAGCATTGCATACTGTCTTGTCTGGGAGGACACTGCATAATCTTTGCCTATAGCTAGCAATTTATGAAAAGCACTTGATATCAGACACGGTTGTAGGCAATGGAATGGGCATCTAGAATATGGACCGTTATAAACAGGTGAGAGTCGCGTAAAATAGATCCTAACAATGAAAATTAGTGGGGTCATTACAGTAATTCATCATAGAATTACACAGTATTTACACAAGTAATCAGATTCTTTTGTGCTGGCTAGCAATCCATGGATGATATGATATCAGATGAAGTTGTAGTGAATAGAAATGGTATCTGCAATATTGACTATTATGAGCTGGTGATAGTCATATCAAATTGATTTTTCAATGAAAATTAGTACAGTGATTTTAGTAATTCACCATAGTATTAGACAGTATTTACACCAGTTATAGGATTCTTTTGTTGTAGCAGGAAATCCATGGATGACACAATAACAGATGCAGTTGTAGTGAATGAAAATGGTGTTTGCAATACTGACTATTATGAGCAGGTGATAGTTGCGTGAAATACATTTCACAATGGAAATTAGTGGGATCATTGTAGCCATTTACTGTGGATCAGCAAAGAGATTTTCCTTTTGTTGGCTGGCAGTTAATGAAGTATGTAATATCAGCTGTAGTGGATGGAATGAGCATCTACAATATTGACTGTTATTAACAGGTGATGTTCGCATGAAATAGATTTCACAAAGACAATTAGTGGATGATTATAATCATTCATTGCAGAACTACACAGCATGTACATCATTTCTAATTGGATTCCTTTGTTGTTGGTTGGTCCCTGAAGGTCATTGCACCCTCCAAATCCCCTGGGTATGCCCTGGTAAGATGGGATTAGGCCCTCTGTGCTGCCCTATTGTAGTCTGGTAGTACTGAGGCATTACTCATGTAACCAGCTTAAAGAAAACTAGGTATATCTTCCTCTTAATCCATTCTATGCTAGTCTCTCTACTGCTCTATGGGATTCGTGTTTAACAATTGTGCCAAACGCATCAATATTACTATAAGAGTTTAAAGGCATTCCTTCTGAACAGATGCCTCAGTTTGCAATGACTCATGGGGATTTAATCCAGGGGCCTTAAGAGATTAAAAGGGTGCCTGATATCCCCTTTTATTGGTCTAATAACATGTCTCAGCTTGCACCATGGGGAGAGAAAGTGGTTGTGTTGAAAGAGTTATCTCCATCGCACAAAAGGCTTTGTTAGATTGCAGGGCATTTCCCCCTCCTTTTATAGCATCAAAATGGGGCTCTTGAATTCTTTGTGAATGTGCGGTATCACGTGTTAAGCCACTAATGAAGTTCAATGAAGTTATTTGGTGATCTGGCTGGCTAAATCTGTTTTGCCACTCCAGGGTAATGAAAATGGCCCTTCAGAATCAGAAAAATCTTCTTTGAATATTTATGACATAAATGTCTAATACTACCATGATTTGTAGAAATGGCACTCATTCACTTAACAGTTTAGCGTTTACAATTTTATTTACACCATTGGGTCAATAAACCAACTTTAATTGTTGGTGGTCTGAACCAGAACAACATATTTTCATGAATGTACAAAGTCTGATATGTCACTATGAAATATTTCCTTTCGTAAAGATTGAAAACTGCAATATCTGACCTTTGACTCTGCTATTGACTCTATGTCCAAACTTTGTTGGCAGGCTAGACAAGTTGGGGCATGATTTGTAGGCAAGGTGGAATTTAAACTCTGGCTGAACTTGCTTCGAGCAGTCTTATACACATGTAGAAATTAAATTTGGTTAGGAATGTAATGATATAAATTGAATGATATACTGGACCAGACTGATTTAATAAACGGGTGACAACATTAGCCGATATGTCAGATATGAATTGAATGATTGATATGGTCATAAGCAATATGGAAAGCTGGTCTTGGAAGGAAATACTTCCTGATGTTGTTCAACTGATACAGACAGATACTTGTTGAGCACGATGCTCCAACTGATACAACGAAGTGTGTGTTTATGAAGGATGATTATGTGACATCACTCAACTTATTCGATGACTAGCAGCTCCTGGCTGTGTCAATCATTAGCAGATGACTGAGCTGAAAGGTGGGTGTTTTCTCAAGATTGGACAAAGAGCCAACTGTGTCTTTAAAGAAAGCCAAAGTCAAGGACGTGAGGGAGCCTGCACTCTGACGTCTTGATCCAGGTCTTAACCTTTCGTCTGGTCCTTACAAGGAAAGACATAAGAAAGGATGAGATGTGAAGACCCATGACACCTGCAGGAATCAGGTCTGGGATCTGTCTAGAGCAAAGTTGAGCTTTCTTTGGCTCTCCGCAATTACCACAGTTTTGTGAATGAAAATCCCCTCCTCAACTTTTTCTTCTGAAAGTCCCAACTTTCATAATCTGATTTTGCTGCAGCTGATATTTCCATTCACACTGGAGGTTGAGATAATCACCCTTTGTCTGTGTTAGTGTTGATTCAGACTCTTTCCATTTATAATGAATGCTAAATCTAATGCAAACAGCATGATCTATCATTATTGCACTGATATTTAGCACATTTGATATCAGGCTAAGTAATGAATGTAATTTTCTTGATGTTGCCAATCTGTAGCATCCAGAATGGGATACACATGTTTGATCAATTATTAAAGAAGTCTGTTAGTAGAGAAGAGGTGGGATCAAAGAAGTTGGTGTATTTGATGTGGCTAACTTGAACCCACTCATAAAGCGAGGTCAGTTCTCATTGATGATTGAAAGATGGACTGGAATATGGGATGGATAGTAAGTTCTGATAGTGGAAGATAGGGAAGAGAAAGGGGAGGAACACTGTGACAGGTGCGTGTCTGTGATTTATTCCAAGCAATTGATGTTTTAGTACAACATCAGCCATACATTGGAGCAATCAGCAATACCACAAACCCCATGTAACAACAATGGTTAAATGACCATTTAAACCCTCTCAGTACCAAGCCAGGCAAAGCCCACTGACTCATCAAACATGGCATGCACCTTTTTACTGGGAGGGTTAAAACACTGGCAGGTGACTGGTGGAATGAAGCAGTTAATAGCCTGGGAATTGCAATGTAATGCCTCTTCATCTGAGCTTGCATTCAAGTGAAGTTCAAGTCATATGTGCACTTTTGTACTGCAAATACCTCACAAAAATTAAAGTTTTCCTGATAAAGGTTACCTGGAGTATTTCTGTTTACAGTGAAAACGCGGCTGCAGTAGTGTGATTTATTGGAACCAGACACTCATAACTCTGAGCTTGTACTTTCCACTTTGCAAGATGAGCCACATAATTTATGTGCCCTTTGGTCTGGGCTTGGAGAGGAGATAACCTGAGGTGAATGGGATGGGTAAGGAGAGATAGGGGATTGAGAGGGGTGGTAGATTGGGGGGGGGGGGGGGGGTTGGAGGGTTCTTTGCTCAGGGCCAGGAGACAGATAACCTGGGGTGGAGGGGATGGGTAAGGAGAGATAGAGGAAGAGCAGGGATGGGAGATGGATGGGGTGTAGGGAGGAAGATGGAGAAGGGAGGGGTGGGGGGTGGGGGTTGAGGTCCTTTGGTTTGGACTTGCAGACAAGATAAACATACATGTAGGTGGATGGGAGGGGCGAGGGGAGGTAAAGGAAGAGCATGGATCATGGGGATGGTAGATGGGGTGTGGGGCAGTGTGGGAGGGGGCGTTAGAGGCTAAAACATCGAGTAACAATAGATAAAAGAAGAAATGAAACATTAGTATGAGATGCACCAGCAGTTAACTACACGTTTTCATACTATTCCACTATCAGTAAGAAATGCACAATATTTGTGTGTGATGTTGATGAAGCTTGCAGACTGTTTGTAGGTATGATTGATATGACAACATAGACCCACAGGGAGGCATCAGTTGTCCAAACAAGCAGGTTTATTAGTTTGCCCAACATGCTCACTGCAGACCCAGGGAAGAGGGCATCCAGTATGACTTCACTCCAGTGGGATCCTTTCATTACACACACCCCTTTATATTTCTCTCTTTCTCCACTCTGTCTGTCTGTCTGTCTGTCTGTCTGTCTGTCTGTCTGTCTCTCATCCTTTCTCTCTCTCTCCATCTACATCACTCACCTATCTTTTCCTCCCTCTTCTCTCCCTCTTTTTTTTTGTATATCTCCCACCTTTTACTTCTCCCTACCACTCTCTGTCTCTATCTCTATCTCACTGTTTTTCTTTCTCCCCCTTAAGTGATGAGTCTGTTAATGTTTATGGATGATTTAAAACAAGTATTTGCATCTGGATTGATACGCAATATACTCAGATAGCCATTTGCCAGTGTGCACCTGACATCTCCCCTTTGCCTTTTCTTTGTTTTTCCCCCTGCCTCTTCAGTGATACATCTTTTTAGTGTCTATGAATCATTTAAAACGAGCATTGGTTAAATCTTAGTATGCCACTAAGGAATTTTTGCACTATCAATACATACAAATCCCATACAGAAGTATTTAGTGAGGCACATGAATGGTTAATACACTGTATTACACACATATAGCCATTCACCTACCAACACGCACCTGCTACTCCATTCATTATGCACATCTTACATCATACATACATTCCTCCGGCGGCGCCTTCCATGATTGCATAGACCTCTCTCTCTCCTGGCACTCCATTCAAAGGCCTGAGGAGGATGAAAGATTTGTTCTTGGGTTGCCATGGCAATGGGAGACAAACCATTTTACCCCTAGCATGTAGCTCTAATGGAAGTGTGATGACTTCTCAAGTGGAAAGTGATTTGTTGTTCAATTGCGTCACTGACACAATATCAGTAAAGTACATAGCTGGCATGAAGAAGGGAGAGGGATAAAAACAACTACTCAGAATTGAATAAGCACATGAGGTATTAATTCTTCATGTAGTAGATAGAATGCTGTTTGATGGGATTTGTGTGTATTACCTATGAGAAAAGACATACTTGGCACACAAAGTGTTAAACATGCATGTTATTTTCATGCTTGTGAGGGAATATATCTTGGTCTTTAATTTTACCAACACCTTCCTCCTCCAAACATTGCATTTCATACTGTCCAAACATGAAAATCTTATTTCTTTAATAACAAGTGTGTGTAACTATTGTGGCCCGCAAGCAATAAAGTCATGTGCGTCAGAATGCCAAGGATAAGCTTTGTTTGAATTATTCTAATCGACCTTCTGTATTGACTCTGAAGTGCTATTAAACACATCAAGCATAAACAGAGTAATTCTGGAGGAGTAATTCCGGCTGATTCTTCACCCTTGGACCTGCATGTTGACATTCTAATTCCTCAAGCACTCGTCAAACCTCCAGAATGTGGTAATAAATGGCTGTGGAAATAGATTGAAGGCAACAAATGTCAATATTGATCACATTCCAGAAATATGTAACATCTGCTGACAATGGGGTATTTTTCTGTGCCAACGTCTTTCGCTTCCCTTTCATTTTGTTCAATCTTTGCAGTCTTATACTGTTTTGTTGACTCAGAAATGTGGCAAATATTTATTGGAAAACCACAAGACAGACATGTAGGTGTGATTGTTTTGATGATAGATGTTACAAAGTTCTGTAATGAATAATGACTGACAGCGCACCCCCAAAAATGTTTCTCAAATGTTGCATTTTTGCACTGTTTGCTTACAGGTTAATCACAATATATGATGTCTGATTTATAGCAATTGCAGTTGAATGACATGCTCACATTCCACCTGAAATTGCTGTGCTTGCTAGCCATTTCTCAAAAAATACATAATTACAATGAATCTTGTCTTAGTTATCACCTGTATAGAAAGACCGCCTACTTACAAAGACCACATTGGTTGTGTCCCATAAATAACTTTTCATTTTGAAAGCTATAGCAAAGTAACATGTACATACAACCACCTATACATAAAGACCACATTCATCATCTCCCTTGAGCAATCTTCATGTACCTGTACAGGTTTCAATGTACTACATGTACTTACTAAGCTTCATACATTACATGAATACTGTTTAGCAATCCTGTGTTGACATTATTGTTTATTGTAGCAGGGACAGAGATTCTCTCTGATTGTATTATTGGTGGAGGCTAGCTGGTGACCCAGGGGGGCTATTACTATTACCAAGTGGTATACATTACACCCATGGAAGAGGAGGATTGAGAAGTTTTGGGTGTAAATATTTTGGGTTGGAGAGGTGTGAAAGCCAGGTGACCTGTCACTCAGTCAACACAAAGGTGTAGACAGCTAGTCTCCTGCTGAGCCTCACACCCCTCATTTATAACGTTTGTAATGCACAAGATACATGTGACTAGAAAGAGATGGAGAGAGAGAGAGAGAGAGAGAGAGAGAGAGAAAAAGAGAGAGAGAGAGAGAGAGAGAGAGAGTTGGTAGAGAGGATAGGGATGGGGGCAGGGGGGACTATGCTTGCAGTACAGTGGTGTACACTTCCCGTAGCCCCCCCCCCCCCCCCCCCCCACACACACACACACACATGGTTCAAATACATTGAATTTTCCATCTTGATATAAGCTTTTGAATATTCACCTTGGTGTAAATGGTTCCTTCATAAGAGAGAGAGAGAGAGAGATAAAAGAAGGATGTGTAATGTGTGTGTGTGTGTGTGTGTGTGTGTGTGGGGGGGGGGTTACGGGAAGTGTCGTTGGTGTTAAAAACAAATTTTCATGGTTGAACATAAAGTATCTTTCTCCGCATTATATGCAGTGCTAGACATAAACGAACCAGTTTTGGACCAATGGAAAGGCTCTATTCAGTTCTCGCAGGACGGACTGCTTTAGATTACAGTGGATTTATTCATTTCTGGCAAAATATCCACCTGGATGGGCTGTTGTCTCAATGATCAGAGAAGAATCTTGTTCCTGTTTAGAGGACAATTTTCTGGAATGATTAGTTAAGCCCAGTTTTGTTTACACATCAGCAAAAACAATCAGAAGTAGGGTTTGCTCCACACCTGTAATGCATTATGGGGAAATCATGAACACATGAAAAAGCCTGCATGGAAAGAGAGGTAGGGGAGGGGAGAGGAAGAGGAAAAACAAAGCAGTCTTGTGAGACCAATGCAAGGAAGATGACAAATATTCTGTTTACTCTCGTGATCACGCCACAATTTAAGTATAAAATGCTAAATTTCCCTTTTTTTCATTTTAAAATATTTGGAGCAGAACGAATTGACAATTATGTACGATACTCTAACCATGGAAACACTAGCAGCCTTTGAGATACAGTTATTGATGAGATGGTAATGACATTAGAGACGGAGCCACACAACACCAACTGTGTTTTTGTACACATGAAGACAACAACTTTGTCTCAACATCCCCTCTTGGCTCTCAATCACGTTTAGGATCAGAAACATGGTAGCATGTTTAGGGATGGGGAGACATTCATAATGTCAGGTGACATGAATTATATGATGCCCCCCTCTCAGCTCCCAAATCACGTCTAGGATCAGAGACAGGGTAGCAGTTGGGGACCGGGAACATTCATGATGTCAGGTGACGTAGATCATCCCCCCTACCAGCTTTCAATTATGTTTAGCATCAGAGACATGGCAGCATGTTTAAGGGCACAGAGACATCGCTCATGTCAGGTGACATAAGTTCATGCCCCCCCCCCCCCACCCCACCCCTAGCTCCAATCACGTTTAGGATCAGAGACATGGTAGCACGTTTAGGGACCGGGGAACATTCATGATGTCAGATGACGTGACATTCAGTAGCCCTGTAGGATCACTGCATCCATCATGATAAATAGATAGCACATTGGTTGTGAGGAAACAGCTTCATAACAGCCCCCCACCAAGAGGTGCATGACTTCTCAGAAGACGCCTCGTATATCATTAATCATTATATCATCTCCTACACGACGGTGTGATTTATGAAGCAACAACCATCTAGATAGCAACGAATCAGATCATTAACTTGTAGGGTAACATTAAACCCTGGAAACAAGGGAAAGAAAAAGGATCAACCTTTTGATCACCTTCAATACAAATACATGTATCTAGAAAATAAATGGACAAAGTGATAATTGTGACATGTTTTTAGTAAACCTGATGACATATTTGTACAAATCCTCTAAGAGCACAAAATTTTAGTTATTTTTGTGCTCTATGGGCACAAACTCAACAAACAAGGGAAATATACAAAAGGTGATATAACAGCAACCAAAAACAATAGCATATTTTTGATGACCTCAAGTCGGAAAGACCTGAAAAATGTAAAGAGATGGTCTGGCCAGTCTTTAGTAAACAAATGTACAAGTCCTGTAAGAATACAAAATTACAAAAGGTAAAACTTATAAAAGAAGAACGCATGAAATGACTTTCATCTTGAAAAATGACCAAGACCTGGAATATGTAAAGTGATGGTCTGGCCAGTCTTTAGTAAACACATGTACAGGTCCTGTAAGAATACAAAATTACAAAAGGTCAAACTTATAAAAGAAGAACACCTGAAATGTCTTTCATCTTTCACACTTTTGGGTGGATTATTTTAGGCCTTTGCAATGTAGCCTGTCCTGAAAAGAAGAATTAGAATAAGTTCTCAGAAGAGCGATATGGAACAGTGCCATTATCTCATAGGAAGAATATGCATACAAGTTTACTGCTTGACATACCAGGCTTGTCTTTCTCGTTGACATGAGGGAAATATTTCACCCGAAACCTCATCAATTGGATAGCTGCAGGGGTTCCTAATATTGTGCCCCTTTGGGGGATTCAATAACTGAAACTACTTTCATATTCCCATCCAGTCAAACTAGTTCTGCTTTGGGAAAGTCAGTGCACTTGTACATATATGCTGATAGGTAATTTCAAGACAGTTCATCATCTTACATATCTGGCGACTGAGATAATGAAAATTCTAGTAGGTTCTTGTTCACTTTACCCAGTGCAATAGTCACAGTTGGTGCATATCTATCCCACACTTTGAGTTGTGTAAATTAGCAGAAAATATGTGCTTACCACTCATTCAAATAATACAGTATAAGTAGACAGCCTAAGGGAATTGTTAACAGGAGCTTGTCATCACGCTTTGCTGTTGCATCAACATTGATGAGCTCATCATTGTTTTCTTAAGCCTGTAGGTTTTATTCAAGGATTGGGAGCTTTACTCAGATGTAGCAGCTCTTTCTTTTGTCATTCGACATCTGAAAACATCTTCATGCTTTTATTAGATTTTGTCACGATTAAATCAGCAAAATCCATGAGGCATATGGCAATAGATAATGTTTATTTCTCGCATCTTCTCAGTGGATGTCAAAATGAAATGAGCATGTATATTACCACTTCCTCATTCACTCAATTCAATGAATGATTATTAACATAACTTGTTGGCAGCCATAGCTGAATTATAGTCATTCACAGTTTGATAAAACTACTCATTTCCTTAAATATTTTGTGGATGTCCACCTAGCATTATGCTTCCATCTCATTTTGTATTTTGATGGTTCTTGTAGTGAGGGGTGGAGGTAGTGATTAAGGGGGTAAGGTGTATTCAGTAAATACCTGCACTGCTATGTAGCTCCACATGGGTTCAGAGGGAGGTGTTAAATGTTCCCTACATGTTTTGAGAACAAAGAACATTCCAGTTGGTGTGCAATTTCCCCTGGCCTAGATTGCCACAAAGGACACCTCTAATGTTTCATTTCTCCAGCTTTGTTTTTGTTTTCCCATTTTTTTCCATTGCCAGGTATACTCTCTCTCTCTCTCTCTCTCTCCAACTCCAGCCATCTCTGTCTGTCTCTCTCCATCGCTCTCTCTATCCCTCTGTCTCCATCTCTCTTCTCTCTCTCCCTCTCTCTATCTCACTCTACCCCCCCCCCTCATCTCTTCCCTTTTGCCCCCCCTCTCTCTTCCCCCCCCCTCTCTCTTTCATTCTTCTCTCTCTCCTGTATATTGCCCCCTTTCTCTGTGTGTCTCTCTTCTCTCTCTGTCTGTATCTGTCTATTTGTTTATCTTTCTCTCTATTTCTCTTTCTCTCTCTTTCTCTCTCTGTTTCCCTCACTTTCTCTCTTTCAGCCCTTGTCCTCAGCTTGACCTCAGTAGTGGTGGAGGGGTGCAGACTTTGCACCCCTGGGCAAGCCCAGCACTCTCTGCTATCAGGTTTTACACCTGTAACTCCAGACACTCCGTTGCCCAAAACAAGGATCTTTCACACTGCAATATATTATAGATTTGAAATACAAATGTTATCCCTCACCCTTGTTCAATCAAAGCACTCATTGCCATGGGTTCTTTCAAAATGTAAAAATTCAGTTTGTATTTCATGGCATAAAAATGAGAGGGTTAACTTTTTTCTATATCCCATACTGTTTTCTGACCAAAGATACCATATACATTTCTTTGCATTTGATTACTTGTCTAAATAGTGTTTGTCATTAATAATAGTCTTTGCAACATACATTTTTTCATCAAAATGGCATAATTGTCATATATGTGTATTTAGTCAACACATTGGATACACTAATAATGACAAATCACATACCTAGATCATTCAGGACTGTGTTTACATTATTACAAATTGATTGTTGTTGATGTGTGATTTAAATAAAACTTTTCATTTGGAAAGAAATTGGTTGTTGGATAGGATAAGAGTTTGGATGAGGACATTACGGTACTTCTCAGGATGAAGATGCATTTTGATATAGCATTAGTGAGGAGTCTCCCTAAAGTAGGTTCCAGTGTTACACTTTCTCCCAGGGGGGCTAGGGGCTAGGCTGGCCTGGGGTAGGCTTGTCCTTGGAATGCTCCATTCACAAGATGCCAGGGAGTTGGACTTTAGCCAGACAAGGCTGGATTTTGTTGTGGATCGAGAATCTGGATTGTTATGGTTTTCATCTTGAAGGGGTGTGTGTACATTGCTTCGCTGTGTACAAGATGCCATGATTAGATTTCTGGAGTCATAGTTAGGTAGCAAATCATCACACATTGGGCCACATATAATGGGTGCAGGCAGCTACATAAAGGGGTCATGATATTAAAACAATCACTTTACATGTACATTCAAGAATTTATAACCAGTATCAGTAGATAGCATGAGCCTGCTTGAGTCAATCACATTGGACAAATGCAGTAGATCGTATTGGACTGATCCAGTTGAACATATTGGACCGTTCTACTATATTGCATGCAATTTAAGTGAAACCATTGTAGGCCTGAATATGGGATTTCTCTCCAGTGAGTGAGGGGCATCTTTGATCTAGATTCTGAGCAAGCTGTTGGTCCTGTGGGCACACGCCAGTGTTTATTTGCTCTTCTGCCTCAAGATGGTGTATCAGCCCAAGGAGTGATTGCTATTAGGGATATCTCCATATCCCTCCTTCTGCCCTGCCTGCCTGTAATAATTCATTGGTATAAGTGGCCAGACATGATATAGTGTATAATAGCACACAGCTCTAATTATGCAGGCTGGACAAAGTAATTATGTGCAGTGCGTCTTGATAAACAATCTGTCTGGTTTTCTACACCCCTCCCCCTTCCCCCACCCCCTTCTCTCTCTCTCTCTCTCTCTCTCTCTCTCTCTCTCTCTCTCTACCCCTCTCTCTCTCTCTCTCTCTCCCTACCTCCATCTATCTTCTACCTTTACTTATCCATCCCCTCCCTCCTCACACTCATCTCTCTCTCTATTTCTGTATAGCTATCTGTCTATCTAACTATCCATCTATCTATCCATCTATCTATCTATCTATCTATCTATCTATCTATCTATCTATCTATCTATCTTCTATCTATGTTGTTATCTTTCTACTTTTCTCTTCTATTCCATCCTTCTATCTTGCTTTTTCATAATCTCCTCTTCTTCCTCCTCTTCCACTGTAAACACATTCCACTTTTGATGTATTCTCTCACTGCAGCAAGCATAGTCATACAAGACTTATCTACTAAATCTAAAATGAATGCTTACTCTATTTTTGTTTCCCATTGGCAGCCTTTTTTGGCTCACATCAACTAATTCTATATTGTATGTGTATAAGTGAGAGAGAGATATACCACTGTCACTCTAGGAGTCCACACACAAAAGAGTCACTACTCTGTAAAGTCAATCTGGGGATATATACACTTTATCAAGCCAGATTGAGATTGATGAGGTCTACAATAGATATCAGAAAGAAAAACACCCCCAAACCAATACAACCAGCTCAACCTGATGCTGTATGTGTTCAGCACAGACATGTATTGTGTGTATGATGTTCCAGGTTGAGAAATGTACACAGAAGCCATTCAAGTGAGACATTTTATTTCTGTTTATTTGCCTAGTGTAATATTGGGTCATAATAACAACTACTTTTTCTGTATTCTTTTTCCCTGTTGGGGGTAGAGCTTCAGTGGTTTCTGACTTGAGGAGTGTCGGATTGGGAAATACCAAGGTTGATTGTGGATTGTTAGTGGAATTACAGTGTCTTTGAATTGATAAAAAAAGTTATTTATAGATAAGAATTCACCACATTGTCAAGAGATTAATAATATTATACAAATAATATGCATACAGGCATGGCATATTACAAGTTGTGAAGAACATACATTTGGTGTGCTAAAATATATATTCACATCTTATCATCAGTTGTCTAAATAAAAAAAAGATTCATGGTGGAAGCATTTATACATCATGCCCTCCCCCCTCCCATGCACACACAATTTTTTTTTATCACATTTTGAAAATCATTTTTAAAGTACATGTTTACATCCAATCAATCTTTAAACACATATCTGGAAATTCATAATTGTTTCTCATACGTACTGTATAGGATAACTCTTGGTCGATGTTTTTTTTTTTTTTCTAGTGAAATCTTATCACTGAAAATGAGTTTAGGAGGGTATTCAGCTCATAGAAAAGTGTATAAATGTGGGTGTGAGGTTCCACACATGAAGTGATCTGGCTCGAGCATTAAGTCTTCAATGTAGGCATGTATGTATGATGGATGTGCAGTCAAATAAGACAAGCATACATGGCATACATGAAGGTTGCAGCATGTGTTAGCATAATCCAATTTTTATGTATGTGCATAATGCTAGCAAGATTATTGATCTGAAGAACCAGCGTGTAGAAAGAAAAAGGGAGACAAAGAGAGAGAGAGAGAGAGAGAGAGAGAGAGAGAGAGGGAGGGAGAGAGAGAGATATATATATCCCCTTGCAGTGAATGTTTGACACATTTCAATGTTGTTATTAATATACATGTAGTCTCATCCATGTTGATATTTCAAATATAGCAATGCTCTCATAGTTTCATTCTCGCTTTTATGATTGATCACATGGTACACATTCTTATAAACAAATTTGTTATTGGTAGATGAAACAGCGATTTAGGATTTTGTTGTCATTCTTGCCCTTTGTGGTTCCTGTATATCTGTTTTGTCAAGTTGCTAAAAGAAATCCCAACAAAGATATGTCTAAAATCTGGTTAGTCTTGTCTGAAGCTTATGTTCTGAAAGATGAGATGTGCTGTGCGGACTAGATATGCTAGTGATATTTTGATATTTTGTGGGTAAAAATGTGTGATATGCCACACCCAATATCGTTAGACTGCTGCGCATATCTCTCTTGGATATTTGATCTGAAGTGAGTTGGGGGTAGGAGTAACAGAGTTGTGTTTCATCAGGAATGGAGCATATTTCATTGAAAACAGAGGACAGCAAGAAAGGATAAGTGAAAGAAATGAAAGACTACAAGAAAAGATGAGAAAGAAGGATGGAATAGAAGAATGAAATGGGGGAAATCTGATACACAGTTATACAGCTGAAAGAGAGGCGAAGAGAAAGACAGAAAAAATAAAAGAAAGAAAGAGAGAGAGAAGAGATATGGTCGGGGAAAGGGGGAGAGGGAGACACAAATAAGATTAATGTGAGAAAGAGAAGGAAAGGAGAGAAAATAGAGGAATAAACTGAACATTAAGTATGTTTCTGTCTACCGAATGAAACCCTGCACAAACCGCATGGCCAGGAAAGCTAGCTCATCAATCTCACATGTAAACCACCACTCTGTCAGCAAAATGTGATTCTGATAATGTCTCGCATTGGCATGAAACCTCAGAACCTAAGCCACAGACCAAAGGAAAGCTTTATACCAGGGATAGAGGGAGGGGTGGAGCGACATTCTTCAGATGGTTAATTTCAGTGTCATTCTTAATGTGCATCTTGATTTATCTACTCTCCTCCCACCACAATTCCTTCCAAGTCAGATTGACCTACATACATATTACTGGAGTGGAATCCAGACATATTTCCATCCTGACTCCATCTTCTTCTTCCCTTCTCTTTTTCTTATTTTCTCCTTCTCTTCATCTTCCTTTCTTCCCTTCTTTTCTCCCTTTCCTAAGTAATATATCTTGTCTCACTGTGGAGATGTTCCTAACACACTGTCATTACCCGTCTCATCTTTCCTGCTATGTCTGTTTATTTGCAGAATTTATGGCGACTGCTCGGTAACCATATCGAAAAGATAAATACGATCTCTTCAGAAACCGCGCCGGAGGAAGAAATTATCATCCACAATTTCATTTGGGTAATTGCAGTGAGATAATAGCACAGTACATGTATACTGTGCGATGACAGAGTGAGCAATGTTTATTATCATGGTTGATGTATATAGGAGAAGGATTCTACTTGATACTTAGTACACTTGATACTTGGATAGCGGAGTAAAATGAGTCTTCCTTTCTTCTTGTTTTCTTCTTGCAGTGCTGGCGTCTTCGAATGCCCGGAGGATCGGTTGCCCCTGGACTATGCAAAGGTAGGCACATTTTTGTGAGATGCTTCATAACGTGAAAGGAAACTATTCAGGAGCGATGTCGGTTTCTGCATGACAGTTTGATAACTGTGGTGATAGGAATTGCCTATTTTGGGCATCCAGTATAACAATACTTCTCAAACAATTTAGATAGCCCCACCCCCTTTTGTAAGGGTTCTTTTCTAAGGGGTATAGCTCTGCATATCAGCAATCATTATAAATTAGATTACCCCCAAAGTTCAGTATATTAAAACAAAATAGAACTTGTACATTAGGAGCAAGAAGTAATGATTCTGTGCTCTGATAATTTCCATATCCTGTTCATATGATAATATGAGAAACAAGCATTTCTATTTAAAAATCTTAAAATGTATGTTATATATCACAAATTAACTTGTCACCTATCTGTGTTTCTTGAGGGATGGTTCTCTCCCTTCTGTAAGTTATCATGCCAACCTGGATGTTTTCCCTGCTCTTCTTATCTAACCCTAACCCTAACCTAACCCTAACCTAACCCTAACCTAACTCTAACCTAACTCTAACCTAACCCTAACCTAACCCTAACCTAACTCTAACCTAACTCTAACCTAACTCTAACCTAACCCTAACCTAACCCTAACCTAACTCTAACCTAACTCTAACCTAACCCTAACCTAACCCTAACCTAACCCTAACCTAACTCTAACCTAACTCTAACCTAACTCTAACCTAACTCTAACCTAACCCTAACCTAACCCTAACCTAACTCTAACCTAACCCTAACCTAACCCTAACCTAACCCTAACCTAACTCTAGCCTAACTCTAACCTAACTCTAACCTAACCCTAACCTAACCCTAACCTAACTCTAACCTAACCCTAACCTAACCATAACCTAACCCTAACCTAACCCTAACCTAACCCTAACCTAACTCTAACCTAACCCTAACCTAACCATAACCTAACCCTAACCTAACCATAACCTAACTCTAACCTAACCCTAACCTAACTCTAACCTAACCCTAACCTAACCCTAACCTAACCCTAACCTAACCCTAACCTAACTCTAACCTAACCCTAACCTAACCATAACCTAACCCTAACCTAACCCTAACCTAACCCTAACCTAACCCTAACCTAACCCTAACCTACCCCTAACCCTAACCTGTGCACCTGTGCTACTCTAGTCCAATGTAATAGATGATAGAAGGATGAGCGTTGTTTCTGTCACCTCATATGAACATTACACCCAGCCCTCCAACATGTTCAGACGCTGGCTTCTATTCATATCTATCTCTAACCCGAACCTGAACCTGTGTTCCACTGGTCCAATATAATAGACGATAGAGGGATGAGGGATGGATCTCCAGACATCACACCAAGACCTCCAACCTGTTTGGATCCTCACTTCTCTTCATACTCAACCCCAAGCTGCTTTTGCTATCATCTCATAATTGGATTCTCTCAGAGTGGACCCTGGCTTCAAGTAGACCTCTTTACAACCTCTCCCGGCTTACCACTCACAACCACATATTGCCTTCCCAGACAGACATTACAGTAGGAGTCTGCTTGGATCTCACGCTTTCGCTACAAATGCAGCATTGTTCATTCCTGATTCAAAAATTAAGACCTGGCTTCTTTAGGTCAGAGCACTTTGATTTTACTTGGGTATTATCGCATGTGTTAGAATCATAAACTGTCTGATTTCATCGACACCAAAATGCAATGTAAAGGTGATTTTATGCAGGGGAAGGGGATGTGGCGTGGTTTGGTGAAATAAACAGACACACCCTTTGATTACATTTAAGGGAGAATGAAACCTTGAAAATTAATTCAATTTAATAAAAGAAGAACAATCAGTACTCGTAATTATTTTCAAAAAAGTCACCACTTCCTTGTAATGTGTTTGATATTTCTCAATTTTATGCTTAACCATTGCTATATTATTTACAATGTACCTTTATTTTGATTAATTCATTATTGGGGTTTGATCTTTGGCAATATAACCTTGTGTATAATGTATTTCAGGGCAAAGTTGAGTACAAAAACAGATACAGTAACCTGCTTTGACCAAATCACTCTAATTGAGTTATGCCACAGCAGGTATCCCACCCTGCAGTCACATAAAAGGTAATCAGTCAGCTGGATATGCAATCAGAGTGGTCAGCTACCTTACATAATTATATGAAAATCAAGACTATAATTGGATTAAATTGATGCACTCTGAATCTGGGGAACATAATTGGGGATATCATTTTATTTTTTGTACAAAAAGAGAAGCTATGGAGTATAAATCTACCATATCTTCTAGTTCATATTGTTTTTATCACTGGCCTATGTGTGTTGTCATACATAACAACATTGTGTGTCTATGACATTGTGTGTGTTCTCTAATAGCACAATATTGCTGGTTCAATGTCACTCTCACACCCATAAATTAGGATGATGCCCTGCTATATCGAGACAACTACTGGTACTCTGTGTATTTTGATAGTGTTAAGTCTCCCATTACCACTGGTATTAGAATGTATAGGTAGCCAATGGAATTTTAAGATCTAGTAATGTGACAGTTTAAGCGTAGCAAAGATAAGAATGGCAAATGACGGAAAAGTAACCAAGACAGTATGGGACTCCTATTTATGGAGGACAATATTTAGTGTGACGTTAGCAGGGCTAGAGAAGAGACAATTTCTCTGAAAGTAGGATGCCAGTGAAAGGTGACTTCGGCTGGAATGGAGGAGGGGTAGGGGTTGGGGGGGGGGGTGAGGCATAGATGGTCTAGTTAGTAGAGCTTGTGTGAGGATGGTATTGGTATAAACAGACAGAGATGACAGATCAACGCACCAAACAGCACACTCCTTTGTCTTTATGAGGCTGGCTAGAGGGAGGCTGAGGTTGGCACGTGGCCCCAACCTCCCTCACCCCTCCCCCATCCCCATCCTACCCACCACACCCCCCTCAGTGAAGAGTGGCTGGGCTGGCTGAGGGATCCTGATAACCCAGGCAGCGCTACGCTTCCCGTATCATTCTTGTGATCCTGCTCTTGGAGAAAGGAAGGGATGGTCATGATGATAGACCGCCGATGATAACCACATCGTTTCTCTAATCGCTCTCCGCTCAGTGAACTCTCTCCTCAGTCTTGCATGTCATCATCCTGCCTGCTTCAGACACAAGCCAGGATCGAAGGAGAGGGTCTGGAGATAAACATTGAGTTCTAAAATAGAGTCTGTGGATGGATGACTTACGATCGGGCCGGGAGTATGATGACGCAAAATGGCTTCTTGGCATTCTAGAGCTATCCTGCTGTAGTCAGATTAGCGCTAGATGATGTGAGCCTAGTTTCCCTCCGGTCTGAGTTCAGCTAAAATTGGGGAGACAGAAGTAGAGTGAAGACGTAGCCTGTTTGTAATCTGGAACTGATGACCGATTGACAGTAGCAGAAAGCATGATGCTGTGACATGACATGAGGAATGCATGGAAGCCAGCTGTCAGTGTGTCATCATATTGGGATGCAACAACTCTTTAAAAGTACCTTGGGTTTGTGAGTGATGTTTCTATTCTTTACCTTGGGCTGGTAAAGTTCAATGGAAGCTGCACAAGATTGTGGATGGATTTCTTTGTGAACATTGGATTTTGGAAGTTGGTCAGATCTTCCTTTGAAAGAGATTTGTAGATCATTCTACGGTAGAGTGCTACACTATGGAAGAGGGTTGGATATAGTTCACCATCTACTGAAGATAGCAGCTAGTTTTGATTAAACGGTGCCTGACATCCATCTTCTGAAGATAGCAGCTAGATTGGATGGTGAGGTAACATAGTCCTATCTACTGAAGATAGCAGCTAGATTGTGAGGACGTGTGCCATCTCATCCCTGGAGGAGAATTGGCAGGGTGCTGCATGTCAGTAATTAATCAGCTCTGTGTCTGTCACATTCAGCTGAACACAGACGGCTGCCTGGCCAAGTTAACCCTCTCAGTCTGAGCTTAGCCATAAAGATCTGCACTACGTCACCCATACCGCAAGCACATCTTTCTTCTTAGATTCCACAATACATGCTGTGCCAGGTCAATAGAGAACAGAGCAAACATACTGAAATTGAAGCCAAGTACAGCCAAATACAGCCCAAGCAAATAACATGGCTACCAGAGTCTATTAGCAAAGTAAAAGTGGGGTTTTACTACCACGAATGCAATATTTAGACAAACTAGTAAATAGCTTTTATGATTTCAATTAATGTTGCCCTCTCATATAACTGAGGTCAAGGTACAAACAATCTGCCCTTTCATCTCGAATATTGCATCTGATGACATTGTGCAGTGCTGCACGAAGAGTTGAAACAAGATACCACCCCTCAGGGAAACAATTGTTATCATTTTTTTTTTTAATATTTATTTTCTTGCACTATACACTGTATATTCATCAAGTTTAGAAAGAGCATGCATCTCATTGTTTCATAGCAGCCTATGATATTGTGAATGAGGCATTTAATCCCAGAAAGGGATAATGTCTCATGATACGGTTCATTGAGGTTTCAAAAACAACAACGTTCCATCGTGTGACATCGCTCTGTTAACATGGCTGCACAAGTCTAACAAAAATAGCAAATGTGTACACTGGATCCACCTGCAAATGTTCCAGTGTTTTTGTTATTGTAGAAAATAACAAATTTGGTGGAATGACTGGGAGCATTGCACATTCCAGAGAATACTTTTGTTGGAAGAGCTACATGGATCTAATAAAGCAGTGATTTTTCTATCAGGTTGAGCTTTGTTAATACACTCCCAGGCACTATCTTATGTGCCTTTTAAAGTGGTTGGCCTCTGCAGGTCAGGATCATTGCGCGTGTCCAAGAATAATTCTACTGGAAGAGCTACATTGATTTGAGAAAGCACTTCATTTTTTTCTTCAAATTGAGCTACAATCTTGAAAATGCACTACCAGGTACAATCCTTCCCCTTTCTGTTGCAAACAGCATTGTTCTATTGGATGTGTGTGTATTACCAATGGAAACAGGAGACAGTGGTACTATTACATAGAGAGTGAAGACATCTTGAAATTTGTTGGCCTCTGTGTTGATATGCTGGAGCATCACTTTCAGAGGATAGCGACTCTGAGCCTGTGGGAGTGTATCAGACGAGACGTCTTATCTCTCAAGAAACAGTTGTTCCATATCTGATGAAGACAGCGCAGACATATCTGACCCACATGTGACTTTTCTTCCATCTGGAGAGAGATCTATTATCAGGGATTCCCCTCAGGTCATCACACCATCAGTCACTGGCACATCCAGACAGACATCCAGACAGACACACAGACAGGCATGGCGGTTTTTAAGGCGTGTGTGAAGAAAGTAAGCAAGGTGCGGGTTAGAAGATAACTACCTGCGGCTGCTTGAAAGTTCTGTCAATCAAAATCAAAGCATATTGAATTCTGTAATATTGCTTGTCAAAATTGTAGATATATGGGAAACATATAAGTCTCTTTACATTATATATGTGGTAAAGTAAGTATGGTATTGTTTTGTGAGCTGCATAATTATTTGTAAGCAGTGTTTTACTATCTATTTATAACCGAGATATAGTTACATTTTTGAGTGCCCATTCTTCCATTTTCTCAGTTTTTTTTACTTCCCAATTTTTATTTTGACATGTCTTTTAGATGTGACTATCATACATACATCTACATAAAATCAATCATTGTTACAAGTACATGCATTAGTATTCTGATTGCTATTGTTTTCCATTGTTATCTGACTCATCTTGAAAGCAAGCCAAGGCCATTGAGTTTGGTTCATTGTCTTCGATGGTGGCATCATCATAACAAATTATGTCATCCCCATAACAAATTACGTCATCACTGTTTTTGTGTTATTTTGATGAATTATGCATTTATTATGGTGAAAAGTGCGAAGTGCAAGCTGAGGATTCCTCATCTATGCTGGCACTCTATTGACACTTGTCATATCCAGTCTCACACTTGTCGCCAGCTTTTTGCAAATTAATCAGGCTGTCTTTCTTTTTGCTATCCTTGCTTTATGGTAACCCAAACTGATTGTTTTTCTGTGCTGTTACCATGCTTGAAAAATAATTAGGTCGCATCATGATTAGTTCTTTCAATAAAATTCCTCACTGCGACAGACCTAGCCATTATTAAATTAATTTGTAAGTTGAAAGCATGGATGCATTATGGAATGGTTTAAAAAATGAACTGCAGCCCCATTATCCTGAAAATGGGCAGAATACACTGCCTGAAGCAGCTTGAATTGCCTTATTCCTGATTTTTTTCATGTGGGGGATGTGTTAAACCACTTCTAACCAAATGTTGATAGTCTTATGTTAATCCCAACACGGATTACTGCCTATGGGACTGAGGAGGTTAAACCACTGATGTTACAGTGTGTTTATATGAATGTTGACTCACCATGTCGCTCTGTTTGGTACAGATCTACCCTGATGACAAGATGTCTGGAGATATTCAGATGCTGATGGTCAGATGTCAGTTCTACAAAGATGGGTGCAGGTGGACCGACCAGCTCATGACACTACAGGTGAGTGACACACACCCAGACACACACACACAGACAAACTGACACATAGACATACATACAACACACAAATAAACAAACTGACAAACATACATATATACAAACAGACATGGAGACATGCATAAGCCAAATTATGCATATACTCAGGGACAGACATCCAGACACACATACATATCCACAACATATATGTACACACACACACACACACACACATAGAAACACACACACACACATACACACACACACACACACAAACACACATACACACACATACTCAAACAAAGAGTGTTCATTAGATATTTTCCTGGCTAGAAACACGGTTTTGAATCAAGGTGTGTTTCTCGCGTGCCAAAAAAAGTCTCACGCAGAGATACAAACACCAATTCCAATTCACACCTACTGAACCCAATTCAGCTATTTTTTTTTATCTCGTAGTGTCCATGGTTGTGAAACCCCCTTTTAACAACGCACTGTACTGTCTTCATTATAAGACGAAGGAGGTGTCACCTCACACAGTATCATCACAATATACTATATATAAACTGTTCAAGAGGGGAAATTGCAGCTGACAGTAATTTGCTGTACAATATGAAACATGATAAGAAAGTGCAGCTATAATTAACAACTATTCAAATGTTGACACATGTGATGCAAGGCACACCTCCAACTTGCTTTTCCTGCAGATGTTATACCACCTTCTGTCAACTTCTCCACTACACAACATTTCTTGCTGAATGTTATAGAGAGATGGAGAGAGGGGGGGGGGAGCGAGTGAGAGAGAAAAGGAAAGAGAGAGATAGAGAGAGAGAAAAGGAAAGAGAGAGATAGAGAGAGAGAAAAGGAAAAAAAGGTAGAGAGAGAGGAGGAAAGAGAGAAAGGGAGAGAGAGAGAGAGAGGGGTGGGGAGGGGGTGCATAGTGAAAACTTTGAGCCCGTTTTGGACAAAAGGTGAATACGCGCTCGCTGCCTGAGCGCGCATCACCGGTCTCGGCTCGAATTTGGTAGGACTACTCCATTATGGCATATAGGGGTGATTGCTTAATTTACGGATTATCCCTCCCACGGCTGCACAAGTAGGACACAGGTTCAAATGATTCCAAATGCAAACAGATAGTCATTTCGCATGCATCCTCCACACGTTCTTCAGCTATTGACCGCAAGCACTTGTGTGTCATAACATAATTTTAGATATGGGATTGGTTACAGGGGAAACGTAGCATTGCTCTAAAATCTTCCCTTCAACTGGCGGATCCAGCTAGAGCCTAGCCAGAGCGCAACGTACCCTCATTTCAAACTCAGAGTCAGACGAATGCAAATGAAGTCAAACCTTGTCAGTTTGAAACCATGAATTCCAACACAAGTAACAAGACTAGTAACAATTAAGGGGTCGACATGCTTTATTGAGTTACCATGTTTATTCCCACAAGTGTACGCTAGCTACCAAAGTAATCATTTTGTAATAAAGCTGCTACTAGTACTATAAAACCAACATATATTTGCACGCGTGGGACCAAGTCTCAGACACCGTTCACACAATATTCTTTCCGCTGCAGAGTGCAGACAACACCGAAAATATGCGTTTATTTCATTATTTAGCGATGTGTATGGGAAATGCGCTCCATACAGCATTAAACAATGGGTGAACTTTCAAATATCTCACCTGCATTGTTCTAAATATTCGGGACATTGTTAGAACTTCAAGTAAAGGAACACAAATGTCACAGGAATATGCAGTTCTCGTCGCTGAGTCGTGAGTCCTGCGCGTCTGCAGCGCGTACCTGATTGCGCGCAACGCTCGCGACGCCCCCGCTCTATAATGGAATCGTCGCATTACGTCATTTGCCGCAGTTCTCGTTGCCTTCTTTTCTATTATTGCCTCTCATTAGACAAAACTTTTTGGAACAAAAGTGCAACGAGATTTTACAGCCAATGAGAATAAGTCTTATATCAAGTTTTAGTGTGAAATCTCTTCTGTCAGAAACCGCTCGCCCCAGACTGACTGCTTGCTTTGTTTGTTTTCTGTAGGCCTACACGTGTGTGATGTACATGTTTGTTCGTCGAATTCGGAGGCATTTCCCATAGACTTCCACCTCAAAAGACGAATGCGTAACAGATTTCAAGCAAAAAGTGCAACGAGACTACTTGATATCCTCGAATTATTGTTAGTTAATCATGTGTAGAAAAGTGTTGGCTTTCAGATGCTACTCGCCCCAAGCGAGGATATTTATGCTAACATGTAAAAATTTAGCGATTTATGACACAATGTCACGAAATCTAACATAAATTTACGTGTTATATCGACGCGCGGACATGCACACGCGCGCACGGTGAGCAAATGTCCACAATGTTTCAATATGGGTGGGGGGTGAGGGGGGGGGGGGTGGGGAGAGGTGTGACGTTGTCCCATCTACTGCCAAGCCCGAGCTGGTATCTACATTGCTGAACAGGTTGATATGCAGATGTTAACCCTCTCAATCCCATGCCAGGAAAAGCTCATTGACTTACCCCAAGGCATATTCCATCATCTATGGTACTGAGAAGGTAAAGAGAAGATATCTTATTTAGTGGTTTCAGTTTATCTAGAAATGTTTAAGGTTGTTGGTCTGAAATCCTTTTATTCATTATCCACCTGAAAATATAAACCATATTTGTTACATAAGTGAGAACAAAAATATGATATAGCATTTTTTCCCCTGATAAATGATGAGACATGTTTCATAACATCTTGAACATCTGCCACCACTGCTGTTGTATTCTTGGTGGTTTTATATTTCAGTTCTCCCACCTAGATCACAGCAGGAAGGTTCCCCTCAGCCTCTCATTGAGATTGTCTTACCTCGCTGCCTTCAGTGTAATTAGCACATCTTCAAATAAAAATGCATGCTCATATTACCCTGTAGTTCTGTACGATGCATCATAACGGTATTCACGGAGAGGAACAGACTGCAATGATTCTCATTTCATAATTTTGTTTCCTTGATGCCTGGAAATGCCCAAGCAGATGGTGGTGCCATCATTTTCACAGCCTGGTGGTGCTAATTTAGTCAGGGATGGAACCGGACCATGACGCTAGTACCTCGCCCATCCCCCCTCGCCCCTATCATTGCCTATATCTTGGCCTCATTCTGCTAAGTCAAGCTGAATCTTACCATCTGGATCGGTGTGCTATATACGCCTTAATCGTCATGAATACTACATTAGATGTTTATAGTTTGATTCATAGTTTTCTTCACTGAAATATGCTTGAAGTTGGCTGCTCATAGGTCTTTGCCTGCCAATCCTAAATCATCTTTCCTCAAGAAAAGATATATTTGAAGGATATGTGAACTCATATGCTCTGTCGACTCTTTGATAGGTTCAATATACTTGGGCACATCATGTAGATAGGATTGTGTACACAAATAAGTTGATTTGACTGGTTGACTATATTTCCAATAGTTTTCCGTTTTAAAAGGCACTGTGAACCAAGTGATGATCAAGTAGCTGCCCTCAGTTTTAGAAATTACATCTTATTTTAAATTCCAGAAAATATTTATGTTAATTCATCTTTCATATTCAACTGTTTTCCATCTATATTCATGTAGGCTGTAGTTAGTAACTGTGTCATGAACAAATAAAAATACCAAACAGGATTGTAAAGACCGTGGGAAGTTCTGAAATTTTTCTGACTCATTCAGCAATCATCATTAATACTTCAAAACAATTTTGAAAAACATGTTTTTGCTGTCTTGTTTACTGTATGGTCGGCATATCTGGCTTTCATCCTACGTACTAGATTAGTAATTTGCAACTTCTGCAACTCGATTGTTGTCACTCTCTTCTCACCAAGCTCAATAAACTATTGTTGTTCTAAATGAGCAGTCAAAGATATTAGCCCTGGAATGTAGCTTTTGAGCCAGCGACAAAACATAAATAGTAGATTACAGGTATCTATATGATGTTCTTATGCAGTAGATGTTTCACAGTGCTTCACAAATAGTTAAAGATATAATAGAAAGACAAGGGGGAAGAGTTATTCATGGTATGCAGTTTTTACTGGAGGTATTTCTCAACCGGCCTAGGAATTTGCCATCAACAAAATATGTCATTAAATGCACATTTATGACATTCTTTGATCATGATTCTTATCATAACAAACTTGTTGTGAGAAATGTGGAGATGATTGATTTTAATACACAAAACAGGAGAAGAATCAAGAAAATACATGGCTAGATGTTCTTATCATGAAATAATGTAATAAACATGATGAAGGTGATGAGTGATGTGAGCCATATAAGACTGCAAAGTGAAAAGAGGGGAATAGGACAAAGATAACCATCTGATAAACACAATTGAATTCATGCTAAGGTAGCAAAACAAAGTATTGAAAATGGTATTCTGTCCAAGATATTTTATCAAAGTTTCTCTCAAATTTCTTAAGAGATTTTGAAAAGTACTTGCCATAATTGCTATAGTTCTTGCCATAATTTCCCTTCAAATATCCTGAGAAATTTACAACAAATCATGCATATTTTTTTTTTGTAAAGTGTTGATCAATTCAGTTATATATTTGTTCATGAATAATAGTTTCTAATTCTTCTATTACTCTCCAATGTGACCCTAATTACCTGAATATTTTGTTTGATTCTGAGATGAATATCATGCATTGTTATGAATATTAAAAAAATGGGGACAAGCCTGGGAGAAAATCCAGATTTTTTGTGAATATCGGGAATATTTTGGCTTGAAAGGTTCCATTCAAGTTGGGAGTACTTCCCACGGATGAAACCCCGGTACATTGTTGAGTTAACACAATTGAGGTGCATGTCCCTGTGTGTCTTTGTGGTGTTCTTTTTACTGGGGTGTTGGATTGTTTTGCTGGGATTGTCTGGTGAGCTGGTTAAGGTGACATGTTGTTGTCAGCTTTTGTCATCATTCAATCACAGATGATGTGTGTACACACTTAAATCTCTTTCACATCATTTCTGGTTCCCAGCCTTGCTAGATATGCGATGGGATTCTGACAAAATGTGTGAATATCTGGTATAATATTTCATATCAAAGAATACCAAACAGTAAACTTTTGGCCTTTCTATCATTCCAGTTATGTTTGTGATGGCAATCTCTGTATTTTGCTTTGTTTTCTTTTCATATGAAGAAGTAAATTAGTGCTTTATCTACATTAACTGGTTTATCATTTTTAGTAATATCCTCGAGGTAGACACTTTATTTACCAGTCAGTAAAAATCCCATCTCTTTGTCATATATTTTCTATAAATGTTTCAAGAAACTGTAGTCTTAAAAATCTAGAAATGTTATAATTTATCAATGTAACCAGTTTTTATTACTGTAAAATGATATCACCAGGTGTAATATGAATATTGAAACCAATTGAGGTGATTTTCATCAAGCTGTATTACAAACCATACATGCATTAGAGCATGGTCCTCATGATCAAAGGATAGTCGTATTATATCTGACAGATTGTGAAATAATATCACCTCGAGGGACAAATGACTCCCTACTACTTCTGTCAGTTTCACTCAAACATTTCTCACAAAACTCACAAAATACTGTCCTTACCTGTATGATAATTGTTTGTTATCATTTCACGTGCAATTGCAATCATGGTCTGCAATTTAGATTTCACTGAAAGATGGGTTATTCTTTTGTGTATCTTTCTGTTTTGTTGCCTTCACTTTCAGTATCCAGTTATGAGCAATGATATATTACATTTATAGAAATATCATTATATTAAAACACATTGTGCTTGTTTAACCTTATTGGAACAAACAGGAATATCAACATTGAATTAGTTGGGACAGGTGAAGAGGGAAATAACCAAATGTAGCTTCTTACATTGATCTGGCAATATTATGGTATAAATGATTGAGTTTCAGTTTTCATCTTACATGGTTATTGAAGTAATAACAAACTTTGTCTACAGGTTTACATGTGTATCATATTTAAACAGAGCAGGTGCAATAACAGGATTTCTTTCCAAATGAGTTTAAAAGGCATGGGACATCAGCTGTGAATGGTTTTACACTAGAGTTCCCACAGTTATCCCTGGCAGATAAAGACGGCTGAGATTGAGATTTTTGTGCAAAAGTGTGAATATTTTGGGTGTGTAATGTCAGAGGTGAGATATGGCATGCTTTATTGTGGTGTGTTGATATCAAGTCTGTTAGACCAATTTCATGGTTCACATCAAAAAGGCAATGAGAAATTGATAGGGTCATGAAGTCCAAGCTGAGAATTGTGAGTTGTTCCTCTGCTCTCTATCCTTTTTTTTTTGCATTCTCTTTTTCTCCCAGGTCAGCCCCTCCCCCTTATTCCATTTTCTCTTGCTCTTTCTCCCCCTATCCCCATCTCCCATTCTCTCTCCCTCTCTCTGCTCCCCTCTGTCAATGTCCTTTCTCCCTCTCTCTCTTTCTTTCTCTCTTTTTATTTTTCTCTCAATTTCTTGCTCTTTCTCTCTCTCTCTCTCTCACTCCTTCTCTCTCTCTCTTTCTCTCTCTCTTCCTCTCACCCTTTCTCTCCCCCTTTCTTCTCATATCTCCCCTACCTGTCTCCCCATCTCCCTACCTCCAATTTTCCCATCTTCCACTTGTAATTTCAATTTGCCTTAGTTGAGTAAATTAAAAAAAAGTTGTTTATGGTGCTCTGTCTTTCTTCTGTATTTAGTACATAAATCGTCGTAATTTTACATATTTTAGAACTTAATGAAGTATACTTACTGAGTGAATTTGTGACCTGTGTATAGCCCCTGTACACTGCAGCCCACCTCTGTTCATGACCTTCAAAAGCTGTGCTCACCCTACCATCAAATCAGGAATTTCTCCCACGTTCCGTCATTGACTTTGACTGCAATTTGCGAGAAAAAAAATGGATCGATAATATGCATTCATTTTATAAGAGAGGGAGAGAAAATCAATAGTAGTGTGTGGCTGATTAGCTTTGTATTTAATGAGGGGTCAGGTTTGGGTGACGCATGTTTGGTGCGAGTGTTTACAATCGACATGTTTGGACAGAAATAACTCCACAGGATTGAGGATTGTGAGGTTTTTGTTATGACTGAGAGTGAGTGAGATATAGTTATGAGAGGAATTCCCAACAGATTCGCTCTTTATGTATAATACCAAGGTTGCTCGTGAAATCATCACTGCAGGTTTATGCACCTTATGCAGGCATTGTAGTAAACAAACTCAGAGTCTCATCTCATAAAGAGTTCTATTGCTAGTCCAATTTCCTCTCTGTAATGTACAGAGTCTAACCCTAAGTCTTTATGAAACAGGGACCTGATATGTTGTTGCTTCATTAGAGCTAATGGACTAGCAGTAAAGCAATTGCAATCAAAGAATCGTATGGTGTAATCTACAGTAGTATTGATATTGATTAGTGTTTGATTGAAGGATTATCTAACATCAAAGGGGCTCTGTGTTAGGGTCGATCCATTCAAAGACAATGGCCACACTAATGAACTCAATGTTTTTATTAATAAATCAAGATGATGTGTTGATCAGATTACCTGTAGATACTGTGCAATTGCAGGGTGTGAAGGGGGGGGGGGGGCATATATAGATACTAAGGGACCCAGGTATAGTATTGATGCTCATTACAGTGTTTGATTGGGGGATTATACATCAGAGTGGAATCCTGTAGGATCAATATATACAAGAACAATGGTCACACTAATGAACTTGACGTCAGTTTGAATTAATCAGGCTGATATGTACAGTATGTAGGTTTACCTGTAGATACTAAGCCACTGATTGATTCAGGGCACTAGGTTATGGAAATTAACTAATCTTTATTGATCTGGGGGCCTCTACAGCTCAATAGGCAAATGGGCAGGGAGGTGATTACAGAATGCAAGAAGTGGGTTTTCTCTAGTGGTATGATGTAAATTGTTCAGCATCAGAAGAAGGAACAAAAGATCAGCATTCATATAAAATCTCTTCGGAATTGCCAAATAATTGCTTGATTCTAAAATGTAAAGCCTTACAATGGATCAAAACCTCAAAGAATGGACTAAGTGAAACATGTTTGTGAGAGATTCACAAATGAATGTGAGAGATTCATTTGTATGCTTTAAATAGATAAGCTCCCTTTAAAAGGCTGCTGTTAACGTTTATCCACACTTCACAAATGAAATGTTGTATTGATTGCAAGGCCACTCTTAATGTACTCTCATGATGCTGATGATGTGTCTACCCTGAGCTGCTGGGAGGAACAGTTTCTTTGGAAGATTTTAAAGACATTAGTGCATAGTATTGATTTCTTGTCATCATGTTTATGAAGGATTTCGAGGTGTTTTAAGGGTAAGAATAATGTGTTTCTTCAGTGTGGATGCATCCATTATCCTTGTAGATATACATGCCAATCCATATTCGGTATTGTTGTATTGGATGTCGACCAGAAAATATGGAACCTGCTAACTACTAATGTGGAGTAGACCAGGGTCCCAGTGCATAAAACTTATCATGGATAGTAACTCTACCATCAATGGTAACTACCATGGCAATACTGTCCGACAGCTTATTCAAATTTAATTCCTTAGATGTTGCTACAATTAGAAGCAAAATTTTCTGGTAAGTTTTATCTAACAGGGCCCAGCTCTGTCCGTGCAAAGTGCCTCCTAGCTCGCTTGACACTCCCATTTGCAACAGAATTACTCCATCTTATCTAAGCCAATCAAATCATGTCCATATTTTCATCCGTTTGCGGTATGACAGGTGTAGGTTAGGATCTCTGTAAAGGAGACTTTCTGCTGCATTGTGCATCCCTTATCACTGTCTCTCATCTCAACTCTGAAAAGATTTTACCGTCATTCCATATCACCCCTCACTCAGGATTTGTCTTGGTCCATTGAATTTTCATTTTCAAAATATGTGCGCGGTTAAGGGTGTTTTGTAAGCAGCTTCAAGCATGACGGGTGCGAAAGTGCATCCCTTTCTCTCTCAGTTTCATTTTTAGTACAAGAATAAATACTACACAAATATATATGTCAGAGCATATAGGAAGTAAATGTTTTTAATACAAACAATGATCGCCTTGTTAGAGGGAACTGGGAGTTTGGTACATTAATCATAATAAAATAAACTGTATGGAACTAATATAGCTTTTAATTTCTTTCTTGTCATATGCTGAAAACACTTTGATGATATTTGAATGGTTTGAATTGCACTGAATAACAACCATTCATAACTAGCCTCTATTGTTATGAGATTAAGTTACAGTTTGTATCGATATGAGTCACCTTTAGCTTATTGAAGATTCATCATTTGTACTTTTCACTGTCCATCCTTAGATCTACAGGAATGTAGGCCTAGGGGCGTCAGTTTATTGCAAGCGTTTTATTGCAAGCGAGAAATATGAGGGGTATTGTCTACATGACAAAGGGCAGAAAATAGTTACTTACACTAAAATCTAAAATCTTGTTATCTAAAAGCAAAGAAGGCTCTTGACATGCTAATTGTCTCATAGAGAATGTAAAGGAGACTTTGATGAACTTGGTGGATGATTAATGGTGCTGTTTTATTCATTGTATGGCCAGGAAGTGGCTATAGAGAGCTAACAGTAGGAGGTAAGACCCATCTAGTTCTGCTGTTTGGATTGATTGAATGGGGTGGAAATATAATCCGTCATTTATGATGACTAGTTATGATATGAAAAAATAATTCCTCTCCTAAATGTAAAAAATGATATTGATTTAATAAAAGTTGCTCAATCTGAATCTTGCTTTTTATCTCATTTGGCAAGTTTTAGAGGAGCTTTGTTTGTTTTCCCCCTCCTTGGAGGGCATTTCCAGTACTAACATAAGTTACTTTAAATAGAAACAGCAAATCTGAGAAGCAGAGCATAAAACGTTTGAGGAAACTACAAGACTACTCCTGCTCATTAATACACTGCACTGTATTCTCCTGTGAATTGACTGACAAAATGCCACAAGGTATTCTCTAGCATAGAATATTCCAAGGTTGGCCTCTGTAGTCCCACTTGTGTGAAAGTATGTAGTCAGTTCCTTCCACCTGAGCAGTCAGCCATGCTTCCATCCTGTCTTGACCAGACCGCAGGGAGACGCATCCGTGCAAACAATATTTGGTCAGCGGACCGAGCCAGCAGGACAGAGGCCTACAGCTTGCCTGCCCTGCTGGATGGCCGCAGTCTGCCACGCGCAGGGCCAGGTGTGAGCTAACAAGCAAAGAGGGAAGAAAAAACAGAAAATCTGAACCTCAAAGAATGCTATTGTAAGAATCAGCACCAAATACAGGACTTAAAGATATGCATTGATTCCACTTTCCTCCCCTGTATTATCTCTTTTTGTGAAGCTTTATTTGGCTTAATTCCTGTTCCTCATATTCCTGCCCCATTACATCTCTGTCTCTTATTTGCTCTCTGTCTTCCTGTTTTCTTTCCCAATTGCAGTTTTTATCATCTGCTCCCCCCCCCCCCCTCACAATCTCTCTGCTTTATCTTTACCCTCCCCCTTCCCATATCATCCTCTTTATCTCTTTATGTACCCCCTCCCCCCCCCCTCATTGCTCAACTGCCTTCCCCATCTCTCTCTCTCTCTCTCTCTCATCTCTCTCTCTCTCTCTCTGTCTCCCTCTCTTTCTCTCTCTCTCTCTCTCTCTCTCTCTCTCTCTCTCTCTCTCTCCCTCTCTCTCTCTCTCTGTCTCCCTGTCTCAGTCTTTCCTCTTTCCATGTCCTCTCCCAAAGTTTCCTTCCTCCTATTTTCATTTTTTGTCTCCTTCCTTCCTCTTTCTCTTTTCCCCCGTCCATCTCCCTTTGTTGTTTTTATGTTCTTTATACCTATCTACCATTTACACCAGTATGTTCACTACCTTCCACCCCTCAAATATATATCCACCTTCTCCTCCCATTGTATACACCAGATTGAAAGGATTGAATGCTGAATGGGGGATGAGAAATCATTAGCGCTTTATAGTGCTGACAGACAGCTGCTTTTGACTGGATCTCATTTTTAACATAAAGGGTGGAAGGTCAATAAATGAATTGATTTTAATGAGGTCTCCTCCCTTCAGTGACGAGTCATTGACCCATCTGTATGGTCTTATGTCTGTCTGCTTGTGTCTAGATTTATTTATTCTATGATTCTAGTCTCATTTAAGTGGTTGAGTAGTGTTGCGTATCAAAGTGATCTTCAGATGCATGGAGGTTAGATTGTTGCAAGTTCATGGGGAGTTCTGATAGTGTACTTGATGCAGTTTCAATAACTGGGTGGTTTTTATTAAGTCTTTCTCTACCAGGCAAATGCAGCTCTGTGGTATGTGTGCTACATGCATGGATGTTTTTGGATGGAGGTTTTGTGTTGCTCACTTGCAAATATTCTTTTCTCTTACTGAGATTTATTAAAATAAATCTTCATGTTTTGCAAGCCAGCTTCATACTAAACTCAATTAGTTTAAAAGAATATACGTGTGGACAAAACAAATGATAAATGATGATAATTTCAACTATACATATGAGGGAAAAACAACACTTGACTCCGTCCTCAGAAATGACTCAATCATCATGTGTGTGTTGTTCATTCTTCACCTTCCCCCATATTAGATTATGTAGGCAAATGACAGAAGCTTGTTTGAAAGACTGTGCATATAGAACGATGGGAAGACGCAGGGATGGGGAAGGAGATGGAAGACTCCACAGAGATAGTCAGTCAGTGATGCATACAAAATGGACAGACCTTGTTGTCAGTTTCTACGAGGAGGGGGGGAAGGTATAACCTTCATCTATGCAAATTATCAGCTTCCGGCTTGGATCATTGCCGTGGTGATGTAGACTAATGGAGATGTGTGGATGAGCACAGGGAAGAAGGAAGAGAAAGGGAGAGAAACGGAGTGAGAGAGAAAGAGAAAGAGAGAGAGAGAGGAGTTGAAAGAAATAAACTAGAGACATCATTGTGTGATTAGGTTTTATTGAAGAAAAGATGAAGAGTAAGGATTGGTTTCATCAGTCTTGTCAGTTGAAGAGCTGATATAAACGCTCTTCTACAAAATCTACAAAAAGCAGCAGCCTGTGCTATTGCGTTCTCCTGCCCTAAATGATTAAGATTGTCCAAAATATATTATTAGAAGTAATGAATTACTAGTAATAGAGAATCTACAAGAAATCCTAGAAGGGAAAACATGGAAAAAGCTTGTCATCCTTCAGTCTTGTTAATTCTCTCATGGTTTCTGATGACAATACTGCTGCAATACTGATCAATCAGACGTCATCTGTAGTACTGAGCTATAGGTCACCTTATCCCATGGGATGGGATGTTAATATGGCTAATGCAGATTGTCTTAAAGACTGTCCTTGCTTCTCAGAGCATCTCTCATGAGGTTTGCCCATCCATTAATTCATTAGCCAACTCTGGGTGGGATATGACCTGGGAATAGGCTCTTCAAATCTATCACAAGATGTGTGGCAGGAAAATGAGGGATTGTGTGATCTTGATAAAAATATGAAATTCTGCTTTTATCATGATTGATTGTGATGATTTAAATGTACATATACATACTCATTCATGTAGAGCTTTCTACTAGAGTATTCATGATATGAATATTGAACCCTTACATTACTGGGCCATTAGAAACCCTATTGGCTTACTACACATACTCATGCCATTAGTAATGAGAGAGGTGATATGTATTTTGATACTAGATTAATAGCACAAAACATTACAAATTTGATATGTTAATTAGTTCTTTATCCTTATTTGGCAAGCAAAAAGATAGAAGGAAACTAAAAGAAAGTGAAAATTGGGATTCAAAACAGAAGGGAAGAAGATTTAGATAAGTCTTTATGCTGCCTAACTAATGACATAATGGATGGGCACTACTCATCAAGAGATGGTTTGAGGTCAAGGCCACATAGAAGATGAACTGGGAATTTATGCTGGAAGGTGGATGCAAAATCAATAAGTCATGTCTGAGCTTCGTTGTAGGGTCCATGGTATGAGCATCTTGGTAGGGTCCATGGTCTGAGCAATTTTCTGTTTGGAACAGAACACAGCTTATGAATCTCCTACATCTTGTGTCTTCAGTGAAAACACCTCCAGTCAAGATCGGTCAACTGTCAGTCACAAAAAACACACAGGACCTTTTAATCCCAGAGTTAAGTTTATGCTGTCTCCCCCCCCCCCTGTGGTTGCTATATCAACAATGACCATTACTTACAGCTCCAAGTCAGCAGTCAGCCTCTCATGCCCTTTTCAGACTGGCAAAGAAATCCTTAGTACTGAGCCATGAAATATGGTGCTAAGATTTCCAGTCTGAACAGAATTTAAACTAGTCCCTGCCTGAAGGAAAGCGATGCTAAGCTTGCAAGGTGGAAATGCAGTGACCAATCAAAGATAAGCTAATTGAATGTACTTGATGCATGTGCTTGCTCAAGTTAATCGTGCCCTCATAAATATTCATAATCTATTAAGAAAATTTGGGGTTAAAGATTTTAAATGTGAACGTCACAGATTTTTCTCGGCCGTGGTTAGAATAATATGAGCCTATTAGAGAATGCAAGTGTTGAAAGCCTGGAAAAAATAATATGAGGTTAAGGGTAGTTCAGGGTTAAGGATAGTACAGGACTACCGGGGTTAAGGATAGTATGGTACTAAGGATAGCACAGGTTTAAGAAAACCCAATGTAAAAGGGGTTAGTTGTCAGCAGCCAGCCTGTCAGCCGAGGGGAGTGGGCAGGAAGATCACCTGCCCAGACCAGTGGGGCGCTATTGTTTGCTGCCATTGTTTGAGGGATTTTCATGGAGGAGATGTGAAATTCTGTCTGCTTTATTGATTCTGATCAGACCAAGGTGTGAGAGTCATTTCCAAGGCAAACCACCCACAGCAATGGGCAAACAGCACCATTGATTGGCAGGTTATAGTAGTCATTAACATTTGGTTCTGTGGTGTGAAAAGCTCTCAGTCAGCCTGTGTGCAGACTTGGTCATTTGCTGGAATATTTTTAAAGGATGCCTTTTTATTCAACTTCGATTTTTTTTTCATAGAAAGTGTTTCCATTATTTGAAAGTAAGCATGATACTTCAATATGTTTACTCTGTCCATGCTCTTTGAACCAACATTGTATACAAATGTTGGTTTGTGCAATAAAAGGTTTATGTACATGTTCATTGGAAAGTGTGTGAGAAAAGCTTCAACCTGTATTTATATTTGGACCTGAATGTCATAAGTCAAAATACACTGCTGAAAATATGTCTTGAATGAATGAATATATAAATGATACATTAATGTTGCATGTTTTGAAATGTCATGAGCGAAGTTCATGTATTACTTTTGGTGAGCAAAGTGAATGTCCATACATGGATGATCTATGATTCAATTTAATTTCATAATTTTTCTCATGGATGTAGGCCCACCTGGAGTCATGTCAGTACAACATGGTAGCATGCAAGGAATGCAGCGCTATGGTAGCTCGCAATCATCTCAAGGATCATGACCAGTATGACTGCCCTCGTAGGAGAGAGACCTGTGAGTACTGCGGCTCAGAGTTCACTGGCAGCAAGATTGATGTAAGTTACTCTCTAGTTATCTATTGATCTACCTATCTATCTATTTATGTATGTATGTATCTATCTGTCTATCTATCTATCTATCTATCTATCTATCCATCTATTCATCTATCTATCTATCTATCCATCTATTCATCTATCTATCTATCTATCCATCTATTTATCTATCTATCTACCTATCTATCCATCTATCTATCTATCTATCTATATATATATCTGTCTATCCATCTATTCATCTATCCATCTATCTAGCTATTTATCTATCTATCTATCTATCTATCTATCCATCTATATACCTATCTATTTATCTATTTATCCATCTATCCATCTATCTATCTATCTATCTATCCATCCATCTATCTATCTATCTATCGATCTATCCATCTATCTATCTATCTATCTATCTATCTATATATCTATCTATCTATCTATCCATCTATTCATCTATCCACCTATCCACCTATCTATCTATCTATATATCCATGTATCCATCTATTTATCTACCTATCTATTTATCTATTTATCCATCTATCCATCTATCTGTCTATCTATCTATCTATCTATCTTTATGTCTATCTATCTATCTATCTATCTATCTATCTATCTATCTATCTATCTATCTATCTATCTACCTATCTGTATATATATACATCTATCCAGCCATCTATCTATCTATCTATTTATCTGTCCACCCATATTTTAGAACCTATTTTACCTATATTTACCTGTATTTAGAATGACCTTGTATACTTTTATGCCTCTCTTTATCTATTCATCATTCTATTCATTCAAATATATCTATTAGTTTTGTGATTACTTTTCACACCTTTGCTTCTTGGTCTTTCACCTAAAGTTATCAATTGTTGATTACATGCATTAAACTTATTTTTTTTTTAGATAATAGTACTTATGAATTCACTACTGACTAGTATGATTAAAGAGAAATCTGTCATTTTGTAACATTTGAAGCAGCAGGGAACCTTTCTTGGAGATTTCATGTGAAAAACATTTGATACAGCCATACGAGATCCAAAGAGGCTTCTGTAGTTAGGTTAGAGCAAAAGGATGGCCAAACGTTTGTTGAAAGTATCTTAATATGTTGTTATTGATACGGAGCTGTCAGTGTTTAGGACTTAGAAGGTTCATGAATCCTTATGCACCCGTCTCACTCCACAGGCTCACCTAGGCAAGTGCCAGCTTCAGGTGGTGTTCTGTGAGAACAAGTGCGGTGCTCAGCTGCAACGCCGCTTCATCAACCACCATATGCTGAATGAGTGTGCCAAGAGGTCCATCCCATGCAAGTACTGTCACAAGGAGTTTGTCTACGAGACTCTACAGGTGAGAACAAGTGGGTTGAGGGAGGAGGAAGAGGGAGGGTGAGGGGTGTAGTGGTGGTGACAACACATGCTGAACATTTAAGGTTGTCAAAAGATCCTGGTCAAGGATATTTAAGTAACTCTCATTGGATGCTTAATGTCATTAGCCAACATCCTGTATCCCACCTTTTGGATGTTCACACTCATCCAGGTAGTCAGATCAAACTTATTTGTTAAAACAAGTCAATCTGGGTATGTTTATCAACTCTTTTTTGGGTAGAATTAAGGTTTCCAAACGTGTTTAAATTTTTTAAAATGTGTTTAGAGAAGCGAGATAAACGCAAAGCTGCTTTGAAAGGACTTTAAACCATGTGTTTCTGATGTCTGAAAACACGCGCGCCACGCCAAGAAAACACATCGATCGCACACTATTGTACTACAGTGCATGTGTAACGGCACAGTAGAGCTGCGCAGTGACAAGGCCGTTTTTCGACTTGGGCGATTGAGTTGATAAATGCACCGTTTTTTTAAACGCGTTTGGAATCGCTTTTGGAAACACGTTCATAAAGGCCTGTGGAAACGCATTTCAAATTCTGAAAAGATGATAAACACGCCCTCTGACACACATTACATGAGCTAGTGAAGTTTCACGTCCAATCCAGAATGCTTCATCAGGCTGACTGAACTTCTGGCGGCAATTGGTTGCTGTCCCGTAACAGGGTCAAGGTATTTGGAAAACTTGAGAAGACTTTGGAAATCTTTGGGAAACGTCTATCTAATACCTCTTGTTCTCCTCTATAGAACCACCTGCATCAGTGCCCACGGTACCCGGTGCCATGCCACAACCGCTGTGAGGCAGGGAAGATCCCCAGGGAGGAGATGGAGAAACACCTATCTGAAGCTTGCCCCTCGGCTCTCACCTGCTGCCCCTTCAAGGACCACGGCTGCAAACACAAGGTCAGTCAGGCACCACACATATGACCACCGAAGATGACAAGGCCTTCAACTGGAATTATAGAGTCTTAGAATTCAGCCAGTGGTAGAGTCATAAGACTGATGGCGTCATCTAGAGTTTAGTGAAAGGGTTTTCTGGGGTAATTTCAATTTTGAAAAGAAATTTTAGGCATATACCCAGAAAAAGCAATAGTAGTGTGCTCCATCCTGTAAATGAATGATGGCATCATGTTGTCTGCAGTATCCTGTACTATCAGACAGATAAAAGTTTAGCAAAGTTAAGTGTGTGACTTAAAAGCTGAACTGTTTAAAAATGAAGTAATGTCAACACTTGAACATTGTTTGATTGTTTGATAGAGCGTAACATCAACATTACACGTACTAGTTTCTCGTCTTTTGAGAAATGACTGTGCAATACTATTTTCACTTTTTCCATAGTGCTACTTTTCCCTCAATATATCTGTCATGATGTATTAACACTCTTAGTCCCATAAACAATAAACAGTGTTATAATTGAGACTATGATTGGTTGGAACTGAGAGGGCTATGTTCTCAGTCTCATGCAGCTTATAATCTTTGTGAAGAATCATCATTCTCCTTCTATTCTTTCCCTTCAGGGTGCAAGGATGAGCCTAGACCACCACCTAAAGGACAGTCTCCAGTCCCATTTGACCATGGTGTGTGCAGTGGTCAGCTCCCAGCAGCGTACTATCACACAGCTGCGAGACCAGCTCAACACCCTGTCCCTCAACACGGATGGTCAGCTGCTGTGGCGCATCGCTGACTACTCAGAGCGGCTAGCCCGGGCTCGCTCCGAGGAAGAGGTGGAGCTAGTCAGCCCACCGTTCTTCACCGGTCGCTATGGCTACAAGCTCCAGGTGTCGGTGTTCCCGAATGGGAATGGGTCCGGGGAGGGCGGGCATGTATCGGTCTACATCCGGGTGGTCCCGGGTGATTACGACTCACTGCTGCGCTGGCCCTTCACCTTCCCCGTCTCATTCACTCTGCTGGATCAGAACGAGGATCCCAACAAGCGCATGCACATCAAGGAGTCCTTCACGCCCGATCCAACATGGAAGAACTTCCAGCGGCCGAGCAGAGACGTGCACATGCTGGGGTATGGCTACCCGACCTTCGTCTCGCATAACTTCCTTAAGACCAGAGACTATGCCAAGGATGACGTCATGTTCCTGAGGGTGCGTGTCGACTGCTCGAGCTCTCAATCCATGAAGATTAAAAACGAGAGTCAGTCGTAGCATCGACACTGGCCAGCAGACAATATCAATGGCAATACAAGGACTTGCAAACATTATATGCTTCCAGATAATGTTCATATATTAAGCCTCTTAGTACAGTGGAGCCTGAAATCAAATGCACAGTGATAGCAATCAAATGCAGTCAGCTCCATACATTGTCTGCAGTCTGACTGCAATAGATTGCAATCAGCTGTGACGTTGATCTCAGGCCCAACTATACCACACCAGAAATAGCTCATCAACTTATAACAGACTTCAAGCACCTTTGATAATGGAAGGGTTAACTTGTATGTGCTACTTGTGGTAGCACACACACACATCTAGCATTTTGTTGGGCACAGTAGGAGCTAAGATATCTGATGTGGTTTGAATGGTCAAGGCTACCTGAAGTCATAGAGCAGAGTGTTTAGCATCACAGAGACCAACCAAGCTGTTCTGAAGAGATTGTTAGGCCTCATAGGATGTCAGAACTTTATACAGAATTTGATCTTATGGCCCAGAGCAAATATAAACACCAAACTAAATATCATGATGTGCATACCTGTACAGAGACACTGGCTGAAGATGTAGTGTGAGCCCAGATTCATAAGATTTATTGTAATAACCACCATCTAACAAGCCACTTTTGTTTGTCAATCTGAACCAATTTGCTAATTTACATATGACCTTAGATTGTGAGTCGTTATGGAGTTTACAACATGATGGCATGTTGCATACTTTAACAATATTAATTCTACAGATTGTATGAATTTTGAAACCAATTTAACACTGAACTTCTGTAGGGTTAATCCTTTTATAATAATCATATGTTAAAATTTGTTTTATTGACCAAGTTCCCAAGGGCTCTTCTCAGTTTGTGTATGGGTATGAGACATGTGATTCAAAGTAATATTCCTAAGTCTTCTATCAACTCAGTTTAGAACTACCTCCAACACTTACCAAAACTTTTATGGATAACTCATGGAAGAACAAAATCCAGCAATAAACCTGATGAGAAATGGAACCCAAGATCTTCACTTTTAAAAAGCATCAGAATTGGTTATGCCTTCATGAATAGTGGTCATTTGGTAATTTCAAAGTATGGCATTCCGAGGGTAAGATTGACATCATGGAACAAGTGCTTTGTGCAACTTGATACCGTAAAGTAACTTTTCTAGATTGGTTTCATTTCTTAGTTTGTTTATTCATGAGTTTGAAATGGCTTCATATGGGGAATGCTTCTACCATGAAAATCAGTTGGAACAATTTTAATTTGTGCCTTATCTTATTTTTGTAAATTTAAAACCATTTTAGGAGAGGATGTACTTTTTGAGGTGTATGGTAATCAAAGTCATCTCCTTATTAGTTAGCTGCGATTAAACATTATGTTGTGCATTCTTTTAGTTAATTCTGCTTTGGTGTCAAAAACCTTTTTGAAAAATAGTTTATGTAAATATTCCCTTTTTAGTGCAATACCATGATTATTATTTGTTTCTATTTTTTGTTTTTAGCTCAAACAATATGCATGTATGAGTTTATGTAGAGTACATGTTGGTGAATTAAGTACAGACCTATATCAATATAATGCACTATTTTAGTTGCTAATTCTGAAAACAACATGACTTTAGAACTCCATATTTCATTCATTAGTATAGATCAAAAAGTAAAATTGTTGTGCAGGTTGAGGTAGTTTATTTACTTGTTCCTATTTTGATTAACATGTATGTTTGACATTTTATAAATTCTTGCCATAAAACAGCATGTTTCCTCATGTCAATGTTTTCCTGTTGATACTGGTGGTAACCATAGCAAAGTATTATGAGAATTTGTGAGGCCAAAATGTATTTCTTTATCCAGAGCTGCTCAGTACCAGATGAACATGAAGCTGCATTAATTTAAAATGAACATTATCACTTCCTACTAAATAACTGATTATGTATGTGTGTTTGTGTAGTTTCCTTGTTTAACCCACTAAACAAACATACAAACCGCTGGAGCTTCCCATGTACCCCCAAGAAAATATTCATTCTGAATGATTTTGTATTTAGTCATGAGTTTCTAATGCTGCGATTCCCTCTAGCGCTTGCTGTGACCGTGAACAAAAAGAGGAATTGATTCCTAGATTTATACTTGATGATACCCAAGCTTGCGATTGAGCAAATGATTGATGTGAATATGTAAATAAGAGTTGTTGGTTGATGCTGCAGCTAATATGCTTTCTTGTGGTGCTGTATTCTAAGAGAGGCAAGCTGGTGTTAAATGATGTTGTCATTCATGGAGCTGCCTTTAATCATTTGCTTTGTGATTTTGTTTTCATTCATGTGTAGTTTCTGAGGTGTGAAGGAGGGAATATTAAATATCACACCAGTTCCTCATCTTATAAGGAGTTGTGATGAATCTAAATCAAAGTGAAGTCCAATCCCCTCTCTCTAATGTATAGAGTTATGATTGATGTTTATCACAAGTCAAGTTGTGATCAGTCACAATTCTTCATAAGACAAGATCCAAGAGTCAATATTTGCCAAGGTTGCCTTTAAGCAAGGATTTACCCAAGCTTTATTTCTCTGTTTAGCTTCTGATTCCCAGCACTTGGCATTTAAAAATGTTGTAGTTATGTAAACAAGATTAATGGTATGAACCTCCTGTTTTTGCATTTATTCATAACAATTGAAAAATGTTCAGCCTGTTTATAATAGTGTGTTGTGTTACCTCACGTCGATGTGAGACGAGGATATATGGTGTGCTGAACCTAAAGCTGCCTGATTTATCCAAAGGAGCATCAATTTATTCAAGATATATATTTTGCACCTCTGCACTTTATTCCCATTTCAGTGCACATTGCAACATACGTTATGTATTCATTACAGAGAAAATGTGCTCGTTACATACTGTGAGATGTCAATGTGTTACTCTGACATACTTAAATGTTCTGTTACTGAAGAATGCTATTATCACTAAGATTGTGTAAATATTTACATTTTTCTGTGCAAGGGTTTTCTCTACCAGTCTCAAACTCAGAAGTGGATGGTGTTTTCTTTTTGTTCTCTTTCAATTACATAAATTGCACCTGAAAATTCTGATCAAGTAATATTTGTATCTGAAAAGTCTGAGAGTTGTAAAAATTGGTACACCTTTTTATTATTTTGACATATTTGTATTGCTTATCTTACATTACTCAGTAAGTTTCTGCTGTAATACTGACATAGTATTTGTACTAAGTAGTTGAATTTATATACAACAGCATAATATGAATCAAAAGGAAGAAAACAACAGTTAATTTTTTTGACAAACAAATTTTTCCTACATGAAACGAAACATCAAAATATTGTTTCAAATCTGCAGGTGTATTTTAAATGATGTTCAATTTTGCCATGAACAAAAGCAAGGAATCAGCAAAAACATCAAAGAACTTGTGCTTGCTGCTAAATGTTGATATTATGTTTGTTTGTCTCCATGAGTGGTCTGGGATATGGTATTGTTGTGATAAGATACAGGATATGTTTTTGAAGTGAAGAAGATATTTTTTCTGTTTACAGATGCGCATATTTATTCAGATGCTTCCAGGAGTGTATTGAGATATTTGTTATGAATGAAAATATTTTGTTTGATGTTATAGAAGTCTTCCTCTTCTTCTATCTCTCCTTTCCTTTATTGTCTGTTCTTGTTATCCCTTCATTCTTTCACATATTCCATCTCCTATCCAGCTCTTCTATCCCCCTTTCCTTTAATATCTGTTCTTGATTTCTCCCCTTTCTCTTTCAGTTTTCCATCTCATATCACATTTCTCCCTCTCCTAGTTTTAGTTTTACTTTGCTATATAAATCCATTATATAAACAAGTGATACAGCATTGCTGTCTGTAGTGTAGTGAAGTGTACTGGTATGCATGCTATCAAGCAACATATCAGCAACTCCTAAATGAACCAATTTAGGTTGGCTTCATCTTATTTCTATTCCCTGTTTCTGATTCTGATATGTATCATTTTTGTGATTGGGATGATGTTACAAAGATTCAGGCAGAATTTTCATAGACATGCAAACAAAAGGTTCATCAGATACTTTAAAGGAGAGTGCACACATAGATTTGCTTTTGTTTAACTGCATTGTGGTGTATTGAAAGTGCGTCCTGCAAGAATGAGTGAAATATATGTAAGCTAATATTTTTTTTGACATTGGTACTAACATTTAATTTGTGTTTAATTGCCAGCTGGTTTAATCCAATAATTGATATGATAGAAGTAAATGATAACAATCACCTCTTTTGTTCCGTGTGAAATAAATGTTATGAGAGAAAGGTGTACCTCTGACTTGTTGACTTGTTTAGATTCTAAATCAATGATAATTACGACCAAAGCCAAACGTGCGGCTTTTCAAATTTGAGTACTACTTCAATCAGCTGATGTTAAAAGTGATGAAATTATGTATCTAGTTTGCAACACAGAGTACCAATGCGCATGTAAGCACATTAACATGTCTATACACTGTAAAACTTGTATTATAAGAGTTAGTCATTTTGTACATGTAAATACATTGTAAAGTTAAAAGAATCCATTTCGTATTGGGATGGATGTAAATTGAAGAGAGCACATTTAACACTTGAATAAAAGTGATTATTTGGAAGTTAAACAATCTGCATTTGTGTTGTATTAATAAGACTTATTAAAAAACCTTATGCAGGTAGTCTTGAAATCTTTGAGTGCCAGGTGTGCATTTTGTCACCAATAATTATTGCAGAGGTTTGCCTCACATATCACTGCAAGACGTGCTGCTTCCCACTGCACCCCTTTGATTCATTCATCTCTTTCCATACGCAGTGACAGTAAGTGAAAGGTGCCTCAACAATGCATCTCTCTCTCACACTAACATCTAAATGCACAATGACAACACAGAAGGAATATATAACATGTTTTTTTTTTATAAGTAGAAGCATTTGCTATCATAGAATTTATTCATAATGATAAGTGCATCCTTAAATCATATAATCAAAATCAAAAGTCTTAATGTTACAAGGGGGATTAAAAACAATCACAGATCAATAAATATTGATGAGATTAACAGATATACCTTACTGGTTCGACTGAGAGCCAGATTGTAAAATAAGAGCACTAAATCCCTTGTACAGCTTGTCTCATGTACCATACACGTCTTTCTGTAACAAACATCACGCATTATATTTAATGCCTTATGGTAGTACAATAAAGGACTTCACCTATATTCTAAAATAAAACATATCTGGTACCGGCAATACAAGGAGGGCATATTAATTAAAAAGAAACATCCTCAAAGTTGTCTTTGTCATCAGAGTTATGGTGAAGATTAATTATGCTGAAAGATGACAAAGTAAGCCCTCTTATAAATATTTATGCTTACTATCATTTATTGCATCATAATACACAACCTCCCAAAATATGGAAGAGATCGTCGACCCATTTTCACATTTGAAAGAAAATTCAGCATGAACATCATTAAAAAATAAATTTGTCGTAGATAAAACACAAATCTACACATAAAGTTAATAACAATAGAGTTGTAGATATGTGCAAAGAAAACAATTTTCTACTTTTCTCATCAAAAGGCACTTACGTGGAAAGCAGGAAAAATGTATAGACAAGACTATCAGGTCTGATCTAATGTTCTACAGTAGGTAATGTACAAATACAATCAACATCTTCTGTAACATATAGTACCTGTTTTCTAGGCTGATGATTATTATTTTGAACTGTAAAATATAGGGTTCAGTATTCATGAGACTGATCACTTTCCTTCTCCCTCCTCGTCACAGTCTGAAGGATTTGATGACTAGTCTACTGCAACCAGACCTCTTTATTGAATAGTTTGGATTAAATGTGCCAACAGCCTGGACACAAGACTAGAACAGATAGAGGAAATGCTTCTTAATTCTACTGCAGGACAGGACAAATAGTAAATGTTGCTAAAGTAATAAAAATGAATGAAAGCGTGTTCAAATGTGTTAACCCTCTCATTGCAAATCAGCGTTTACGAGAAGAAAAAGCTGACAAGTTAGCTTCCATGATCAATTTTTACAAACCTTATAAATGTACGTCAAAATCTTGTCTAGTCCCAGAAATTATCTACCATGAAACCAGTTTGTTATTGTAATACCACTTTTCACCTCACATCCCATCTTGTTGTTTCCATAGTGACTCAAATCGTAAGACAAAAGAAATGTGCACTTTTTCAGAAGATAATGAACTCTGGAAGATGAGGCAGTGTATTTATATGCTAGTTGATGACAAAATGGTAAAATTCTGTCAGTGTCATGGCAACATCTACTTATACTTCCAGCTTCTGACCTCTGACCTGGGCATATCACAATGTGGAAAGGTGTCGTGAGGAGAAAATGAAAGAGGGAACAGGAGAGAGAATGAGGAGAGAAAGAAAGAGAGGACAGGTAAAGGGAAAGAGAAGCTGAGAGAGTGAGACAAAGACATGGAGAGAACAAGAGAGACAGAGAGAAAAGAGAAGAGAGAGGCATCAATTATGCTTAAAACTCAGACCATGTGCATTGAAGGAGAACAGGGCAGGGGAAGAAATAACATTGTACATTGCCACAATGATAAAAAAAGAGAAAATGAATATACAGCACATATAATTCACAAACAAACTTCATGTATGATATACACTAAACATTTCCCCACAACTAACAAGGTGTGGACACATATTTCCTATGTATACAACCTATTGCAATTAGACACGATCTTATCTTTTAATATCTTCTGCATAGCTCATAAAATAATTAATATTCATATCATATTGATGCATATAAAAAGCAGCTAGGGTAAAAGAAGAAAAATATTTTTGTTTAATTTTCACATATCAATACAATGCACAATGCATTAGAAATTTGATCAAAGAGCTATTTACATTTATTCAATACGAGCGCGAAGATATATGAAGATCATTAGCAATCATCACAACATATATAATTTACCATTTTAACATTAAATTAGTCAGTACTGTAATATTCAGTAATAGATCACAAGTTTATATCTAATATACAATGCTGAAGAGCTCAGGAAGGCAAAGAACACGGGGCAATATCTCGCTGAGTTTGATCACGATAAACACTCAAGACATCTTCCAACCCAGTCAACAAGTCAAGATTTCTTCCTCACAAAAGATTATAATCATAAGATACCAAAGGATCATTAACAAAAGCAGGAAAAGTACAAACAGTATTTGAATATATTCCCCACACAGAGATGCAATATTAGCCAATGTCAATGGAAGCAATATTCACCACCAGACAACTGCAGGAAGTTTGCATCATCTTTGCAATTGGTTATAATTTGCATCGCCATCTTAAACGAAAGTTCTACGAAAGTTGATCTTGTCACTTATGTTGTTTAGGAGAGATATAGTTATACAAATGAAGATGAGAATTGTTCTGACTCACTGTATCCCAAGCAATGTGTCAAATATCAAGAATTAAAGACCAGTTCTTAATTAATATGGTTAATAATTGCCACCCCGTCACACCAATTTATATGCACAAAAACATTGTAATCAAATATGAATTTCAGCACGTACATCTAAAGAGCTTATATTCTCTAATTCTCTTTGTTAACTGAACTTTTTTTCTGATGAAAGCAAAACTGTGTCTGTCAGTTGGTTGCATTGGCATCACCAACTATTGTGTTTGTGAGAGCCTTCTGACTTTCTTTGTATACATGTATGCCTATATCGTAAGCACTGGAATCCAAACATAAAAGTTTTGGGGATTATCGTAATTCATGAAAATATCTGTATGCGAAATATTTTATGTTTACAGTGTATAGACATGGTATTTCTTTTGATGTGACAGAACTGGTGAGGAGAAATGAATAACCTCCTCTGGGAAGAGAAGCTATTTTGAAACCATCCCTAGCTGAAGAGCTTAACGAAGCAGATGCCCCTCTCCTTTGAGACCCTAGCTGATGAAACAGCCATTTTGAAATCATTACCACTGCTACAACTCCCCATTAAGAAGTCCCTAGTTGAAGAGCTTGATGAAGCTACTACCCCTTCCCCTTAAGTTGCCAGTTGAAGTCCCTAGTTGACGTCCCTAGTTGACGTCCCTAGTTGAAGAGCTTGATGAAGCTACTACCCCTTCCCCTTAAGTTGCCAGTTGAAGTCCCTAGTTGACGTCCCTAGTTGACGTCCCTAGTTGAAGAGCTTGATGAAGCTACTACCCCTTCCCCTTAAGTTGCCAGTTGAAGTCCCTAGTTGACGTCCCTAGTTGACGTCCCTAGTTGAAGAGCTTGATGAAGCTACTACCCCTTCCCCTTAAGTTGCCAGTTGAAGTCCCTAGTTGAAGTCCCTAGGTGAAGTCCCTAGGTGAAGTCCCTAGTTGAAGTCCCTAGTTGACGTCTCTAGTTTAAGTCCCTAGTTGAAGTCCCTAGTTGAAGAGCTTGACAAAGCTATTACCCCTTCCAGTAAAGTTGTTATAAAGAGTCTGACCATGCTACCATCCTTCCCTAGTTGACGTCCCTCGTTGAAGTCCCTAGTTGACGTCCCTAGTTGACGTCCCTAGTTGAAGTCCCTTGTTGAAGTCCCTAGTTGAAGAGCTTGACAAAGCATCCATGGCAGTAGGCTTTCCCGCTCTGCTCTTTGAAGGTGCCTTTGTTGAGCTGCTTGAGACAATAGTCGCACACAAAGTGCTCTGGGTGGAACTTGCGCTGCATGGCTGTGATGCAGCGGCCTGTAATTGGCTTGCTGCAGCCGGCACAGAGGGAGCCCCGCACTGCGTGGTAGTGGATCTCACAGTATGGCACACCGTCGTGGTCGAAGAAGTCGCCCTCGTTGAACGGCACACGGCAATCCTGGGGGGGGGGGGGGGGGGAAAGAAGGGACAAGGTGTGTCAAAGTGCTGCTTTCTGGGATTTGTGTGTATTCATGGTGAAATAATCCAGGCATGTGGGGCATGGTTAAGGGCTCATTACATGACACAGAAAAAGAAGATAATCAAACTGGAGCAATTTGACTGCTATGCAGTTGAGAAATATGCCACTGCCTCTATGTTAACTTCAACTCGTTTCAACTGATGATCTTATCTGCTCAGAGTACTTGAATGTTTGGTCAGAATTAGGCCATTGCATTCCTAGTTATTACAAAAATTAAGTTTGTGAAATATGTAATATGTAAATATGTGAAATATGGCAATTTTTCACAATGTTTATCAACCTTTGGTTTTTAACCTCAGTATGATTCAACGGCAAGTTTAGAATATTGGCATGGTCAAATACATACAAGTATCAACGGTTAAGCGAAGCTGTAGAACAGTTCTCAAGATACCGCATAAATGATTAAGGGATGGACATTTTTGGCAAATTTGTGCTGATTTTACCCCAATTTTACACAGTCCATTGGTTTTATGAATTATATTCAAGTTTGAAACAAAATCTTTTAAACAGTTCTCAAGATATTGTGTAGAAAGGGTTCGGGATGGACAGGCAACCTCATAACCTGATGGAAATCAAAGCAAGCAAACTTGACTGTACAAGCCCGTAGACTTACCGCACAGACAAAGCACTCTGGATGCCACTGAGCGTTGAGCGCTGTGATGAAGTTCTCCATGATGGAACGGTTGCAGCCTCCGCAGCGAGGAGCAAACATATCAAAGTAGTCGTCTCGGCAGTAGGCCCGGCCGTTCTTCTCATGGAAGCCATCGTCTCCAAACGTCTTGCCACACTGGGCACAGAAGAAGTGCTCCGGATGCCACGTCTTATCTAGGGCTGTTACACAGCGCTGGAGGCCAGGGAAGGGCAGAACGGTGGAAGATAAAAGTCATTACAAATGGCATTTTTTGCAGAAACAAACTTAAACAGACCACTATGTTAAAGGGAGGGTTGCCCTTTGCAGGTAAAAAAATTACAATTATGTAAATAACACAGAGAATTAAGAAGCCTTATCCAAAGTGGATACATATGGCAGTTTTTGCAGGAATAACCATCTACAGACCACTGTGTTCAACGAGAAAGATTCAAACGCGTGCAGACAACTGGGTATGCCTCCACCGCCTGTGCAGCACTGAAGTATTGCCATTATCTTCAATAGTTAAAGTTTATTGTCCACTGTCCTGGAAAACTTGTCATTTGGCTACGACATGCAACATCATGGAAGGAGGCCTGTCATACATTATCATTCAACCAAGTACTAGCAACTACCAAAGGGTCATTAATGATACATGATGCTTCTGATAGATAATGCACAATAGGCATTGTTGTATTCTGAAGTAAATATCCGATAGACATTAATTTTAGGGTCTTGACTTATCAAAATGTGAAAATCTAATGAAATATTACTACAAGAAATTGATAAAATGTCACACAATTGCTTCCCTGAAAACTGACATCCTTTGATATTACTTTCCTTCAAAAGGGTCAAAAGTTTGTTAAACACCGAGAATAGTAGTTACAGTATTAAGGGGTTCTCCACACATTAATTTTAACTCACGTCCTTGATGGGCCCATGGCAGTAGGCACATTTAGGAGCAAAGAGGTCATGGTAGTCTTCCTCACAGAAGGCCTGTCCATCCCGCTCAAAGAAGGTCTGGGTGCCCAGCTCCTTCTGGCAGTGGGCACACACAAAGTGCTCAGAGTGCCACGTCTGGCCCAGCGCTGTCACGATCTAGGGTACAGAAGAGAGAGCAAGAAACATAGCATAGAAATATAGACTGGTCTGAGGGACTTGGTTATAACTATTGCCACAAGGTGAGCTGAGAAATTTAGATGCTTCTTCAAGGAAAGGCATTGCATGGTCACTATCGAAGGTGGAGAGGGTAGAAGATCAAAAACCATTCCATTTACTACGGGACACACCGCGTTGCTCGTCTCAAATGGAATAATCTCATAGTACTGGTTGGATATATATGTTTTTAATGGGGAATGACACAGCAAAGTGTGAAATTGGGTCTTGTCTACAGCAACATGAAATCATATTTGAGCCAGCATGACTTATTGAAACAATACTTCTTGATAACATTAATGTTGATAACCATGAAGCATTGATTGTAATCACTACATCATAAATAAAGTGGGCATTCATCTAGCAAGTGTATCTTTCCTTCAAAATGTCTGTGCACCCTATTTTGTTTATGCCTTTAATGCTCATGACAAAAGATCCAGCACTTCAGTTGTAACACACATGGGATCAAAGAGAAAATCTATATAAAGTGTTCTTTTGAGACTGCGGGGGAAGTACAATGCAGCTGCATTAAATGAAACGGCCGGTGGTACTCCATATAATGTATACATCCTTGACATAACCTACCTGTCCCACGATAGGCTTCTGGCAAGCGGCACACATGCCCTTAGCCACGGTCTGCACGCCTTGCCTGCTGACATCAGAGTGCAGGTGGCCTAGCATGGAGTCTAGCTGGCTGGGCTGGGCAGGGGCGTAGCCTCCCTGCTGGGGGGGCGCATACACCTGCTGGGGCTGAGCGGGGTGGGGCTGAGGGGGGTGGGGCGTGTTGTTGACATTGACCATGTTTGGAGGGGGGTGTGCTGGCTTGGGGGGAGGGGTGACCTTGTGTGGCTGGGCGTAGGCAGGTTCCTGGGCAGGGATGTCTGTAGGTGAAAGCTATGGAGAAATAAAACAAAAACAGGATCAATTTAACGGCATTACATTCCCATAAATTCCATAGTGCATAGGGTACATGTATATGGAGGATATCCTGTTCACATGCAGCCTCATTTTAACAAGGAACACTTAAAATTCATAAATCTTAAAAGATTAGAGCACCATAAGTAGTCAAATTTATATTGCAGGATAAGATAAATTTCCCCACAATTGCAATAGCCAACTACAATACACTGCAATCATTGGAAGTCCGTATTCATGGCAGAATGTTCGTACCGCAAATCCTGCAATCAATACCACTTCTATCCATTCCCTTGAATGTAATCAATCTCATTTTGATTTCATCTTCTTTTCATAAGCATGTTATATTTTTTTTTTTCATCATATAATATGCATTAACCCAATATCATGCATGGGAGGAACTTTCTACAAGAATGTTTTTGTATACCCCTTACACTTAAATGTACATTTATATGTGAAACATTTTTTTTTTAAAGTCGAAATAGAGTTAAATTGAATTGGAAAAAAATTCTTTCTTTGTTTCAGTGGTAAAGACATTAGAACCAATCTGGCACTCTATACAGGTAGTGAGCAGCGCAGCAGCAGAACTCAGGTCTCACCTGGAAGTCTGAGAGGGAGGCCATGAGATCGTCCAGCTCCTTGGTGGCAGATGAGGCAGTCCTGAGGGGTGGCTGGCTGATCTGGGGCTGGGCTGGGGGCGGGGCGTGGGTGTTGTTTGTCATGACTCTACCCACGGGCTGGGTAGGGGGTGGGGCGGGCTGTGAGTGCTGGGTGTAGGTGTGTGTGGTCTCTACAGTATAGCTGCATGGGAAGGAGAGAGACAAGGACCGGGAAATTTAATTCTACAATTAAATCAATTACAGAACAGTTACAAATTCACTCTTCCCAGAGGTAGGTAATGATTACTGGTCATATTTACTGCCTGGAATCATGGTAGAATTGTACTGCCATCATCATAGGACCCAAATTGTGTTTCCTTGCATTGTTTTTATCATTTTTAGACAATTTCTTCTCTTCTTAATCCATAAATCAAACAAGAATGGGACCCATGGTCAAGACAGAACGTCACTCCCTTGATGACACCTCCAGAAGTCTTCACTACTGCTAAGTAACCCCTTTCATTAAAGTTTATCTGATCTACTCAAACTTCGTTTATCACTCCAATATTGTCAAGTTAAGCACATTGTTGTACAAATATTTGCATTATTGTGAATAAAACCACATCCATAATATAAAACAAAACTGATCATAATCATAGTTCGGGGCTTGATGACCGTAACTGACATCTTCCTTCCTAGAGAGTACAGTAAAGTTCCAAGATTCAGCTCTTTGGGGTTATAAATCTGTAATAGATTGTTTCCTCAAAGAAATCTACAAACTTGGCAGTTGTTCATCTGCCTAAACCTCCAACAGGAACATAGCCTGGCTCCCAGGCTGTAGGGCATTTTTAATCTAAACTACAATATTCAATATTCAATAATTATTCTGGCTGAAGTAGACTAATGAATCTCATTTCCTTCATTGATTCACTCAAACCAGAGAAAAGAGGAGAATGAAAGAGTGAGATGCCTTGTGACAACTAGACTTTTTTTTCAAGTTTGAATAAAAAATGCCTGAAAGCCTGGGAGCCAACCTAGCGGGAACCCTGATTGACTTCAATAATCATGGCGGCGTCACATAGTTTGACATGTCCCCCAGGAGTATGGTGTCAATGTGCTGCTGTAGTTTGGCTGGATTCAGAGCTCATGGAAGCCTTACAAACTGACTCTCCACACAGGCAGACAGCTACTGTCACTTTGTTTTAACTCCTTCTTTGCCCTACTCTATACTGCTCTTTGGCAATTGCATTTATTACCCGCGCAAAATAGGTTGTATAGTGCAAAGGCTTGAAGAGTTTCACATCACTGTAAACGTTTTATTTTGCAGTGTTTCATTAATTAATCTTTACTGGAGTGCAGAACGCAAAATTAATTTTAAGCACCATGATCACGATCGCTAGCTAGATAGGCGTCTTGTCAGTGCACTACACTTTTCGGACTTGTTTTGTATCATTTTGTAGATGTGTATTCGGATATGGGCCAGCGAAATTAAGTGCTCGCAAAATGGTCTGCCTTATAGCAACTCGCAAAAATATCTGTACGCAAACTATACCAAGTTTATAGTGTTTGTTTGACCTATTATATAATTGATACACCTACCTGGATGGAGTGACAGTGCCCACCAGCTCATCCAACATGTCATTTAGGTCACTGACCCCTCCTCCTCCTCTTCCTCTTCCCCCTCCTCCTCCTCCTCCCCCTCCTCCTGCGCTCATGTTGGGTCCTGGGATATGGGCCCGCAAAATCAAGTGCTCGCAAAATGGTCTGCCTTCTAGCAAAATTGTGAAAATATCTACGCAAAATAAACCAAGTTTACAGTGTCTGTTCAACCTGTCACATACTGAATACGCTGTATAATTTTTTGTGAATCGCGACTTCTCGACTATTTCGCGTGTGGTTAAATTCGCAATCACGGAGTACTAGCACTACTAGTACAATATACGTGCATGTCATATTCATGTCAGGATCAAGGTCAATATTTTTGCGCATTGTCAAATTCGCAAATAGCACCAGACTCGCAAAATTTGTGGCAATAAAACCCCCGTGAAATATATATATAGTGTATACAGTAATTGATATACCTACCTGGATGGAGTGACAGTGCCTACAAGCTCATCCAACATGTCGTTCAGGTCACTGACCCCCCCTCCTCCTCCTCCTCCTCCTCCACCCATGTTGGTCCTAGGAGGCTTGGCCATCACTTGAGGGGGTGGCGGTTTGGGTGGGGGTGTGGACGCTGCAGAGAGAGAGAGAGAGACAACACGATATAAAGTCATCAACAAAACATGCTTGATCATCACAGCTATACTACATACAACTTCACATATACAAGACAAGTTGTAATTGGCATTAATACAATCTTTGTTTTTCTGTTACTCTATGTAGTAATAACAAATTACCAGCAAAACAAAGATTACCAGTATATCATCAATTGTCTCTCTGCAATACATTCAATTCTTTGAATTATCAATTTGGCATTCTTAGGAAAATTGTGGTTCATGTGGTATGGAGGCCACCTCACAGACAGTGGGTACCGGGCTGGTAAAACTGATAGTCCAGATCTGTCTGAGTTATTTATAGCTAAGACAATTGGAATTCTGAAAACTGCTTGAGGCGCATCTTCATTAGCCCGATCAGACGAAATAGCGAGCTAGTTTGAGGAACCGGGAACTAGCCTGAAGTTGCAATCTCGTCTTCTTTTAGCTCTAAGCTCGGGATGCATAAATTATCCAGATGTTCGCACATACGCAGTGTGCGAAGGGAACAGGCCGCGACCGCATGGCTTCGGTTGTCACCTAGCAAGCTGAACTTATAAAAACCTAACGTCAACAATGCCTGGTGCGCGCTGATGCATGCAGGGATCGCAAAATTTTCAGTCTAATGAAGACGCTCCGAGCTAGCTCGAGCTAGCTCCATCTAGCCCAAGATTTCTTGGGAAATTTTCTTGACCAAATAGCTAGCTATTTCATGATCTGGAAGGGCTTTCCCGATCAGAACTACAGGTAGCTAGCTATTTCACCACATCTGGCTACTGAAGACGCACCTTTTCAGTCAAAAACTGTGCCAATAGGTCAATTATGGTTATGGATTATGGACTTGCATGTAAATGAAAACTTGAGTCAAGACGTAAGTTTGTTTCCAGAACACCACCCCAGCCATACAATCAGCAGCAGTGGAAGGCCTCTACAGTAAATCATGCAGAGGTTTGCCTGTCTTAGCATCAGCTAATATTATACTAAACAGATGGTATACACCCATGTCTCAAAAGTTACGGAAAGTTTGACGATACTCGTAGTGCACGCCACCCAGGGTTCTAAGCATAAGTGTATTGTGTATTTCTTGGAAATAAAGAGTCAAACCTTATGAAAAAACCACCTCCTTCACAACCTCCCCACATGGTTAGAAAAGGTAGAGTCGTTTTTTGACCTCACACGAGGGAGGGTGACAAATAATTGCAACACAGAATAAAATTACAGGACACAACAATCTTACATGTTCTTTAAAACAAATTTGGCTGTACTCACATACATCTGAAAGAAGAGAACATTACATAAAGAGTAAGAAAGATCAAAATATAGAGGTAATTAAAATTCCAGGTTAAAAGGGTTTGGTCTGGAAAAAGTGTTAGTAGTAGCAGGACCACAAAAACACACAGTGAGACACTCTTTAGTGACATGATTATGGAAGTCCAAAAACATGATCAAAACAATGATTTGTGAAAGAAAATCAAATAGATTGCTGCCCTTTTGGATGCAATGTTCATACAGGCTTGGTTATTCGCTTATTCGCCATTAACTCATTTTGTTATAGATGTGCATAAACATGTTTATATCTGGTACTGAAGAGATATTTATTTTTCTGCAGCAGTCTACTGCAGATGAGAAGACCGTAATATGAGAGAGATAAATGGCATTCGTCGATCACCGAGCACCTTAAATGGGTGTGTGGGTGTGTGGGTAGTAGATATCATGTGTCCAAGTAATTGTCATAACTCACATTTTTCCGTTGCCATGAGTGCTATACTAATTCTCTGTCTCAAATGGTGCTTCAATTGGCAGGCAAATATGCAAGATGTACCAGGGATGATGTATGGGTATTCCAAGAGATGTCTTCTCACAACACTGATAAATACCCTGTTCACAGTGAACACTTAATTCTGTCCTGAGGAGGCCCTGGTCTGTTTCATATGCGCATTATCCCTTGATGTGAAATGACTTGCGATGACCACAAAACAACTGAACACACTTGTAGGTTGAGAGCAAAATGCACACTTGAGGCTTTCAATTCAGATCTACTTAAGAAATTATAAATCTGTGAGGCAAACTTCCATAGATATCTGTTCGCAAGAGCTGTCAATAACTTCCTGTGTGTATCCTTGTTAGATAAACACGAAGGTGGTTGCTGTCATACTCCTTGCAATGTTCCTCAAACGTCTCAGCAACTCCTTAGAGTAACTTGCACAAGTCTCAGAGATAAGTCCTCAATGAAGAAACAGGAAAGTCAGTCTCACACACAAGACAACCTGGAGTATATGTGCTCATCACACAGCCCTGTGAGTTTGTAATGTAGATCACTGATGCAAATCAAAGCAAATTAGCTTTTTCAATTCAGCGACAATCCCATCAACAGTGAGCATTGATGGTAGGAATAACTTGTGACAATACATGGAGGACTGTATAGTGAGACGTCCTGTCTGTCCAGCCAGACCATGCATGGACAATGTCCTTGGCTACCCACAATGCATCAGGGTCAGGACAACACTGAAGGAGGCCTTGTAGCGAGCAAGCGACCAGACAAGAGGGAAGAAGGAGAGCAGAGTGGCTGGTGAAGACTGAGGCAGTATTCCAAGTATGTCATCCAGCCAGGCTGGGGTAAATGCTTGAGATGAACCAGTCACTGGGATCTGAAACACCGAGACGCTACGCTGTTCATGAAGTCCTCAAGGACCTATCCTCCCTGGAACTCATTCTCCAGAGTAAATCAGCATGAGTTGTGGTCAGGTGAACACAAAGCAGCTCAGACAGACCAATACAAATGCTGATATCCAAATTATGGACTGCCACCGTTGGTCTTGATGGAAAGCGAGTGTGTAATTAAAGTGAAAACGAAGAAAGTACATAAAATGCTGCATACAAATGTTGCACTGGTCTGGAAATTAATCTCGATGACTTCTAAAGGTGATATTCACTAAACTGATGCCTGCATAACAGTAGAAGATTTCATCCCACATGAGAGTGAGACAATAATGATCCCAACATATTAAGTTCAAAATTGACTGATCACAACTCCAATCGTATCACAGATAAAGAAGAAGTAGATGTAGGCTGGCCTACGCCCCGTGGATTCAGCAGACAGCGCACATTCACTGTTGGTGGTGTTTTGTAGAGGCAGGTAGAATGGACTGAACGCAGGCTTAGCAGAGCCAAAGTCAAGGCGACCAGACATACACATACACCAAACAGCAACAGGCACAGACTCTCAATGACAGCCGCACTCAGCACCTGACACAAAACAGAATGCGCGGGACTGAGGGCAGAACACGGAGCATGCCAACACAGGGAGCCAGGAAAATAGGCGGATAGATTTCTGAATCACCGTGGTAATTGATCATTTCCAGTGTTAATTTAGGAAGCGGATTCTGATTGGGGTGATATCATCCGGGAAATGGATGTTTACCCCTCTTGCTAGGTTACAGGGGGTTGTGATTGAGGGAGGGGAGATTAAGAGGGGCATTATGTAATCTAATAACCCAATTCTTGGATTAATCCCAATAGGAGAGATTATGACTTTGCAGAGGTTGACGATCTTGTAGTCCGTGAGTCTAGACGCTTTAGGATCGCTTGGGGTGAATGTCCCTCCTGAATCTAGTGCCTGGCTAGTCTCAAACCAACAACATGGCCAAGTTTCTAGAGCTTTGTACAATCAACAAACCAGGAAATGCACATTTCTCAAACAGAGAGCCTTCAGGCAACATGCACCATATACGAATGCTGCCCAAGATGTGTTACACATGTTGTGTAGAGAATTGAGTCGTAATGAAAGAAGAGAACTCTTGGGTACAGCTTGATGTGACTGTAGATAAATTACATGTCATGAAATTTAAACCCTGACCCAAGATTTCAATATAACCCAATTATGATTTGTTTATTTCATGAGGGCTGTTTTGTCATTTTTTTTTAAAGGGGAGGGAGGCTGTTTTTGCACAGCGAGGACTAAATTTCCTGAGCCCCCATGTATTTTTTTCACTGGAAAATATCACTGAATTGTGCGTCATTGTGGTTACAAATACATGGCTTGAGCCGATGTTCACCTTTCATGTGCACGACCCTACTCTGTTCCACACAACCGAAACCGAAAATAACCCGAGGGGGCGAAAAAGAGAGCCCAGTGGTATAAACACAAATTTCTTTCAGATGTTGGATATTCATTACACCTCGGCTTTACATGACCCTGACCAGACAGAAACAACATTGGCTGAGAAAGAGGACACCTATCTCCAGGTTCCTGAAGACTAACATCGCTGAGGTAGGAGAATGTGAAAGGTCAAGCCCCAAGCGCAACTATACACTCAGCCATATGGCAGGGACTGTGCTACTACGGTCTGCCTGCACGAATAATCCTGTACATGAACTTGCACTTGCAAATAAGGGCAAGCCAAACAAGGCAACATAAATGTGAGATCCCAGTCATCTTTTTTCTTAAGAATGAGTAAAATACCTTCATACTCACATACAGGTGAGCATCATCGCAATGTATATCATACTTTGTCAAAAAGCACTCATATTAATCTAATATATATTAGCTGATGCAATTTTCTAAATTACAACTTTCACATAAGATCTTTATCACATTCATTTCTACAGACATATACTGTTCTAGCATAAACACAGCTCTCTACAAACACTCCTATACATGTAAATAGCCTCCCCTCCAGGCTGTTGGACATTCCTAATCCAAACTTAAAATAGAGCAATTACTTGTAGGACTAGCCATTGCATCATTCTTCTCTTTTCCTAATCTGTCCCAAATGTTAATGCGAGCCAGAGAATAAATCAAGAATAATGTCTACTATAACCACACTCCTTTATTGATAAGATTGGTTAAAAAAGACTAACAGCCTGCGAGCCAGACTAACCTGTCCATGTACAAGGCAAGTATAGTGTGCTGTGCTGTAATACATGGAGCCCCAGCCAAGACTAATGAGTTGTGATGGGAGATGGCTCTGCACTATTTGGCTCTCTGCTTGTGCTTTACAGGAGGGCAGGTGAACTTTGAGTTCAGTCTTAACCCTCCTGGTACCATTCATAGGTGCATGAAATGTGTGATAAGTCAATGGTCTTCTCCTGGCTTGGTACTGAGAGGGTTAACCCCATCAGTACCATTCATACATGCAGGTGCATGAAATGTGTGATAAATCAATGGGCTTTTCTTGGCTTGCTACTAAGAGGGTTAACCCGGTTATTCCTTTCTAACCTGAAAAGATTAACCGTGAGGAACAGGTTAAATGTGTAATAAGTCAAAGGACTTTTCCTGGCTTGGTATTGAGAGGATTAACAAAGGCTGAGAGGGATGCGTACCGACAGAGATGACTCATCTCTGCCTATAGTTTGAGGCGCACAGCTTGGACAGTGAAAGATAGGGAGCCTGTCAGACATGAAGTTAAACTTTCACTCACTTACAAACCTGAGTACTTAGAGATGCACATTTTAGTGTTCAGCAAATGGTTTTGATTTCTCATCACTAGCAACTTTTGGCTCTCATCATTGACTTCAAGTTCAATGCATATTGTTGGTCACGTTTGATAAATTTATATTCATTATGAAAAAAGAGCAATTCATATTTGTCCAAAGCAAAATAAATTATGTATTATATACATGTACTGTGGTTAAAAGGAAACAAAATCTTGAAAAGTGAAATTTATTCATACTTCATAACAGTAAAGTGAATAATTAGAGGATGTTTTATCTACAAAAATGTCTATACTTTTCTAGGTCTTCCATATCAATGCTGTATTGTATGATGAAGATTCACTCGCTGTCAATATGTGCGTCTTCATTAGCCTGATCAGACGAAATAGCGAGCTATTTTTCTGATCCGGGGAACTAGCCTGAAGTTGCAAATCGCGTCTTCATTAGCTCGAAACTCGGGATACGTAAGCTCGAGCTCGGGTTGCATAAATTATCCCGAGTTTCGCACATACCAGCATTGAGCGACAGGAATAGGCCATGACCGCATGGCTTCGGTTGTGAGCTCGCATTCACGCACGTGTAAAAGCCTATTAAGTAAACAATGCCTCGTGGGCGCTGATGCATGCCGGGATCGAGAAATTTTCAGGCTAATGAAGACGCTCCGAACTAGCTCAAGCTATTTCGCGAACTAGCTCGAGCTAGCTCCATCTAGCCCAAGATTTCTTGGGAAATTTTCTCGACCAAATAGCTCGCTATTTTGCCTGATCTGGCTAATGAAGACGCAAATAGCTAGCTATTTCGTGATCTGGCTAGCTAACCCGATCAGAACAAGCTCGCTATTTTGCCCAGCTCGGGCTAATGAACACGCACCTAATGAGATGGACTTCTGTTGCCAATGGTCAATTATACATGACAACTACGTCCTGAACAGTCCAAACTCCTAATGCTGACCTTTACATCACTGGTACAACAACTGTTCACATCATGCATTCCTGGTAGCTGAGAGAGGTATGCCCTACACAGTATGAAGTATATGGGGCATGGTCACAGCCCTGTATGCATATGGGACTTGAACGTTTAGCATTACAAACGATATGAAAGCCATCTCTAGTATCAAAGCTAATATACTATGTAGTAGGCCTGTACGTACATATATTGTCAGCAATCTATAATGTCCATACCCATGCACACTGCTTCTTATTCATGTACTCCCCTATACAAAATTTTAGTTTGTCAAAATTTTGCACTATCAATTTTGATATCAAAGTAAATTTGGTGTCTTGTATGAGTTTAAAGATTGTCCGTCCCTTTTGCAAGCTTAAAATTTGAAATCGTCGATCACGATTGTAAATTGAAGAAAGTGTGATTCAAGACCATTTCTAAAAATATAGCATGTTGAAGCTTTCTGTATATGTAAAAATTTCAGCCGTTACATTTCAAACCGACTTTTTTCGTACTACGAAAAAAGTATTAGTCTTTGTTACAGCATCTATGTGGTTATTATGCATGTGTGAAATCCTAATTTTTATTTTTTTTTATTTTTCAATTACCAAAACTTTGGAGATGATTCCTTCTATCGAACAATTTTTTCATAATGCGTTTTATAATTTAATAAACAGATTAATCAATAAAGCAGATATTTCAACACAAACTCTAAGATCCTGAGGTAAAGACTATAAATCAGACGTTGTTTACGTGCATTATTTGAATTTTACACTACGTATCAGTTCCAAATTATGAATATACAGCTTGTTAAGACTTCTCTATATGTTTTGTCAATGTTTCGAAGGTTTTGTGGTGATCTGAAAAAGGGACGGGCTGTCTTTAAGCTACCATATACCTTCAACCATCTGATAAGGCACCATCATCAAATAAAGAAACTTTTTGCCTGTGGCTATTTTGTAAAGTTGATCCATTCCCAAATCATTTAAAGTTTAGAATTTTCAGTCATCGATTACATTTTATACTATAGGCAATTTAAAAAAAATGGTGAGAAGGTTTAAGATAAGGGGGGGGGGGGGTTAGACTTTGAGACACTTAATCAATTGAGTGCCTTCCTGCCATGACATTGGGTCCTATTCATGTTTGATATCAAGATACCAGGAAGAAATCATCTCTAAATGATAAAATCATTGAATTGAAACAAAACCTGGACCCGGTGCTGAAAGCAAATGACTCATCCTTTTTTCATGACCACGACTACCCCTTCCCTTTAAAGCTGATTCAATATGAGACCAGCTCCATCTTTGAATAATGGCAGTGTGCACATTCTCACGTACACACTCACCTCACAAACCACACATAACACAAAGAACACAAAACCTGGAATTTGGACCTGCTCGTTGGCCGGGGCCAATCAAATGATTTCAAGCAATCTTATTCTCGAGTCTTATTTTGATCTTGCCAAAGAGAAAGTAAATGAGGAGATCATAACAAATTCCTCAAAGTGTCAGAGAAGCACCTGTCTGCGCTGATGTGATGCAGAGTTTAGACATCTGACCTTATTGTTGAATAGCAATTGTCTGTCCTCAAATATTGTATTTGGTTGTGCACACATCGTGATTCATGTTACAGTGGCAACCCTTATCTCACGCAGTGTCATGATAGCAACTGTTTGCTAACTACATCATGAAATTGGACTGCTCTAGCTGTTTTTTTAATGTGTCAGAATGTACCACACGGGTATATGTCTACATGTACGTATGCAGAATATTTGTTTCTGTTTGGGTTAAGGGATGGTTTATATTTTTACCCCCTCCCACACATCCATCAACCATAATATCTAAATTCCATGAATCTATGCCTGTAGAGTATCCTACACTTTGGGGAAAACATCCAACAAAGATATGGCAGAATATGACATTGATACTGAAGAGAGATGGGGACAGGAAAAAGAGGAGATATTCATAAGACTACCAAGTAGATATGTTTGCGTAGTATTATAACAAGAAATGGGCCAGGAACTTACACACACCCAATGAATGAATGGATGAATCACCTTATACATCATGAATGTACATAGAAAGTATGTGTGCATGTAATTCACCACAGCAGTTAATATTAAAAGTTTGATACACTGCACTTAAGCAAGCAAGAACAGACTGAAGCCCAGAGCATCGCGGCATACTTGAGATTGAAATGCAGACAGCAACACAAGTGAAAATTGTTTGTTTACAAAAAATAAATTCTACAATTTCATAGATGATACACAAACAACAAAAAAACAGTTAGAGACACAGACACAACAGATTTGGTTAATTCAATAACCACCCCTACAAGTGAAATCCAATGAATTGAGAATAACACATTAAGTTCACACATAATTCCCCCAACGCCCCCTCCCTGTACATGTATGTGTAGTAGAACTCTTACTCATGCATGTATCCACACCCAGGATAGCTTATAATGTATTGTACAGTATTATTAATAAGAAAGCCAACAGTGTGTGGGATATATCATGGAAAGTTGAGCTATTGCTGTTTCTACTGCATAAATGTTCCTTCTCAACTCATTAATATCACAGAAAATTTCAATACAAACATGTAAATGTCTCTTGACTGTCTTAAACATCTCAGGGCGGTGTTTCACCAAGCTATTTGTAAGTTACGAACGACTTTACGAACGACTGGTGATCCCTTCTTGTGCTTAATACGACACCACATTTTATTCATTAAGAATCTGATTCAGCACAAGAAGGGGTCACCAGTCGTTCGTAACATACAAACAGCTTGGTGAAACACCCCCCAGGACCCCAAAATGACAGAAGTCAATCATAGCACAGTTAATTGCATATGGGACTAAGGAGGTTAAAACACTTCACATACTCATGAACATACATTGTAGGCACAGCAATGCAACAGACTAGGTTTTAATTTGAAATATTACTTCGAACCAGGAGATGCGCAAAACCATTCCAATGCATGTTGATACGTTGTCAACACTCACAATCACAGAATATATCACATCTTTGAAAGATGCTTTGTAGCCTTGGTGAGCCATACTGTATGTGTCCTGTGTCACTAGTACGTAATACATACAAATCCCATAGAGCAACTGCTTATTAGGCAGACGAAGGGTTAACAGGGGCAGTGGCCATCAACCCTCCATTAGTGCTTGTTATTTTCAGACACATAAATAAACTTATATTACATCAAAAGAGAACATATTCTTATACATGTAGGCGGGGAAAATGAAACCTGCTATTTTTGCAATCATAGCTTGAATTGCCCATGGCCATATATGCTATTTTAGGGTCTCTCACAAAACTTGAATTGTTAAGCGAGCAATGCTGTTTATCTGGAGGGAGAATTGTGAGCCCCTATAACATTTGGTGTTGGTTTGGCTTTTGATATGGGAAAACACAGAAAGAATGAGGGCTTGTGTGCCAGTTAACCACAATAATTCACAACTGACAAGATGCCACCATGATAAGAGTACACAATGAATGAATATAGTGTGGAGTACTATTGCACAGCATGACTCAAAGTGGTTGGAAGAAAAGGATGATATTTAAGCTCCAAAGCCATAAGGTTTGAGTATGTGCACAATGATGATACAACAGTGACAGACTAAACATATGCTGATATGTTCACAAGAGAGAGAGAGATGGCTGGTAGATAACGCAACATACCATCAGGCCCTCCTAGGTCATACTTGCCTACATGAACGCACATCGGACGGAGACATGCAACAGAGCGAGGGAGACAAACAAGGTGGAGAGTGACAATGGGTGTGATGAGCTAAGGATCTAGGGATCTAATGATGCTAAAACATAGCGACATATTGGTGATGAGCTAAAAATCTAATCATGTTAGGACAAAGGATGCATTTATCAACTCTTATAATCAGCGCTTTTTAAGTGATTCAGGGTTATGTTTGCAGTTGATTCACGCAATTGCATTTTGTTACGAGATTAGTCCCACATTTTGAAACGCAACAAAGTGTGCCTTTTTAAACAAGGATCAGAGTTAATCAGCGCTTCATCACAGAACTACATATTGAAACATGTTTCAAAACAGGTATGGATACACAATAAGAAACAATGATTCAAACATTAGAAAGTGGATAAATGCACCCTAACGACATGTCGTGATGAGCTAAGGATCTAATGATGATAGATGATAGAACATAGAGATATGTTGGTGATGAAGGGGGGGGGGGTTGAAAAGGGAACAGGATGTTTACAACAATTTTAGAAGCAGTGGGACAGTGTGAGATCAGTACATCACCATGCCAACCACTATGCCGCAGGCCTACTGTGTATACCTCAGACTCTCACCAGTGACATCTCGATAATGCTCTTTAGCAGTGCTAACAGGCATCATTCACATACCCATGAACCAACCGTTTATACCAACCAAATGCTCACATCAATTATAGTTGTACAGTACTTGGGGTAGGAGATTTTGCAGTGGCTATTGTTATGTTCTTTTATAAGCACATAATGCTATGGTAAACAGGAATGTGATTTGACCATTGCCCTTTCTTTTTTCTGATAAAAGGGGGCAGTATAACATGTCTCAAGATGTTATGCCTTTAACAATGGGATCATTTAGATTCTACTTAAAGAGCAGGATTTGAAGAAAAAATAATAATTTTAACAGCAAGAATATAGGGCATGACAGATATGGTCTTGGTTGTGATATAATTAGATTAATATGGATGCTCAGAATGAGCAAATTTTCCTCTACAATGTTCGAAACCATGAAATATATCCATGATTGAAGGATGTCTTTGAAACTCGTGATGGGTACGATCTTTTCATTTCGACTGTAGGAGAATGGAGTGTCCACTGATTCAACCAGAAACCAAAATATGTCAATAAAAGAATGGTTTAAACACCAATCAAAAAGCAATTTGTCAAGCTCATTGACTCATCAACTATCAACAAACTTGAGGTAAATATAGTGTTAATAGAAAGGTCATGAATAAATCAATTCAAATAGCTTTCATTTCATTAGCTTTATGAATTGAATTAAGATGCAAGCAGGGATATGCCTATGTAGCGTGCAACTACTGCTATGATGAAGAAAGAAATCAAGCAGTGGGAAATGTTATGGCTAAAATCTAAATTAAAGATGAAAAGGGAAAACATACAATGTGTCTACCAAGCATTTTTACTAAATTCTTGATGCCCTAAGCTGCAAATTCAACAAAATATTTTCCTCCCACATACCTTCAAATTTCTGTTAACATTTTGCCACTTTTTTCCACCAAAAAAGCTGTTAGTAGCATTATCAAAACTCACAGATCTATTCATGTTGCAAGCAAACACCTGGATACACAAGGCTAGGCACTTACAGTTCTGTATCTGTGACTGTGCTGCTTCCAACTCCTGGAGGAGTGAGTCTAGCTCTGAGACAGGCATAGCAGCCATCCTGGGTGGGGCTGGGGTGGGCTGGTAGGTGCTGTTCTGATAGCTGGCTGTGGCTGCTTTGTCGTATCTACAATGTACACACACATACAAAACATACAAACATTCACAATGTCAGCACCAATCAATGATAGCCTCATGCCAATTACAACATGGCCCATTGCCTATGGCACTGAGAGAAACTAACCCGTGGGTATCAGGTGGTAGTGACAATAACAATCATTTCTAGGGGCATAGGGGGTAAAATCATTTATGGGGGCTACTTTTGAAGCCCGATGTCATGAAAATCAATGTATACTCTAAACCATGGCGTGCATTATCCAATTTTCACAGGGGCACTTCAGTGCACTTTGAGAGCTTAACTACCTTAAGCTTACTTTTGGGGTGATGGGAAACATTTATCTATCCAAGTAGTGAATACTATCTCATCTCTTGAAACTTCTCAACCTCCACTTACTTTACGTAAAGCTGCACATATGTAAAGTACTGCCCACACACCACACTATAATGAATGCATTACAACAACATGTACATGTACATGTACATGTTCATTAAGAAAATGGTTAATAAAAGTCAAAGCTGTATTCTTTTTTATTAAGCTGTACACTTGATACAACGAAAGGAGAAGTTTGATTTCAATGCTCCATAACTTCCTAAACCACTTTCACTCTTCATTTTTCACTTTCACATCTGCCTTTATTTAGATCCATGTCTACTGGAGTGTTTCATTCCTTTAAGTTTACAGCCTCTATAATGGTATCTCATTTTGCATCTGCTCCAGCTGGTTTCATGTTGCAGGAAAAACAAAGATATAATGTTCTCCGCTCAAGTACGCTGTATGTGTGCATGCATTAACATCAATGTGTATGTGCAACTAGTATCACTATCACAGTGACTAAAGCAGTTATTTCCTCAACCACTTGCACTTTAAGAAGAAATGTGGAAATAACAATGTCAAAGAAATCTATAAATACTAGAAATGGTAACTTCTATTCTATGTTTAAACTTATAAATTTATGTTAATTCTTCAGCAAATAGCAATGGCAGTAGTAGAAGTGGTCGTGTTGATAGTCACTAAAGTGTTGTAATGTAGTAATGGTAGCAGCAATGACAGCAGAAGTGAATGAGGTGGTGAGTGTAGTTGTGGTATTGAGTATGGTGGCAGTGGTGGTAGTGGTGGTGGTGGTGGTGGTGGATTTGGTGGTGGTGGTGGTGGTTGTGGTAGTAGTAGTACTGCAATAATGCTAATTGATTTTGTAGTAGTAGTGGTGGTGATGGTCGTGGTGGTGGTTGTGGTAGTAGTACTGCAATAACGCTAATTGATTTTGTAGTAGTGGTGGTGGTGGTTGTGTTGGTGGTGGTGGTGGTGATAGTAGTACTGCAATAATGCTAATTGATTTTGTAGTAGTGGTGGTGGTGATGGTGGTGGTGATGGTGGTGGTGATGGTGGTGGTGATGGTGGTGGTGGTGGTGGTGGTGGTGGTAGTAGTAGCACTGCAATAACGCTAATTGATTTTGTAGTAGTGGTGGTGGTGATGGTCGTGGTGGTGGTTTTGGTAGTAGTACTGCAATAACTCTGATAGATTTTGCAGTATTGATGGTAGTATTGGAGACAATAATACCAGGTTCCATTACCTGAATACTTGAGGCTTGGTGGGCTTGGGTAGCGTTGGTGGGGGTTGCCTGCCGTTTGGTTTTGAGCGTGCAGGCTTCGGGGGCGGTGTGCTGACAGGAGCTCCCTCCAGATGATCTGACAACGGGGGTGATGTAGGGGTGCGGGGCTGGTAGTCTAGCTGGTAGGTAGGTGGGGGCTGGTTGTAGGACTGTAATCTTGCTTGCTGGGGCTCAGAAAGGACCCTGGCGGTAGGGGGGAGCTGGATGTTCTGGACCTGGTAAAGGGGTTCTGACTCCGCCTGCTGGATCTGGTAGGAGCCACCCTGGAGGAATACAAAACAAAAGCATATTAAGTGTCTCAGTCCCATTGGTCGTAATCTGTGTTGTAATTGAGATGGGACTCTCATTGTTTGGTACTAAGAGTATTATAACAGTCAGCAATAAAGCATTACTCTACTATAGTCTACATCTATAATAAACACATAACCCAATTACCAAAGGGAACAAATTTCTCCAGGAAGTAAAACATTGCAACTTGTGAAGACTAGTTTTTATGCAAATCTAGCATTTGTGTTTGCAGTGGTCTATGAAATTGTGTTGGACCATTTTAGTTATTTTTTCAAATTATAGTATACACATCATTCAAACAATATATTTAGGTTACTAATGGTAATCCAAAAGCTAATGCAAGGTTTTTCTGACCGGCAGCAGCTACATTCAGAGTGCAATCGGCCCCTTAAAACTGAATCACAAAAGACATGTAAATGTATTAACATGTTACTACGTAGTTAGGGGGAAATATGTGAATTTAAACGTTTGCTGCATATTGCCAGCAACTCAATAACTATCAAATTTGAGAAAATACATGTAATGGTATGTGTGTAGTTCAAGTTCATATAATGTAAATCATTCCTGACATGAATTTCCACAGTGACCAGGCGAGCCCAGAGTGGGCTAGGCCAGGAGGCAGTGAAGCACCCAGGAAGGCAGGAAGCCCAGGGAGGATGTGGGGGTCGTCAAGACAGGAAGTACATCCTGCACTTCCTGTCATAATCTCCATCCATTCTCATGTTGCTAGGTCATGTTGTTATGTTGAGATAGAGAGTAGAGGCCCAGGCAGTGGTTTATATTACAGACTAAACATCAGTGGTATCGCTGACCTCACAACCAACATGGGTTTGTGAGATAACATCCTTTATTTAAAGGTACACCATGGAAACTGGGTAGACGTCATGGAGAGGGACGGTCCTACACTTCCTCTATCTCGGAATCTAGATTCCTAGTCAATTGCCCCGGAAATATCTGGTTTCCCCCACATGTTTTGCCTAAATGAGCTTAATTCCTTAAAGCGGATATCTTCCAGAGAAAAGCATGTTTTGTATCCATTATTCTAATCCTAGATGAAATGACATGAAAGGATGTTTGTGTTCAAAACAAAACCAACCTCATAATACCGGTAATCACTATGATATGAATGATGTCATCAATCTCATTTAGTTTTCAAAGTACACTGCACTTCATGTTCTGTTTTCTCTGCTTCTGGGAGGGTGTGTCTTTCCCATGTTCAGTTCATTGATTCACTTTTACCTTATAATTTCCATCCTCATGAATTTAGTTGGGCATTCATATCTGTAGTTCTGCACTCTTCTGTCAACATCTTCAATTCTCTTTTTTCCTGATGTTCATAACTTTGTAGACCTTGCTGTATCTATTTTTCTAATAATGGCATTGGTAGTAGTCTTTGAAAGAAGGGCGTCCCACTTTCCAAGCCTCTTAGAAAGCCTCAATGAGAACACCGTTCTAATGAAGCTTATCTCATCTGTCAGAGTATTGATTGTGAAGATAATATTTTAAATTAGTATGTAACCTCCTGTGTGCCACACAAAATACTGATGTAGGATGTGAGTAAAACTGCAGTCTTAATTCGCCACTAATACATTTTTCCACATGTAAAAGATACAAATTCCATAGGGCAGCCACTTGTTTGGTTATCAATGGGTTAAGTGCAAATATTGGTGAGTGGTACATGAAGTATTGATGTATTCTACTGTGTGGCATTTTGTGAGTTCAACAGCGAACATGTCTTCAGTCCCAGGTTGAGGGGGGCTTCATTGCTTTGAAATTGAATCTGGATGGAATGTGGACCTGGCAGCAGGCAAGGAGATAGTGAGAGAGCTCCGAGGGTATCTCCTTGCCAAGGGAAGAGGGAGAATAGATGCGAGAGAAAGATGGGAGAGAAAGCGCCATCTGAGTAAACAGGAGGAGTAGGAAGCGAGGCAGTCAGGCAGCCGGTCTGTATGGAGGCATCCTCAGGGATCAAAAGCCCATCAGACATGACGACTAGCATCTCGGTTGCCTGGCTGTAAGGCTACTGGACATTTCTGATTCAAACCAACAAATATAGTCTTCTATTCTAAGACTAATCACTGTAACATCTTTCCTCTTTAGCCTGTCCAGGGAGCCAGAGAAACAATGAAGAAATCAATGGAATCAAATAAATTAAAAAATTAGTCTAGTACTGTAGCCAGACCATTTTATTGCATACTTTGATTTAAGAATGCCTTGATGGCAGGCCAGTCAGTATCTACATGAAGGCTGTACTAGGCTATGTGAAGCTCACCAGGGAACTGGCTGACTAGTGTCATAGCACTCATCCATCAGCCTACATTGGAGACACGAGGCAGCATTCAGAACGGAAATGCAATATTTGCATCATCAGACATTATTATACTTTGATCCTTATTCATTCATTATTATTTCACATTATTTTATATTTGCTCAAAATGGCAATGCACTATTTCAACTATCATCACAAATAAACAATTATTTTACCATAAAAAATATATAGATCACTATTCTTATTGTATTAGTATTGGTCAGTAAATTTGTACGATCATTATCTTTATTATCATCATAAGTATACAAGGCTCCACACCATCTTATTTTAAAGGTGGTTTGACGTCCTTTTTATGTTTTTTGTATAATTTTCAAGAATTTAGGGGTCTGGAAAGTTTAATTTAGGGACCCATGTGAAATAGGCACCTGTCATAGGTATTTTAGAATGTGTTTATATCTAATGAACTTTGCCATTCTATAAGGACATCCCGTTTAATAAACTTACCCCAAAATAAAGTCATATCAGCTGGGGCCCAAGGGTGCAATAAAGAGACATACTGGTACATTCTCTCGGTCATTCCCTCTCGGTCTCCTCACCCTGTCCTCCCCCCCCCCCCCCCCCCCCCGTCCTTCTGTCTCCCTTCCTCCCTATGGCAGTGTAGAACCAGACTAGGATATGCTAAAGCTCTTTAGATCATGACAATACAAAACAGCTTGCACTTTCCATATTTAGCCATTCTCGGTCGGCCGATCACAGCCCGGAGCAACACCCTTATCATGTCTTGTTAATCAGAGACATCAGGCGTGTGTGGAGCCGTCTACGGAACGATGCGCAGGCAGCGTATGGTCGGCCGCCGCCGAGACGTCATCGTTATTACTCGGTTGGACATGAAGTGCAAGCTCAAGATGTGTGGTGATCCAGGATGTTTATGGGTTCATGGATCAATGCCTAATGGGATGTCACTTGTAAGGGCTGCATGGATGGGATAGGTGCATGTGTGTGTGTGTGTGTATGTGTGTGTGTGTGTTTGTGTGCGTGTGTGCGTGTGTGTGTGTGTGTGTGTGTGTGCGTATGTGTGTGTATATGTGTGTGTGGGTGTATGTGTGTGTGTTTGTGCGGTGGGGGGAGGGGGGAAGATGCTAGTTTAGGGGCTTACAGGGTGCGGGTGAAAGGAGCAGGGGAAAAATGAATTCCATATTTTCGGGGGCTACTGTTTTACTGTAGCACATTGATCGATTCGGCTTTTATAACATTTTCCGGGACTCTTTTAAGCATTTCGGGGCAAACTCGCCCCAAGCCCCAGTGTATATTTTCCCCTGGGAAGGAGGGTGGGTGGAGAGAGGACTGTGAGTTATGCTCTGCAACTTCAAATATCAAAATATTTTCTTTGACAAAGAAAAAAAAAAGCAGTTGATACCAGGCAGAAAACAAAAACATTAGTGGGGGCTCAATGTACATTGTATTTCTCAATCATGCCATCCCCTAATGGGCATATTAAAACACACCCTATGCAAGAAATTGTGCTTTGCAGAGGGGCTCTTTTATCATCCAGAAAGGGGCTTTTTTGCATGCTGCATGCAAAAGTCTAAATAACACTGTGACCCCCCCCCCCCCCCCCCCCCTTCCTCCCTACCTACCCATTTTGTATTGTTTTCACTGGTCCATAAATCTCAGATTTGTCCAAGAGTGCTAGGAATGGACCCTTCTCTTCTACCATCAGTCGACAACTTTAGGCCTATATCATGGTTTGCTGCAGTCTGTATGATTAGAGATGAGCTATGCAGTAATACCCCCCCCCCCCCCGCCAACCCATCCCCCTTGCTTTGATGGGTCTGTCCTCTAGAATCAGTATGATTAGAGGTGAGCAATGCAGTAATGGGTTAGGATGTGATGAGATCTGGGCAGATCTCCTTGGGCCTGGCCTGTAATGAAATGTCTCTTACCCCTTTCACACTGTAAACCAGGTCTTTCTAACTGTTCAAGATAACTTTTTTTTTTGTTTAACTATATCACAATTTAGAGCTGTATGATATACTAGTAGAGAGGATTCATCTTTTTGGTGATTTTTTTCTTGAGCTCTACTCTAAACTTTGTCCAGCCTGTGACATATTTACATATCAACAGCCTATGTAATACATGGAAACGTTTTCCATGAGTTACCATAGCAACAAGCCATTACACAAATTGCTACTGAGCTGTTTATCCACTGTCATCACATCAGTGTGAAATCAATTAAGACTGTCTAAACTGACCTATATAAGAGCAGTTTAAAAATCAGTTTAAGAAAATTTAGCTAATATGTGAAAAGGGGGAGTACGAGACAAGATAAAACAGAATGATCTGCAGGAATTGATGTGAAATGGGCCCATTTTATGAGAGGAGGGAAGAGATGACAGACTCAAGAAGACATGCTGGAGGATCAGTGATGATTTTCTTGACAACGCCCGGCTGGCGAATGTTAATTACCAGATGGTGCTAAGTATCCAGGGCTTTGAGTCATGCAAACAATATGTCCCCTGCTAGAATGATCTCCCCATTTCACTTCCCTGGCTCTTACAGGCAATGGTAGCCTTCTCTTGTTGTTGCTCCGATTGTATGGATACGTATGTGTACATTTTTGTATTGTATTTTATTACCCCGTTGCTCATGGTTAGATTTTTGGGCTTCCTGTGTCCTGGTCTGGCTAGGTTGTCAAATTTGAGCACAAAACTGCAGTAACCAAAAGGGTATGGCTTAATTGCGCCCTATAAGGAATTTGAAGTTTATTCATAGCCTGTCATCTATTGTCCGTACAGCAGATTGCGCGGGAGTCGCGCTGCATAGTATTTGAGTAGAAGAAAGCCAGCCTGCATATACACAGGCACAGTAAAGAACTGGGCTAATAGACAATGGTACCCTTTCATTGTTGTTGTCACTCTTATATTTTGTTAATGTATGAATGATCCACTTCAGTGTTGGCCATTCTCGTATTTATTTACATGTAGTAGACCTCTATGAAAATAAGCAAATAGTTCTGAAGAAAGTCTCTGATCGAGTTTTGTTAAAATATATCTTTAGTAACAAAAAACACACACATATGTTTCACTATTTCAATCAAGCTACTGCATGCACATACATAAACAATGAACCATGTAGTCAAGTGTGAATGCTAATGCTTACAGCTTACATGAAACCTCATGAATGTACCCCAAATTAAATCTCTGGTGCTGCATATCTATCATACTTCATAATGATAATAAATGTCAAGCGAAGTCTGCTGCAGATTGAGTGCGGTTGACCTTCATGACTCACTGCATTAAATTGAAAATTGATTCAGGTAATGTAATAATACATGCTTGAGATAATTGATTTAACAATCCTCCATAATAACAATTTGCCTTCAAACCAACTTGTAATGGATTATTAATGGTAAATTTATCAAAAACAAAAATATATAATTCACATCTGACAATTCAATCACAAGAATATAATTTGACAATTACGCCCGAGAAGGTTTCCTGACCTTCTGAATCTATTTCAAATTTACTTGTATGTGCATCTACTGCCGAACAGAAAAACACAAGGTTATGGTGGTAATAAAAAGGAAGTGAAGAGCAAGAATTCAAAATAATACTACAGGGAAACCCCGTTATAACGAGGGGATCGGGACCCACACTTTTTCCTCGCTATAGCCGATTGCTCGCTATACCAGTACGTGATCAATACATACAGAAAAAATGCATATATAGGACTACACAAATAATAACAAATTTACTGTTAGTACTGTAATCTTTTAATGGCTTTGCAAGCATTCTAAATTGAATTCACTAGCTAACAATTCACTAAAATATCTTACAGCACTGTTGGAAACGTAAATAAATGATATTTCCAACGCCTCCGTTTACCGACAAATGAAGCAGCGGGGAGGCTCATTTACCCGGCCGTGCCTGCTGGCATGACCGCGTGTATGCAATGAATGATCATTGAACGCAATCTCCAGGCACGGCCGGTCGTACACGCGTGGTGTCGCATGTGTGTAGAGGCGCCATGTGCGTGCGTGACTTCACGGGGGCATGCAGTACCCAGAGCTAGCTGTATAGAGATACGGCTCTGGCAGAGACAGTACCGCACGCACGTGATGTGGACATGTATGCATGTGTGGCTGTGTGTGTGTGTGTGTGTGTGGATTCTTGCACGGTGTGTGCTATCAGTGTTTAACGGCGCAAAGAAAATTGCTTGACTATGTGCTGTTGTTGCATTTCCCTCGCTGCGCGGCGTGGCTGTAAAGGAGTGCTCGTAATAACGGGGTTGATTTCTTTTCTTTTTCCTTATTCTTGGGCCGGGAATTTGCCTCGTTATAGCAGAAATTTCGCTATAGCCGATCTCGTTATATGAAAACAGAATACACGGAGGTCTATGGAAGAAAAATCGGGCCCCAAGAAATGTTCTCGTAATAACAGGGTTCTCGCTATACCCGTGCTCGTTATAACGGGGTTTCCCTGTATATTGATTGTACAACAAGCGTAAGAAGGGGGGGGTGCGTTGGGGATTGAGACTATGGGAAAGATGGGGGTGGGGAGGGGAACAGAGACGGGGGGGGGGGGGGTTGCTTTCATAAGGCCCCTCTAGTGTAGGAGTAGGGCCATTCCTGGATGTTTGATGCCCTGCTCTGTATTACATCATACTTACTGGGCTGAGTGGAGATGGTGAGGGGGAGAATCCGTTGGGGATCTCTGAGTAGATGGGGGAGACGGGGGTGTGCGGTGATAGCGCCCCTCTAGGGTAGGAGTAGGGAGATTCCTGGATGTTCTTCCCTCGATTCTCCTTCAGCTGAGTCCTTGTAGTCTCGAGGTCTGCTAGCAATGCGTCTGGAAGAACAAGAGAAAGGAAAATTCATTCATCTTCTATTCAAAACTGTAAAAAAAAACAGAACTACCAAGTTTTCCAGCCAAATGGCTAAATGGGATAATTGACATTTAAACATGTACTCAGCACATTTCAATAACCATGCAGTAAATACAGTGGTAGGAGAGATTCATGACTGATAATATCATGCTCAGTTCTAACATTAAAACAAATCTGAAGAATATCAGCAACAGATACTCCCTACAGACTAATAATCATTAACATTCCATATTACTAAAAAACTTAACGTACAAACATTTTACACTGTGTTGCAACTATCACCAATCGGTATGAATCTTTTTGCATGACACGCAACTGCATTGTCTTGTTTGCCACGCTCGCTCGCTCACTCCAAATCCTTGCCATGTCCCAATTAATGACATAAGCAAACAATAAGCTGCAGAAATATTTTCACAGTACAATTGTGATTGTAGAAATCAACAACTCAAAACCACTCTGCTGTGCTCAATAGCTCAATACACTGGACATGTACATCCCGTTTTAGTTTGATTTCAGGATCACGTGAAGGAATTGTCTAAAAATATGATAAAACGGTAGTCATACCATCTAGAATCCCGAGAGCAAATAATTGCGGGGCAATTTATCATGATTTGAAGATTGTTAGGTTTTTGTGTTACCATAGTGAAATAGTTAATACTCACTAACATACAATTAAAGGGTAAAGCCAGATCAGTTCAATCACACAATACAAATGTGATATACACACGTACCAGCATATCTACCGCAACCATGGTTACGCATAATAAAATTTGTTTTATGCTGTTAATTAACTCAAATAGAGCAAATTAAATCTCCCTCCTAAAGAGAGAAGCTTAATAAAAGGAGATCAGGCTGATTCAACAACCTCGTTCATTCAGACACTGGCTGGCCGGTGGCTGCTGGGAAGGACTGAGATGATGAACGACAGCGTCATCACGCCAAGCTGAGTGCTGAGATGATGACTAATGCAGCGAGACTGCCTGCATCCATTACCATGACGATTAAGATCGTGCCAGGAGAAGTTGAGAAGGGGGAAGGGGGCATTGATGCAGAAACTGACAGTATTACATGCACGCTGATTGAAGCCGGATATCACTCCTTGCTCCTATCTTTCCTTCTTTGTCTGGATAATGTATTCTTCACGGATGTTCACCTTGTTTTACAGTCAATAATGTTCAAGGGTACTGCCACCAGTATACAGACATGCATGAGGGTGGAAGGTAATGTTTGATGTTTTTTGAATCCCCAAATGTGTTGCCTCCATTGCAGCAAAATGTTAACAATACTTTTGAAACCTTTGAATACACTGCGCGCATATGTGCAGAATGTGTACGGCAGAGTGGAAGTAATGTACCCACTGGCTGTTCTAAAAAATAAATAAAATAAGGGGAAAATGTGTCTCTTTGTAGATACACACATGTTCTTGTTTGCTACAGTAAATGTTTGACAGTCTGGAAAGAAAAAAAAAAGTTTAAAGCACTTGAAATGCAACAATCCATGAATGTAGTCTTTGTAAATTAGCTTCCAATAAGAGAAACCTTGAATTAATAGGAGATGTACATGTAGCAGCCAGTGAAACCTTCCAAATAAATTTAAGGAAAGTGTGCGCTGCAGTAAGGGAAACATTGTGAATTTGTTGACAATGGGGGAGGTGGGAGGTGGGGGGGGGGGGGGTCCTCCCTTATTTAATTAAAATTGGCCAGAGTATGGCTTCTTCTAGAGGGGTTCTTTACACAAGTCTTGTCCAATGAAGGTCTAATACGTTACTGCACAGGCTACAGCAGTGCGACAAAGCCTGCATTTCAATCTTCAAGGTACAGAATAGCGAGGAAAGAAATGCACAGCATGTAATTCCCAACACGCATTATTTCTCACCAACATAATGGCTAAATCGTTCCTCCACTTTCCTACAAAGTGAACTTTATCAAAGAGCTGTATTCAAGTTGACACCTGCTTGATTGGATCGAGTTCAAGCACCCAATAAGAGAGAGATCATTTAACCCTGCTTAAACCAAGTCTTGGAAATCCCAATGTATTTCAACACACCTTCATACCAATGGGACCAAGAGGGATAAACTTTGTTAGACACTCGCTTCCACACACCCTCACAGTATCGAAAGACAACATGAAGAGGAGTTCCTTCTATATTGGTTTCAACACAGGACCTGTAATGAAAATAAATTTAAGAAGCCCTTTAAAATCTGGTCATCCATCTCTATGTAAATATCCTTAGATTAGGCTATACTAGCACTGTGGATTCATAAGTGCCGTAATGAAATTAATAACGCTAGTCCTTGTTTGTGTACAGCCAATTTGGCCTGTAATACGTGTGTGTCTTATTCCGCCTGTTAGCACGGCAACCATCGGGGGTTAAGTGGGTTTGATGACTAATACCCTCCAGCGCTGGTGCTGGCGTTGGCGTCCCCTCCGACGTGCAGCCTGCTATGTTGATGCAGCAGCAGCGCTATCAAGAATGATGGGAAGGCAGGTAATGAGGAACGACCCATCAACCAAACAGGCTCAGAGGTGGTAGAGAGAAGGATTTCCTTTCACAGATTGCGGGCCTGCTTTACATGGTCATGTTATCCTACTGTTTAGGGTTCAAGGTCGTTTTATTGAGGCACTTTGTGGTACTTTACTTCTCATTAAGGGGAAAATTGATGTGCAATAAATAACATGAAGCCTACGGATAGCAGATGAATAGCATGGCAATCATGACTAAACTGGATGAAATTTAAGATGGTTTAAGTGGGTCTCAACTGAAAAGATTTAAACCTACTACAGTACCTACAAATTGAATACATGCACATGCTGAACATCAACATTAGGCACATTATCATTGCTGTACAGGCACATCGAAGAAATGGAATTCATTCATTTTTTTAGTCTGATTCAGTCTCAGAATTGTTGATAAGAACATGAAACATATGGTAGTCGAATGGCTGATATTATGAGACAGTTTATATTGCATCAGGACAAGCAAATACATTGTACATTTGTAAGTATGATAGCAAGCTATTTACCCAATTCTTCCATCTAATATTGTGTATTTTATATGATCAAGGTGCCTGCTAAAAACCTGCAGAGTATCTGTGCCTTTACAAAGAACAGATCCTCATAAAAGCCTTGGTCACAAACACCTTACAAACACCAGACAATAACTCTAATCCACACAGGATTACATGACCTTGGTGACAAAAGGGTTGCCTGAGGACAGGCCTTAATCCCCCTCCTATCACCTCCTACATAATCAACACGATTAAAGTCAATCTACACCCAGGGGCAATATACATGTACATGTAGGTACTGACCTTGGTAACAAAAGGGTTGTCTAAGGACATGTCCAATTCCCCTCCTCATCACCTTCTCCACTGTACAATAGGCAGCTTTCTAACGCGAGACCGAACGTCGAGCTACTACGAGTGACGTCATGTTTTGACACTGCGCATGCCCGAAAGCCTACACTCGCGTCGCCGTCCAATTCTGACGACGGGAGTCGGGGGAAAATTCCCCGATTCCACGTTGTGGTGAAAACGACAACGTGAGTGCGATTCACTTGTCTAAACAATCGGAATAGGTATGTCTATTTTGTTGTTTCTACTTCTTGCATCATAAAATAGTTTCTTGAGAGGGCTTGAAATATAAACTATCAATCATTATGCGATCACATTTTTCATGAAATCGTTTCTTAGATCATGTAAATTTGAGTGAAAGTTTTGAATTTCATGTTTTAGCCGAAGTCATGTTTCCCAGCGGAAATCGACAAGGCCGGCCGCCGCGGCTGGCGGGCGACACATCGGGTGAGTTGCCTAGCCTAAATGGTTTTAGCTATCGGTATAAGCGCAGGTATTTGCACAAAAATACTCGTTTATGAACATTTTTAGGGTTAACTGTTCTGTTTATGGGTATGTTTAAGAAATTACTAGGCCTATCGTCCAGCATATCGCAGACAGTAGGCCTATGCAAATGCAAACATATCCCTAGCTCGGTGTAAGTTAAAGCCTGCATGCGCCGGAGCCTGATGCTCGCCATTTCGGTTGATTCAGCGTGCGATGTATTCGACCTGGCCTTAGCGCTGGCGAAGCTTCGCACCGCTCTACGCACGGTCTTTGATCTGAACATTTAGTCACGTGATATCGCTGAAGGCCGCGGCCCCGTCGTGAAAACCGAAAGCGGTTCTGCGACAGAACGAACGAGAGCTGCACAACGTCGATACGCCTCAGTTAACTCGTAGTAGCTGACGTTCGGTCTCAGGTTAGAAAGCTCCGTATTATCAACACTCAACAGAGTTAAGCCTCTATGTCTTGGTACTTGGAGGATAAGTGTATGGGTAAGATAATGGGTAATAAAAGGTACTGGCTTACAGTACAGTGTATACTGTGTACAGTGGAGTGCTGTTACTGGTACTGACCTTGGCTGTACAAAGCTGCAGGGAAAAGGTGTCCTTTAGACATTCCAAACTAAAGGTCAAGCCAAGGCAATGTCCACCTTACAATCATAGCACAATACGCCTGGCCACAGCAGCTGGCAGAGAGGTGCGGCTAAGCATTGTTTTGTCAAAGTGGTTAAAAGTTTCAAACTTTTAAGTACTTCATATTTCCATCCAATTACTACTATGTAAACATATACATGTAATGTATGAAAAATAATCCAATACAATGAAGGTGGGTCCACAAACAGTGTATTATTTTTGTAATATGTAGCCTGGCATTGTTCATTCAAGTAAAACCTTCATATGTACAATGTACAATACTATTTTCCACTTTAAAATACTACCATGTAAACACATTGAAATGTAGACAGATCTATAAAAATACAGATATGCAGTGAGTTTGGGTCAACAAACAGTGTAATATTTTTATGTGTGGCCTGTCATTGTTGGTTCAAGTGTATTCGATGAGACCTTCATATGCACAATACATTTCCCTTGAAATGCTACCAAGGGTAAACATATTGAAATGGCCTATAAATAATATAGGAACACTATGAGGTTGGGTCAACAAACAGTGTAATATTTCTGTGATCTTGGCCTGGCCTGGCCTGGCCTGGCATGGCAGGACAGGCTAAATCATTGTTTCCTCTCTTAGTGCTGCTTGATGTAGTGTAGGAACAATTTATGTTCAAATGGGATTTATTTGAATTTTGATAGTCTTCAGACACAGATTCAGACATGGAAGTATGGAACTGTACATGGCCATGGCTACACATACATGTATGGACCCAAATTCACAAAAGAATTTTATTTTTTAGACCATGGTTTTAACAAGACTAACTGGTTTTTCAGATCACCACAAAACATTCAAAACATTGGCAAAACATATAGAGAAGTGTAAGCAAGCTGTATATTCATAATTTGAAAGTGATACGTAGTGTAAAATTCAAATAATGCACGTAAACAACGCCTGATTAATAGTCTTTACCTCAGGCTCTTATCAGTTTGTGTTGAAATATCTGCTTTATTGATTAATCTGTTTATCAAATTATAAAACGCATTATGAAAAAATTGTTCTATAGAAGGAATCATCTCCAAAGTTTGGTAATTACTCAGAAAATCAGGATTTCACACATGCATAATAACCACATAGATACTGTAACAAAGACTAATACTTTTTTTCGTGGTACGAAAAAAGTCGGTTTGAAATCTAACGGCTGAAATTTTTACATATACAGAAAGCTTCAACATGCTATAATATCTTAGAAATGGTCTTATATCACACTTTCTTCAATTTACGATCGTGATAGACGATTTCAAATTTTAAGCTTGCAAAAGGGACGCAAAATCTTTAAGTCCATGGTTTAATCAAATTACTATAACTAAACCTTGGTTTAAGCCATGGTACATTCAACTATCGTGAATTAAGCACCATACATATATGCAAAATATGTGCGATCATTTTTGGACCTTTTAAAACACACACACTACATGTACATGTAAATCAAGCGTACATAAATATCTGATGCACGCCATTAATTTACATAAACCTTGGTCTTAATACTTTGTGAATTTGGGCCTTAGTATGTATATTCAGGCACACTGGTTTTACAGAGAAGGGTTTGCACCTGTGAAGTGAATCAGAGGTGATAAATGTCAGCTGCGTGTCTAGTAACAGGACGATGGGATAGATGACAGTAAGGGGATCCTGCATGACTAATACCCAGCAGTGGCAGCATCATTACCACGGTAATGGAGAAGATGCGGTCATTGCTACCAGCAAGGGGTGATGCTTCTTCCTCCTAACTCAGAGGTGAAGACAATGAGCTCTCTTGCCTTGAGATGGTAAGGAGCATCTTGACTTATCCATAATGTTGCATGTTTTATATCATGTGAACGAAATGAATTTCCATGTGAATCTTTTAATGTGCAAATGGAAGGAATAAACACAATACAATTCAGTACAATGATGACTATAGGACGAGATGCATTCTCTTGGCCTACATATACAAGAAAGGGTTCAAAATAAGCATAAGTCTACTTGGAAGTCTATTCTCTGTCTTAGATAAAAAAAAAAAAAAAAAAAAAAAAACTTAGTGTATAATGTACTATTATACCCCCACAAATATATCCTTACATGAACCAAAAAAGAAATGAATTTGTTGATGATTGTACTCAAAGTCATGTAGTTACACAAACTACAGTAGTAGACTTGTAAAAAATGTGTCGCAAGTGTTGTAAATACTGAAGAAGAAATGTATTGCATTTACTTGAATACAGTACATTGTAAATATGTTGCACTTACAATTTATATGAGGATATCATTAAGAGAATAATGATATAAAATCTCATTCTGCAGGCACATGGACCACTGTATTGTCCATAAAACACACAGCAGGACCTTCATCGTACAAGCTCAGTGTCCATCTTCATCAAAGTGAAAGAAATGTGACTCACTCTGCAAACATTCAACAAATACTTGGAGAGATAGTAACCTCCCATCCTTGCATCCAAAATAACTTCCCCTGATAAGCAATAAACCAACTTCTTCTTAGGAACTCTGCACATGCCCAAACCGCTTGGTTGAATCAGGAAGGAAGGTATGTTTCTTGCAGCAACCATTACCATGCCAATCAAATGAGTCATGTAAACATTGAAATCTAGTTTTAACCAAACTGAATTAGGGCTTCTAGACACTATCCAGTGCTCCATGTAGCCTTGCATCCCAGGCTGATGGGTATTTCTCATCTTAACTATTCCATAAAGGGGTCTAGATGGAGTAGACTACTGTTAACCATTCTCAACTTCCTCTCAGCTCGCTCTAATGGATGGACTGAGAAATGATAAGATAAAGGGCCTAGTCTAATCATTACTACTTACCAGACTCTATTTTTCAGTTTGGATTAGAAATGTCCTTTACAGCCTGGAATCCAGGCTATGCTGCATAGAATATAAAGCATGGATTTATCAGGGTTCCCTTTTCTCTGCTCGTTGTGAGGCTGAGGCCAACAGCAATCTGATTGCATGAATACATCCCCAAAATGAAAGCCATGTCTATGAATGTGTTGACCCAGATTCTTACAAACCCACACAGTGCTAGAAACTCACCCACTCATACATGTATGCACAATGTATGGACAGTTTATCCAGACAGCAGAGCAGTGCTTTGGGGGAGGCAGCCTACATGTAGCTGACAGGCTGTTAGACATGAATAATCCAAACTGAAAACACAGTTTGATACTAAGACTAGTTACTCTATCATTCTCCTTTTTTTCTCAATCTGGCAAGCCACAAGGGATATTAAGAATTAGTCTACTGCAGCCAGACCCCTTTATTTCATAATTAATTTGGATTTGAAATATGTGCAACAGGCTGAAATTAAGCCAGGTAATTTGAGACATTAGGACAGGCCTAACATGTGTGGGGGGGGGGGGGGGGGGGGGGGAGGCAACATTCTATGCCATGCCTGACCTCGTGTGATGATGGATGTAAATCAACTGGAATAATTGTCAACAAAAATAAGCTGATCATTGATACCAGGATGTTTACAAGACAATATCACTGCTAGCATTCATACTGTATCATAAACATGTATCAGATGCACAAAATATAGGTTTGGACCTAGCCTGGCTACAAAGCTTTTGGACATTTCTATTAAAGTCAAACTGGAAACTACTGTATAAGCTGTTATTTTCGCGTACATATATTTTCGCGAATGACGGCTTCTGCCACATATTCGCGTGTTGTTAAATACGCGTTCACGTACTAGTAGTATAATCTCGTAATGTTGCAAGTTGATATGAGAATATTTTCGCGCGTTGTTAAATTCGCGTTTGCTCGTTCATTCGCGAAATTCGCGAAAATAAAACCCTCGCGAAAATAACAGCTTATACAGTAGTGTACAACACTAGGCACTTTTACCCACTTTTCTCAGTTTTCCAATATAAGACTGTTTTCAAAGTAAAGTACACCAGTGGAATGCTAACCTGGGTCCATATTCATGAAACCTTACCAAGACTAGTTTGTTACAAAAGTGAATTCAGCTACATGACTTTTGTGTACATTTTTAGGAACTGACTCGGCTAGCAAGGTTTCATGAATGCGGATGTTGGCTTCTATGCTTCTACTGGGTCTGGCTACAGGAGATGGATCAATCTCTAGAATATGAGAGAAGAGGAGAATTAGTCTTTTCACTTATATTGAGGTAGTTTGCGTTGCCTAGACGTCAGGCTAGTGGCATTTCCTTCTGGTCAGAGCAAAGTCAATAATGAGTCAATCCAATCAGGCCTGATCTCAGAACTACTGAAGGAAATCACTCAATCAGGAATGATGTATGTGATTGAGGGTAAACAGGGGTTGGGTCTGTGTGTATTGATTGTGTACACAATTAGAATCTTTTTCTGGTAAATACGAACAACCGGTACAGGTCTTAATACAATGTATGGCCAGACCTGTTTATTGAATAGTGTGGTTTAGAAACAGCCTGAAAGCAAGGCTAAAGTATATGGTGGGTCACACCCACCAGCAACATAACATATCAAGAGCCCTGTTCATATACCATATACCGCTATTATTACCGATGCACATCGGTAAGCAAGTTTCCAGCGAGCCGCAAAAGCACCGTTCATATACACCCCAAAAGCCGTAATGTTGCGGTGTTTTGGACAGCTGGACTCTCTCCAAACCAATGGTGACATGTTCCGCTCAGCCATACGAGCGGTAGGATTAGCGACCCGCATGCCAGAGCGTGATGCAAAAGGCGCAACATTTACGCAGTTTATAAGATTCGCTTACCGCAATATTGCGGTATTATTACTAGGTCTCAATCCGCGAAAAAGCAGCAAAATAAGCGCAAAAAAGGAGGAAGCAAATACGGCATTATTTGAGCGATTCCTGTTCATATACGCAGCTATCGGTAATGCATCAACAAAATTGCCGCAAATGTTGCGCCTTTTTCACGGATAGGCAGTTTATATGAACAGGGTTTTTGAGAAAAGTCTTGATCCGACACAAACACCACCACCATACCAAGGAAATCCTGTTTCGAGACAAACAGTAACTCCCACACTAACCCACTCTTTCTGTGCTATCACAACATCTACATGAACCTACATTTAACTGCTATACAGGATCCTCAATGCAGACATTTTCCTTTAAGGAAGTATGCATATACGTATACATCATACAGCACCTTACGGCTGTTTACTAACTTGATACATGAAATGCATGACCAGCAGTTGGTTGAACATGCACTTGCTTTACATAGAATTAAGACCATGTTATGGAGGATATCTGTAGGACATTTTGGCATTTTCTCATGATTCTAGTTTGGTTTATGTATTTAACAATTTCCTAATTGAATTGATAAAGTAACAATAAAAGGGAAAACTGCTTTACCACAGTCACTATTTCACAATACATGGTACCCTATTCTCCATGTTGCAATGTTTTTGATGGTAGAGAAGTAGACTCATTGTATGCCTGGCTACAATAACCCCGTTCTTATACACCGCATATCCGCAAAACAGGCGCAACATTTGCAGCAATTTTGCTAATGCGTTACCGATAGCTGTGTATATGAACAGGAATCACTCAAATAATGCGATATTTGCTTCCTCCTTTTGTCCGCTTATTTTGCGGCTATTTCACGGATCGAGACCTAGTAATGAATGATACTGCAATATTGCGGTAGTGCATCTTACAAACTGCGTCTGCAAATTTTTGCGCCTTGTGCATCACGCTCTGGCATGTAGGTCTCTAATCACACTGCTCGCATGGCTGAGCAGAACATGTCACCATCAGTTTGGAAAGAGTCCAGCTGTCCAAAACACTGCAATATTACAGCTTTTGGGGTGTATATGAACGGTGCATTTGCGGCTCGCTGGAAACTTGCTTACCGATGTGCATCGGTAATAATAGCGGTATATGGTATATGAACAGGGCTAATGTTACTGGCCAAAGGCAATCTAAATAACCCCATGTAGGCTACTCAAATGTTGCCTTGCATTCATTCAGTCATAATGCAGTGCGTGCAATGCAGCCAGACTGGTTAATAATGATGAATGGCGCTTTGGCGTAGGCCTGATTGAAGCATGATATGCAATGCTCAATGCTCCCATAGTCCCACTCCTGACTATAAATGTCGGTGACTCAGCGGTAGAACAAGGATTGATTATGGCTATCATTGCAGCATCTGTTACCAAGCCATCATCAAACATGGATATGTGGTACATGTACAGTAGGAACCTGCTTTCTTTGATTGTGTTTACATGTATATCTTATTTTCTATGCTAAAAACACAATTTCGGTAGTGAGACTTTGGTAGATCTTAACAAACACACAAACACTTTTTCTGATTCTAAATGCTGCTTCAAAATGCTAAAAATGTATGTTTCTATGCAGAATCAACGAAAATCAGCATTAAAGAATTGACAGACATGAGAGCAAATTTCATAAAATGTATAATAGTGTCAACCTATTGGGGGCATAAAGTACCCAAATTCAAGCTTCATTTTTCATCTACACGTGAAGTGTAAACTGTCAATCATCATAAACTCACTAGACATACTATACATTGTATTGTATTCTAAAGCTCCATTCTGGATTAACAAAATCATAATGAATTACATGTACAAAAGTCTCAAGAAATTCTTCCACAGCATTTGAAATTTGGAGCTGAAGCATTGCTTGCCTTAAAGACAGCCAGTCCCTTTTTCAGATCACCTCAAAACCATCGAAACATTGGCAAAACATATAGAGAAGTGTTAGCAAGCTCTATATTCACAATTTGAAACTGATACGTAGTGTAAAATTCAAATAATGCATGTAAACAACGTCCGATTAATAGTCTTTACCTCAGGCTCTTAGCAGTTTGTGTTGAAATATCTGCTTTATTAAGTAATCTGTTTATTAAATTATAAAACGCATTATGACAAAAAATTGTTCTATGGAAGGAATCATCTCCAAAGTTTGATAATTATTCATAAAATTAGGATTTCACACACGCATAATAACAACATAGATACTGTAACAAAGACTAATACTTTTTTCGTGGTACGAAAAAAGTCGGTTTGAAATTTAACGGCTGAATTTTTTTACACATACAGAGAGCTTCAACATGCTATATTCTTAGAAATGGTCTTGAATCACACTCTCTTCAATTTACGATCGTGGTAGACGATTTCAAATTTTAAGCTTGCAAAAGGGACGAACAATCTTTAAGCTACCTTTGCTTCATGTATATTGATAACAAACTCGCTACATTGGAGTGGGATGCTATCCCATAATCTACACAATATACATGGACATTTTGCATACGTAAGTGTGCAGAGCAGTATATAACAGTTGTACGATACTCTAGGTATAGCACACATACACAGATGAGCTACATGTATGTAGTATGCAAAGACATGTACAAGTACATGCATGTATCAGCCATGCAATTCCGCATATTAGAATCTCTCGAGTCCTACTTCACTTCACTCTACCATGGTCTCACTTCCAGACTGTAAGACATTTCTTATTCAAACTGAAAAATAGTTTAGCACTCATTATTCACTTGATCATGTCTTCTGAGTCTTTTCATATTAGCCTGTTCATGGTCCATGGTCCGTCGAAGCCCGAGAAGACATTGAGAATGATTAGTCTACTGCAGCCAGACTTCTTTGTTAAATAGTTTGGTCATGGTAGGGTCCATGGTTGGGTTTAGAAATGCTGAAGAGCCTGGAGGCTAAGCTAATCTACTGAACAGTTTTGATTTCAACACCAAGGACTTTGTGTCAATGTCACCTGGTGATGGGCTCGGTTACACACATTGGCTTCAACTCTACTAGATGCAGGCTAGTCTAGGATCCGGGCTGATAAAAGACGTCTAGAACCTAGACTAGATGCAGGCATGGAGGGTTGCTGTGGATGCGTGCATGCATCCATCCGACCAGGCAAAGCAGGCCTTGGCTGGGGTCCAGTGAAGGATGGGGATAGAGAGAGTGAGGGAGGGTGCAGGTGATGAATGGAGAGATAATCAAGGACATAGAGGAGGAAGAAAGATGGAGAAGGGAGAGGGGTGGGGTTCAGTGGGATGCGAGCAACGATCCAACTACTATAGGCAATGGAGCTTCATATAGCATGTACATGTATGCCTTGGCCGGGGTCCAGTGAAGGATGAGGGATTGGGAGAGGGAGGGTGGAGGAGATATAAACAGGGGAAGAATAACAAAGGAGAGAAAGATTGGGAAAGATGTTGATATAGAATGAGAAATAAGCACATGAACAATATGTACAGAGAGAGAAAGAGATAAGGATATGTGGGGTTAGAGAAACAGGGGGAATATCAAGACAGGAGAGAAAGAGACAGAGAGAGAAAGAGATAGAGAGATTGATAAAAGGGGAAGTGGGAGTGGGAGAGGGAGAGAGAGGGGGAAGGAAAGATTGTGAGAATGTGTGTGTGTGTGTGTGTGTGTGTGTGTGTGTGTGTGTATGTGTGTGTGTGTATGTGTGTGTGTGTGAGAGAGAGAGAGACAGAATAGGAGATGGATGATAGAGGCAGCATGAGAGAGAATGAATGGAGAAAGAGAGAGAGAGAGAGAGAGAGAGAGAAAGAGAGAGAGAGAGAGAGAGAGAGAGAGAGAGAGAGAGAGGGAGCAGGAGATGGGTGATAGAGATGGAGAGCAGAGTGAGTGAGACCTTCCATGTGACAAGGCCTTTGCCCAAATATGATCATGCTCCCTGCCCAGCCCGCCTCTCTACCGCTCCCTAGCATCCACATGGCAACCGCATCCCGCATCCATCCTGCTACTGTAGCCTTTCACTGTGTGTGTGTGTGTGTGTTTGTGTGACTGCATCAATGGACATGTGTGTGCACACATTAGCGGAGGAGGAAGTGGGTGGGAAAGGTGGCCTTGTCATTGTTTCGGCAGTGTTTTTCGGTAATTGAAGTATTACACCACCTTTATCGTCTGACAGGTGATCACGGGGAAAATCTTGAATAAAAAAAAAAACATGTGTCTGGTCATGTATCCAAAACCAGATGGTACACTGACAAAGGTGGTATATTTGTCACTACACAGATTGAATTGAAATTTGATGGCACTATCCTACATCGTTGAGAGGAGCACGTTTGAAGAGGAATTAAAAAAAATGACATCAAAATGGCAATATTTGAAACAGCTGTATTTTCTTGAGAAACATGAACTTCAATTAAAATACAAAACCCTTCATTACTGATATCATCACTGAAAAATGGGACTTGCAGGTATTTCATAAGGAGCCAAACACTCACAAGACATGCAGCAATTCTATTTCTAGTCCAATTAACTTTAGGTCTTTCCGTAAATTGGGTTGCCATTTTGAGACATTTTGAGTGTCCCTTTATACAAGGACTTACTACTCAATTGGGCTATTGGGACCACTTAATGATACTGTCATTATATCATTGTCCTCAGCAGAACCTACAACAACAACTACATTGTAGACATGTTACACATAAAAGTAGATAAAATGTCATACTAGTTGCCTGAAATAGCCTACATATGTGTCTAAATAGCTCCTAGCTCCTAGCGTAGGAGGGACATAAACAATGTAGCAAATTGACGGTAATAGATACCCTAGTTTACAAGAATATTTGAACTATTTTGTATATATAAGATTGAAGCAGGGGGAAAATACAAATGTATTTGTGGGGGTTACAGTTCATGTGAACTTTCAAAACTGATGTTATGAAACCAACACTCTGATCTTTGTTTTGCATTACCAACTACATGTACATGGATGAGAATTGTATTCTTTTCACACTGTGGAGTTAAATTCCACCAGAAGCTCTTCAGCTTGTGTATCCATCAGGCCCCTCGCCTGTGAAGTATCAGTGGTAGAATGAGAAACGCTCATGTTCAGCACATCCAACCAGCCATGGCATTATCGGGTAGTGAGAGGGTTAAACCGAGCGACATGTACCACAGTATGCATCAGGCCCCAGGCCGGTGTAGCATCAGCGGTAGGACGAGAGACGGCTGATGTTCAGTACATGACATCCAACTCCCCCTGACAATGATGAGTCACTCTGCATATGTCATGTCAATGTACATCACATATGTACCAGGCAATCAGCTTTTTATGATGCATGAGTGTACAATGTACATGAGCAACCAGAAGGAAGGAAGCACCCATGTGTGTACATACATGTACCATTAGCCTTTCTCTAATCTAATCTCCCCAGTCCCATAGGCAAGAAACTGGGTTGTTATTAGTATGGAGCTGCCATTGTAATGCATGAATTATACGACTGTTTGTTGCTACGTTTACCTCTAGGTTTAATTTCCATGAAGGTACCTAATACACATCATCATGTACACATACTGAACTTGAAGATTTTCAAAATGGGCCCTTAACCCTTTGTGTGCCGTATGTGCCCTTATTCACAAGTAATACACACAAATCCCATTGAGCCGCAGTTCATCTGGCACAGAGGGTTAAAAACTGATACACTGCGTGCACTGCAGTGTAATGAACATACATGTAGCATCTTGAATAAACAATGCTGGAAAAAAATATTCACAATATTTTGAATCATAAATTATGATTTGATGGCCTTGGCAGAAAATTTTTCATTAGAGCATTTTCATTATGATTATCAGTACCTGTACGTTATATCTTACAATTACCGCATGATTTGGGAGCTGTCATTGATAATATTGCTGCATTCCCTTAGTACAAAGTGCATCAAAATGAAACGCATATGGATCGGTATGAATAAAATCAACTCCTTGTTTATCAGAGTAGGTTTCCTTCTTCACTTAATGAATCGCAAATTCATTTCTAATCAATCTCAAGCACAAATATTAAATGTGCAGATTTCAAAATAAAATTTTAGGCATACCTCTTCTCAAAACCACAAGTGAAACTGTGTTTTAATATTCATGTACTGCACATGTATAATCATGTACAATCATAATGCAACAAAATGAGAATATGCAGTCTGGTGACTCTGGACTCATACTCTTCTTTCCTTGAATTTGTGAGGAGGTGTAAGTCAATTTCAGGAATCTTAAGAATGCTGCATTCCTGAGCCAGCCACATCTCCAGACAACCTTTCATTGATGGATCAAGTCTTTCAAACCAGCCAAGTTTCTTCTCAATCAGGCTGTGGCTGAAACATGAACAGAAATGATTTTTCTCTTCCTTATTACAACTTCTATGATGTTCCATCACTTACCAGCAATCTCTACAAACACTGTGCATCTCCATACATACAGTGGATATTGTTGTATGAAATACAGTGTGTTTTTCTTTACTTTACTCTTGACAGAGAAAACACACAACGTAACACAAATCATAATTGAATATTTCAGGTCAGTCTATACATGTAGCAGATTTATAAGGGAAATCTGTATGGCTGTCTAGAGGGCATGTGTACAATGTACTGTACATTGGTCTGCTTTTGTAGTGTTTCATGGATTGCATCCAAGTGGAAGAAAGCAAAAACTTTGATTGTTTTGTATCATCAAAGAAAACTGACTATCAAGTAAGATTCTGTAAGGGATAAAACTATATGTCAACCTTAGCCTGTTGAGCTGACAACAACATGGTCTGAAGGAGAAGACTAGTATGGGCCAGATGTCCTCCCAGCTCTTGACCTCATTCACTGTGAGGTCATGCGAGGTCACAACACAGGCTGACTGGCATTCCATCTCAACACCAAATCAACACAGTATGCTAATGATACTACAAGCAGGGAGGCAGAGAGGGAGGGGGGATATGTTACATGGAGTTACCTCATCCTACTCAACACACTGGTTTCTGTACACCACCCTTCTTGACGGGACTACTGGCTTATGTACAGTACATGTAGACTATGTACAATAGAAAGCTCAATGATATTGACACCCATGAGAGGAGGAAGAAAAGAGAGAGAAAGAAGAGAGAGAGAGAGAGAGAGAGAGAGAAAGAGAGAGAGAGAGAGAGAGAGAAAGAGAGAGAGAGAGAGAGAGAGAGAGAGAGAGAGAGAGAGAGAGAGAGAGAGAGAGAGAGACATAACAGAAACAGCACCAAGGTCGAATCCATAACAAAGGGAAATATTTCATAAAAATACACAGTGTAAACAAAAGAAAAAAATAGAGTGTAAAATTACTGTAGTCAAATGATCGGGGCCGCAAACATACCAAGTACATATTTTTGTTATCTGGAAAGATATGAAACAGAGCATAGAACAATGCATTTCATGTTAGCCTACAACATCCCATACATGTCACATAAAAATGATGTATAAATTAAAGAATGCCAACTACACACATTGTATGAGCTTTAAATCACAAGTGCTGGAACAACTGTCCTACATGTTTATATTTGCGTTAGTATGCAGACAAGTATGTCCATTGTCCATCTGCAGTCTTCTTTCACTTCAGTCTTTATTCCTGTGCCAATATTTGCTTTCAAATGACATCATTCCCAATGACCACAATACAGTCCTACCATAGACAGAGAACACACTGAAGATGTTGTTTGATAACCAGCAAAGAATTCACTTCATCCAAACACTATTTTTTCAATGTTTACATTTCATAATGTCAAGTCGTATGCAGTGAGTATGCACCAGACATGTACCGTGTAAGTATGTAGGTGTACATGTACAATATTACTTGTGTGTCAACAGTACCAGCAATTCAAGAGAACACTTCTTTATTTGCACAAATGGTTCAATCAAACAGCTTAATGCTAACCTTCAGAAGTACACGTACGTATAATATAGGCCTACATGTACATGAACGTGTATACAACTGCACTAGGAGGCAGCATCACAATGGAATCATCTTTAAGACTTATCCAGCAACAAAACAATGCAGAGATAACAGATCGCATTCCCACGAGAGACGTGTACTACATTGTACTGTAGGTATCAGTAAGTACATAAAGTACAATCAACATCATCTGTCCCTAAAATCATTTCCAATCAAGCAAGGTAAGGAAATGCTTATGACTCATTCCAAAATTGCTTCAGATGATGATTGTCCATCAATGTAGTACCTACATGTACATTGCCCTGAGGTAATAAATAAATAGGATTAATTGAGACTGCGATCAGTCACTTCCATTCCTATTCACATCAATAGGTTTGTAACATGCATTAACACCCACTCTGCATTGAGCTGGGTTCACAAGGGACCAACTGGAATGAATATTTCACTACGAAGGATCTGTAGATGAATGTAGAAGGCTTTGAGACTTGACATACAGTGTAGCATACTATTACTACTGTACTTCACATACGCTGTGACTACTGGCACTTCCATAAATACATGAAGTGTCTACATGTGCTGTCAGCAGCAAAAATGGAAATAAAAAACTTATCAATTAAAAGAACAACAATACTGAAGTTAATATCAATGTTAATGGTTACATGTATATTAACCTCATGAGTAAAATAACAATTATACAAGAAATTATACCCCCAAAAAAGATTTTACAATAACTGAATTATACTGATTAAATATCAAGGGTAACAATTGATTGATAATTAGTCAATGTATTTATCATATCAATTTCATATCAATTCATAAGTAGAAATAGCAAGAACTGGATCCATGTAATCATGTTCCTCCTCAATAATAAACTGACACCAAATATAACGAATACTCACAGTAATTCAAGTTCCTTTCAATGGTCTGTCAACTGAAGACAAAGTGTCCCTGTAGTATATCAATAACGCACACTGAATGAGCACGGTTCATGTACAGCATGCAGTGGAGCACATCGACTTAACGCACAGCCTATGTTCATTCCCTCCAGCACGGTATAGTCAGTGTGAGTGTGAGAGAGAGAGAGTCTTTCACTGAGCGAGCTGTGGGTCTGAGACCGGTGGAGTGAATGAGTGATGCCAGTGGTATGTAGATCATGCAGGGTGTGTGGGTAGGGTAGAGTCCAACACTGCGGTGGTAGTGGTAGTGGTAGTGTATACATGGAGAGTATAATGTAGAAGGTGGAGAAAGTGGGATGGTCTGGATGCTGGCTAAGACTTGGACACTAGGGGGTGCTGTTGATTATATGAGACCGACAGTATTAGGTTCAATCTGTCCTGCTACCAATACAATGTAGGCAAGCTCATCGGTGATATTGTCCAAACTCAAGTCAGGTCTTCTCTTCAGAGGTTGAGAGTGTTAGAGCATGCCATTGATTGCAAGATTTTTTATCCTCAGGTTTATCGTGCGTAAACCTCAGGAGAAAATTAATCACATTTATACATGTACTGGTACCTTTATTAGCGCTTTAAAGTGTCAAATGTACATGTATTTGAAACAGAGTACTACTTGTTTTGTTTTTTATATGTCCATTATATATGATACAAAAGCAGTTTCTTTTTCATTAGACAGAGAAAATTAATGCATACATGCACTGTACATGAGCAGTCAGCCTGCATGTATGTGTACATGTTTGTGTACTACAGACTTGCAAATGGTCTGATCATAACACTAGGTGGCACTATTCACCATGAAAGAAGAACAGTGTTGAGTGCTTATTAGTTCATCAGAGAGAAGGGCATCGTAGAAAAGGGGAATGTGAAAGTTGAATTGAAGTGCCAAGTGACAAAGAACACCTTTTTAGTCGATAGATCTGCAAGTCTGTTGGGCACATAAAGGCATGGGTGTATGTACCATAGTGGCAGGTGTATGGCTAATTTAACACATGAATCATCAATACACCATTTTTGTAATGTATTCACAACTCCCACCTCACTGCTAAGTAAGGCATTATGACATTCACATTTTGCGATTCACTTTTGCAGCTCAGCCAAACCATGGACAATATTTAGGGTTACCAATGGCAATGCATTATTTGAACGAAGTACATCAATCAATCCATCAATCAAGTTGGGTAGTACTCTCGAGTTCCATGGACAAGTTCTTTCCAGTGGTTCCAATCCTGCATTAAATTATCATTATTTTTGTGCATACAATATGCTTACATAATGAAAACGGTAAATTTGTACATGTATGTAGTTGATCTACATTATTACAAACTAATCACAGAAGCTGAGGCTAATTATGGAGAAACAGTTAATATAAGAATGTTACACATATTTCAAAATTCAGTACATGTGTACAGTGAAACCTATAGAGTATCGAAGTGGTGTCGTCATATGAACGTGTTGTCAAGACAATTGGCTCTAAACAAAATCACACCAGTGAGAGGTTTAGCGGTCCGATACTGTATATCAGCTAGTGTCGGGCATTCCTAATGACAGTCCCCACTGTGATCACCGCTGCTTGCTCTACTCGCATTGTTTAGAACCAGATGTCTTGACAATAATGCTCAAATGATGTCACACTTCGGTACTCTATACAAGGACTTTGGAAAATTTGGTCTTTATAAGAAGGTCTATAGCAGCCAAACTAGTGTATCAAATAGTTTGTATCAGAAATACCCTTTGGAACAGCCTGAAGCCATTATAGTCCCTGTAATGAGCAACAAACATTAATACTTACCAAATTGAAGAAAAAGGTGAAAAAATAGTTTCAGGATGAACAAAATATCTATAATTTATCTGGTATCTACAGAAAGTGTATTAGTAGGTGGTAGTCTCTTCAACATTTATTTGTCTTATAAGACAAAATGACAGGAATATAAACTTTGCATCACACTGAGTCGAAGATATTCACAATATGATTGATTTTAGGAGAAACGTTCTTCTTGATTTGATTAAATAAAATAAATTATGGAGGGCTAAATTTATTGAAGAAAAAAAAACATTATGTACAGTACACTCATATTCACACACAGGGATAGTACATTAGTACACTGTATTAGCACACTAGCTGAAAAACTATTTTTTTCAGATGAAAACTGATTCCTTCCGCCCAATCACCCTACTGCTAAGGTCACCCCAAGGTCTGACACAGAATTCCAACAAATCATATCATAACTTGAAATTCCTGAGCTCTAGATAACATCTCCTAGTCATGAACGTCACCCCAGTGAGGCAGGAACACAGGGGATACCCAGTTTGGACTGCCAAGAAAATCCTAACAAAGTGAGGTACATGTAAGCCCCACCTTTAGTACAGGATCATTGGGCCCTGAAAAGAAAGCACAGTTAACCCCGCACTTAGTCTTTTTCGTAATGTATTTACAACTTTATCTCTATACTGTATCGTAATGTGGTATGACATTCATCTGTATCCAGTGATTCAGTTTCAATTGGTGGAATGCACTCATTAGCATTCTTTGAAATGACTCAAAACTAAAAAACGCAATGACCAATCAGAGATGAGTTAACACGTGGACGGCAAGCATGCTCAATGCGTATGTACGTACTGAGTGGTAAAGAGCACATGTGCTAGACGTGCACTCCTAAATATGCTAGAAAGTCAAGAAAGTCTGGGGTTGGCGATTTTCAACATACAGTACAGTGTATCATGGATTTCCTTAGCTGGGTTTAGTCAAAATACGTATGGGGCTCAGAATGCCAGTGTAAAATACCTCAAATAGAAGATATAAGGATAGTCCTGGTTTAAGGATAGTACGGCATAGTACAGGGCTAAGAAAACCCAATGTAAAAAGGGTATTTGAGATAGAAATCACTCGGAAAGACTATAGGAAGAGAGTCTCCACTGGGCTTATAAGTAAGGTAAATAATATCGCTCTAGCGAGGGAAGCATTGGTCCTTTGAAAAGTTTACAAAGAATTCTCTATTAAGGACAGTCCATCCATCATAAACTGTATGATATGCACAATGGTCAAAACAACTTTTGAAGAGATTTCAGCATGGCAAATGTTTTATTTGAATACAATAGTTACCTTCTTTTGTGAACCAGAAAATTATCAATCATTTCAGCCTTTCCATAACTTCACCTGAATAATTGCTTTTTTCTAGTACTTACATGTACAGACATTCTTGTGAGTGGCCGGTGAACTTAGTGACAAGATAAAGGTTGATACAATGTAGGTCGGAATGGTATGAACATGTTTTTATCTCAAAGGAAGATGAAAACGATCAAATTGAGGAGACTCTGAACTTAAAGTAATTAGGAAAAAAAGTCTTGTGGCAGCATAGCAAAACCTGGAGGGAAATACTGGCTGAAGACATTAGAATACACACCTGCTCTTGCAGGTACATGTACATGAAGATAAATAATAATATGGTCTTATTTGCCCAGGTAGCCTCATCAGTGAGAACACTGCTTTTCATGAGGGCCCTGCATTATTACCCCAGTCACTGGATCAAAGGATCCTACCTGGTCTGTATTTCTCTCCTAGACCCCATTTACATCAAGCTAAAAGGCCGGCCTCGGGCCGGCCCGAGGCCGGCCTAAAGCTTGGTATAATTGCAAAGGAGGCCTGAGGCCGGCCTAAATGCGGTGTAAATGGAAAGGAGGCCTCGGGCCGGCCTAAATGCGGTGTAACAGGTGTGGCGAGGTTTAGAAAGGAGGCCTCAAATCGGGGCCGGCCTCTGGCCTCCTTTGCATTTACATCAAGCTTCGGGCCGGCCGGGCCGGCCTAAAAGCTTGGTGTAAATGCACACAACTGAGGGCCTTGGGCCTCCAATTTAGGCCGGCCTTTTGGTGTAAATCGGGCCCTAGATAAAGGCACGGAGCAGCTATGTGACAAGGGCATGAATCATCTTAATTCTTAGGTATGAACAGCACACAAATAACTCTGCATTAGAGAAATCTCCTAGTGCAATAGAACATATTTTTTCTCAGGTATGAACAGTGCATGAATAAACTGCACAGTAGAGAGATCTACTAGTGCAGTCATACGGTTAATTCTTGCACACGGGTACATGTGAAGAGTGCAAGAAAGACTACACAGTGGACAGATGTATTAGTGCTGTTATATTGTCTTATCTCGCAGGTACAACCACTCTACTAGAAGTACAGCATCTCATTTCTCACATATGAACAGTACACAAATAACTCAGCAGTAGAGTGTACAATTGTACCTGTAATCTGATCTCTCAGGTATGAATAGTGCATGAATAACCCTGCAGTAGAGTGATCTACAAGTACCGGTACTAGTGCAGAGGGATGGTTTCAGGTACAGTATGACCAGGGCATGCTTCACTCAGCGGGCCACTGAGTCCCTGTTGTGTTAACAAAGTTGCTACGGTCAACACAATCTGTTGGTGATGAGAGAAGTTATACAGGACCTACAAGGAGCTGGATAAGTGCTGGTTCTCCCAATATGAACTTCACCCATAACCTACATATAAAACTGTACATGTGCATGTATTTTTTTAATTTAATTGAGTGTAAAGATTGGGCTATAGTGTAGTGAAGTCATGTCTTTTGAACCTCCCAGTGTGAACGTCACCCCTAGCCTTTTTCCTCAGTATAACGATTGGTCTGTACAAGATCTATGTACACGTACAAAAGTATAGAGAACTAACAACTTTTCTTCTTCTTTCATCTTTTCCTCTGTCCTTTTCTTCCTCCTCCTTTTTCTTTCTCCTCCTCTTCCCTCTCTCTCCTCTCCCTTCAATTCAATTCAATTCAATGAAATTGTGTTCATCCCTGATAACCAATCAAGTAAGCTTGTTTGGGATTTTACATGGAAAAAAAAATGTACAAAGCATAAAAAAACATAGGAATATCTACATTGTTTTGGGGTTTCCCCTGCTTCTTTCATTGATGTAGCTAAACTTCTAAATGTAACTCAACAGAAACTTTAAAAAAAAAACTAATACCACAGGGTAAGTCAAATAGAGAGTATGCTGAACTCAAGCTGTACATGTATAACCTCTAATTCAACTTTTGTTGAATTCAGCTTCTTCATGTACAAAACACAACATCAAGGTACATAAACAATGTGGTGTGTGTGTGTGTGTGTGTGTGTGTGTGTGTGTGTGTGTGTGTGTGTGTGTGTGTTGGGTGGGGGGGGGGCATTGCTGTGGCATCCTTGCACATGTATATAACATTACTAGTATACCCTTCTGCCATGACCCTGATCTTGTGTCTAGTTAGATAAGACTACAAAAGGTGCGTCTTCATTAGCCCGATCAGACGAAATAGTGAGCTAGTTTGCTGATCCGGGGAACTAGCCTGAAGTTGCAATCGCGTCTTCATTAGCTCGAAACTCGGGATACGTAAGCTCGAAACTCGGGATGCATAAATTATCCCGAGTTTTGCACATACCAGCAGTGTGCAACGGGAATAGGCCATGACCGCATGGCTTTGGTTGTGAGCTCGCATTCACGCACGTATAAAAACCTATTACGTAAACAATGCCTCGTGCGCCTCATGCATGATGGGATCAAGAAATTTTCAGGCTAATGAAGACGCTCCGAGCTAGTCCAAGATTTCTTGGGAAATTTTCTCGACCAAATAGCGAGCTATTTTGCCTGATCTGGCTAATGAAGACGCAAATAGCTAGCTAGTTTGTGATCTGGCTAGCTAACCCGATCAGAACAAGCTCGCTACATATGTTGCCCACATCGGGCTAATGAAGACACCCCTAAAGTGGTTGTAGGCCTAGTGGATCATGCTGTTCCACACAGCTTCACCTAATCCCCTCAGTTTGTGTTGGGATTCTCATTGTTTGGTGCTGAGGGTGTTCAAAGTTAAGACCTTAAAGACAGCCTGTCCCTTTTTCAGATCACCACAAAACCATCGAAACATTGGCAAAACATATAGAGAAGTGTTAGCAAGCTGTATATTCACAATTTGAAACTGATACGTAGTGTAAAATTAAAAAAATGCACGTAAACAACGTCTGATTAATAGTCTTTACCTCAGGCTCTTAGCAGTTTGTGTTGAAATATCTGCTTTATTGATTAATATGTTTATTAAACTATAAAACGCATTATGGAAAAAAAAATGTTCTATAGAAGGAATCATCTCCAAAGTTTGGTAATTACTCATAAAATTAGGATTTCACACACGCATAATAACCACATAGATACTGTAACAAAGATTAATACTTTTTTCGTAGTACGAAAAAAGAACTTTTTTCGTAGTACGAAAAAAGTCAGTTTGAAATTTAACGGCTGAAATTTTTTACATATGCAGAAAGCTTCAACATGCTATATTCTTAGGAATGGTCTTGAATCACACTTTCTTCAATTTGCAATCGTGATAGACGATTTCAAATTTTAAGCTTGCAAAAGGGACGGACAATCTTTAAACGCAGTACTTAGCAACAGTTTCAATCACAGGGTCTGTGGAGCTACAAAACAAACACTCCCCTCACAATATTACCATACAGTTTCAATCACAGGGTCTGTGGAGCTACAAAACAAACACTCCCCTCACAATATTACCATGTAAAACTGACTTTTAGTTGGCATACATTGTAGTACATGTACACGTAATCCACAATTTGAGTTGATTCTTTTGACAGGTCATCAAGAATTCAGTGTTAACTTGTTTCTGGAGCCTAGAGACTGCAGCAAGGCACATCACAACAACAAAAACAAGGTTAGATTTACTTTTCTTGAGCAGATTATGGGAATAATGACTTTCAGATTTCTGATGTTATTGCTAGGGTATTGCACTAATCAATGGCGAATTTAATGACTTTTGCACATGGGGTACACAACCTTCATAGGTAATCCTATTTCAGTAAACCCTATGCTGCAGCTCAAAGGGAAAGGGAAAGGGAAGAAAGGGAAGGAGCAGCAGTTTTAAAGGGCATATACTGTACTGGGAAGGCAAAAAAGCCTTCAAAATGTAACTGTTAGCAATCGTCTTGCCAATGGTTTTAAATTCATGTATTGACCATTTTAGGAGCTTGCAGAAAGTTATTTGCCCTCAAATGATCCACATATGGAGAAATTAATGATTAATGATTAAATCCTCAAAATGTTCGGGCCGAACATTTTGAGGATTTGTGATTTAATCTCTCATTACTCCAAATGTAGATCATTTGAGGGCAAATAACTTTCAGCAAGCTTCTAAAATGGTCAATATATGAATTTAAGACCATTGGCAAGAAGATTGCTAACAACTACATTTTGAAGGTTTTTTGCCTTCCCAGTACAGTATATGCCCTTTAAACCACGGTATATTTTGTCCAGTTCAGCATGATACACGATGCTTTAGCCTAAAAAGCATCATGTTTCATGCTGAACTGGACAAAATACATGTATACCGTGGTTTAAAACTGCAGCTCCTTCCCTTTCTTCCCTTTCCCTGTCCCTGTGCCAATTTCTTTGAGCTGTAGTGTACCCAAGTGACCACCAGCATAAAAAGACCACTGACCTACATGTATGATGACCAAACTTATTGCTTTCCTTGGAAAAACCTCACATGACATGCTGATAGAGACCATGTCTCCCTTAAACCTCTACTTATCAATGACACAAAATTGTCATAGAGACCATGTCTCCCTTAAACCTCTCCTTATCAATGACACAAAATTGTGTAGTAAGACAATGGGGTTTTCCTGACTTGGTGATGTAAGGGTTAAGTGGTCTTGTACAGGTTTCACTGTGTATGGAACTTTGTTTGCATGGTCTATGGATCATTTCATCTATATATCCTATGTTATTTTCACAGCCTTGAATCAGCCTTGGTCAGATAGTGCTGGTGTGAATTTGTCATTATTGGCACATTTGTGGCTCCTTGAACACACCTCCCTGATCGTTGAGCTGTGTGCATCAATTCAATCTTATAGCCTGGCTTCAAGGCTTTTGAGCATTTCTAAACAAATCTATTTCATAACAGAGTCTGGCTGCAGTAGACTAATCTTTCCCAATTTCTTCTCCAGTGTGGGACAAACTGACAAGAGAGGAGAATGATACAATGACTAGTCTTAGAGTACTAGACTCTATTTTTCAGTTTGGATTAGAAATGTCCGCCAGCCTGGGAGCCAGGTTTCAATCGCTGGGGCTGCACAGTGAGCTCGGTCAATGCATTCTGCTCAATACAGGTAGCTCAGAGCTCATCTCGATTGGGCACGGCTTCCAAGATCTGAACAAACACACTAACTATTTGTAGGTGCAGTGAAAGATAACAGATAGCCATTTTACCCCAATCCAATGAGCATGTGTGAACACACTCAATACATATCAGCTCTACTCTATTTGAACAGTGAAGATTTTCCATTTTTATCCTAATCAAAATAAAGAAATTGTATATTCTGAACAGTAGTAACAATTTGCTTTGTTTTCTAAGAGAGACAGAGACAGGGACAGAGAGCAAGGGGGAGAGTTAGAGAGAGAGACAGAAGAGAGAGAGAGAGAGAGGGGGGGGGGGTGGGAGGGAGGAGCGAGAGAGTGTGTGATTCAGAGGTATAATTTTATGGGTTGTTTTATCATTATCATTTAATATAGAGGCATAAATATAATTTCCTTAATGATTTTGCATACTACCTGCATCAAAAAGTATGAAACAATCTTATCAATTTACTCATTCCCTGTTTTCAAATTGGATCAGTATACGTGGTGGCCAAAGGTCTAAGTTGTTTAGATCTTGAGATAAACCTGGAGTTCGTAGTTAAAGAAACATTTTACTGAACAAAGATAATAAATGAGAAATATTTAGCCTACATACAGGTATAAATTCAACAGGTTGTGTGGGAGAAGAAGGCCAATATCATTTTATTCAGTTCAGCTGTAGGCAAACAGTTTTGTAGAATTTAAACACACAACTGTGAAGTTATACAGCTACTAGCGTTACAAGTACCAAGTTGTGCATTCTAATCTCCGCCCATTTGGAGTTATCTACAATGCATGCAAGAGTTACAGTAGTCTACCTTCATTATTACATGTCACTGGCAAAAACAACCTCAGAATAATATACAAATATAAAGAAACTAAGAGAGAATCCTGACAGCACAATGAAAGAAGCAAATTCTCCTCTGGTACAAGGTTCTTTTGTGGTCCCGCTTTTCTTCTGAGAAAAGGTATTTTTTCCCTGCCTGCCTTTGAAGCATAGCACAATTGGTGGAGTTTACTCAGCTAGGTCAGGTTAAAATGTTAAGCCCACAACCCCAACTCTGAGTTTTCGAGGCAGGAAGCACTTGTACAAAAGATATGATACTCCACATGGATCAGAAATATCTTGAAGATAATGAGTATGAAATCTCACAGTCGAAGCTTCGTAAAACTCTTCAGTGAAAAAGTGCAAACTATCCTTATACATAATGTACGTTTGAAACAACCTGTTTCATAGCAACCAGTCTATGTAGATGTACCATATGGTATTGTACCGGCCAGTGGTCCACGGTTTCAAACAGGCATATCAATGCAACGCTTCAGACCACCCATTCAAAATCTACATGAAAGCTACATAGCATTCAATATAATTCCGCTCACAATGTGTTACCAGTTTGGGAAGTTCTGGCATTTATACATCCAATTTTAGTAGTATTTATACAATATAATGTTTTTGACCTGCAAAATGGTTTACTAAATTAGAAAAATAAGTTCCCACTAATCTATGTAAAACTATCCACTAAAAACAAATTTCACATTCGTTTGCCGCAATAAAGTCTCATTTTGACGGAAATTTGAAAAAAAAACGCTCACCTCCAGTGATGTCAGAGAAGACAAAATCCCATAAATGCCAACGGCGTGAATAAAATATTTTATTCACGCCATTCAAACAATACGTTACCAATGGGAACCCCAAAGCTTGTCAGAGGTTTGTCGAGTAGCAACAACTAATAGATTCTAAGTGCATTCCATCCATTGAATCTGGATGACAAGATACATGTGAATGCAATAACACGTTGCTACGCAGTTAGGGGAAAAGTTGTGAATACGTTACGAAAATGGTCTATTGTTGACTTCCGTACAATCTATGGCATTTTGACTTCTCTGACGTCACTGGAGGCGTGCGTTTTTTCAAATGTTCGTCATAATGAGACTTTATTGCGGCAAACAAATGTGAAATTCATTTTTAGTTGATAATTTTACATAGATTAGTGGGAACTTATTTTTCGAATTTAGTTAACCTTTAAGGAAGATCTGCTATCACAGGAACTAGACTGAAAGGATGCATAACAATGATGTATCATTCATGTGCACTGTACGGTGCAGTTATGCATCCCAGTTCAATAGTGAATTCTGCTGTGCAAATATCAAAGGTGCACTATTCATAAGCAAGCATAATCAGGCTTTGTTATTTGAAGCACATTAAGCAGTGTGTCATGTTTGCATGTTAAGATATGAAGATTTTAAATAGTAAAACAAGTACATGTTAAACTTTGCATTAGTACACATAACCATGTGATAGTGGTTGTGGTAATATCACTTCTACTCAACTACATGTACTACTACTACTACTACTACTACTACTACTACTACTACTACTACTACTACTACTACTACTACTACTGCTACTACTACTACTACATGTACTACTACTAAACAAAACTACTAGTAGTAGTACGACTATTATCATTACTACAACTACTACTACTACTACTACTACTACTACTACTACTACTACTACTACTACTACTACTACTACTACTACTACTACTACTACTAGCACTACAACTTCAGATCACTCCCGTCAATACAAGCTACTCAGGACTAAGTAAATTTCCTTGTATAATATCATTTTACTGGCCATAAAGGCACATACCTGTAGACTGTATACACAAATTTGAAACTGGGACTAGAAGACTTTTTTGCTATTAGACTCATTGCTACATGTATGAAACGTGTTTGAGCTAAAATTAAATATACTAGAGTTGATAAATGCAGTATCATTGAATTATATTGAAACAAATATCAAATACAAATGCTGATTCTAACTATAGAAGTGTACTAATGCACCCAAAGACCCAACCCAATACAAGTCCATGGGAGGTACTGGAGTACGCCTATTTTAATCCCGAGAAGGGATTAGGAAGTGTGTTGACTGCTTGCACCAGTCAGCGGAAGTTTTTGGCAATAAGTTTTTCCTGTATCACTTCCTCTATTGCTATGGGGTAAATTCTGACTCTCTTGATATGATGCGTCATAGGGCTGCAAAAATGTGATAATTTTTACATCATAATGAATAAAGATGCATGAACAAAGTATGTTCATTATGTACAGAGACTAAAAACATCACGTTACAAAGATTGTCCAAGTTGGTTAACATTGAAGAAAGATGCTGTAAGTTTGTACATCTGAAAGAAAACATTATTTTCTGTTTCTATTCTATGGACAGGGATATGCAAAGACCACTAGTCTCTTTAAACAGTATACATGTACACTGTACTAATTCATTGATTACTGTATAAATGAGCTGTTAAATCACCGACATGTAGCATGAGATAGCATACACTGTTGTAGACCACGGCAAAGGATGACATATTCTCGTCCAGTCATTTGGTGTGTTTATACATACTAGCACTGTGAGTAGCTAGCAAGATGTGCTATTGTATGTGGGCCTGTCTATAGTATTAATGGGGTACATTTCTGTTACATTTACTGTAACGCATGCATAAATCTCCTAGATTCCAATTATTTTTTTTGGTCTCTTAAAGACAGCCAGTCCCTTTTTCAGATCACCACAAAACCATCGAAACATTGGCAAAACATATAGAGGAGTGTTAGCAAGCTCTATATTCACAATTTGAAACTGAAACGTAGTGTAAAATTCAAATAATGCACGTAAACAACGTCTGATTAATAGTCTTTACCTCAGGCTCTTAGCAGTTTGTGTTGAAATATCTGCTTTATTGATTAATCTGTTTATTCAATTATAAAACGCATTATGAAAAAGAATGCTCTATGGAAGGAATCATGTCCAAAGTTTGGGAGTTACTCGTAAAATTAGGATTTCACACACGCATAATAACCACATAGATACTGTAACAAAGACTAATACTTTTTTCGTGGTACAAAAAAAGTCGGTTTGAAATTTAACGGCTGAAATTTTTTACATATACAGAAAGTTTCAACATGCTATATTCTTAGAATGGTCTTGAATCACACTTTCTTCAATTTTCGATCGTGATAGACGATTTCAAATTTTAAGCTTGCAAAAGGGACGGACAATCTTTAAATAAACCAGCCAATAATAATATAATATAAAAGAAATGTATTGATTTGCACTTTACAAGGTTTTGTACGCTTCAGAAAATTTGCCCTGCACAAATTTGCCATATCACATTGGTAACGGGATAGACGGGATAGACGAGTTTGTAACACACTCGTCTGTTCCGTTACCAACGTGATATGGCAAATATGTACATGTACAGGCTTAGTTTAGACATATATAATAAATGAACATTCAGAGCAGGATTTTAGCTGAAGTTCTTTTGGAGGAAATTAATTCAACACTCTGTCATATTTTGGTGGTGCAAGGTGGTCATAATTTCAAATGATTCAGTTGTGCCAAAAAATATCTCTTTACTGTAGACAGACCCATGTACTAATGTTGCTAGGGTGTCAAGAACAATTTGCGAAAAAGTCTACAATGCAGTCATCAACCAAAATGTATAATACATGCAAACATACTCACTGAAATACAGTGATCATGATACATTTTGCATACAAATTTGTACTAGACTTGTATGCTGTGGAAATATCTGCAGATCCCTGATCGAGCCACAGCCAATGCAGCAAATCCGCCAGGTGTTTTGCGCCTACATTCATGCATAATTTAGATGCGTACAGTTCACATTGAGGACAATACGAATCTCACTAGTCTTGAGAGTGATGCTAACATTACATACTTGTACATGTAATGTCATAATCAAAGACCCTGAAATATGAACATAATGAAAAAAGTAATTTTCCGCATGAGCTCTGTTGTTAATTGTAGGGGCTATTTTTCATTGCAGGGGCTAATGCCCTGTACAGTAATGCAATGTACTGAACTGCATCTAGATACTTGCTTACGTATATATACATGTAGTGTTGAATCTAGTGCTTTACTCATTGAGTTGCCTGAGAGGCCAACTCTACAATAGCAATGGCATGCTTGACATGCCCCATTTACCAGCCCATTGTGACATCACAATCTAGGAGCCATCAAAATGACCAGCAGTCTTCCATTATGTGCAGACACAGTAGGGCCAGAGTCTATCGAGCATTTTATCCCTACTTTAAATTGTGTTTTTGTGGAATTTAGCTGCCTACAGCGATTGACCCTTATTTTGTAGAAGGTTGCTGTTTCTCTAGTTGTGTCAAAACTGGCAGAAAAATTATGAAAGTTTTCTTTGAGTGAACCAAACTACAAAAATAGTGTACCTTATAGTAAGCTTTGTACACATGTATCTTGAATGTTTCACACTGATCTGTGCAGTTTGGGTGAAGACTGAAATGTTACCAACTGCAAACTGATTGAAGTTGAACTTCTACAAAGTTTGTTATAGCGACCATATTGCAAAATATCAATACAGTACAACTCTATGTACATGCTTCAGTTTTTTAGTCACTTTCTTAAAGGGAGTATACTGTACTGGGCAGACAAAAAGGCCTTCAAAAGGTGATTGTGAGCAATCTTCTTACCAATGGTCTAAAATTCATGTATTGTCCATTTTAGAAACTTGCTGAAAGTCAGTTGCTCTCATATGATCCACATTTGGAATAATTAGTGATTTAATCACAAATCCTCAAAATGTTTGGCCCGAACAATTTGAGGATTTGCGATTAAATCATTAATTACTCCAAATGTGGATAGTTTTATGGCAAATAACTTTCACCAAGTTTCTAAAATGGACAATACATGAATTTAAGACCATTGGCAAGAAGATTGCTAACGATGACCTTTTGAAGGCCTTTTTGTCTTTCCAGTACAGGATACTCCCTTTAATGAAAGTTAACCTTTTCATTGGGGTTTGAGTGAATGTCTCTTTTGTCAAATATCTGTGCTAGATGTACATTGCACAACTAGGAAATATGTGGGCCAAAGAAAGCAAGAACAATTTTACAATTCAATGGGTGGTGCAGTCAATACAGAATCTCAAGATCTTCAATCTTCTTGACTTTGAAGCACAGTATTTGCACTACACATACTCTACACTGACCAGCAACCAGTGTTGGAATGCAAATGGATTGTAACTCTCAGCTTTAAAATGTGCATACATGTTAACATGATGAAGACTTGCCCTATGCACTGCACTATGCGTCACCCCTGGGGTGAAATTGCCATTCGCCAATGTCCCACACAACTTGAGACACGAGGTAGAAGTCGTAGATTGGAGCCCCAGCTGGCAGGCTCGTTTGGGCCCCTGTCTACTCCAAGCCTTGCAATATTGATGGGGAGATGGGGATGATGTGACTAGGATCATGCAGGCAAACATCGATTGCATAGCGTACAGTATGATGTACAGAAGAACATACATATAACATGTACAAGTACTTGTGCATCCAATAGATCTGCAGTCATGAAATAATGCACCATTTTTGTAAAGGAGGCAATTTGATGCACATCGTTTAAACAACACATTACCAATGGTAACCCCAAAACTTGTACAAGTAGCAACAACTAAGTACAGTATATTCAGAGTGTGTTCTACACACCAACACTGAACCACAAATTACAGGTGAATGTCATAACGGCTTATTACGCACTTAGTGGCAATATGTAAATACACTAGGAAAATGAACTTCTTTGTTTATTTTTAACTTAACAGCATTTTAAATAGTCATGATATGATTCCTGGGGTTACCCCTTTATAATGTCACTCCTTCTAGGCTGCTTCCTTCTCACACAATATTTTGCTGGTGTTATAACATCTTGCCATAATGTGTGTTGCATTGGGTAAAATGAACTTTTGAACAATTCAAATTGCATTTGAATTGTATTTGAATTGCATTGATGAAATAGCTACATGTAGCTCTGTAGCCACTTTGGGTCAAAGACGAACACAGCCATATGGAGGAAGTTTTAAAGGAGCTACTCCCTTCCCTCCAGCAATACTTCCTCTCCAAGTATTTGCTTATTAAACGGTAATTAGGTGAGTCACTCTGTGGAAAGCTCAATAGTTATTTTGCTATTTAAATACTGAGAACAAATGTACATGGTTTGTGGTTCCAGACACGGCATCATTGGCTACTATAGCAGCAGCTAAATGGTGACACTAGAAATGGACAAATAAAGAATTGAATTTATTAATTGGTACAATATTGAAACCAGTTTAACCACACTTGAGAGATTGACATTTCTGTGAGTTCACAAGCAAATGTTAGCACATTCCTCCTACATGTAGCCCAAACAAATTAAACAAAGGGGTACATTCTATTCTTTCTCAAAATGCTTTTCAATTACTTAGTAGACCTACAATGTACAGTCTACAAATAATACTGCCCTATATATATACTTTAACAAGTGGAAGCAACTAACAAAAAAAAATTGATGCTAAATGGGCAAAATATGTCTGACATTTGGATTGGTATCAATGAAACAACACATCACAATAGATCATTTTCTTTTCTACATGTACGATAAAGCTTTTACCTGTGTAGAATGCTACCTAAAAAATATAACTCATATTTGGATGATGTCATTTGCATCCTTTCATGAAATAAGGGCAGTTTACAAAACGAAAAACACAAATCTACATGTATTGTTTTGCACAATGCTAGATACAATATATTTCTCAAACAACACAGTGTTTCCGGTTGCAACCAGTGCTTTTGAAATGTCAATCACTCATCTGGTGGCTGAACTGGTTTCAATATGATACATTGTACCAATCAGTGACACCAATACCTTATATGTTCATTCCTAATGTCATCATTTAGCTGCTGGTATAGTAGCGGTTCATCTCGTATATATAGAACCACAAACCATGTCCGCAGAACCCACTCACTCACATTCCTGCACTCAGACGTTGTTTGCACGCCTGACAGAGACAATCAACCAACCAGGAAACTTGAACTCTGGTAATTCCACTTGTTGACTTTTGTGACGTGCCAGTGCTTTGAGTACTGTAAATGGCTAACAATTTTGGGTGCCTTGGCTGTAGTTTATAAGTGTTTATGGGAGGTTGCTCTTTGGTAATGTTCAATTCAGGATACATATTTCTATGACTAATTTGTTTGTACCAATGAATGGACTTTGCACTCATGTTACTCATACAATGTACATACATGTACATACGGAAGGCTCACTGCGGAGCGTTTGGGCAAATGTATGTTGGATATGAATGCTTAAATTGTTAAGTTTAGGTTGACACTTTTTAAGCCTTTTCTGTGAAAAATATCATTGCACACTGTACAAATTAACCCCAAACAAAATATGGAAACACAAAATATATTTTTATGAAGGCACACACACAATGCAATTCTCAGGCACGGAGCTGTGGTCTATTAAAATAAATGACATACAACCACTCATCGGTATCAGTATTACAAGTGTAGGTGTGGACAAAATATTGGACAGTTTTGATTGATACCTCAAAAAGTTTCAGCATAAAATCTACATGACATTACAGATTTTACACCATCGGAAAGGATGTCAAACTTGTTGGGTATAAGAGTGTGATATTTTGATTGATTGACAACATTTCATGACACCATACACCCCTTCAATTCGACAGCCTGCAACTTTATAATGTGTTAATCTCAGTCTGGTTGAAGTTGTGACAAAGTTTTTTATCCATCAACAGTGTGAATCTTTTCATTCAACACCTACAGTAGTGTAGACAAAGTAACGGCACACAGCATTTAGCATTCATGATGAGTGCACTCCTTGTTCAAGAAATCACTGGCCTTTCACTGCACTCAAGTCCTGTAAAACTTGACTACTACGCTGCCATGCTCATTGTCATGAATCATGCAAGGTGGCTAAGGTGGCCGGGTAGGGGTAGAGAGGTGGAGAATCGACAGGACGAGAAGGGTGGTGACAGATACGAACATCCTCCCTGCTTCTCTCCCTCTTTCTCTCTCTGTCAGTGACCCTCACCCTTGCGGCCTCCAGGCTACATGCTATACATATAGATCAAGGTCTCATTCTAGACACCCATGGTTGTACATCAGACATGCACAGTGTGTAGTGCAGATGGAGTGAATAAGTAGCACATGTAGGCTTTTTTCAAAGAATGTGGAGAGCCATCATAGATTGAGAATACCACTTCAACTAAGCAAGCATTACAAGTAAAATGGCTTCTTTGTGTGCTGTTGTATTTGTAAATATCTGTATGACATACATGTAGGCGACTATTAGGGGCCAAACATCTATGTTCTGTGTGAATTTTAACATTGATTTCCCACTCCATTCTGCAATTCTCTTGAGACACATTATTCTTTGCCTTAATTCCTTTGTATTTTATCTCCTCTCTCTTCCCCATCAAAGCAAATCTTTTAATTCCTTCTTTCTGGAGATAGTGTCCCAGGATGAGTTCTGATTATTGTCAGAAGGTACATTTAAAGTAGTTAAAGTCAGTGAAGCGTTTTGGAGGTAAATAAAATACAATTTTGTAAATTTATACCACACAAAATACATTTAAATGCTGCATTATTACTCCTCTCACAATATCATAACTGGAATTTAGACTGTACGAGCTAGTAAATGTTGGATTTCAAGTTGAGTTTTGAGCTTCTTTGTGGTTTGAAAGAAGCTCGCCTGACTCACTGCAGTGAGGTAGCAGTGCACTGCTGACCAGTTGCTTTTCGATATGCACAGTGTTCCGGTGACTGCTTGAACTCCGATAGTACTTTGGGAATACAACTTATTGTTGTTTTCACTTTTGCTGAGGTTAGAGAAGTACACGTATTATTGTGTTATTGAAGGGTACAGAGTTGACAAACAAAACTATGCATTGCAAGGAATATAGCAAACTAGATGTATGGATGTGCTGAGTATCTTGGACTTTATTGAATGTTAAACCTGCCCGATGTGCATGAACATGCAGCCTTAGTTTAGAACTACGTCTTCCTTTTCCTTTAGAAATGTCGGCCTCTTGACAGAGTATTTTCATACTTTATGCGGTTAAGAAATGGTGTGCTCCTGGGTTCATTCTTTGAACAGATAGTACGGTACTTGACTAAAAAAGTAAATTAACTAAATCTACATCATGTTAGATCTAGAGAAGTCTGCATTTACCTTAGTCGAATCTAAGTTAGAATAGTTTATTTGGTCTTGGACTTCAGGCAGTAACACACCAAGATAGTTTCTCAGTGTGCTCTGCACGTTGGTAAATGACCACACTGATTGATTGTGGCAGGTCAGTGTAGGTGGTGTAGGGTGCCACAGCCACAGCACAGCTGTAGATCAAACCGGTGCGGTCCGGGCCGGGCTGGGTGGGCGCGGCCGCACTCCCCATCCCGTCTCCCCGCTCCGCCCCAAGACCTAACTCAGCTGTCGAACCCCATCTAACCTTCCTCCCAAACAGAGACTCGAGTCCGGCTGCAGACGTGCAGAGCCAGCGAACAGGTTGTACGGCTAAGCACGCAGTAACAGCCCCCAAGCTGCTAGCCCCGACAGACTCGCAACAACCCGCCGACCTCCAAACACTCGCACATGTTTTACATCGCAATTAATACTTTACAAATGATAACCATATTATAAATCAACTCACCTAAGTCATCCATGTTTATTCTCTCTCACACTACACCGTTCGATGTAAAACGACACAATTTCTCGGCTGTAAACGTGAAACAAGACGACACTTTCGCAGTCAAGAAGAGTCCATCATGCCCATGGCACGGCGTCGTGTGTTGTTGTGAATACGCAGTTCAGTCACGTGACACGTAAAATCGACCCTGAATATAACATCGGAATGCTGACAGAGTGATCCAAGCGTAACACCTGTCCATGAGTACTTTTGGAATGTGTGTACGTGTATAATGCCCTATGGATTGACATGCTCCCAATTTGAACATGCACTATAGCTTATGAATTTACATACAAGTAGACTTCGCATGCTTGGTATTAGAATAATTGTGTACAAAGTACTCAATTTTATATGAGCTGCTATTTGTAATTTTTGTATGCCATATAAAATGCGCTGCTCTTAAAAGAGAGTACTGGTAGGCATTTATCTCATTTTATGAATAACTGCACTAAGTTTGATCGAAAGGTATGTACATATATATAATAATGTTTCATTTTAGATCGGACGGTGAACTGCGAGAAGGAGAGAATATGGATGATAAAGGGGAAATTACTTGTAATGTGGGAATCATTCATTTTTGTAAAGTGATGATTACGATGTAAAACATAGCACACAACTCCCATCACCACACTTTCCTTGCATTTCATCTCAAATATTTTCGGTTAAACCACTAAAAACTGAAGCTAAAAACAGTCTTGTCAATTGTGTAAATACAATGAAATCACATAAAATCCATCTCTCTCTTTTCACTTTTTCCTTTCATTTCTTCTCTCATAAGTGGGTCAAATATCCAGAACGAATATAACTACGAAAGTGTTACTATTTCTAAATGATCTTCGTCAGTATGTTTCTTGTTGTTGTTACTAATCGCTATAGACTTCGCCATCGCCATCGCCATCATCATCGCCATCATCATCGCCAATGCCATCGCCATAGCTTTCAGTGAGTTATAATATGACTACATTTTGCGCTGATCAGTCTGGAATCACCATGATCACTGAAACTAATCTATATCTTAGATTTGATTCCGTAATGATTGTTTGCCTTGGACTTATCACATGATCTGGCTACCCCGAGCTGTTAGTTGGATTATGTTAACGCCAAAGGGAATGAAAATGAAGAAGAGCACATCTTTGATACAACGATTTCTCATCGGCCTATTTTCCGTAACAAACATTATGTTTTGCTTCTCCTGGATATTTCAATGGCAAAATGAATTCTTCCGTCATACATATTTACTATGCCTAGATTGAAGCTTATTTTGTACATACTAGAATCATCTGATTTGTTTGTTTTTTGTTTAAAAACATTTTTTAGAATTTTACATTGATATAAACTGCTTACTGCTAAGTAAATCTGCTGTATATGCATTGAGCAGAACACACAAATATACAACCATATAGGCGACGTAATATCAAGCGTTTTTGAGAAAGGCTGTGATTTCAGACAAGATATAAGCATAGCGAGGGAACGAAGGGAATACGATATGTGTCGACACCCAGTCTCCGATTTCATGAGATCCGAACTGTTTTGATTTGATCATTGGGATCGTGTGAGGGGCCAACTCTTAAAGCGCAAATGAGACAACGTTGCACCAATATTACGTATTCAACTCATATATCACAGCTTTATTTGGCACATAAAGAATGATTATAATGTAATAAAATCCCAACACACATTGGCAATTCTACAAGGCATAATGGTAGAACACCGCCAGGAACACGTTCCCATTCGGATATTTTTGCAGACTTGATAACATCCAGTAAAATATTGCATTGACCACAAAAAATAACAAAAATGTAAAGGCCAACTTTTTGCGAAATGTGAAACTTAGGCCTATTAATTACGCAGGAATAAAGGTTATGGCGACACACAAGGTATTGATAACTGTTGCTATTGTTTCAGGAGTTTCATCATCATGATTTTGCAGAATGATGTGAGTGAATAGTGTAAAAGTTTCATTTAGTGGTGACACTGCCTTGCCTCTTTTGTTACCGAGGCATGTTCTTGATAAACATAAGACTTTGGGGAATGCTCTTGCCACATAATAGTTGATTTGACCTATAGAAGTAGTGGATTTCTGAAGAAATTGCTTTGAATGTAATGTGAAAGATCTGCCCGAGACTAGACTAAACAAACAAGCGACCACAAAATACGGACATTTAAAATGTAAAATGGTCAAGATTCTTCCAAGGCAAATATTGAACTTCGCGTTATTGAACTTGATATTTTAGCCCCTGAGTAATGAGTATTCATGCACCACTTGATTTTGTCGATAGGCGTATGAATTTTGTAAAATGTTAAGCTGTTAATTGCCTTATTTCAGACCAAAACATTGTTGGCATCTATCTACGGATCTAAGTCAACGTTATATGATACGCCCTTAATGATATAGATCATCTACTATTACTGAACCGTAGCCAATCGCTTCATCCAAGCATTTCATTTGTGAAGCAACATTTTTGAGCGAAAGCAAAAAAGCAGCAGTAAAGTACGTAGTCTTACTGCTTTTGAACCTGTGCTTTTTAGGTTGTAGACGATAGAGGGGGGTATTTACTTTATCGACATCGGAGCCATCTGTACACAACTCGGTCAACTCGGTTTCAATAGGTACCGTAACGTATACCATGTCGCATACTCATTTGTTATCCGCTTGCCCAACAAAGCAACACGCGCCATGTTGTTATTTTTTGAAACCGCGTTGTCCAAACTCTGTGAAAAGATGGCTCTCATCGACCATGCTGACTGTAAAAAGTGAGGTGTAGCCATTTGTTTATTTTTTATATTGCAGGTATTATCCTTCTTTTGAGCAGTTTTCTTATAACGTTTTATTTTTATAAAGTATTTTTTTTAACATTTTTTTGTTCTAATTATATTTGTTTTCTTTATCTTAGGGAAACTCGCTGTCCTAGAGGCACGAGAAGTTTGTATGCTCTACATGATCGGTATCCTTCAGCACTTCTCCATTGATCTAAAGGCCCTATTACACTTTCACGGATCGCATCACGGATCATCCCGGATCGTCGCTCCGAGATCATCTGTGTTATCTCCGGCATTACCGTGTATACACCAAGGAGGCATCCGGCGTGATCCTTGGCATACCGACATAGATGATCCGGGGAAAAACTGAGCTTGCTTAATTTTTCATCCCGGAGTTCACGGATGAAAAACAATCCGTCCTCTTTCCTGTCATGCCTGTAGGCACCGTGTACGTCTGTGTAGCCGGCGAATACATCCGGGACAGTCCGTGTAAACACCGGGAGGTCCGTATTAACACCGGTTTCATCCGGGTTTGAAATTCCGTATATTTTGCCTCGTATACAGTATACAAATGAATAACCCATGTGCATATACAGATGTACGTATCATTTTGAAAATAACAGACGTGCCAAGATGCCTTCGACAAGAAGCGGAAAAAGTCGAAGGGCACTAGCCAAAAAGGACCCACCTCCGAACCCATCTCCACCTGCAAGGGAATCCGATGAAGGCAATGAGTCAACCAGGGTAACAACGCCTCAACCATCGAAGCCCACACTCGAAAGGCAGCCTTAAAATCAGCCATGTCCGAAGCGTAAGAAGTCACCAGCCCTACACCTTTTTGAGGAGCAGGAACAGGATGTTGCGGACTGGTATAGGTCCCATGAACTGCTGCACAATAGAAGGGTGAAGGGATATAAGCAGGCTAACATGAAGACAAGGCTGTATGACGAGAAGGCTGCTGTCCGGATCCCCTGTGTATAGCAAAGCAGCTGAAAGTATGAATTGATTTGATGCGCACAATTGGCAAGCTGACCAAGAAGAAGTCAGGAAAAGAGGCCAAAGAATACACCGACAGAGAGAAATGGATTCTTTAGACTGATGCTGCTGACTCTCTCTGAGCTTTGAGGCATTGTGGTGAGAAGGCACCTAAACTTTGACGCTAGTAGTCCAAGGTATTATCGACAACACTTCGGGCGCGCGAAAGTCTGTAATATTGAACATTTTGAGGTTTTATCATCCATGTCTTTAAGGCAAATGCGTCATCGCCAACGATGAAATACGGCATGGGTCGGTCATCGTGCGGCAGAGGATCAGGATCTGGGAGTCCAATCGTTCCAGATTTGAGAGCTTCCTTCAATATAGTCTTACTAAAAATCCTGCACCTGAGCCTGCGCCGCTGGCCCCGTAGTCCACCCCCTGGACTGTATTTAGCAATCCGCCGACAACGAACGTTGGTGGCGCATCACATACAAAAAAAATTATCCGGGCGGACAGATCCGTGGCGTCGCGCAATCAGTGGTCTGGCGCGGTGCGCGTACTTTGTGAATCAGTGGCGTAATGTGTGTGGGAGAAGAGGCGGACGATAAAATACGGCCAGTATCTGGACTACTGGCCCCGATTTCAACGTACAGAAACTTGTACTCTGCATCCACTTATGACAGCAGAACAACTGAGTGGAATCCTTTATAATTAAAGTACACTGATCCTGCATCCCTGGGGCATCTAATTGCCACATGTTTTCGGTCAATTGCCCCAACGCAATTAATGAGGGAAGTTCCATGATGTCTTCAATCCTTCAGACACTCTTTGCCAGGCTTCCGCAGTGACGGAGCAGACCATTACTTCTGCTGAAAATTCATCTATATGATAGCTTGACAAACTTCAGTGATAAAAATTGAGAAAGACTTGTAAATAACTGCCTGTTGCCAAGTAATGCAGGGTCATAGCTAGTTTTAACCCTGGCTCAAGGGCCTTCCTGAAAAATGTATCCATGGAATGTGTGAAGGTTCATCCTCATAAAGTTCTTGAAATTACCCACATCTTCTCCCATCAGTTCAGCCATCAAATTCTCATACTCTCCGTAAAGTGGTCGTCTGAGAAGCAACTGTTTCACCCACTCCATTTCCTTGCAGTTTTCTGTTTTTTGTTTACGCCATGTTGTTGCTGCAAAACAAGAGCTTCTGCTGCAAGTAGTTTTACCTTTATCAGTCAAATGATGTTTATGGTGTTACAAAGAGGAGCATATGCTGAAGATGTTCAGGCATGCTTGCCATACTTGACTCTGAAGACATGTTGTCGCCTGAGAAGGTAAATGATCAAATGAGCGCCTACAAGCTCAAGTCACCCGTCAAAATTCCGGAGATATCTCAATAGACACCTCCGTAACCAGTAGCCTCCGTGCTCTTCCTCGAAATCCGTGATAGCTCCGTCTGCGTTTCCGGCGTGGTCCGCGTTTCTACCTTGTCTGTCCGTGGAGACACCGTACCTGAACGTGTATATACCCAGTTCAGAACGTATCCACACCGGCATCGAGAAGAAAGTGTAAAAGGGTCTAAAGGTTGTTTTTATTCATTTAGTTTACCATGACTATGGGTACAAACTGCTCAACGCAGCATGATTCTAGTTCCCCCCCCCCTTTTTTTTATAGCTGTGAACGTAATGAAAGTTTAAAGTGTTACTAAATTAGAAAAATAAGTTCCCACTAATCTATGTAAAATTATCCACTGAAAACGAAATTCACATTTGTTTGCCGCAAAAAAGTCTCATTTTGACGAAAATTTGGAAAAAAACGCACACCTCCAGTGACGCCAGAAAAGTCAAAATGCCATAAATGCCAACGGCGTGTACGGAAGTCAACAATAGACCATTTTCGTATTGTATTCACAACTTTCCCCCTAACCAGGGAGGTGTTAGGAAGGAGAAGAAACTCGAGCATAATACATTCAAACATCTGTATGGTTCTAAAGCGTGCTCATGAATGTCAAAAGCATTCCATAATCATGACAATGCTTTGATGTTCCATGTGCCGGACCGACATTTAGCTGTTGTCAACTTGAAAAAGATTTTTTTTTTTTATTGCCCATTTGTCTCTAGAAGCTTTGTTTTTGACAAATTTGTTTGCAAATTATAAGGAAGTTAAGTACAGACTATGACAGATCCTTTACTCTGCTTTTGTTTCGAAAAGTAATGAGGAATCATTAAAAACGGACATAATAAGATATTTGTATTACTTACAAAATTGACCAATTTCATCACTTTCCGTCATCTTGTGCATTTGCGGGATTCAACAATTCTGAAAATGATATAGTAAGCTGTGTATTATCATTAATGGTGTTTGTGTGCGTTTGCGTGCAGCGGACATATTTTACTTTAAAATCTTATTTCTTTGTGTTTGCTGATACCTGTTATGCTCGTGGAAGTATCAATTCCATTAACAGAACGGGGCAAGCGAAATGAGACCGTGCATTACTTTTGTTCTCTCTGAGAAGCCACGCAATCATGTTCATAATTGTTCTAACACCCGAACAGCACCTGTTGAGAACACCATAACTTTTCAGCGGCATGGCACATGGGTTCAAAGAGAGAAAGTTGCTTCATATCCTTCCGTAACACATCCTTGCCCTAACTGTGTAGTAACGCGTTATTGCATCCACCCGTATCTTGTCATTCAGATTTAACGGATGGGATGCACTTTGAATCTATTAGTTGTTGTTACTCGGACCTCGGACAAGCTTTGGGGTTCCCATTGGTAACGTATTATTTGAACGGTGTGAAGAAAATATTTTGTTCACGCCGTTGGCATTGATGGAATTTTGACTTCTCTGACGTCACTGGAGGTGTGCGTTTTTTCAATTTTTCGTCAAAATGAGACTTTATTGCGGCAAATGAATGTGAAATTTGTTTTTAGTGGATAATTTTACAGAGATTAGTGGGAACTTATTTTTCTAATTGAGTAACCCTTTAAATCAGTAGTTTTACTGTCTCTCTCTCTCACTCTCTCCATCCCCCTCTCTCTCGTTCTCTCTCTGCCCTTCGCTCTCTCTCCCTGTGTATCTATTGCATAATATTTAGACACGCACACACACACATTCTCTCTCTCTCTCTCTCTCTCTCTCTCTCTCTCTCTCTCTCTCTCTCTCTCCGTCCCTCTCCCTCCCTCTCTCCCCCTCTCCCCCCCCCTCCCCCTCACTCTCTCTCTCTGATCTCATCCTTTCTTATGAGATTTGAATAAAGACGCGCCAATCCTTCATGTTCCCAACATAATATATATAGTCTTTATTCTCAGTCACAACAGTATTGACCTCTTCACACACTTGGTATTTCGAGCTTACAATATCCCTCCGCCACACATTGCAGGCTCAACGGCTGAAGGAATGAATAGTTTGGCCAATTCTCAACAAATGTTCATTGCAACAATATACTATATATATCTAGAATTCATTTGCTATACAATACAATTTCTATAACTTGTTCATTGCAGTATAGAACATTATATCTCTATAAACTTATTCATTGCAAAAGAATACAAAAACATGATAAAGCTATAACTAAACTGTACAATTAAATGCATGTCTAACAACGCCCATCTAAAACCAGACACATACAAAAAAAAATGAACACCGTGCAATATCAAAAGAATGTTCTGTAGATTGGTTTATATACTTCCACCCCTAGTACAAAATTTGAAACACTAATCTGAACGAAATAGCAATACAAGTATACGGAGCAGTGTTGGAATTGTAATCTTTCACCTCTCCCTTAACCCTCTGTTTACCGTTGGCATGTACAAGTGTATTAAGTAAATGGGAAAATACAAACTTGGTAGTACGAGGGTCAAACCATGGTCAAACTATATGTGAAAACTGTATTCTACCAGTCGGTTTTGACACGGCTAGGACTGGGTGACCGAAAGAAAAAAAAACCTGAATAATTTAGTGAGTTGTAGATGAAATGTACAGATGTACTTATCTGAGCAGCATCATATTACTCCCTCGGCTCTTAAAACAAAACAAAAGAAGTGTAATCGAAGTGTGCATCAAAAAATAAACAAATTATATCCTTTGGTTTCTGTCTAGCAATTTTTCTTCAAGAAATGTTCTTTTTCTCACCAGTAGAGGCGCTATTCAACAAAGATCTAGAGCCAACTGCAACCAAACTCTTGCTTTCCTAACATTTAACAAAAAGTCAAGCGGTAGCGGGAACTGCACACTTTTTATACAAATTACATGATCTCCTATCAGTTGAAGAATCACTTGAAACCAACAACAGCAGCAACCAAAACTTAGAAGAGGAGTGTTATCACAAAGTTCTTAAAAATGCATTATCACAAATGTTGATGTGATTTGCTCATTTTCATAATCGGAGTTGACAAGTGTCGTTAATTTTCATGATCAATAAAATCCTCTACAAAATCGTGCTTTCTTAAATCTGTGTAAATTATATCGAATTGAGTTGAATTGCAACCAATTGCGTACCCAAAGTCAAGTAATATATCTGAAGGCACAACTGTCTTGTCCGTTATTGCTTCACATAAAATAAGTCGTGTCATATTCAACCAGGGAGTTAATATGACTTTAGTACACAACCTTTCAAAAAGAAACAACGGAGCTTGAACACATTCATTCTAAACGTTCCAAACTCTTCCTTCTCATCTATATACATATTGAAAGAATGAACTGCAAAGCTGCAACACCATGGCAACGCACTTTTCAGTGCATTTGTATTTCTTAAGAGCAGCTTTAGCCGCCAAAATTTTGCTCAAGATGCCAGTCATAACAGATACATCATTCTGATCATAATAATTATTGAATTACAACAATAATACTACTACCACCACCACCACCACCACCAATGCTGTAATGAAATCAACTTACTGTTAAATCGTCTAAAATAGTAATGCATTTACTCAACCATGTACATTTCTCCTATGCAGAACGATTCTCCCTTTCTAATCGGTATAGGGTGGGATAGCAGAAGAGAACACACAAACAGGTGCACAAACAGGTGGGGTCAATAATACAATTTGACAATATTTCAGATCATACAAATAATTAACACTCGGGTTATCTCCCGCAAATAAACAATGATGTTCTTAGCAGTACAATTCATTATCTTGTGTTCTAAATCTATACATGTTTTGGCAATTTTCCTTCAATTAGTCATGTTTGTTACAGGGTTTGTCATTATAAGCAAAGGAACAAAACAAAATCTTCTCGAGAAATATACATAATAGTTATTAAAGAATACAGTAGTCTGTGTTCAAAGATTAATATTTGCGACTCGACATGGGACTCTAAATGGATGGTAATGAGAGGGTTAACTTTATTTAAATCTCTCAGTCCCATAGGCGAAAGACTGTGCTGTATTATACATAGGACTATGGCTGATTGGTGTTGAGGGGGTTAACTCGCCTTATGGCATCGATCGATCTCTGCACCAGCGATACAGAGACAGTAATGGAGCGGCTCATTGTCAGACAAAGAAGGAGATGAATACAAACACATTTCACATCTATGACGTCACATGTGACAGTGGAGAGCAGCAACGTACGCTTACCGGTTATGCGGCACTGAAGGAAACAGAGAGAGAGAAAACATACAATGGAACATACCGTGGTGTGCCAATCATAACGCTGCACTATGGGATTAGAGTGGATCGATGGTGAAAAATCCACAAGGGGCACGTTCAGGGTTAAGGTTGTGTGTTGTGTGACGAAGCTAGATTCTGTCAAACTTCGCATGGACTACAAGAACAGACATGTACGTCTACTTTTTGAAATATGAGCCTTATAAGGGACGCAGAATTTGAATAATACATGATAAACTATTTATGTGTAAATTGCCTCTTAGGCCCAGCTCCTATATCAATTGCATATCCCCTTGCTCCCTTTACGATCATCTTTGATCAAAAAGATCAGAGGATATCAATATGTGGTCATCATTGTTTTAAACGTGTCACTTTGATTGGCCTATATAGAATTGAGGTTACTAGAGCAAAAGGTCTGTCTATAGTAGACTAGAATATTGGACGACCCCTCAAAAAATCTGAAATTGAATGGTTAATATGATGTTACTTAAACTATTTTCCTTTATTCTGAGGGAGCTTCTTAAATTGTTCTTAAAAAAAGATTCTATATACCGTTGTATTTACACCACGTAGTATAATTATTTGAGGCATGCATTTGAGGCATGACATTATTTGAGGCGTACATTATCTATATCATTATTTTTTTTGGCAATAGAACATTTTCACGCAGTTTATGTCAAGAAGTCAAGGATGTGTGTGTGCCTGGTAGGAGGGAGTTGGGGAGGGGGGGCGGGGGTCCTGCTCCCCCCCCCCCCCCCCCCGCGCACACACCCACACGCCACAGACGAATTTTAGACGAATTTTATCAGCCTGAAATCGACCACACAGCGGAGCGCCACTCGTCCAGCGATCTTCGATAATCCGTCAACAGCGCCATCGCTCGATGAGTTGCGCTCAGTTTCTGAACGCGCTGTGTACTTGAATTCGGGCTAATAAAAAAAAAAACGTCTAGAACCTACTCTACATCAAACCTTCAGTGTCTTTCATTGCCATTTCACTTTTAAGGTATGTCTTCCTCTAAAATAATCGCCTTACAAGGGATATGCAAGAAAGAACGCATGCAGCACTCCGAGTTATAATGTGCATGAATTAAACATGATCGTTATACTGTGATTACACTGAGGAACAAACATCTGTCATCATACACGTATTACATAATAATTTAAATTTAGTTTATAAAATTACCAAAATATACAAAAACGTTATATATGAAATCTTTCATTGTACAATATATATAAATATAAATTTGGTATCCTATATACACGTGATGTTGAGATGGCTTACGACAACATTTCAATATTTATGACACTTTTTCTGAAAGTTTTGAATGAGATCAAACCAAAGATACACCAATTACGTATCTGCCATACAAATGCATCATTACGAAAAATGTGAACATTTACTCTACACCTGCTAGACCATTAAACCTTGAATAATGTACGATATACCCAGAGATCTATGTAAGTAAATAACGATATTTCTTCCCAACTAATAATACCCTGCAAACTTGTCGTGCGATATACTATCGGCAGCGTGCTTATTCCATCTAAAATACATTGAATTCAACATTTGGCAAAACTCACAGAATACAAAAAAATTTTCAAGCTTTTATAAAGAATGTTATGAAAACAAGGTATATCATACTGCACTTTGATTTCATGAATCAATGAAACATCTGGAGTGAACGAATCCTGAACGTCTGGAATGCATAACTCACACAGGCATTGTGCTTGCCAGCAATGTTACTTCATTGATTTGGCCTATTTTCTGGTACCAAAAGTACCACTATCACTTCAGAGCAAAAAAAAAATGTGTTAATTACTTCTAGCGCGATTTATACAAAAATGTATCGATAAGATCGGGTTGCTGGTGCCCTTCTAAGACCCTCCAAACACCCCTCTCCAGGAAAATTAATCCTTCGATTGAAGAAGCTTGCCATTAAGGGTCATCCATGCTTCTGTTACAAAGTGACTATGGTTACATGTTCATAGACTTGATATCTTGAATACCACTTTCTTGAATTGTTGCACAGTCCCCAATAGACACAAAACAGCGTCAAAAAAGCTGCTATCATAGGAACGTGGACACACACTGACTCAAGATGTCAACGACCTGAGAGAGGATATGAACCAAAATAATATTGATATAAATTTACTAGTCACATCGTTTAACAAATAACAGAATAAAAATTACTTTAATAGATCACTGAAATAATTACTGTTAAATTGCGCGGTATGCCCGATGCTCCACAAGTACGTTTCATCCATCAAACGATACATATTGGTATCTCAAGAATGGAGGAATATTGATTTAAAATCACGCATCATGTTGAGATATCAGTTTGAGAAATGCCAAAATTAATAATGATGTTGTCTTCTACACAAGACGATGAATCAACTACAGAAAGACGTTTTCACAATTGCTTTCACACATTCTTCATTATCGCGTTATACTCTTGATAACCTATTTAAATGTTCACCAGCGACGAATTAAAACATTGTCTGAGGATTGCCTGACGTAGCAGAGCAATTACAATGCACGCATATGGCACGTCGATTGTTGTTTCCCTGAAGAATTGTTTCTGCGACAAAATGAGTCACCGTCCACTAGTCCCGTAGAAAGATGGGAACTGGTAAAGGCTAAATGGCAATGAGCAGGTTAGAATGATGACGTCAACAAACCTCTTCGTTTTGGTTGTAGAGAGAGAAACCTCCACCTCCCGGGGTGGCTCAGTGTCTAGTTTTTATCCACCAGGGGAACGCGAATGTCTTGGGGTAAAATCTCATTGGTTATGCTGCGAAAGGTCGGATGGGGTGCACGGGTGTCGTTAAGATGGCGCGCACCTTACAGATTGTTTCAGCCCCTTCGACTAACCCCCCGCCCAGAGATCCTGCGGACTCTTGTTACCGTCAGCCGTGCGGTCATAATTGGAGGTGCGGGTTGTACTCCTCGGGCAACGCCGTCTGGTTTTTCATCTTGAGCGCCATGGCAACGGCCTTGATGTAAAGCCCCAGCACCTCTTGCATCTCGTCTGTATAGGGGTCAAAGGACAGCTTCCGGCGCGTGCTCGCCTTCCGCTTGAACTTGCCATCAGGTGAGCTGAGGGTACAGAGGACACGCTCCTCGTCCAGGGGCCTGCCCAGGAACCGCACCATCTTCATTACGGGCACGTACGGGTCCTTCCGGAGGTCCTCGTAGTGGATGATCAGGATCTTCTTGCTGTACTGCAGGAAGTTGAGGGCGGTGTTCGTCCACGTGCGGGACTTACCTGACACGAAGTCGATCCATTCTGTGGGATTTGGGGATCAAAAGAGAAATATATATCGAACAAGATGACATTGCCAAATCTCCATTTGTCTAAACGAAGAATAAACTTTTGGAATAAGCCTCATATCTAAAAGTAGTATTTCTTCCAGACAAAATGCTAATGGATCATGTTATTTAGACTATATATATATATATATATATATATATATATATATATATATATATATATATATATATATATATATATATATATATATATATATATATATAATACTTTGCATATATGCCTAGAATTGAAAAATAAAATGCACACAGGTTTCCAGTTGAAAATACCAAAAAACGAAACTCATTCATGGACAAAAAGGATACTTGCTTAGAGTATCACCTTTTTGACCCTAGCTCCGTCACTTTTAAGCCGAAACTTATTTCATCTATATATTTTGCTATTATCACTATTATTCTAGAGTTTTCCGCGAATACCTACCTGTTCCTTGCGTGTAATGTTTCTCCATAGCGAAGCCTGTGTGCCCGCCGAACTTGCGGTTGTGTTCGGAGATGATGGCTTTGTAGGGATTGCGCACGATGACAATAGCGCCATCAAACGCTGAGATATGCTCCTCGTCGAAGCGGTGTGTTTTCACTGCTATCGTGTTGCCTTTCAGCCAGTGCGACCTCTCTCCGCGAAAGCCTGAAGAGAAAAAGCACATTTGAGCAACGTAACCCTCTCAGTTCCATTCATTGAAAGCCCACGTCAAATACCTGTATTGTCTATGGGAATGAAAGCCGGTATTTTGGCTTGCAAATGCAACACCCACTCATCTACAAGGTGTACAAAGCAAATTGATCGTGTTTGCTTCTCATCTTGAAACATGAAATAATTGCGTCGCACTCTTTTTCGGATTTAGCCTCCTTTTCATCATTTGTCTCGATAAAAAATACTTGACTAAGGAATTACTATCTACCACATGCATCGCCATTACATTCACGGGTTATAGAGTAACATGTGGATTTCTTTTTTATAAATGCATGCAAACAAAACCATTAAGTATACGGTGAAATAAATTTTACTTCAGGCATATTAAAACTTCAATAATGTTAAGAATCAACACATATGCCAATCTACATCTCTTTGTAGTTAGAAATCTAAATATGATATTTTGCGTAAAATGGAAATTTCTATCTAAAAAGAAAACAAAATCTTATCAGTGGATGTCCTCACCCTTCTTGAAAAGGTCTCCGTCATCGTAGTAGCTACCCGTGTAGATGCCCGTGGCCCGCTCCACCAGGTAGCGCACCCACGTGTTGCCTGACCCAGGGAAGCTGGCCAGGGCGATCAGGGGAAACTCCTTATCCTGCCCCATCGAGATGGACGTGCAGCGAGAGTCTGAGGGATGGGGGAGGGTTGGAGGAGGAGGGGGGGGGGGGGGGCGTCAGTGCATTTTATTATTCAAAGCATTATTGTTTTGTCGGCATTGCATCCCAAGATGTTGTCATCACTTAACTTTATATTGTTTAAATTTCAATTTGATTCAAATTTTAACCCTCGAGTTATTCCAGAAAGACGAAAGTCTCGTACTTACTACTATCTATCTTTATCCATCTTTATCATTTCTTTTTTTTTCTCCCTTATTTTGTGACCGCGACATGACAGAATCAATACATATCTACTTTAAAGATTAATAATTTCATGATTCCCGACAAAGAAACGTACAATGATTCTAATTTACATCCATGAACGGTTTTACAAACTCTGGATACCGCTGCACGATGCTTCTGGAACGACTTCCCTCTATATGCAGTTTGGAGAATTGATGTCCCTCATGTGAATTCAGCCGAAAACGTGAATTGGATATAGTTTTTGGTATTTGTAGTAGCGCGGTGCATCATGGGATAACTTTTTCTTACTTGCATGGAGCATTGTATGCATTTAATTCGTACCTGCAAACAGTTTTTACAAACGAAAAACATTAAATAATTCACGTCATCGGCTGAATTACCGTGAGGAACATCAACTTAGTGCACTCCATTCATACCTTCGACGCTGGTTTGATAGATGGCATACCGTTCGTTCCCGCCACAGTACAGGCTGGCATCCCCTGCACACGGCACGCTGCATTCGCTGTTGTCCACCGTGTGGCGCAGGCTATAGTTGTGAGTGAGGAAACCGCAGTGACACTGGGAGCCGCGAAATAAGGCTGCGAGGGGCATATTCTGCATGTAGACAATGACAAAGTGGAGAATACGGATGAGTAGTCTTGTTTCGCTGCTTTACTGGAGCGACAAGACTGAGGATGATCACAAAGAAGCGTGATATTTGTGAAACTTTCAATAGCTGCAATGCTAACATGACTAAGAGTCCAGAAAATATATAGGAAGTTTGCAGACTAGTAAACATTGTTAGTTAAAATAACTGAAAAAAATGTGAACAAAAACCCAGGTATTGTCCGGATAATTACGACATGATTGCAATGATGTTTTATTTTCTCCCCTCCTCCCCTCCTCCCCTTTCTTCTCCTCCTCCTCCTCCTCCTCCTCCTCCTCCTCCTTCTCCTCCACTCCCTCTTCCTCTTCCTCCTCCTCGTCCTCTTCTTCCTCCTCCTCCTCCTCCTCCTCCTCCTCCTCCTCCTCCTACTTCACATTGTTGTTATGTAATTATCTTGGATTGAACTCGATATTCTTTTCTGTACTGTTTTCGAACAACAACGCCATGAAGCTGAGAATGCCATTTGTCATAAAAAAAAAATGACTTCCAAGGTTGCCGTTATTAATCATTCGCGAACTTGATTAATGTATTAAAGTCAATTTTGCCATACGGCTGTGCGGTCTGTATGTGTGTTACATCGTCTAAACTGGAGAGAAACACACTTTAATAGTGCTCTATATAGTCCTGTTAATACGACGTGGTTTTCTCAAGGGTCATGCGAGGTACTGTAATCAAGACATCATGTTATTAGCCGAGTCGATATATTTTATCATTATGTTTATATCACCAAGGTGACTGTCACCTTAAGGTATTGTGAGTACAATGTGCACCTCATTTGAAAGCGATCATTCTTGCCATGCTATCAAGATATACTGAAAGTTTCTTACTTCATGGTTATCTATCACCTAGCTTTGTTTGTCGCTCACGTACTACACATACATGAATTCACATTCATGACATCGTTCGAAATAAAAAAAAAGAATACGCGTGTTTGGTTCAATACATGTCTGAATCTAAACGTACACCGGTAAGAACCCTGCGAATATCATTTTTAGTATTAAGATCCACTAGTGTGATCCGGTGAATCTCGCATTACTAGCACGGGAAGGCCGCGTTGTCACTATTCACTAGGGCACATGGCAGTCAACGCACTTGCGAGTAGAAGCTGAGTCAAATTTCCTGCTTAAACTATCAGTTTCAGCGAGCAAAAATTGTTTATTCTTGAACCAGCTGCCGTGATGCGTCGATGTGCCAGGGCATCGTGTTAGTCATTAAGATATTCTGTATCTTGTTGGCCATGTAGGTTGTACGTACCGTGTAGCGTGTAGCGTGTCGGGAAGGAAGTCTGCGGGGTTTAATGCCAAGATCGTGTGTTTGCATGCAGAAAGAGGGGCAGGGTGTTGTATGTGCATCTTAACCGAGAGGCCTGGAGCTATCGTTTTACAGGAGGGCAACGGGAACGGAACTTCGGCTTTACCAGGGCATTCAGTAAAGTGCACCACAGATGCGCCCCACCTCTCTCTGCCCTTCGAAAACGCGATTGTCCCTCTTGCTACGATTACATCGAGCCCCTTCTATAGATACACGTATAAGGCTGGTCCCTCTGGTATTCATAAGCGTCCCCCTCCCACCTTGGAGATGTGTTTCATAACCCACACCTCCTGCTCCCGTACTGAAAGTACGCACTTGGCCTCTGCGATCCGAGGTAGGAAGAAGGGGAACTTATCAGGAGAAAAGGGATCACCAATTCTGTGCCACATTTTTGCACCGATAATAGGCGCAGATCCCATAGAGAAGCATTTTGTCTGGCACATACATTGTTAATATAAAAACATCTGGACATGAAGCTGAGTTAGAATCAGACTGTGCTGATCTAGGCGGACCACTAAAGCTGCCCGCAGGTGGATCCCTGGATTGATGTATCTCTCTAAGCCGCCAACTTTCTGTCATTCCAGTCAACATGAAAAGGCGACGAGCTTTCCCGTCTCTGTCAATCATGTCTGAAAGTAATTGCATTGCCAAGATGTCTTCATGATTTGTTTTGGTTTCAAATCCAATATGTGGAGTGAAGGATGTATGGACAGGAAGAATGGGAACAAGGGGGTGAACGCAAGAGCAAGAGAGAAAATGTGTGGGTTAGGGGGGGGGGTGCGCTATTACACATACCTACATCCATTCCTATCTCGACGTGCTTAAAGGAAAGCGACGTACATGCCTTAAAAGAATGAAACAGCCTAGTGAAAGCTTCAAAGTGTCGACGTGTGTTTGGTTGTGCGCGTGCGCATGCATGATGGGAGTGTAGGCCTGCCCCCCCCCCCCCCCCCTACACACACACATCACACTTGACATGCTCTTCATGCCAAAGACCATAGCGGTGATTCTCCCATCCCCCTTTTCACCAGATCATGGTAGCCTCCCCACCCCTCCCTATAACCAGTCCATGCTACTCACATATTTCTCGCTGAGGGCGTGGCAGGTGCTTACATTCATGGCCATGATGGTGACCCCCCCCCCCTATCACCTCCCCTATCACCTCCCCTTCCCCTTCCCTCCCCCCATTTCAGTCAATACTACTCACGTGTTTCTTGCAAAGTGCGAGGCAGGTGCCCACAGTCATGGTCATAATAGTGTCCCCTCCCCCACCTCCCTCTTCCAGTCCCTTACCCCAACCCCCATCCACCATCCCCTCCCCTCCTCCACATCGCCCTTCCCCTACGCTCCCCTCACCCACCCACCACAGTCAATACTACTCACATGTTTCTCGCATAGTGCGAGGCAGGTGCCTACGGTCATGGCGGCGTTCTCCTCCCAGTGCTTGGTGAAAGCCGAGTCATCAGCAGGCCTCTCTGCGCAGGACCGGAAACCATCCGCGAAACCAGCGATCGGCCCTTCCTCTGTGAGATAGATAGATGGATAGATAGGTAGGTAGGTAGGTAGAGAGAGAGAGAGAGAGAGAGAGAGAGAGAGAGAGAGAGAGAGAGAGAGAGAGAGAGAGAGAATAACTTGGTCAGTTATTTACCGAATGCAGGCAATGATTAGACAAACATTTGTATGCATTCAAGCTTTTCCTAATATTTTTTGAAAATATTAGGAAAAGATAGGAAAAGATAAATATGTTCATATACAGTACACTGTGATCCAAAGCTTAATAAAGAAGATTCATACTATGATTGTTGTGGAATTAGAGAGGTCAATTTTATTACAAATTACTATTAAATAAAAAAGTAACATTCCATAGACCATGTCGACAGTCAGGTGTGCAGTCGTATCAATTAAATTAAAAGTCACATGCCAATCATTATGAGAGATAATTATGAATTGTGTATCCAATCAACGAGGATTGGGGTGAGGGTGGGTTACGGGGATTGTACTTCCATAATTAAGACCTGTTCATTAGTGTTAAAGACCCCGCACCAAATTAATGGCATTTTAAAATTCAGGCATGTAATCACTCTGAAATAAAAAGCGATTCATTTTCGTCATGGTATGATTCGATCACACCTCGTCTACTTTCTAAAGGCTGCACAAGATATAATGCATAATAATACATATATATATATATATATATATATATATATATATATATATATACATTTGATTAGTTGCCTTTCGTCTCAATTCATAGCATCTTTTCGAAATAAACAATGTAGGAATAAATAATTCATTTGTGAACAAAGCCATCGAGGGACCGATCAATATAGCAAGTACTTCGCGTCTAGTTGATTAATCTGCATTTGTTAAGGGAGCCCTTGCACCAAATCCACTTCCATCATCATCATCATTATCCCTTCTACCAGGATTAGATTGTTTCCATAGTAACGGGATGGGGATAGATCCTTAGTGTACAATCCTTTCTTTGTTTTCTGTCATCGTTTGTCGCTGAGTTTTTTTTATCCCTATTATGTAGCTAGAAGCGGCTGAATGAAAGCTGACACGTAGGACTGCGCGCTGGGGACGACATCTAATCGCATTCACCCTATCAGTCCCATCGGTGATACATTATGTTGTGATTTATTTTGACATGGCACTGTGACTGATTGGTACTTAGAGGGTTAAACAATCATTGTGCAAAGAAGCACCGTGAGAGGCACAAAACCTTATTCAAACCACGAAAACAGTAGTGTCAAGTTAGTATGAGAACAATGTCACATGAAAACATAATACTTGCAAGGGATTGACCCTACTATATATAATCATAGAGAAATTAAAAATAAATTATATTGTATGACATGTGCAATGTCATGTATGTGATGCGGTTTTATAGGATATACAATATAGCAGGAGATGTAGATGTAAATTTTCATTTTTAAAACAGCAATAATGTTATTTTTAAACTGACAAAGAGCGAGGTTGAGAATGGCAAGATTCATATCCACCGAATAAAATCCCACCTAGCTGATATCCCCTATTTATAGATCACCCATCGTAAGAAAATTGCCCAACACTAACCGGTAAAAAAACGCGAGGGAGTATAAGAAAGAAAGAGGGCGAGGTGAAATCTAAAAGTTATATCACTGGCAGTTCCGCTCGTTCATTTCGTTCGAAGACAGAGTTAAATATATTGCTCTATGGAGATTGAATGTATTACCTATGCACAAATGCGTCAATGACATTAAAGTTAATCCTCTCAGTACCAAACAGTCTCTCAACCATGTTAGTTACAGCACAGTTTATCACCTATGGAACTGAGAGGGTTATGGTAGTCTTCGCGGACCGAAGTTCGCTATGTTTGAGGACGAGCAAGAAGCCCTTTCGTCTTCCCACGGCATTGTATGATTAGGAGTCGGGAGAGACGCGGCGAGAGGCGGGTAGATGAGACGTGGGTGAAATTAGCTTGTTTGTTACCTTCCAGCAAGATAGCATCGGAGAGAAAATGGTGAAAAGAGGGGGGGGGGAGGGATGAGGGGGGGGGGGGGAGGGGAGAGCAGAAGGGGGAGAAGGGCAGGAGTGTAGCATAGGACTTGATGCGAAGAATGATTGAGGAGGGGAGGGGTGGCGTATAGACGACACGTGGGTGAAATTAGCTTGTTTGTTAACTTCAATCGAGATGAGTGCGCGATAGCATCGGAGAGAGATGGGTAGATAGAGGAGTGAGAGGGGTAAGGGTACAGGAAAATTGGGTCGGAGTGTGGAGTGAGAGGGGAAAGGGGAGGGGAGAGAGGGGAGAGAGGTAGGGAGATGTGGGTGATATTAGCTTGTTTGTTACCTTCAAACAAAATGGGTGCGCGATAGCATCGGGTAGTATAATAGAAGTGTGAGAGGGGGAAAGGACAGAGAGAGAGAGAGAGAAAGAGAGGGGGGGGGGGAGAGAGAGAGAGGGGGGGAGTGAACGAAAGAGAGAGAGAGAGAGGGGGGAGAGAGAGAGAGAGAGAGAGGGGGAGAGAAAGAGAGAGAGAGAGAGAGAGAGGGGGAGAGAGAGAGAGGGGGGGAGAGAAAGAGAGAGAGAGAGAGAGAGGGGGGGAGAGAGAGAGAGAGAGAGAGAGGGGAGAGAAAGAGAGAGAGAGAGAGAGAGAGAGAGAGGGAGAGGAAGAGAGAGAGAGAGAGAGAG